>OY783226.1:0-1200000 GCA_963678685.1 Patella ulyssiponensis
TTTGTATTTTGAAGTCCGTTTTTTAATAGTTAGGGATAAACTCTTTCATTCATTCATTTATCTATTTATGTATTTACTTATTTGTTACCCAATTGTCAGAAGTTACAATTGGTATAATAAAACTTTGTAATAATAAATATTGTTGTTTTCTCTGAATTGATGTTTGGGGCAAACCATTGAGCATCCAGTATACGAATCCCTGTTTCTTCTGAACAAACCCACAGTTGGAGGTTTTGTGTCTGGTAAAAGGGGTGGGACTTATTTTGCCTGAATTTAATCTGAGGGTTGGGACGCGATTTGATCCCAGGGTACCTTTGGTTTTGGCGAGCTTGAACCTACGTTTGGGCTTATAAGTCCCTAGATGCTTCAGTTTTGTCACGTTTGTCCTCGTATTACAAATTGGCGAGATTCGTGGAGTACTTTTTGCCAGTCATATGCCCCTCCTACTACATTTTTGGCGAGCTTGCCAGGATGCTCACATAGGATTTGTGCCAACATCAAGACAGAGTTATTGATTTCCAAATTGTTAATGTAGATTATATAGGTAAAAGGAAATAAGTTAAAACAGAAAGTCAAAATTTTTTTAGTCTTTATTTCTAAAATGAGTAATAAAGAGAAAGAAAGTGGTTATCCTTCCCATACTTATAGGCGTAGGGAGGACGAAGATCCGTCAGAAATCTATACAGATTCGGCGCGCGCTCGTAGTTCTAGAGCATTTGATGCTTATAAGACATGTCTAACTCCAACTTTGAATAAACCGCAACGTTCCTTTTCTAGTGGATACCGAACTGCTAGGTTTTCTGATTATCAGTCCCCACGCTTAGATCCATTATATGAAGATAAAGATGAAACTTCGGATTCTGAGGAAGAATTCAAACCCAATCCATCTTCCCATAAGTCTAGAGTAGGATTTTCTGACGATATATCTCCAAGACGTTACGTGTCTGAAACGACATATGAGATAAGTAGGGATAAAAGTAATAGGCATCAGTTTAAGGAGCCTTACGAAGGAGACCAATCTCCTTATAGAGGCGCTTTTTCTGAGCGGACACCGTCTTTATTCCCCAATACTCCAAAATATAATAGTACCCGGATAATGTTGAGGGTGGCTCTTTCAGGGATAATAATCAATCAAATAAGAAAAGATTTGATAATGGTCAGACGCAAGATGTACGAGAAGATGCCCAATCATCTGCCGGACCTCAGCGTCCACTCTTATCTTGTCATTATTGTAAAGGGGATCATGCAAAAACCAGCTGTCCTAAATTAAGGGATAGGGATTTAAACTAATGTGGACTGACATAAGAACTGCAGTACCTTGGAAATAAATAGCAGGGAACCATGCCTTTAATTAGTGCTTTCGAGAAATCAGAGAAACTAGTAACTGGTTATACTGATTTTTAATTTACATGGGGAAGATGGTGAGATTTTAATATTGGATTAACTGGGAAAGAGGACCATTGCTCTGGATTCTTTGGGATGAAGAACTGTGATGAGACCACCAAAACCTGAAAAGAAGAAAATACAGAAATATTTATTGATTGTAATATCTTGATTTGTACATCTTTAATTCAATTGTCTTGAGGGAGTTTATATGTGTTTTTTTTTAATGTTCAGGAACTTGTTTCTCCTGTTCTCGTGTAAGAACAGTCGCGAATAAGAGGGGGGAAATGTGGGAGTTTTCATTTTTTGAAAATCCCTTTATCACAAAACTATCACATGACATGCTTCAAAACTACTTGTAATATATTAAAAACACTCTCTACTTTCGTGTTTAGAGTCACTTGCGTATAGAACATTTGTTTATTTACCATATTACGTGAATAATTGTCAATATTCATTATTTACCTGTCAAAAGTCGGCCATGCTTGATTCGCGACTTGAGCTTTTGCTACGTGTTCTATGATTGGCTACACGCGACCAATCAAATCAGCGTTTAATTGTCGACGTTCAGCGCTGATCGCACGAGCGTTTCGCTGGTAAGAGGGTATATAAGCAGCCGAATTCATCACTTGCATTTGTACCGCGGCCGGTGTTGAATATAGGTACGGGAATAGTAACTATTCCATCTATTAGCCGGGGAAAAGTAACTTTTCCGCCATGCTAATAGACTATATTTAATTTTGGGATTTATTTGTCGATGATTAAAGAAGTATTTAAACGTCGTGATTTGGTTAGGTTTAAGTTAGGAATTTTTCACGCTCATATATATGTTTAGCATTTAAAGTGGCTTTCCGCATTTTCTAATATTACTGCGCCTTCGGTTCGAATTGTTCCGTATTTATACTCGTCGATCATTGGCGCGGGTTTCACTTTCTAGAGGTGATTCCGTGGAGCTTTTTTTAATTTTGTGGACTATTGTCTGCATTTAGCTGATTCGGTCTTGGTTTTTCGGGTCATTAGTTTTTTTTTGCGAAACTTTGTGCAAACCGGTACCTGCATTGTGTCGCGTTTAAATGACTGTGCCTGACCGTCTGAATTTTATCTTGCTCAGAGATAATTCTGGCATTTAGGACGTGGTCTTGAACGGGTGGAACCAGTATTAATATAAGCGGAAAGACGCGTAACATTTGTACATGTTGAAAGTTACTGTGAAACATTATCATGGAATCTCGAGATTGCATTTAAATTAGTTGTTTTAGTAAAAACGTACCTTGATATTCATCTGGATAAAGCTAAGCCCTTTATTTTGTATTTTGAAGTCCGTTTTTTAATAGTTAGGGATAAACTCTTTCATTCATTCATTTATCTATTTATGTATTTACTTATTTGTTACCCAATTGTCAGAAGTTACAATTGGTATAATAAAACTTTGTAATAATAAATATTGTTGTTTTCTCTGAATTGATGTTTGGGGCAAACCATTGAGCATCCAGTATACGAATCCCTGTTTCTTCTGAACAAACCCACAGTTGGAGGTTTTGTGTCTGGTAAAAGGGGTGGGACTTATTTTGCCTGAATTTAATCTGAGGGTTGGGACGCGATTTGATCCCAGGGTACCTTTGGTTTTGGCGAGCTTGAACCTACGTTTGGGCTTATAAGTCCCTAGATGCTTCAGTTTTGTCACGTTTGTCCTCGTATTACAAATTGGCGAGATTCGTGGAGTACTTTTTGCCAGTCATAAGCCCCTCCTACTACAAGTGTAAAGATATGGTATATCATGGTTGTGGACTCTCTACAGGTCACAATTCTTATCCAATTTTGCCGAAAAGTCACATTTCTAGGTTGTCTGCCGTCACACCATAATCATTGTCGGCTTCGAATTTCATGAATATCAGACTGGAACTGACCAACAAAATGGCTGCTCCCAATACAGTATGAAATACAGGACTTAATGATGTAGGAAAAATCAATTTAGGTATTGCTTGGTCTCTATCCATCTCTCAAAAATGTGGGTGTATCCTGTCTGGCAGTGCCAGCCTATCTTTTAGCTTGTGATCCCTCTGGAGGTCACAATTATTATCTGATTTAAAAAAATGTTTGATTATATCACAGTTACACTGTAATAAAGGTTGAGTTCAAATTTCTTGACAATCGGACCAAAATTGCAAAAAGTGTAAAAATATGTTATATCAACAATATCAAGGTTGTGGATACTCCAGGAGTCACAATTTTTATCCAATTTTGATCAAACTTGACATGTATGTTTATAACCTAAAGATCTTGGCCATCTTCGATATTTGAGCAGATCAGAACGTAACTTCCTGGATTGTGGCCCCTGATTGTTTTCGGTATTGCATGTTCTCTATCCATCTCTCGAAAATGTGGGCGTATCCTGCCTGGCAGTGCCAGCCTATCTTTTTCTTTGACATTTTGGTTTTTGTTTTTTTTTTTAAAGTAAACTACTATCATTTTCCCATTCCGCTAAAATAAATTGGACAAAATATTCTTTTATTATTCTTTATTAAATTAACCTCGCCCTACGCAAGTGTGAATAATTCAAGTATTGTATTAAAGGGACAATAACACTCTTGCTGGCTTGGCAGCTCCAGAAAATAAATATACTATTCAAAAAAAGTAGGGGATATTTGATTTTGGGGGCATAATACTAAAATATGCAAATGACTACGAAAAAAGTCACTATAGAACCTAACAGAAGAAACATTTCCAGTTACATGTGACGCCCAAATGCACCAATAGCTACCGCATGGAATGCAGGTGATGCTTGGGATCATCATGGGGGTCCAACCCAAGATTTGCACGACTCTGACTTTGAATGTTACAGTCATTGTGGCATTGAATTCCAGGGTGGAAACATCAGTTTAATTGTTTTAGTGACCAGAAAACAAATTTTGATATGCGTCGGCTTACCCAAAATGAAAGGTTACGTGCCCTTGGCATGCTACAGATCGGCACAACACAGGCGGTTGTGGCGCGGACGATGAATGTTTCTCAGTCTGTCATAAGCAGGCTATGGTCCAGATACCGTGAGACACAATCTGTACAGGACAGACCACGCTCAGGTCGACCAAGGGCGACAACTCAAGCCCAGGATCGATTTATCCGTACCTTGGCCTTGAGAAATCGTGTCATCACAGCAAATTAGAGCAGCGCTCGTCTCCAAACAGACACTGGTGTGAGAGTGAGTGGCCAGACAATTCGGAATCGACTGCATAGGGGTCACCTTCGCGCCCGACGTCCTCGCGTGATCCCTTGTTTGAGAGATCCTCACATTCAGGCAAGACGTCGTTGGTGTAGGGATCATCAACACTGGGATAATCGACGCTGGAGCAATGTGATGTTTTCAGATGAGTCAAGGTTCACTGTTGATTTTTTGGACAGACGTAGGAGGGTGTGGCGTCATCGAAACGAGTGCTTCCAAGACGTTAACGTCATCAGACATGATCGATTTGGGGGTGGTTCGGTTATGGTGTGGGGAGGCATCACTGTTGCTGGAAGAACGGCTTTACATGTTGTTGCAGGGCGTGTTACAGGCCAGTACTACCGGGACAACATCTTGGCAGTCCATGTTGTGCCGTTCGCACGACGTCATGGCCACCGTTTCATCTTCCAGGATGACAACGCAAGATGTCACAGGGCCAGGATCGTTACAGGTTACCTCCAACAACAGAACATTACCTTGGCCAGCACTGAGTCCCGACCTCTCCCCCATCGAGCATGTCTGGGACATGCTTGGACAGAGGTTACGTCAACGTCAACAACGTCCTGCCAATGTCCAAGAACTTGCTGCTGCCAGGCCTCTATAAAAGTTGAGTGTGCCTGCGCACACACTTGAAAATGTGCCTGCAGGGTCATACTCAAAAAGAGAGTATTCAATTGCCAGGTATATAGTATGATGATTGATTGGGGGGGGGCTTACGAAAGCTTCTTGGGTTGGACTCGACAGAAGAAGAAATTATAAATAATTTTTAGTACCTTTTTTATTATGGTTTCTAAATTGTATTAATGTATTATAGATTACTTTAATAATAAAGAATATGTTTGATGTGCATATTGTTGTTGTTTGGGGTTGATATAAACATATAGATGTCTACCGACTTCAAACAAGTTCATTAAATCCCTTTGCGCAGCCAGTTGTCATTCGTTAAACTTAACATCCGGTATAATTCGGTTACTAACTTGATACTCGATAGGAAGCCATCGTTATAGAATTATTATGGGTATGAGTGTAGTTACTACACGGTACTGGTGTTTAGGGGTCGCCGAGGTCACAGGTGATAGTTCATACGTCGCGTGCTATTCTTTTAATCATCGACTGGAATTTTCACTAAATTAAACAGAGGTCACAGGTGATAGGTCATAAGTCACAGGTGGAATCGCTAACGTCGCATGCTGATGATTTTATCATCGACTAGCTTATTCTAGTAAATTATTAGACGGTAATCAAAGTAAACAAAAAAAGAAAAAAAAAAAACCAACAATAAAAAATAAATAGTATTCTTTATTTTAGATGATTTACGTGAAATCCTTGTACGGCATTTAGTAACTGAACATATGATAAATAACACAAATTTATATGGAGAACAATCACTGAGGAACTTGTTGAAACGTAGTGTGAAATAAACTCAGTGATTGTTTTCCATATAAATTTGTGTTATTTATCATGATTTACGTGACAGTAATAATTTTTAAAAATGTGCCTGCAAAAAAGTTTTTTTATAGCAAATGTGCCTGCGCACGCCGTGCGCGTGTGCACGGAAATATCGATGCCTGGCTGCTGCGTTGCAACAGGAATGGGACAATCTGGACCAAAATGACCTTAGACGTCTCATTAGGAGTATGCCACGTCGGATCAGTGCTTGTTTGGCAAACAGAGGAGGATTTACCCGTTACTGACTTTGTTGTGATGCTGTGGTAACTTTGCTGTTTGACCCCGGGTATCATTTTACCCTTATAATGGCCAGTCTGTGCCTTACTTAGTCTAACGATCATTTGGAATAAATCGATGAATGTGAACTTCATTTCATTTTGTCATTTGTTTCTTCATCAGTTTCATTAGGTGACTTTAATAACACTTAAAAATCAAATATCCCCTACTATAATAGCCTTATTCTAAGTACTAGATGTTTAAGTGTCCTACCTGTTGTGTAAATTATCCATTACGACCTATTTTACTTGTCCAGAGGGTTCGAAAATATTTTAAATCAAAGTCACATTTGAAAAGGTTTACGTAACACTTTTCAAATCAATAAGTTGAATTTTTCCAATTTTTTAAATTAGGTGTGTTAAGATGAAATTTATATCATCAATTAATTGGAATATTGTAAAATAATACAATTTGTTGACCAGAATGAAGATTGGGACATATTATTCAATTACAACAAGAGTGTTATTGGGGCTTTAATATTAGTAATATTACGACTGACAAGAAGGCTCACTTCTAGTGAAGAACATTAGAAAACAAAGTCTTACATCTCTGGAATGGCAGTTAATTAATGAACTGTTATTTGACAGAGTTCTTGGTCTCTTCTTATTATAATTTTACTCTCCTAGGAAAATTTTGCGTGAGTAAGTCAGTTACTCGCCTAACTCCCGCAGAATCTTTTTTGCGTGAGTAATTGAGTACTCACGCAGTGATTCTTCGTGGCTGTCACCCACTTGGGGGTGCTCACTGCCTGCGCCGTGTATCACCCATATATAGTAATGGGCGGAGTCTGTTTGGGATTGTTTTTATGTATGAAGAGTTCAGGAATTTGAAGAAAATATATTATGATTTAAAGGGTAATATTAGTTGTCTTCTTTGATTGGCATTTAGTAATTGAACATATTAACACAAGGTACAATTTTATGGATACACAATTACTGAGTTTGATACTAAGCGACGTTTTGACGAGGATGCTCTCGTCTTTATCAAGCAATGATGATTGCATCCTCGTCGAAACGTCGCTTAGGCTACCCATTTTTGATTATTAGGTTCACGGATCCGCCGACGACAGTTCAAAACTGCCGCTGGGAAAATAAAAAATGTGTGTGTTTTTTTATTTTTATTTAAACCGCCGAAGCATATAACGAAACGTGATTCTGAAAAAATTGCTCACAATTACATCGAAGCTTCTTTTTATACGCCCACATTTTCATGTGGACGTATTATGTCGTCGCCCCTGTCCGTCCGGACGTCCGTCCGTCCACAATTGTTTGTGGACTCTCTACAGGTCACAATTCTTACCCGATTTTGACGAAACTTGAAATATATGTTTATCCCCAAAAGATCTCGGCTGCTTTCGATATTGGCATGTATCGGATCAAAACTTCATGGATTATGGCCCCTGATTGTACGAAAAATCACGTTTCTAGCTTGTAGACCCTATAGAGGTCACAATTTTGAACCGATTTTGATGAAACTTGACATGCATGTTTATAACCCAAAGATCTTGGTTCCTTTCGATATTTGCGCCTATCGGAACGTAATTTCCTGAATTATGGCCCCTGATTGTCCGAAAAATCACCTTTTTATACTCCCACATTTTCATGTGGACGTATATTGTCGTCGCCCCTGTCCGTCCGTCCGTCCACAATTGTTTGTGAACAGTCTACAGGTCACAATTCTTATCCGATTTCAATGAAACTTAAAATATAGGTTTATCACCCTAAGATCTCGGTTCCTTTTGATATTGGCACGTATCGGACTGTAACTTCATGGGTTATGGCCCCTGATTGTACGTTTTTTAGCTTTTTTAGAGGTCACAATTTTGAACCGATTTGGATGAAACTTGAAATGCATGTTTATAACCCATAGATCTTGGTTCCTTTCGATATTTGCGCCAATCGGATCGTAACTTCCTGAATTATGGCCCCTGATTGTCCGAAAAATTGCCCTATTTAGCTTGTGGTCCCTCTGGAGGTCAAAATTGTTATCCGATTTAAAAAACCGTTTGATTATATCACCGTTCCATGGTTATGAAGGTTGAGTTTGAATTTCGTGAAAATCGGACCAAAATTGACGGACAAAATGGCCGCCGTTTGTACGCGAATAGTGTAAAAATATGTTATATCAAGGTTGTGGACCTTATAGAGGTCACAATTTTGAACCGATTTGGATGAAACTTGAAATGCATGTTTATAACCCATAGATCGTGGTTCCTTTCGATATTTGCACCAATCGGATTGTAACTTCCTGAATTATGGCCCCTGATTGTCCGAAAAATTGCCCTTTTTAGCTTGTGGTCCCTCTGGAGGTCAAAATTGTTATCCGATTTAAAAAAACGTTTGATTATATCACCGTTCCATGGTTATGAAGGTTGAGTTCGAATTTCGTGAAAATCGGACCAAAATTGACTGACAAAATGGCCGCCGTTTGTACGCGAATAGTGTGAAAATATGTTATATCAAGGTTGTGGACCTTATAGAGGTCACAATTTTGAACCGATTTTGATGAAACTTGACATGCATGTTTATAACCCATAGATCTTGGTTCCTTTCGATATTTGCGCCAATCGGATCGTAACTTCCTGAATTATGGCCCCTGATTGTCCGAAAAATCGCTCTTTTTAGCTTGTGGTCCCTCTGGAGGTCAAAATTGTTATCCGATTTAAAAAACCGTTTGATTATATCACCGTTTCATGGTTATGAAGGTTGAGTTCGAATTTCGTGAAAATCGCACCAAAATTGACGGACAAAATGGCCGCCGTTTGTACACGAATAGTGTGAAAATATGTTATATCAAGGTTGTGGACCTTATAGAGGTCACAATTTTGAATCGATTTTGATGAAACTTGACATGTATGTTTATAACCCAAAGATCTTGGTTCCTTTCGATAATTGCTCCCATCGGATCGTAACTTCCTGAATTATGGCCCCTCATTGTCCGAAAAATCGCCCTTTTTAGTTGTGGTCCCTCTGGAGGTCAAAATTGTTATCCGATTTAAAAAACTGTTTGATTATATCACCGTTCCATGGTTATGAAGGTTGAGTTCGAATTTCGTGAAAATCTGACCAAAATTGACGGACAAAATGGCTGCCATTTGCACGCGAATAGTGTGAAAATATGTTATATCAAGGTTGTGGACCTTATAGAGGTCACAATTTTGAACCGATTTTGATGAAACTTGACATGTATGTTTATAACCCAAAGATCTTGGTTCCTTTCGATATTTGCGCCCATCGAATCATAACTTCCTGAATTATGTCCTCTAATTGTAGAGGTCACAATTTTAATTCGATTTTGATGAAACTTGAAATTCATGGTTATAACCCAAAGATCTTGGTTCCTTTCAATATTTGCGCATATCGGATCGTAACTTCTTGAATTATGGCGCCAGATTATACGCAAAATCGCCTTTTTTTAGCTTGTGATCCCTCTGGAGGTCACAATTATTATCTGATTTAAAAAAACGTTTGATTATATCACCGTTACACCTTTTTTATACGCCCACATTGAAATGTGGTCGTATATTGTCGTCGCCCCCGTCCGTCTGTCCGTCCGTCCGTCGGTCGGGCGTCCACAATTGCTAAAGTTAATATCCGATTGACTTTAAATTTATACACAGTGTTTAAGGTCATGAGATGAAGAAGCCTATTGTTTTTCAGCGATTTCCGATAATAACTACCAGAGTTATGGCCCTTGACGACTTCAAAAAATCTTGTGGACGCTCTAGAGGCCAAAGTTAATATCCAATTGGCTTTAAATTTATACACAGTGTTTAAGGTCATAAGACGAAGAAGCCTATTGATTTTCAGCGATTTCCGATAATTAGTGCCAGAGTTATGGCCCTTGATCACTTCAAAAAATCTTGTGGACACTCTAAAAGCCAAAGTTAATATCCGATTGACTTTAGATTTATATACAGTGTTTAAGGTCATAAGACAAAGAAGCCTATTGATTTTCAGCGATTTCTGATTAGTGCCAGAGTTATGGCCCTTGATCACTTCAAAAAATCTTGTGAATGCCCTAAAAGCCAAAGTTAATATCCGATTGACTTTAAATATTTATACACAATGTTTAAGGTCATAAGACGAAGAAGCTTATTGATTTTCAGCAATTTCCGATAATTAGTGCCAGAGTTATGGCCCATGATCACTTCAAAAAATCTTGTGGACGCTCTAAAAGCCAAAGTTAATATCCGATTGACTTTAAATTTATACACAGTGTTTAAGATCATAAGATGAAGAAGCCTATTGATTTTCAGTGATTTCCGATAATTAGTGCCAAAGTTATCTCCTTTGACTTTGATCACTTCAAAAAATCTTGTGGATGCTCTAAAAGCCAAAGTTAATATCCGATTGACTTTAAATTTATACACATTGTTTAAGGTCATAAGATGAAGAAGCCTACTGATTTTCATCGATTTCAAATAATTATTTCCAGAGTTATCTCCCTTGATCACTTCGAAAAACCTTGTGGCGCTGTAGATGCCAAACTTATAAATCATCCGATTGACTTCAGATTGATACACAGAGTTTAAGGTGTTGAAACGAACAAGTATTTTGATTTTCAATGAATTTTGATAACTGAACAGCTAAATCCATGATGTTAAATGTTTCCTATACTAATTGTTAGCTTGGGGCAAAACTTTATAAAAAGCAAACAAATTCTAATGATTTTCAGATAATTACATAATGAGTTGTTACTCAGATTTTAGTGTGTTACAAATGTTTTATTACCAAAAAAAAGTAAAAATATGCGACAACCCTTGTTGACTGCCCGGACGATTTAGCTGCTGTGGGCGTATGTTTCGTTGCCTGGCAACCTATCTTTTAGCTTGTGGTCCCTCTGGAGGTCTCAATTATTATCCGATTTAAAAAAACGTTTGATTATATTACCGTTACACCGTAAGGAAGGTTGAGTTCGAATTTCGGGAAAATCGGACCAAAATTGCCATACAAAATGGCCACCGTTTGTACGCGAATACTGTTAAAAAATGGTATATCATGGTTGTGGACCCTGTATAGGTCACAATTTTAATTCGATTTTGATGAAACTTGAAATGCTTGGTTATAACCCAAAGATCTTGGTTCCTTTCGTTATTTGCGCATATCGGATCGTAACTTCCTGAATTATGGCCCCTGATTGTCCGAAAAATCGCCTATGGTCCCTCTGGAGGTCACAATTATTATCCGATTTAAAAAAACGTTTGACTCTATCAGCGTTACACCCTACGGAAGGCTGAGTTAGAATTTCGAGAAAATCGGACCATAATTGCCAGACAAAATGGCCGCCTTTTGTACACATTTCTAGGTTGTGTACCGTCACACCATAATCATTGTCAGCTTCGAATTTCATGAATATCAGACTGGAACTGACCAACAAAATGGCTGCTCCCAATACAGTTGGAAATACAGGACTTAATGATGTAGGAAAAATCACTTTCAGTATTGCTTGTTCTCTATCCATCTCTCGAAAATGTGGGCGTATCCTGCCTTGCAGTGCCAGCCTATCTTTGTTTTAAAATACCGCCGTACCAGAGTTTTGGCAGATTAATCACGGCAGTCGCTTTCTGGTAATATTTTACGAGCACGGCGGGCCGAGCACGGCGGGCCGAGTATGGCTCAGGCGGGAATTAACCAATTTGCAACTTACGGGCATGCCGATTTCCGTTACCTCGTGGTGACACAAAAAATCAGATCAACAATAACAAGATGTAGCTATGTGACAATTCTGGCTTCTCGACAGTGCAAACTTTGTGAACAGCCTCGTTTTTGTTTGGACTGCTCGAACTTCAGCGTTGGTACACACTCCCCCCCCCCCTTCATAAAATCGGTGTTTATTTACATTACTGGGGGGTCTACACACATTTTGCTGACGTAGATAACAAACCCGCTATTACGCTTGTCTTGATTTTTTTCCGATTGGATTTGTAGAAGTTTAATATGAAGATCGACATTTTCTGCGATTTTTCATCAAAATCACTTCGCTTTACTAGAAAATAATTAAAATATTTTTTAAAACTATGATAATATTTTACTGTGGTTATGTGACGATCTACTTGCCAAATTTCAGGCAAATCTATCGACTCCCATTCAGTGAATTTGTCCGTGCAGTTATTTCGCCTCCGGTATTTCATTGGGGTTTGTTGGTCGCGTGACCCATTTCCCCGCACGCCCGTTGGCTGAATTGTTTGGCACAAGAAATACTATGCCCATCATATTTAATAATAAATACAACTGATATTGACCTGTGCAATTAATCATGTTTTAGACGTGTGGGGCTTTTGTTGTGCTTTCCAATGATACCAAGTCACAGGGACTTGAAGGGATTAAAATAAAACTTCTTACTACTGCTTGACTATAATAGTATAGTATTAGTATATAATAAAGGGATGTCAGACGCCATCTTTGTTATGACTTTTTTATGACATATCGTCTGCTGTCATCTCACTAGTTCTAACAGTTCATGTCATTTTTATTGCCAACGAGACTTTATTTGATCATTATTCAGCATACGATGTAATTAAATTGGTCCTTTTACAGCGTTATTAATAACAAATAGAGCCTACGAAGCGAGGCCGATGTTGAGCGAGACTTGGTCACCCAGTTCCTATGCACATATCGAGTAATGATAGGTTTATAAAGGGACTGGGTGATAAAGACTTCTTTTGACCTTATTTCGGGTTACTTCCGGGCTTGTGAAGTTGTATATCGACAAGTGATAGCTTTTTAAGTTTGATTTGTTATTATATACTAATACTATACTATTATAGTCAAGCAGTAGTAAGAAGTTTTATTTTAATCCCTTCAAGTCCCTGTGTACCAAGTTTATTGAAATTGAACAATAATTGAGAAAGTTACAAAACATTTAGTGAGGTGTTAAAATGGGTCACAACACAAAGTTATTTCGCGAGCGCTATTGTTTCTTACAAAATTAATTGACGCGTTAATGACTAATTATGCAACATTTAAATTGCCCTAACTTTCTTGCTATTTATTGCAGAAAGGTGATTTTGGTGTCATTGTAATGGCCTGCAAGAGGGCTTTCTAATATTGGTATTTGCATTGCAATCCATTGACTTAATTTTTTTTGTCACATAGCTATGCGGTCGTGTTGGTTAGAGATTTCGTCTGTATATATATATGATCTGGTAAAATTAATCATTAGTCGAAAAATTATTTTTTTATTATAGCCCGACATCAAAAAATAAAAAAAATAAGACTGACATCTTTTTTTTGTTTTATTTCGACCGACATCATCAATTCTATGTCCTAAAAATCCATGAGCCTAATAATCAAAAATGGGTGGCCCTAGTATCAAACTCAGTCATTGTGTATCCATAAAATTGTACCTGGTGTTAGTATTAGTTGGATTTGCCAAGGAAATGTATCAAACGTTACTATGGCAACGTAACATAGAAACGATGAAGTATACTCTGTTTCCTGCTTAACTTATTCTTACAGATAACAAAGAAGCAGTAATAAATGCATCGCTAAGAATTAGGTATGCCGTGGAGAACACACGTTGACGTCATATGTCATCTATTGTACTTTGATATAAGCGGCTTCGAAAAAAAGTAGGCATCACGGATCTATATAAATCGGGATATAGCAGATATAATAGGCCCATAAAATATAGTTATATAATGCAGTCCTATATATTTTTTTTTACAAATACATGTAAATTTGTGCAATTTTCTCTTAGCATTTACCACTGAAAAACAGGATGAGATATAGGCCTATAATTAGTTATTTTTTTTAAAAAATAAAAAAGATATAGGCCCACACTATAAGTATTTTTGCTTTAAAAATGATATAATATAAAGTATAATATAAAGTACAGGTTTTTTAAAGAAGAAAATAGGATACAGGTCTATGCATCAAAAGGTGTGTAATAAACAATTTAAAGACTTCAAATTACAAGAAAGTTATGTAAAACCCACAAAACATTAACTTACATATCTTTGAACTTTTCTAAAAATTACTAGAAATTGGACGCAAACATAGGCCTATATGTGAATAGCTTTTTTATACGCCCACATTTTCATGTGGACGTATATTGTCGTCGCCCCTGTCCGTCCATCCACAATTTGTTTGTGGACTCTCTTCAGGTCACAATTCTTATTCGATTTTGACGAAACTTCAAATATAGGTCTATCCCCATAAGATCTCGGCTGCTGTCGATATTGGCATGTATCGGATCGAAACTTCATGGATTATGGCCCCTGATTGTACGAAAAATCATGTTTTTAGCTTGTGGACCCAATTGAGGTCACAATTTTGAACCGATTTTGAAGAAACTTGACATGTATGTTTATAACCAAAAGATCCTGGTTCCTTTTGATATTTGCACCCATCGGATCGTAACTTCCTGAATTATGGTCCCTGATTGTCCGAAAAATCGCCCTTTTTAGCTTTTGGTCCCTCTGGAGGTCAAAATTATGAAACTTGAAATGCATGTTTATAACCCAAAGATCTTGGTTCCTTTCGATATTCAACGGATAATATCAGATTGTAACTTCCTGAATTATAGCCTCTGATTGTACGCAAAATTGACTTTTTATACGCCCACATTTTTATGTGGACGTATATTGTCGTCGCCCCTGTCCGTCCACAATTTGTTTGTGGACTCTCTACAGGTCACAATTCTTATCTGATTTTGACGAAACTTGAAATATAGGTTTATCCCCAAAAAATCTCGGCTGCTTTCGATATTGGCATGTATCGGATCAAAACTTCATGAATTATGGCCCCTGATTGTACGAAAAATCACGTTTTTAGCTTGTGGACCCTATAGAGGTCACAATTTTGAACCGATTTTGATAAAACTTGACATGCATGTTTATAACCCAAGAATCTTGGTTCCTTTCGTTATTTGCGCCTATCGGAACGTAGTTTCCTGAATTATGGCCCCTGATTGTCTGAAAAATCACCTTTTTATACGCCCACATTTTCATGTGGACGTATTATGTCGTCGCCCCTGTCCGTCCGGACGTCCTTCCGTCCGTCTTTCCGTCCACAATTTGTTTGTGGACTCTCTACAGGTCACAATTCTTATCTGATTTTGACGAAACTTGAAATATAGGTTTATCCCCATAAGATCTCGGCTGCTTTGGATATTGGCATGTATCGGATGGAAACTTCATGGATTATGGCCCCTGATTGTACGAAATATCATGTTTTTAGCTTGTGGACCCTATAGAGGTCACAATTTTGAACCGATTTTGATGAAACTTGACATGCATGTTTATAACCCCAAGATCTTGGTTCCTTTCGATATTTGCACCCATTGGTTCGTAACTTCCTGAATTATGGCCCCTGATTGTCCGAAAAATCACCCTTTTTAGCTTGTGGTCCCACTGGAGGTCAAAATTATTATCTGATTTAACAAAACGTTTGATTATATCACCGTTACATGGTAATGCAGATTGAGTTCAAATTTTGTGAAAATCGGACCAAAATTGACAGACAAAATGGCCACCGTTTGTACGCGATTAGTGAGAAAATATGTTATATCAAGGTTGTGGACCCTATAGAGGTCACAATTTTGAACCGATTTTGATGAAACTTGACATGCATGTTTATAACCCAAAGATGTTGGTTTCTTTCGATATTTGCGCCCATTGGATCGTAACTTCCTGAATTATGGCCCCTGATTGTCCGAAAAATGACCTTTTTTTTTAGCTTGTGGTCCCTCTGCGGTCAGAATTATTATCCCATTTAAAAAACAGTTTGATTATATCACCGTTACATCGTAATGAAGGTTGAGGTCGAATTTCGTGAAAATTGAACCAAAATTGACAGCTGTCTTGTCAGGCCATCCATCCTTCATCACTAACAAGGGGAAACCATGCCAGAAAATCTAGATGAACTTTGTCACCCAATGCAGGGATCAAACACCCAACCTCAAGGCTGCCGAGCCAGCATCTTACCCACTTAGCAACATGATTCCCAGTCGAATTTGAAGCCTACTGAAATGCACCTTTATAACCCAAAGATCTTAATTCATTTCGATATTTGCACATATCATATTCTAACTTAATGATGTAGGAAAAATCACTTTCGGTATTGCTTGTTCTCTATCCATCACTCGAAGATGTGGGCGTATCCTGCCTGGCAGTGCCAGCCTATCTTTTAGCTTTTGGTCCCTCTGGAGGTCACAATTATTATCCGATTTAAAAAACCGTTTGATTATATCACCGTTACACCCTAAGGAAGGTTGAGTTCGAATTTCGGGGAAATCGGACCAAAATGGCCGCCGTTTGTACGCAAACAATTTTAATTCGATTTTAATGAAACTTAAAATTCATGGTTATAACCCAAAGATCTTGGTTCCTTTTGATATTTGCGCATATCGGATCGTAACTTCCTGAATTATGGCCCCTGATTATACGCAAAATCGCCTTTTTTTTAGCTTGTGGCCCCTCTGGAGGTCACAATTATTATCCGATTGAAAAAAGCGTTTGATTATATTACCGTTACACTGTAAGGAAGGTTGAGTTCGAATTTCGGGAAAATCGGACCAAAATTGCCATACAAAATGGCCGCCGTTTGTACGCGAATACTGTTAAAAAAATTGTATATCATGGTTGTGGACCCTGTAGAGGTCACAATTTTAATTTGATTTTGATGAAACTTGAAATGCATGGTTATAACCCAAAGATCTTGGTTCCTTTCGTTATTTGCGCATATCGGAACGTAACTTCCTGAATTATGGCCCCTGATTGTCCGAAAAATCGCCTATGGTCCCTCAGGAGGTCACAATTATTATCTGATTTGAAAAAACGTTTGAATCTATCATAGAGGCTCAAAAATAAAAGTCTGAGAATGTATGAAAATTAAACGCCAAAATATAGAGGAATGGTGTATTTACCTTGTCTCAAAATTTCAACTCAAAATATTGAAGCGTTTGGACGTGAACGCCAAAACTGCTTATCCGGACACGTAACCCTTTTAAGATTTCGGGTAATTTTTTCGTTGGGTGACCTTATAACTGATTATGTTTACTGGAGACGGCTATACAGTGAATGACCCATGTGCTGTACTTGATAAAGAAAGGTAAATTTCACCTACGCATTATTTTTATAAAAAATGTTTGGTTTTATCCATATACTGCAAAATACACCTTGGGGCACCGTTTTCGAATTCCAGATGAAGACGACGGATTTGAAAACGTATCATAAATACTGAGTTAGTTGCACGGCCCTTGACTGGAAGATTTTAAGGGATTTTAACACAAACTTATGCAGTTTTATTCGCAAAACAAAAATTGGGATTAGCCCTTTAATGATGTAGGAAAAATCACTTTCGGTATTGCTTGTTCTCTATCCATCTCTCAAAAATGTGGGCGTATCCTGCCTGGCAGTGCCAGCCTATCTTTTAGCTTGTGATTCCTCTAGAGGTCTCAATTATTATCCAATTTAAGAAATAATATTAAATGTTTCGTATACTAAACGTTAGCATGGGGCAGAATTTTATAAAAACCAAACAAATTCTAATGACTTTCTGATAATTACTTAATATGCGACAACTCTTGTTGACTGCCCGGACGATTTAGCTGCTGTGTGGGCGTATGTTTAGTTGCCTGGCAACCTATTTTTTAAAACAAAAAGATATACTCCAAGATTACAGATTATACTGACCACAAGACAAGAAATATCCAAATAACTGGACAAAACATCTTGAGATTTTCTTTTCTTTAAAATTAACTGTGAAATTATGCAAAAGTAAAAGAAGAAAATGATGTGAAGCATATATATTTTTAAAGAATAAATTTGGACTGTTTTGTATTACATTAACATTGAAATGCTGAATTTCAAATTGTAAAGAAGAATATGGAATTGTAAAATATACTTACCGGTATATAATGTAATCTATGTTTTGAAAAAGACAACTTTGTGCTTTTATCTCTGAAACAAAAAGTAGAATTGTAAATTGTAAAAGAGAAAATGCGATATAGGAAAATAATATTAATGGTATTTTTAAAGAATATGATAATAGGCCTATAACATTAGTAGTTATATTTTAAAAAGGGAAATATGATATAGGCCCAGCGAAAGGTTTATATTTGAAAAATATGCAGATTCCATAATTACGGACTACGAAAAAAATATTCAGAAAAAACAACTGCGCTTTTAATGTAAATCTTTTTTTAAATACATAGGCTCTAGTATATCAGGCTATGAATATCATATTATATAAGACCATATAGTATCTTGACGCTTTTGTCTCTAGAATACATTTTATGGTTATTTCATAATTCAATTTATATAGTTTTTCTGTCACAAAAATTGAAAATAAAAGATTATGGAAAAATGGCCTGTTTTAGACAAAAATACGATTTTTAGATCCTGAAAAATGGCACAAGTAAAAACATTTTAGTAAAATTAAATATCAAATGAAAAACATGTTTACATTGTTTTGATTAAATACAACCTGAAACACCATATGAAATGATAATTGTATTGTAGCTAAAAACATAATTAAAGCACACGTAACAAAATTAATACATCAATTAAATGATAGGCCTACTGAAAAGGAAAAGTAAAATAATTAAACAAAATGTAATGTTAAGTTACAAAAATATTAATAACAGTTTATTTTTGCAGAAATCAATTCATGGTTATAAATATTTTTGCATTGTGGCACAATGCTATTATGTGTTGCCGTTCGCCGCTGCTCGAAGTGAGAAAACTGCAAAATAACATGTACACCATCTTATGCGATAACCCGATATCATTATAGAGTGTGAATATACACTCTTAAGAGTAAGATTAATGTTGTACGGTTGTGTATTTATTTTACATAAAGCGTATAAATCTGAAGGTGTTAGGGGAGTAGTGTGATGTCGGCTGGTGTTTTCAAGCTACGTCATTGGCTGTCCTGCTTCATAAGCTATCCAGTTTGATCAGTGATAGGCATACCGTGGAGAACACTACATCAAGGCAGTCTAGCATATTGACTTCAAACGGCCACAGATCACTAATTATTTCCCCATTGACTTTAATGTTAATTCTCGTCTCTTAGACCAGCTGTAACTTTTTCCCAAATATTCGTTGGGTAGAACGCTTTCTGCCACAGATGGAGCAACATGTGGCAAACTCTGGCCCAAAAGCATGTATGAGGTTCACCATGAAAAACTTGAGATACACAGGCTGGAAGTAGAGACAACTAAACAAGCAATTTTCGGCCCTCCCTTTCAACGTAACCAACCTCACAACCCTTGTATCCTTCCGCCTCAAAATCATGAATATTCACCAAAACCTGACAGAAAATGTATTTTTAAACCCTTTTCTTCGATTCTACACCAAAAAGTCAACAAAAATCGCCATGCAAAAGGGGGAAAAAGGGAAAGGGAGAGAAAAACTAAAAATAACTTTCGCCCTTGTTTCGTGGGTGACGGCCCATGAATATTTAGTGATCTGTGTCCTGTGTAGGAGTGAAACTTCAGGTATCACCAAAAGGCCTTTTTTATATGCTTCCCATATGTTCTGGCAACACACCGGTGAAAGAAAATCAAAATCAAAGAATAACTGCAAAAAATGATGGCCCTTTAAGTATACATGCTGCTTTATGTACAGTGGTGCATCTCAGGTCCCTGGGCCTTTTATGCTAAAATTTAAAAATCTTTCTTATTAAAGGCAGTATTTGAGTTTTGTGAAAAAATAAGACAATTACAAACAAATTACACAGAAAACACTCATACTCTGGATTTTTTTTCAAAAATATATTTTTTTACTGCCATGTCATGAAAAATGTACAAAATTTACATGTAGCATCTTTCAAAAAAACAATAATTTTCCACTTTTTGAGATAGTCAGACTGGCAAGTAATATATTTTTGGAAACCCTGGACAATATGCAAACAGAAAAATCACAAATCAGATGCATTGGTTGTAATTATAGAGGTCTGTACTGAAACATGTAACCCCACCCCCTAAACTTGTCAATGACTGAATCAATCCTATCTTTGGTTGCAGAGCTAACATTACCAAAGGAATCTGTCTAACAGCTATGTTTTACCATCCCTGGCTACATGTATATGTACATAAAAACTAAAATAAATGCAATAAATATGAATTATGGTTAAAAATAGGCCTTGATGAAAGAAAAAAAATGCCATTTTTGGTCTATGACCACCCCTCTCTAACAAAAAGGTCACAGAATACACAATTTTCACAAATTTGGAAATAGTTCAATGTTTTCAACATCTCAAAACTCAGAGGCAACATACAAATCTTTATTGCAATTCTTGTGCTGAATCAAGATGTCTGGACCATTACATCAATTGCCTGGAAAAATGAAGTCAAAATGGTAGTTATAACAGAGTTGACAACATAAAAGGGGCCTGAAAAGGGGCAAAATTAACATTTTACTGTTATATAAGTAACATAAATGCAACAAACACCACCAATCCTTCATCTTGATAAGGAAATATTGACCATTAAGCTGACATTTACACATCTAAACCAGTTCTGTATCAGGGTGTGGTCTTATTGGCCCGATATGTCTCAGGGTTCCAAGTTTGACTTTAAACAAAAAAGGTTAGAAATCCTGGAAATGTACAAAATAACCATTTATTGGTGAAAAATAACATTCCTAACTGTAATTCAACAACTTCCAATTACTATAATTTAATTGTCAACATAGGTGCAATTAAATCTCTCAAAACACATAAATAAAAAAAGGGTGGGGTGGGAATTTATAGCCTCTCTAAACAGAATGGTGGGATGAAAAATATCTATAAAGACTGGGATATTGCTTCCTTCTTGATGGAAAGGCAAGAATTTAATGTTTCAAAGAAGAAAAAAATGCTTTTTCTGGCTAAATTGGTGACAAAATTGAGCCAACCCCTGTTTTGAACATTTTGTACAAACCATCTGCTGTATATTATTAACTCAGTGTTGCCAATTTTCAATTTTCTGTAGGAAAATTGGAGCTATTTCCAAACCTGACAAACTTATAGATTCATCTAAGTTACATTAGCAATGGAAATAAGGGCAGTTTTAGAAATTTTGACTCTTTTGAGTAGGCATGAACGCATTAATTTCTACAACGAAATAAGGGAATCTGTAGATTTTTTGTGAATATTCCTGATTTTTAGACAAAATTAGGTGAAATTACAATGTTGTTCACTTTATCTGTTCTTTCTGAGGCTGAATACACCAAAATTGGACATTGAAATATTTTTCTTACTTTTAGAAATTAAATAAAACCTGAAAATTAAGAAATTAGCAGCTAAATCACAATTTTTCTCCAAACATGGATATTTTTTTTTTAAATTTAACATTTTTTGAGTTTTTCTCTTCTCAAAATATTTTATACATATTTTCTGACAATTTAGTCATCATGTTTTCAAAACTAAGGCCTATCAGTCACCGCCTTGTCATACACAGACAGGCCACAGATCACTAATTATTTCTCCATTGACTTCAATGTTAATTCTCGTCTCTTAGATTGGCTGTAACTTTTTCCCAAGTATTCGTTGGGTAGAACGCTTTCTGCCATAAATGGAGCAACATGTGGCAAACTCTTGCCCAAAAGCATGTATGAGGTTCTTCATGAAAAACATTGAGATAGACAAGCTGAAGGTAGAGACAGCTAACCAGGCAATTTTTGGCCCTCCCCCTTTCAACGTAACCAACCTCACAACTCTTGTATCCTTCCGCCTCAAAATCATGAATATTCACCAAAACCTGGCAGAAAATGTATTTTTAAACCCTTTTCTTCGATTCTACACCAAAAAGTAAAAAATAGGTTGCCAGGCAACGAAACATACGTCCACACAGCAGCCAAATCGTCCGGCAGTCAACAAGAGTTGTTGCATTTTAAGTAATCATCAGAAAATCATAATTCAAACTCACCCATCACTACGGTGTAACTGTGACATAATCAAACGTTTTTTTAAATCAGATAATAATTGTGACCTCCAGAGGGACCACAAGCTAAAAAGGGTGATTTTTCGTACAATCAGGGGCCATAATTCAGGAAGTTACGAACATTGTAATTTCACCTAATTTTGTCTAAAAATCAGGAATATTCACAAAAAATCTGCAAATTCACCCATTTCGGTGTAGAAATTAATGCCTTCATGCCTACTTAAAGCGGGAATTTCATATTTTCCAAGAAAGTCAAAACATATTTATTTCGATGTCTTTTGCTCAATAGGTTGTCAACTCACTATTAAACAATCATAGTCATTATTTTTCACACTGAAACATCTTTCACATCGGAAATAATAACACAATTACCTCCTTGTTTTCCCATTCCCCCCATGCAATAGCTATCTTCAAACGTTTGAATTTAATGTTGAAAGTGATATTTTGGCCAATTTCTCAACTAGCAATAGTGAATTATAGGATTATTCTTTAACAAGGTAGGACTGTTTATAGATACGATCTATTTTAAGGCCTTATTTTAATATATTTTAAAAATATAACTTAAAAAAATGAAATTGCCACTTTAAGTTAGTCAAAATTTCTAAAAATGCCCCTTATTTTCATTGCTATTGTAAGTTAGATGGGATCTATAAGTTTGTCAGGTTTAGAAATAGCTGCAGTTTTCTTACTGAAAATTGGCAACACTGAGTTAATAATATACAGCAGATGAGTTTATACAAAATATTCAAAACAGGGGTTGGCTCAATTTGGCCACCAGTTTAGCCAAAAAAAGCATTTTTATACGCCCACATTTTCATGTGGACGTATTATGTCGTCGCCCCTGTCCGTCCGGACGTCCGTCCGTCCACAATTTGTTTGTGGACTCTCTACAGGTCACAATTTTTATCCGATTTTGACAAAACTTGAAATATAGGTTTATCCCCATAAGATCTCGGTTCCTTTCGATATTGGCATGTATCGGATCGGAACTTCATGGATTATGGCCCCTGATTGTACAAAATATCATGTTTTTAGCTTGTGGACCCAATAGAGGTCACAATTTTAAATCGATTGTGATGAAACTTGACATGCATGTTTATAACAGCAAAATCTTGGTTCCTTTCGATATTTGTGGTCATCGGATTGTAACTTCCTGAATTATGGCCCCTGATTGTCCGAAAAATCACTCTTTTTAGCTTGTGGTCCCTCTGGAGTTCAAAATTATTATCCGATTTAAAAAACCGTTCGATTATATCACCGTTACATGGTAATGAAGGTTGAGTTCAAATTTCGTGAAAATCGGACCAAAATTGACAAACAAAATGGCCGCCGTTTGTACGCAAATAGTGTGAAAATATGTTATATCAAGGTTGTGGACCCTATAGAGGTCACAATTTTGAACCGATTTTGATGAAACTTGACATGTATGTTTATAACCCAAAGACCTTGGTTCCTTTCGATATTTACACCCATCGGATCGTAACTTCCTGAATTATGGCCCCTGATTGTCCGAAAAATTGCCCATTTTAGCTTGTGGTCCCTCTGGAGGTCAAAATTATTATCCAATTTAAAAAAACGTTTGATTATATCACCGTTACATGGTAATGAAGGCCCAGTTTGAATTTCGTGAAAATCAAACCAAAATTGACGGACAAAATGGCCGCCGTTTGTATGCGAATAGTGTGAAAATATGTTATATCAAGGTTGTGGACCCTATAGAGGTCACAATTTTGAACCGATTTTGATGAAACTTGACATGCATGATTATAACCCGAAGATCTTGGTTCCTTTCGATATTTGCGCTCATTGATTCGTAACTTCCTGAATTATGGCCCCTGATTGTACGAAAAATCACCCTTTTTAGCTTGTGGTCCCACTGGAGGTCAAAATTATTATCCGATTTAAAAAAACGTATGATTATATCACCGTTACATGGTAATGAAGATTGAGGTAAAATTTCGTGAAAATCGGACCAAAATTTACAGACAAAAAGGCCGCCGTTTGTACGCGATTAGTGTGAAAATACGTTATATTAAGGTTGTGGACCCTATAGAGGTCACAATTTTGAACCGATTTTGATGAAACTTGACATGCATGTTTATAACCCAAAGATCTTGGTTCCTTTCGATATTTGTGCATATCGTATTGTAACTTCCTGAATTATGGCCCCTGATTGTACGAAAAATGACATTTTTTTTAGCTTTTGGCCCCTCTGGGGTCAGAATTATTATCCCATTTAAAAAAACATTTGATTATATCATCGTTACATTGTAATGAAGGTTGAGGTCGAATTTCGTGAAAATCGGACCAAAATTGACAGCTGTTCTTGTCAGGCCATCCATCCTTCATTACTAACAAGGGGAAACCACGCCAGAAAATCTAGATGAACTTTGTCACCCAATGCAGGGATCAAACAGCTAACCTCAAGGCTACCAAGCCAGCATCTTACCCACTTAGCAACATGATCCCCAGTTGAATTTGAAGCCTACTGAAATGAACCTTTATAACCCAAAGATCTTAATTCATTTCGATATTTGCACATATCAAATTCTAACTTAATGATGTAGGAAAAATCACTTTCGGTATTGCTTGTTCTCTATCCATCTCTCGAAAATGTGGGCGTATCCTGCCTGGCAGTGCCAGCCTATCTTTTTTCTTCTTTGAAACATTAAATTCTTGCATTTCCTTTGTGAAGGAAGCAATATCCCAGTCTTTATAGACATTTTTCACCCCACCATTCTGTTTACAGAGGCTATAAATGCCCCACCCCACCCTTTTCATACGCCCATATTGAAATGTGGTCGTATATTGTCGTCACGTCCGTCCGTCCGAAGGTCCGTCCGTCCGTCCGGCGTCCACAATTGCTTGTGGACGCTCTAGAGGCTAAAGTTAATATCCGATTGACTGTAAATTTATACACAGTGTTTAAGGTCATGAGACGAAGAAGCCTATTGTTTTTCAGCGATTTCCGATAATAACTACCAGAGTTATGGCCCTTGATCACTTCAAAAAATCTTGTGGACGCTCTAGAGGCCAAAGTTAATATCCGATTGGCTTTAAATTTATACACAGTGTTTAAGGTCATAAGACGAAGAAGCCTAATGATTTTCAGCGATTTCCGATAATTAGTGCCAGAGTTATGGCCCTTGATCACTTAAAAAAATCTTGTGGACGCTCTAAAGGCCAAAGTTAATATCCGATTGATTTTAAATTTATAAACAGTGTTTAAGGTCATAAGACGAAGAAGCCTATTGATTTTCAGCGATTTCCGATAATTAGTGCCAGAGTTGTGGCCCTTGATTACTTCAAAAAATCTTATGGATGCTCTAGAGGCCAAAGTTAATATCCGATTGACTTCAAATTCACACACACTGTTTAAGGTCATGAGACGAAGAAGCCTATTGATTTTGGACGATTTCAAATAATTACTTCCAGAGTTGTCTCCCTTGATCACTTCAAAAAACCTTGTGACACTATAGAGGCCAAACTTATCATCCGATTGACTTCAGATTGATACACAGAGTTTAAGGTGTTGAAACGAACAAGTATTTTGATTTTCAAATCAATGAATTTTGATAACTGAACAGCTAAATCCATGATATTAAATGTTTCCTATACTAATTGTTAGTGTGGGGCAAAACTTTTATCAAAAGCAAACAAATTCTAATGATTTTCAGATAATTACATAATGAGTTGTTACTCTTAATCAGATTTTAGTGTATTACAAATGTTTCATTACCAAAAAAAGTAAAAATATGCGACAACCCTTGTTGACTGCCCGGACGATTTAGCTGCTGTGGGCGTATGTTTCGTTGCCTGGCAACCTATCTTTTATTAATGTGTTTTGAGAGTTTTAATTGCACCTGTGTTGACAATTAAGAGTGTATCCGCGAGAAGACCATGCAAAAATCGCAAAAAGTGCTAAGATGGGGGGTCGGAAGTTTTTGATCAAACTTATGGTATGACATCCCCTATGGGCAAGAAATGACATGCTGAAGTGGTTTCAACCTAATGTCGCTATAAAGGACTGTACTGGAAATATTCATTTTATGGGTAAAATCTTGGTTTTCACATCTTTATTTATCACCGTTTTTAAGCATAGACTGCATTCTATGGTGCAATAACAACCTTCTAATTTTGACCCTGTCTGATAAATCATGTTGTCAACTACCACTCTCCAGCACAAATTTGAAAAAAAAATCAGTCCGTACTATTTTTTTTGTGGACTGGTTTTAGGGTACCATATTCACATTATCCCAATAGTACAGCAAAAGATATACACTGTAACTTTTTCTTTCATGGTCACAAGTGGAATTTCTTTGGGTGGTTTTGAAGTGCTAAGCACATAGTATCAATAGGTGTAAAAAAAATGACCGGTATGCAACATACTTTACATATACAGCTTATTGAAAAATGCTAAAAATAAGCTTTTGTGATACATTTGTTTGCAATTTTGATTAGAGAAATAACAATTTTGGCTTTTATACCTTTTCATCATATCCATAGCCCTCATTGTACCGTGTGGTACTGTATATAAGTGTGTATTTGTATTTATTGTATATTTGGTATTGTCCCTTTAACATATTTGTTGTATGGTCTCTTTAAAGTTTCATTGTCCAACAGGTTACCGAAAATGGCTACAAATTTTAGAGCTTGTTTTCAGTATTCCTTTTGGAACATATCTACTGATTTCACATTACAGAAATGTTGAAGTTTTAATTTTAACAGCAAGGCAGCCTTGCTTCAAATGGGCGACGTTAAATCGACGCTAAACGGTATAGTATGGTAGCTACAGCTCTCGAGCGCCGTCTGTTACACCTTCAGGGCCAGATTTAGAATAAGAGAGACCATGGGCAATCACCCTGAACTCATCCCGCGACATGGACCTTGGGGTTCTGGGACAAGCGATTCGGTGATGGGGTCTATTGGGGTTGTTGGTTGGAATCTCACTCACTGTCCGAGTTATGGGTTAGGGTTAGGGTTAGGGTTTGGGGTCATGAGACGAAGAGACCTATTGATTTTCAGCGATATTCGATAATTACTGCCAAAGTTATGATCCTTGATCATGTGTTGTAAACGTTTTCCTTATTGACAAAAGAAAAAATATGTGATGCCGACAGACCTTGTTGGCTGCTCGGACGACTTTGCTGTTGTGGGTGTGTGTCTTGTTGCCTTGCAACCTATCTTGTTTGGATTATTTCATTTAAAATAATGTCTATTTGAGATTAATGGATATGTTTAAGATCATTTCATTGAGGATATTCCGATGGAGGCTCGTGGACAACTGCGTCAACCATTATCCATCATCGCCAGATGAACAATGAACGATTACAGGCCATTTAAAGTATTTTTTTCTCTGACATTGTTATAAATCAGATACTAATGTATTTTATGGCTGGTAGTAAACACGATAAGAATGAAAAGGAAAAAAAAATGTTAGGGTTTTTTTTCTACTACGGTTAATTTACACCAAAATAAGGAAATTACAGGTTAATTTCATGGGTTATTGTTTCCTTTACTTAGTTTTTGTCAAGTCGATTCCGGTCATTTTTATACGCCCACATTTTCATGTGGACGTATTATGTTGTTGCCCCTGTCCGGACGTCCGTCCACAAGGTCACAATTCTTATTTGATTTTGACGAAACTTGAAATATAGGTTTATCCCCATAAGATCTCGGCTGCTTTCAATATTTGCATGTATCGGATCAAAACTTCATGGATTATGGCCCCTGATTGTACGAAAAATCACGTTTTTAGCTTGTGGACCCTATAGAGGTCACAATTTTGAACCGATTTTGATGAAACTTGACATGCATGTTTATAACCCAAAGATCTTGGTTCCTTTCGATATTTGCGCCTATCGGAACGTAATTTCCTGAATTATGGCCTCTGATTGTCCAAAAAATCATCTTTTGATACGCCCACATTTTTATGTGGACGTATATTGTCGTCACCCCCGTCCGTCCGTCTGTTCGATATTTGCTTGGTTCTTGGTTCCTTTCGATATTTAGCTTGTGGACCCTATAGAGGTCACAATTTTGAACCGATTTTGATAAAACTTGACATGCATGTTTATAACCCAAAGATCTTGGTTCCTTTCGTTATTTGCGCCTATCGGAACGTAATTTCCTGAATTATGGCCCCTGATTGTCCGAAAAATCACCCTTTTTAGCTTGTGGTCCCTCTGGAGGTCACAATGATTATCCGATTTAAAAAACCGTTTGATTATATCACCGTTACACCCTAAGGAAGGCTGAGTTCGAATTTCGGGAAAATCGGATCAAAATTGCCATACAAAATGGCCGCCGTTTGTACGCAAATACTGTTAAAAAATGGTATATCAAGGTTGTGGACCCTGTAGAGGTCACAATTTTAATTCGATTTTGATAAAACTTGAAATTCATGGTTATAACCCAAAGATCTTGGTTCCTTTCGATATTTGCGCATATCGGATCGTAAATTCCTGAATTATGGCCCCTGATTATACGCAAAATCGCCTTTTTTATACGCCCACATTTTTATGTGGACGTATATTGTCGTCGCCCCTGTCCGTCCGTCCACAATTTGTTTGTGGACTCTCTACAGGTCACAATTCTTATCCGATTTTGACGAAACTTGAAATATAGGTTTATCCCCAAAAGATCTCGGCTGCTTTCGATATTGGCATGTATCGGATGAAAACTTCATGGATTATGGCCCCTGATTGTACGAAAAATCACGTTTTTAGCTTGTGGACCCTATAGAGGTTACAATTTTGAACCGATTTTGATGAAACTCGACATGTATGTTTATAACCCAAAGATCTTGGTTCCTTTCGATATTTGCGCCTATCGGAATGTAATTTCCTGAATTATGGCCCCAGATTGTCCGAAAAATCACCCTTTTTAGCTTGTGGTCCCTCTGGAGGTCACAATTATTATCCAATTTTAAAAAAACGTTTGATTATATCACAGTTTGCCACAAAAAATGGCCGCCATTTGTGCGCGAATACTGTTAAAAAATGGTATATCAAGGTTGTGGACCCTGTAGAAGTCACATTTTTAATTCGATTTTGATGAAAGAGAGAGAGAGAGAAATGGGGTTTAACGTCCACTCGACACAAACTAGGTCATTTTGGGACTAACATATGGTTTCATTTTATTTCAATAACTCGCTTGCGCGTAGGGGTCTTTAGCAGTGGGAGGAAACCGGAGTGCCCGGAGGAAACCCACAAGGTTGAGAAGGCGCCCCTATCTCCATGCCACATACGCTCACACCAGGGCTCGAAACCACAGCCGCAAGCCAGAAACTTGAAATTCATGGTAATAACCCAAAGATCTTGGTTCCTTTCGATATTTGCGCATATCGGAACGTAACTTCCTGAATTATGGCCCCTGATTATACGCAAAATCGCCTTATTTTAGCTTGTGGTTCCTCTGGTGGTCACAATTATTATCCGATTTAATAAAATGGTTGATAGTATTACCGTTACACCGTAATGAAGGTTGAGTTCGAATTTCGGGAAAATCGGACCAACATTGCCATACAAAATGGTCACCGTTTGTACGCGAATACTGTTAAAAAATTGTATATCATGGGTGTGGACCCTGTAGAGGTTACAATTTTTATACGCCCACATTTTTATGTGGACGTATATTGTCGTCGCCCCTGTCTGTCCGTCCGTCCGTCCACAATTGTTTGTGAACAGTCTGCTACAGGTCACAATTTATATCCGATTTCAATGAAACTTAAAATATAGGTTTATCACCCTAAGATCTCGGTTCCTTTCGATATTGGCATGTATCGGACTGTAACTTCATGGGTTATGGCCCCTGATTGTACGTTTTTTAGCTTGTGAACAGTATAGAGGTCACAATTTTGAACCGATTTGGATGAAACTTGAAATGCATGTTTATAACCCATAGATCTTGGTTCCTTTCGATATTTGCGCCAATCGGATCGTAACTTCCTGAATTATGGCCCCTGATTGTCCGAAAAATTGCCCTATTTAGCTTGTGGTCCCTCTGGAGGTCAAAATTGTTATCCGATTTAAAAAACCGTTTGATTATATCACCGTTCCATGGTTATGAAGGTTGAGTTTGAATTTCGTGAAAATCGGACCAAAATTGACGGACAAAATGGCCGCCGTTTGTACGCGAATAGTGTAAAAATATGTTATATCAAGGTTGTGGACCTTATAGAGGTCACAATTTTGAACCGATTTGGATGAAACTTGAAATGCATGTTTATAACCCATAGATCGTGGTTCCTTTCGATATTTGCGCCCATCGAATCATAACTTCATGAATTATGTCTCCTGATTGTCCGAAAAATCGCTTTTGTTAGCTTGTGGTCCCTCTGGAGGTCAAAATTATTATCCGATTTAAAAATCCGTTTGATTATATCACGGTTTCATGGTAATGAAGAGAGAATTTGAATTTCGTGAAAATCGGACCAGAGTTGACGGATAAAATGGCCGCTGTCTGTACGCAAATTGTGTAAAAATATGTTATATCAAGGTTGTGGACCCAATAGAGGTCACAATTTTGAAGTGATTTTGATGAAACTTGAAATACATATGTTATATCAAGGTTGTGGACCCAATAGAGGTCACAATTTTGAAGTGATTTTGATGAAACTTGAAATACATGTTTATAACCTAATGATCTTGGTTCCATTGCATATTTGCCCACATCGGATCTTAACTTTCTGAATCATGGCCCCGGATTGTACGAAAAATCACCCTTTTTAGCTTGTGGTCCCTCTGGGGGGCACAATTATTATCTGATTTTAAAAAACGTTTGATTATATCACAGTTACACCGTAGTTATGGGTGAGTTTGAATTATGATTTTCTGATGATTACTTAAAATGCAACAACTCTTGTTGACTGCCCGGACGATTTGGCTGCTGTGTGGGCGTATGTTTCGTTGCCTGGCAACCTATTTTAATTCGATTTTGATGAAACTTGAAATGCATGGTTATAACCCAAAGATCTTGGTTCCTTTCGTTATTTGCACATATCCGATCGTAACTTCCTGAATTATGGCCCCTGATTGTCCGAAAAATCGCCTATGGTCCCTCTGGAGGTCACAATTATTATCCGATTTAAAAAAAACGTTTGACTCTATCACCGTTACACCCTACGGAAGGTTGAGTTCGAATTTTGAGAAAATCGGACCATAATTGCCAGAAAAAATGCCCGCCGTTTGTACGCGAACAGTGTAAAAGTATGGTATATCAAAGTTGTGGACCATGTATAGGTCACAATTTTAATTCGATTTTGATGAAACCTGAAATGCTTGTTTATAACCTAAAGATCTTTATTTTTTTTTCGATATTTGCGCATATCAAATTGTAACTTAATGAATTATGGCCTTTGATTGTAGGAAAAATCACTTTCGGTATTGCTTGTTCTCTGTCTATCTCTCGAACAATTATGATCTGATTTAAAAAAAAAAACTCTGATTATATTACTGTTGCAGTAAGGAAGGTTGAGTTCGAATTTCGTGAAAATCGTACCAAAATTGCCGGACGAAATGGTCGCCGTTTGTATGCGAATAGTGTAAAAATATGGTATATCATGGTTGTGGACTCTCTACAGGTCACAATTCTTATCCAATTTTGACGAAAAGTAACATTTCTAGGTTGTGTACCGTCACACCATAATCATTGTCGGCTTCGAATTTCATTAATATCAGACTGGAACTGACCAACAAAATGGCTGCTCCCAATACAGTATGAAATACAGGACTTAATGAGGAAAAATCACTTTCGGTATTGCTTGTTCTCTATCCATCTCTCAAAAATGTGGGCGTATCCTGCCTGGCAGTGCCAGCCTATCTTTATTTTTTGTATCAAATGTTGGGAGGTTGTTTGTTCACGTGAGCATAAATTTTTTTAAACCCACGCCATGAAAGAAGTAACTATAGAGCGTCAAACTTTGGGTGACGAAAAATGGGGAATTTAGAAAGGCTTTGATATCCAGTCCGTATACAGCCCATGTTCGCCAGAATCGTCTGAAATTAATTTTATGCTAACAGCACTAGGTCATCTACAAACTGTGTGAGTTTGGTCTTTTTGCCACTTATAGTAAAGGTGTGAGGACTTGCCAAAGTTGGTATTTGAGAAAAGACAGATTTTGGCAATTTCACCATATGAAAAATGTTTTTTCACTTTTCTCAGCCAGGAATGGAAAGATTTATCTGATATTGTACATATATGCGTTTTGGGACTATCCCAACTTATTAACCAAATTTGATCAAAATCTGTGATTGAAGCCTTAGCACCTTCTGCATGGTTTTCTCGCGGACACACTCTTAAATGATAATAATTGGAATTTGTTGTTGAATTACAGTTAGGAATGTTATTTTACACTAAAAATGGTTATTTTGTACATTTCAAGGATTTCTAATCTTTTTTGTTGAAAGGCAAACTTAGACCCCTGAGACATGTCAGGCCAATAAGACCATACCCTGATACAAAACTGGTGTAGATGTGTAAATGTCAGCTTAAAGGGCTAATCCCGATATTGGTTATGGGACTAAAACTGCTTAATTTTGTGCTAAAATGCCTTAAAATCCCCTACACGAGGGCCAAGCAACTAACTCAGTATTTATGATACGTTTTCAAACAACTTAAACCCGTCAGTCTTCATCTGGAATTTGAAACCGGTGCCCCAAGGTGTATTTTGCGGTATCTGGATAAAACCAAACATTTTTTTTTTAAAAATAATGCCTAGGTGAAATTTACCTTTCTTTATCAGTACAGCACATGGGTCATTCACTGCATAGCACTCTCAAGTAACCGTAATCGGTTATAAGGTCACCCAACGAAAACATTGACCCAAAATCTTAAAAGGGTTACGTGCCCGGATAAGCAGTTTTGGCGTTCACGTCCAAACGACTCAATATTTTGAGTTAAAATTTTTTGAGACAAGGTAAATACACCACTCCTCTATATTTTGGCGTTTAATTTTCATACATTCTCAGACTTTTATTTTTGAGCCTCTGTTCAAATCGGGATTGTCCCTTTAATGGTCAATATGTTCTTATCGAAATCTAGGATTTGTGGTGTTTGTTGCATTTATGTTACTTATAGAACAGTAAAATGTTAATTTTGATCCTTTTCAGGCCTCTTTTATGATGTCAACTCTGTTATAACTACCATTTTGACTTTATTTTTTCAGGCAATTGATATAAATGTCCAGACATCTTGATTCAGCACCAGAATTGCAATAAAGATTTGTATGGTGCCTCTCAGCTCTGAGATATTAATAACATTGAACTATTTCCAAATTTGTAAAAATTGTGTATTCTGTGACCCTTTTGTTAGAGAGGGGTGGACATAGGCCAATTATGGCATTTTTTCCTTTCAGCAAGGCCTATTTTAACCATAATTCACATTTATTGCACCTATTTTAGTTTTAGTGTTAGCTTTGCAACCAAAGATAAGATTGATTCAGTCATTGACATTTTTAGGGGGTGGGATTACATGTTTCAATACAGACCTTTATAATTTCAATCAATGCAACAGTTTTGTGATTTTTCTGTTTGCATATTGTCCAGGGTTTCCAAAAATATATTACTTGTTAGTCTGGCTATCTAAAAAAGTGGAAAATTATTGTATTTTTGAAAGATGCTACATGTAAATTCTGTACAATTTTCATGACATGGCAGTAAAAAAATATATTTTTGAAAAAAATTCCAGATTATGAGTGTTTTCTGTGTAATTTGTTTGTAACTTGTTGTATTTTTTCACAAAACTCAAATACTGCCTTTAATAAGAAAGATTTTTAAATTTTAGCACAAAAGGCCCAGGGACCTGAGATGCGTGTTTTTACGTTGTTTTTGTAATGGGAAAGGGGGTCAGGGGGTAAATGACGTTATACCAGGACTAGAAATTCACACGAATCTCCGAATCTGATTCGCGCCAGGGTTCTCGCAAGAGCTTACACTGCGAATCTACAAGGATTCGCGTAAAATTTTTCTAAAAAATAAAAATCTCAGAGAATATTTTTGTTGAGTACAACTATTGATGTCAGTCTTAATCGCCTGTATTTTGTCGGCTTTAGCTGATTGCCATGGTGTTTAATCTAGGCAATTGGAAGAACAATGAACTACAATCATTTAGTCACGTGAGAATCGGCTATATGTGGATCATAATCCGACTCAGAGTAATTAGCACATTTAACCGTGATTTTGATCATCAGTTAAAAAAACCCAAAAAAAGCTTGCTGATTAATCATAATATGTTCCGTAAAATAATTAGTCATGTGGCGAATAAAGACGATCTCGTTATGGTTTGCCAATCGCGCAACTAGCTTCCACCCTCTGTCCGTGTAAATTCCAGGTAGCGGTAGATATTAAAATATAACTGGATCATACATACATTGATGTATTCCATGACCACTTGTTACCTAAATTTAAATCATCTTTGACTATAATCCCCTGATAGAACACCGAATACACAGAGAGAGAAACACTGGATATTTTCCCGAAAAAAATCTCAATAAGTTACGTGACTAGTTATGTGATGGACAAAAGACTACAAATTGTGTTATGAAGAAATGGCATGGTGCCATATCAGTTTATTTTGGCTACGGCATTTTCTGGATATTACTTTTTACACTATTTAAGTGTTTACAAAAAATTCCATCTGATTGTTTTATTTTTATCGTTGTCGTATTTTACTGTTTTAGATTAACACAATAAACACAATTTAATTTTGTTTTTAGACGGTATTATTAATTAAGATTCGGAGGATTTGCGCAGATTGCATATATGAGAATCCTCTTAGATTCTCGCAAAAAATGACGAATTTCTAGCCCTGCTGACTAAATACTACTGCATTCTTGGAGGTCAAATATAAATTTCTAAAGATTCCTAAGCACTTGAAATTCAAAGAAATTTTGTTTTCCTGACAAAGGTTCCCATTAGTATTTATTATTTAAAGATACAAAAGACAGAATAATATGATCGAGTTTCAATCCATTTAAATCTCCACCATTCGATGATCTAGAGAGTGAGTTGATCATAGGCTTGTCATGTGAATGCATGTCTAAATAATAATTTGAAGCCAATATAAAGATCACCTACAAAAAACAGATTTAGTTCCAACATAATGTATCTTCAAATATAGAAATCAGGTTTGTATTGTGTTCTATTTCGGCCACATCGTGTGTCGCCTTTGAAAAAAGGTGACCCAAACTTGGCGTCGTGCGTCGCGCGTCAAGCGTCGCCCTTTTCAATGTTAAGCCATAGGGGAAAAAAAGCGACGTTGCCTTTTCTAAGGTGATGAAATGCGCATGTACGAGGAGAATTCATTTGCAGTTGGTTGCCGTTTGGTATTTTATCTTCAATACATTGATTTATATTGGACACAAGGAACTGCCATTAAATTAGTATCCTTTATATAACTTAAAATGGCAAACTCTGGTATGATTGAATGACGTTGTGCTGTCTGCAGATGGTACACTATTACAGTTAAACAAACGATGACAGGATACTGATAATATATACATATTCATTGATAAGCTCCACCCCTTTTCAGTAAATGATATAACACCCTCTCATTTTATTACCAACCTCTGATACAACTAGGAACTAATTTAAACACTAAGGTCGCCATTAAATTGTTGAAATAAAAGACTCTACAGAGAGGATTATTATCATATTGAAGTCTGTGCCAATAAAGTAAGTGACATGTAATTTAAAGTATATTTAATTTAAATATTTTATGTCAGTTTTGTAAAAGTTGTAACGTAGATATGATATATATTGACTTCTAATACATACTTCACGTCATCGATGTGTGAATATACCATTATTGCAAGGGTATATCTAACAACTCGGATAATAATATAACAATGGGACATTTCTTTCTTTATAAGACATCTAGACATCAAAATATCTGAAGTAGGAGATAAAATAACAGAAACAAAACAAACCCTGTGTGAAGTAGGAGATAATAATGTTTTATATTTTAAGAAAAAAAGAATCACAGGGTCAATTATTGATGAATACAGTAATTATATCATCTATTGTTCATTTATTAAAATATTAAGTTGACGATATACCTATAGTGATACGACATGCATACTGTATTATTATCTTATTGGCTACGTTTTAATTCTGATATACCATATAGCTGGGTGCATCTTTAATATAGACTATAGGTTATTATATGTTTTAATTGTGATATACCATACAGCTGGTCGTATATCGGATGTCAGCTGTTTCGTAACATGGCTGTTTCGTACTTACTTCATTCGTACCTCACATGAGCTGTTTCGTACCTTCGGAAATTTCAAGTTTTACATGTACTTAAACTTCAGCTTCCTCACATGAGCTGTTTCGTACCTTCGTTAATTTAAACTTTTACAATGCACCTAAGCTTAATCCTCCTCCTTTTGCACCCGGGCTTGGGATCGGCGTTGGTGGAGTTTCTTCTATTCTATCGACACTATCGTGCTAAGTTAAAGTTTGTTTTTTAAAACTAATTTCTTCTTTTGTGCTGTGCTTCTATTCTATTGTGCAACAGGAGTGGCAGTGGGGCCGTAAAAAAACAGGGCGCTGATATCTGGTTCTGTGCGTATTCCTCCCACAGACTAAAAATACGATCCTGGTCTAGAGTGCGAATTCGTTGATATCTTTTTAACTCCCCCTGTTACACAAGCTTTATCTGTAATGGCAATATCAATGCTTCTTTATGCAGCAATCTACAGAGCAGGTAAAATGGAGGATTGACATTAACTGCTTGCGTCGCCTGACCCTTTGAAGTTAACAATCACCGGTCAATATTGACAAAAATCACAACTCATAGTCAATAATCACATCTCACCCAGCAGAATGGACTCAATAATCAACACCAGATTCAATATTTTTCAACATCTTTTTAACCGCTTTAACAATCTCCAATCAATTATCGTCAAGAATCACAACTCACTCGCTTAATAAGTTCAGTTCAACACCAGATTATTAACAACAAAGGCAGATCGCAGTGTTTGGGGTTTTGTTTTGCCAACTTATATTTTTAAATTTCTTTCAACATATTTAAAAAAGTACAAAGCAAATTGGTTCTAATTCTGGTTCAGCAGCAATTTTTATAAAATTCGCGCAACAAACAGCCATCTTTTTTTTTATAAAGTTCGCGTTGCAGCCATTTTTATAAAATTTTCGTAGTGGTTGGATATTATTAAGTTGTCGTGTTTCAACATTATTTCAACAACACGTAGGAAAAGATATGCATCAATCTGAGGTACGAATCATGTTCCAAATTTATTTCGACAACACGTAGAAAAATGTACGAATCATGTTTCAACGTTATTTCAACAACACGTAGGAAAAGGTACGAATCAATCTGAGATACGAAGCGAGGTACGAAAGAACTAAGTACGAAACAGCCAGGTTACGAAACAGCCTGCACCCCGTATATCTTTAATATAGAGTATTATCAATATGTTTTAATTGTGATATACAATATAGCTGGGTATCTCTTGCTGTCTGCGCATGTTAAAGGTCAACAAGTGATTATCAATTATTATGATACTGGGAGGAAATGCATCAAACAGGCCATAGAAATTACAAGTCTTTCATATATTCAATAATATGTATATATCTGTAACCTTTACACACCACGTTTCCGTTGTTTATGAATCATAACCACCAATATTCATCATTATACAACAGTCATGTATATGTTATATGATAAGCTTGTCGGTAAGGAAAGTGAAAGACGAGATCATCTTCGCCTCATTTCAACTGTAAATTACATAGCAATGATAATACAAAATACAATTAGCCATACAATATACGTGTTAAGACGTGTACCCGTAATATACTGGTAAAAACAATTAGTCGTAATATACATGTAATATACTGGTTAAAACAATTAGCTGTAATATACTAGTTACAACAATTAGCAGTAATATACTAGTTATTTGTGCATATTGGACCATAACTTCCTGAATTATAGTGCCCTGATTATACGAAAAGTCACCTTTTTATTAGCTTGAGGTCACAATTATTATCCGATTTTAAAAACCGTTTGATTATATCACCGTTACACCGTAATGAAAGCCGTGGATGAAATTCGTGAAAACGGACCAAAATGGCTGCCGATTTCGCTGAAACTTAAAATATATATTTATAACCCAAATGTCCTGGTTCCTTCTCTTGATATTCGCACATAAGGGATTGAAACTTCCTGAATTATGGCTGTTGATTGTACGAAAAATCGCGTTTTAGCTTGTGGTCCTTCTAAAGGTCACAATTTTTATCCGATTTAAAAAAAAACAACCTGTGAATATATCACCATTACACCCGGATGATGGTTGAGATCGAATTTCGTGAACTGCTGGACAAAATGGCCACCCCTTGTATACAAATAGTGTATAAATATGGTATATCAAGGTTGTGGAGCCTCTAGACTTTGGTGAAACTTTAAATTTATGTGGCCATATCACAAAGATCTTGGTTCCTCTCGATAATCGCACATATTTGAACGCAAAGATCTTGATTCCTTTCGATATTCACGCATATCGGATTGTAACTTCCTGGATTATGGCCCCTGATTGTCTGATAAATTGCCTTTTTATACGCCCACATTTTTATGTGGACGTATATTGTCGTCGCTCTTGTCCGTCCGGACGTCCGTCCGTCCACAATTTGTTTGTGGACTCCCTACAGGTCACAATTCTTATCTGATTTTGACGAAACTTGAAATATAGGTTTATCCCCAAAAGATCTCGGCTGCTTTCGATATTGGCATGTATCGGATCAAAACTTCATGGATTATGGCCCCTGATTGTACGAAAAATCACGTTTTTAGCTTGTGGACCCTATATAGGTCACAATTTTGAACCGATTTTGATGAAACTTGACATGCATGTTTATAACCCGAAGATCTTGGTTCCTTTCGATATTTGCGCTCATTGATTTGTAACTTCCTGAATTATGGCCCCTGATTGTACGAAAAATCACCCTTTTTAGCTTGTGGTCCCTCTGGAAGTCACAATTATTTTCCGATTTAAAAAAACGTTTGATTATATCACCGTTCCACCTTAAGGAAGTATTGAGTTCAAATTTCGGGAAAATCAGACCAAAATTGACAGACAAAATGGCCGCCGTTTGTACGCGAATACTGTTAAAAACTTGAAATGCATGGTTATAACCCAAAGATCTTGGTTCCTTTCGGTATTTGCGCATATCGGATCGTAACTTCCTGAATTATTCGAATTTCGTGAAAATCGTACCAAAATTGCGGACGAAATGGTCGCCGTTTGTACGCGAATAGTGAAAAGATATGGTATATCATGGTTGTGGACTCTCTACATGTCACAATTCTTATCCGATTTTGCCGAAAAGTCACATTTCTAGGTTCTGTATCGTCACACCATAATCATTGTTGGCTTCGAATTTCATGAATATCAGACTGGAACTGACCAACAAAATGGCTGCTCCCAATACAGTATGAAATACAGGACTTAATGATGTAGGAAAAATCACTTTCGGTATTGCTTGTTCTCTATCTATCTCTCGAAAATGTGGGCGTATCCTGCCTGGCAGTGCCAGCCTATCTTTTAGCTTGTTGTCCCTCTGGAGGTCACAATTATTTTCCGATTTAAAAAAACGTTCGATTATATCACCGTTGAGGTCGAATTTCGGGAAAATCGGTTCAAAATTGCCATACAAAATGGCTGCCGTTTGTACGCGAATACTTTTAAAAAATGGTATATCAAGGTTGTGGACCCTGTAGAGGTCACAATTTTAATTCGATTTGGATGAAACTTAAAATTCATGGTTATAACCCAAAGATCTTGGTTCCTTTCGATATTTGTGCATATCGGATCGTAACTTCCTGAATTATGGCCCCTGATTATACGCAAAATTGCCTTTTTTTTAGCTTGTCGTCCCTCTGGAGGTCACAATTATTTTCTGATTTAAAAAAACGTTTGATTATATCACCGTTACACCGTAATGAAGTTTGAGTTTGAATTTCGTGAAAATCGGACCAAAATTGCTGGACAAAATGGCCGCCGCTTGTACGCGAATAGTGTAACAATATTGTATATCAAGTGGACCTGTAAAAGTCACAATTTGAATTTGATTTTGATGAAACTTGAAACAGAGTTTAAGGTCTTAAGACCAACAAGTTTATTGATTTTCAATGAATTTGATTATTGTACAGCTAAATCCATAATATTAGATGTTTCGTATACTAAACATTAGCATGGGGCAGAACTTTATAAAAAAACAAACAAATTCTAATGATTTTTGATAATTACTTAATATGCGACAACTCTTGTTGACTGTCCGGACGATTTAGCTGCTGGCGGTATGTTTCGTTGCCTGGCAACTTTTTTTTTTTTTTTTTTTTTTTTTACAAAATTAGGTTATTATTATAGTATTTATATTTGTTTAAAATAAGGTTATTAGTATTTTCATGTGGACGTCACTCCTGTCCGTCCGTATGCTTATACTTGTTTAAAATAAGGAATTTAGTATTTTTATACTTGTTTAAAATAAAGTTATTAGTATCTTTAAAAAAATTCTGAATCAATCAATCATGAACTAAAACGAGTTTTCCACAAAGCTGTGATGATTGTTTGTATTTAATTATTTACATACAATTACAGTTGTGCCCGAAAAACAGAAATAATTTGCCCCAAATATGGAAGGTTCAACAAATCCTTCGCCTATGTAACTTATTAAGTCTGTCTGCTATGTTTAGGCCACACTTTTTTTTTTACTTGGTTTACGGATTTTCAAGAGGAATTTTGTTGTTGGTAGGTGGTAAAAAAAAAAAAAAAAGCCTCTTCAGATTTTTTTTTTCAAATTAGCTTCTAGCAAAGTAGGTTGCAGAAAAAAAAATACTGGACAAACCAAGTCAGTGAAATTGAACGTTTGAGTGATATTTTGCCAGTGAATCCGATCCCCCCTCTTCAACATGGAACCACGAGGATGACAGTTCCGCCCCGAAAAACAAAGTCAGCCGTAAATTCTCTACTTAATTATGGTCACAAATATTCCCGTGGTTAAGATATGATATTCCCACACAAAACGATGTATTCCCAGGTGTGTTTTTAATCCATTTAATCCTTTTATATCACAATTGATAGACGTCATTTGGTTAAAACAATGAGCTTTTACGATCGCCGCCATTTTTGAAATATGTGCAAATATCTTTACATTACATTAAAATACTAGCACGATATTATTTGAGCTCTCAAAATATCAATACGAGTTAATAAATTGATAAGTTTAAGAATTATGTTAATTATTGTACATGTGTATATATGACTTTGAATTATTTACGTGTGCTAATCATTCGGAACTACTTTTTCCCCCGTGTATGGAGAAAATAGTCAACTGCCGAATATGTCACGTACGCACTGAGAATTGGGCTTCTCGCACCAAAACATAATTAAAACCAAGTTACGATGTTCCTTGAGCATGAAAAATCTTGACGAATTAATGAGAATTTCTATGAAGGGGCCACCACTTGCAGAATTTCAACCGGCACGTGCTTTACAGAAACGGAAATCCTGTAAACCGACGAGTATATACGGGTGATGTCGTAAACAAATTGAGAAAATACTGTACTTTCGACAAATGAATGCATCTTGTTATTGTTATACTTTATGAATGTATAAATAACTAAATGATAATAATTGATTACATGTGTTCTTTTATTTATTAGGGGGACAGGTAGTGGGTGGGTATATAAATGTCGATGTGAGATTGACTTTTTGTGTGACTGTCCTTAACCGAATTAAGGTACGGTCAGTTGAACGATTTATTTTGTTGTAACATCCCAATATTCTTCTAAATTTTTTTTTAATGATTGTCAATTTATTTCGTCGGCGGTATTTTAAAAAAGGGCAAATTTGAATTTTATTTTTTTTCCAATTAACAAAAATTACGGTGGGCGGATCCGTAAACCAAGTAAAAAAAAAAGTGTGGCCTTAGCTATTTATAAAGTTGTTAGTAAGTGAATGCCATTTCAATATTTCCACACCCTCACCCACCCCTATTCCATTTTATATTAAATTTTAACTTAATGAATTCTATCATACTGATCAACAGTGAATATTCTCTAGTCACGCATCCTACTTTATTCTGAACGGAAGACACTGTTGGAAGTTTGGACTAGAAATGCGCATGAATTGTGTCTACACCGTCTATGAAAATTGTCGATCATTTGATTGACAGACAATAACTCCGCCCACATATTCTTGATTATCAAGTTCTACTATTACTACTACCTGGTGTTTTAACGTCCGCTTCCACAGAAGAGATATCGCAAACAAGATTATCAAGTAACGTTCTCAATAGCAATAATACTCGCTTAGCAGGTCTTTCATCACCAGTTTCCGGTAGCGACATCACCGACTAACTGTTAGCGTTAGATTGGTCAGCCATTTTCTGATTTAATTTTAAATGGGCGACTGTTTAAATCCGCGCTGTATCCAAGCCGTCCGAGGGTCTACGTACAGAGTTGACATCTGAAGCCTAAATAAAGACTTATAATATGCTAATTAAGCTCTTGCATAATGCTTGTTTAAATTTTAACTTAATGAATTCTATCATACTGATCAGCAGTAAATATTCACTAGGCCGCTACAATTACTTATAGGATCACATCGGTGTGGGTTAATGAATTCTATCATACTGATCAGCAGTAAATATTCACTAGGCCGCTACAATTACTGATAGGATCACATCGGTGTGGGTTAATGAATTCTATCATACTGATCAGCAGTAAATATTCACTAGGCCGCTACAATTACTGATAGGATCACATCGGTGTGGGTTAATGAATTCTATCATACTGATCAGCAGTAAATATTCACTAGGCCGCTACAATCACTGATTGGGATGACATCGATGTGGCTTAATGAGCTGCAAATATTAACTTTTGGATAAAACAATTATTTTCTATTTAGTGTAAATGGGGATATAGAATAAGAAAAAATACCAGCTTATGTTCTGTAAACAATACACACGCTCTCGATCCACTGTAATGTGACCTCACTGTCATCTCAGACAGAGGCATAAGGAGGATTTTGCAATACTAATCACACTGGTGTAAAGGGGCTAATTTTGAACTTTTGTTCGTCATGGCGTGAGAAATCTTCCTCTATAAGTCGACTGAATAGTTGTCAATATTAAATACCCCTCTTTAGTGTTATTTACAACAAAACATCATACAAAGTTGTCAGTTATTGTACTGTTTGTATGGCTGTATTAATAGCAACTAATGACTCGTATTATATTATCCAATCCGCTTAACGGGCGTGGAGTCGGGGGGATTGCCTTTACCAAGGAAGCCTATTGCGGCCATGTTATTATCTCGATGTCATGGATGCTTTCTTGACTTGTCGCTCGGTCAACTTCTTGCGCCCTCGACTTCTCGCTCCGTCAACATCTCAACCGTTCACTCACTTTACTTCTAGCTCCCTCGTTCACTCGACTTCTCACTCACTCTACTGCTCCCACCTCCAATAACGAACTGAAGAACGAATAACGGACAGTTGTAGCGAAATGCGTCGCTGGTTAGAATGCACAACTCCAAAACATCCCCACAGCTGACGTGTGACGCATACTCTGCTACAGATTTGTCAGGCCATATTTTCAATTCTCTCTTAGGACGTCTTTTACGTTGTGAATTTACAGCCTAGTATCTCAATAGACGTTTGTCTACCAGGAACAACTATGTAACAGTTCGTGTTAACAGTTTATATCAAACACTGGATACATAGGTTACACGCAGAACGAGTTGACTGACGGGCTACCTATTTTATATACCTCCCCTAATACCTAACGGGGCATTCTGAATCCAGAAGGTGTCTTTTCAACCTCAGCGATATCTCCCGCCGAATCTACATAATATCTCGAGATAAGATCTAAATCAGTCGATCCTTGTGAACGCTTTAACGCCAAAAGTTATCATCCGATTGTTTAAAATTGATATATATTATATTTACATTAGTGAGATGAAGAAGCCTATTTGTTTAATATATATTGTATTGCACTATAACACATACTGTATGGTAAAACAACTATAGATCTAGTTTAATATATGATTGACTTTTTGTGTGACTGTCCTTGACCCAATTAAAGTCGATCGACATTCCGATAGCATGTAGTTTTTGGCTTCTTATTATGTGCTTAAAATAGAACCACTTTCTCTGTGAGAAAAATGACCGTTTGGGAAAATTTTGAAGTGGAAGCCCTGATATGTATTGTATTACTATAACATATACTGTATGGTAAAACATCTACTAATGTAAGAGGCATTCAAGATTATTATCCTTATCAATATGGAGATGTGGTAGTATCCTCTTCAAACAAATAAATTAGTAGCTGTTTTCCAATAAGCATGTATTATATTATTGTACTAATATGGTTGTATCATTAGAGCTTTTATTGTCATACAATGACATATATCTTCTTTAAATTCAATTCATGAAATAAATATATGTTTTATGTTGATATTTCGGCACAATTAATAAGCGCTTTTATTGTTTTAAACTTTCGTAAAACGGTGTGTGTGTGGGGGGGGGGGCGAATTATCAGAGTATTTTTGTTTTGATTATATTTATTTTGATACGCCCACATGGACGTATATTGTCGTCGCCCCCGTCCGTCCGTCCACAATTGTTTGTGAACAGTCTACAGGTCACAATTCTTATCCAATTTCAATGAAACTTAAAATATAGGTTTATCACCCTAAGATCTCGGTTCCTTTCGATATTGGCATGTATCGGACTGTAACTTCATGGGTTATGGCCCCTGATTGTACGTTTTTATACGCCCACATTTTCATGTGGACGTATTATGTCGTCGCCCCTGTCCGTCCGGACGTCCGTCCGTCCACAATTTGTTTGTGGACTCTCTACAGGTCACAATTTCTTATCTGATTTTGACGAAACTTGAAATATAGGTTTATCCCCATAAGATCTCGGTTCCTTTCGATATTGGCATGTATCGGATCGGAACTTCATGGATTATGGCCCCTGATTGTACGAAATATCATGTTTTTAGCTTGTGGACCCTATAGAGGTCACAATTTTGAACCGATTGTGATGAAACTTGACATGCATGTTTATAACTCCAAAATCTTGGTTCCTTTCAATATTTGCGGCCATCGGATCGTAACTTCCTGAATTATGGCCCCTGATTGTCCGAAAAATCGCCCTTTTTAGCTTGTGGTCCCTCTGGAGGTCAAAATTGTTATCCGATTTAAAAAAACGTTTGATTATATCACCGTTCCATGGTTATGGAGGTTGAGTTCGAATTTCTTGAAAATCGGACAAAAATTGACCTACAAAATGGCCACCGTTTGTACGCGAATAGTGTGAAAATATGTCATATCAAGGTTGTGGACCTTATAGAGGTCACAATTTTGAACCGATTTTGATGAAACTTGACATGCATGTTTATAACCCATAGATCTTGGTTCCTTTCGATATTTGCGCCAATCGGATCGTAACTTCCTGAATTATGGCGCCTGATTGTCCGAAAAATCGCCCTTTTTAGCTTGTGGTCCCTCTGGAGGTCAAAATTGTTATCCGATTTAAAAAAACCTTCGATTATATCACCGTTCCATGGTTATGAAGGTTGAGTTCGAATTTCGTGAAAATCGGACCAAAATTGACGGACAAAATGGCCGCCGTTTGTACGCGAATAGTGTGAAAATATGTTATATTAAGGTTGTGGTCCTTAAATAGAGGTCACAATTTTGAACCGATTTTGATGAAACTTGACATGCATGTTTATAACTCATAGATCTTGGTTCCTTTCGATATTTGCGCCAATCGGATCGTAACTTCCTGAATTATGGCCCCTGATTGTCCGAAAAATCGCCCTTTTTAGCTTGTGGTCCCTCTGGAGGTCAAAATTGTTATCCGATTTCAAAACCGTTTGATTTTATCACCGTTCCATGGTTATGAAGGTTGAGTTCGAATTTCGTGAAAATCCGACAAAATTGACGGACAAAATGGCCGCCGTTTGTACACGAATAGTGTGAAAATATGTTATATCAAGGTTGTGGACCCTATAGACGTCACAATTTTGAACCCGATTTTGATGAAACTTGACATGTATGTTTATAACCCAAAGATCTTGGTTCCTTTTGATATTTGCGCCCATCGGATCATAACTTCCTGAATTATGTCCCCTGATTGTCCGAAAAATCGCTTTTGTTAGCTTTTTTTTCCCTCTGGAGGTCAAAATTATTATCCGATTTAAAAAACCGTTTGATTATATTACGGTTTCATGGTAATGAAGAGAGAATTTGAATTTCGTGAAAATCGGACCAGAGTTGACAGATAAAATGGCCGCCGTCTGTACGCGAATTGTGTGAAAATATGTTATATCAAGGTTGTGGACCCTATAGAGGTCACAATTTTGAACTGATTTTGATGAAACTTGAAATACATGTTTATAACCTAATGATCTTGGTTCCATTGCATATTTGCCCATATCGGATCGTAACTTCCTGAATTATGGCCCCTGATTGTACGAAAAATCACCCTTTTTAGCTTGTGGTCCCTCTGGAGGTCCCAATTATTATCTGATTTAAAAAAACGTTTGATTATATCACAGTTACACCGTAGTTATGGGTGCGTTTAAATTATGATTTTCTGATGATTACTTAAAATGCAACAACTCTTGTTGACTGCCCGGACGATTTGGCTGCTGTGTGGGCGTATGTTTCGTTACCTGGCAACCTATTTTTACACGTCCACATTCATAATGTGAACGTATTATGCCGTCGCCCCTGTCTGTGTGTGTGTGTGTGTGTCTGTCTGTGGTTCGCCTACAGGGCGCAATTCTTCATGGATTTTCTTCAAACTTGGTATACTTATTCCTTATACCCCAAGGAAGATCCCTATTGTTTTGGGGGCATGCCCGACCCCCAGGGGCCGAGCCACGCCCATTTCTAGTATTTGTTTGTTTGTCGTCTACAGACCACATTTCTTAACTTATAATCTTGAAACTTTGCATACACATTCTTTGTACCCTAAGAAACATCCCTATCATTTGGGGTGCATGCCCAACCCCCAGGGGCAGAGCCACGCCCATTTTCTTTTCTTGTGTCTTTGTGTCACCTACAGGGCGCAATTCTTACTGGATTTTCTTCAAACTTGGTATACTTATTCCTTATACTTGGTATACTTATTCCTTATACCCCAAGCAAGATCCCTATTGGTTTTGGTGCATGCTTGACCCCCAGGGGCATAGCCACGCCCATTTCTAGTATTTTTTTGTTTGTCGTCTACAGGCCACATTTCTTAACTTATAATCTTGAAACTTTGCATACACATTCTTTGTACCCTAAGGAACATCCCTATCGTTTGGGGTGCATGCCCAACCCCCAGGGGCAGAGCCACGCCCATTTTCTTTTCGTGTCTTTGTGTCGCCTACAGGGCGCAATTCTTACTGGATTTTCTTCAAACTTGGTATACTTACTCTTTATACTCTAAGGATGATCCCTATCGTTTGGGGTGCATGCCCAACCCCCAGAGGCAGAGTCACGCCCATTTTCTTTTTGTGTGTCTGTGTGTCGCCTACAGGCCACAATTCTAACTGGATTTTCTTAAAACTTTGTATACTTACTCTTTACACTCTAAGGATGATCCCTATCGTTTGGGGTGCATGCCCAACCCCCAGAGGCAGAGTCACGCCCATTTTCTTTTTGTGTGTCTGTGTGTCGCCTACAGGCCACAATTCTAACTGGATTTTCTTAAAACTTTGTATACTTACTCTTTACACCTTAAGGATGATCCCTATTGTTTTTTGGTGCATGCCCGACCCCCAATGGCAGAGCCACGCCCATTCCTTGTATTTATTTGTTTGTCGCCTACAAGGCCAAAAAAAAGAGTTCTGTTTCCTGTAACGGATGGAAAATAGGGTAGGGTTGGTAGGTAGGGTTTTTTTTTTTTTTTTTTTTTTTTTTTTTAATATTAGATCTTCTACCATCCGGGGGGGGGGGGAGGGTTCAGGTCAAAGTTTCAAAAGACAGAAACAATTTTTTTAAAAATATTTTTTGAAAACATAAATAAAAAGCTACTCAATTTGTTTATTTCATCAAAATATTCCAATTAGATCCAAAATCATGGAATTTTAAAATCCGAGATCGACGTCAAAAATGTAATCATAACTATCCGTAGTGTCCGTATGCCGTACGGTATGTCGTATAATATTCTGTGCGAAAATCTTCAATTTTATGTTGGGTTGAGTCGGCGCCGTGAACATAAAGTACGAATACATTTGTGGTATTCTTTGGATAATTGTTTAAAATGTATCAGAGACTCGATTACGATTTAAATATTATCTTTGGTGGCAAAAGAACTTTTAATCATTCAATGATGATAAAAACAATAGCGTAGGGAGGCCATTTTGTTCAAGGGAAATAACTCGCGCTGAAAACTTATATCGTACCGTTGCACGAAATCGGTCCGTAATAAATTTATTTGTCTTCTTTTAAATACCAATCGAACAGATCCTATCCACCTGTTTGAAATATAGGTTCACTTGTTTTTGTCCATTGGCGAGCCGTTAATAATTAGAACAAAAGTTGTGAGCTTCATAGCTTTTCGGAATGTGCATTATCTATACGAAACCTGTAGTCTCGTTTTTCACGTCAGTTAGGAATCTCGCGTCAAAAGTATGGCAGATCTTAATAAAAGTTCGCTGTACCCGCTTATTCCGATCGGTAAATGCCGATTCAAAGAACGATGACATTAATATTCATTTATAGCAACAAATAATATATATTTTTTCACGAATCCGGTAGGTTTAGAGTATTCTGAACCGTCGTTTGGTGAACAAAAATTTTTTTTATTTCTCTTGACACTAAAAAAAAATTTGAGTCGGCAGGTTTTGTAATGGGTCGGTCGGGTTACCGGAAACATAACATTTTTTTTTTTGGCCCAAGCCACATTTGTTAACGTATCATCTTGAAACTTTGAATGCTTATTCTTTGTACCCTAAGGAACATTCATATCATTTGGGGTGCATGCTCAACCCCCAGGGGCAGAACCACGCCCATTTTCTTTTTGTGTGTCGCCTACAGGGTGCAATTCTTAATTGGTCATTTTGAAACTTAAAATACTTATTCCTTATACCCTAAGGATGATCCCTTTTGTTTTGGGTGCATGCCCGACCCCCGTTTGACAGCAACACCCATTTCTTGTATTTGTTTGTCTGTCGTCTACAGGCTGCATTTCTTAATGTATCATCTTGAAACTTTGAATGCTTATTCTTGGTACCTTAAGGAAGACCCCTATTGTTTTTGGTGCATGCCCGACCCCCAGGGACAGTGCCACGCCCATTTTCTTTTTGTCTGTCTGTCACCTACAGGCCACAATTCTTAATCGATCGTCTTGAAAACTTTTTTTATACTTATTCCTTATACCCTAAGGCTGACCACTATTATTTTTGGTGCATGCCGGACCCCCTGGGACAGAGCCACGCCCAATGCCTTTGTGTCGTGTGTTCGCCTACAGGATGCAATTCTTAACAGATCCTTTTAAAACTTTACATACCTATTCCTTATACCCTAAAGATGGCCCGTATTGTTTTTGGTGATTTCCTAACCCCCAGGGGCAGAGCCATGCCCATTTTTACTTCGTGTCTGTGTGTGTTGTCTACAGGCCACGATTCTTAATGGATCGTCTTTAAACTTGGGATATGTATTCCTTATAGCCTAAGGACGTCAACTGCATGTCCCGACTCCCACAGGCAAGACACGCCCAATTTTTGTGTTTGTCGTTTACAGGCTGCAATTCTGAATGAAGCAGCTTGGTACTTGGCTTATGTATTCCTTATAGCCTGAGGGCGTCCACTATTGATTTTGATGAATGTCCCGACCCCCAGGGGCAGGGCCACGCCCACTTTTTGCCTTTAGCGTTAGGAAGGCACAATTCTGAATGGATTATCTTGGTATACTTATTCCTTATACTCTAAGGACGGCAACTATTGATGTTGAGGCACGACCCTCAACGCTAAACAAACCAAACGCCTAGCCTTCTTGACAAAGTACCATATCAATCAAAGCAGGAATGTGGACGTATATTGTAGCGTTAGCGTTATGTTTATTTTCTCTCGTTGTTTTTACGTTGTTTTTGTAATGGGAGAGGGGGCCCCGGGATCAGGGGGTAAATGACGTTATACCAGGGCTAGAAATTCACGCGAATCTCCGAATCTGATTCGCGCCAGGATTCTCACAAGAGCTTACACTGCGAATCTACAAGGATTCGCGTAAAATTTTTCGAAAAAATAAAAATCTCGGAGAATATTTTTGTTGAGTACAACTATTGATGTCAGTCTTAATCGCCTGTATTTTGTCGGCTTTAGCTGATTGGTGTTTAATCTAGGTGATTGGTAGAACAATGAACGACAATCATTTAGTCACGTGAGAATCGGCTATATGTGGATCATTATCCGACTCCGAGTAATTAGCACATTCAACCGTGATTTTGATAATCAGTTAAAAAAAACCCAAACAAGCTTGCTGATTATTCATATGTTCAGTAAAATAATTAATAAGTCATGGGGCGAATAAAGCCTCTCTCGGTATGGTTTGCCAATCGCGCGTCTAGCTTCCACGCTCTGTCCATGTAAATTCCAGGTACCGGTAGATATTAAAATATAACTGGATCATACATTGATGTATTCCATGACCACTTGTTACATAAATTTAAATCATCTTTGAATATAATCCCCTGATAAAACACCGAATACACGGAGAGAGAAACACTGGATATTTTCCCCAAAAAATCTTAATAAACCAGTTCTAAATAGCGACTGTTCTAATTATTTTTTATTTATACACATGCTGACAGAGACTTAATTTTTAAAATATTATTGAAGGCTATATCCTAGTCGTACTGAATTTTATTTTATAGCCATTTCAGTTCTGGTTGTCACGTGATCATTGTACCGTTTGTCTAACATCGACGAATGAATAAAAACTTTTGTAAGTTACGTGACTAGTTATGTGATGAACAAAAGACTACAAATTGTGTTATGAAGAAATGGCATGGTGCCGTATCAGTTTATTTTGGCTACGGCATTTTCTGGATATTACTTTTTACACTATTTAAGTGTTTACCAAAAATTCCATCTGATTGTTTTATTTTTATCATTGTCGTATTTTACTGTTTTAGATTAACACAATAGACACAATTTAATTTTGTTTTTAGACAGTTATTAATTAAGATTCGGAGGATTCGCGCAGATTGCATATATGAGAATCCTCTTAGATTCTCGCAAAAAATGACAAATTTCTAGCCCTGCTGACTAAATACTACTGCATTTTTTTTTCTTCTTTGATTGGCATTTAGTAATTGAACATATAACACAAGGTACAATTTTATGGATACACAATTACTGAGTTTGATACTAAGCGACGTTTCGACGAGGATACTCTCGTCTTTATCAAGCAAATGATACACAAATGTGAATAGTAGGGAAATATTCTTATCTTTGTTGCATATTCTGTACATATTTCCCTACTATTCACATTTGTGTATCATTTGCTTGATAAAGACGAGAGTATCCTCGTCGAAACGTCGCTTAGTATCAAACTCAGTAATTGTGTATCCATAAAATTGTACCTTGTGTTACTACTGCATTCTTGGAGGTCAAATATAAATTTCTAAAGATTCCTAAGCACTAGAAATTCAAAGAAATTTTGTTTTCCTGACAAAGGTTCCCATTAGTATTTATTATTTAAAGATACAAAAGACAGAATAATATGGAGATAGAGTTTCAATCCATTTAAATCTCCACCATCCGATGATCTAGAGAGTGAGTTGATTATAATAATAATAATAATAATAATAATAATAATAATAATGACTTTATTTTCTGAGGGAACATATTTAGTACATGAGTTCTAATTTTCAACATGTCCCTCCTACTCTAAAACTAGAATCTACATGGTAATGATATTTACAAAGTACATATTATATAAGCTTATAATAATTAAAGAAAAAAAAAAGAAAAAAATCAAACAAACAATAAGGAGAGAAAAGAAAAGCAAATAAACATACATTCAGAGGGCAAAAGTAATTAACAAGAGTTCAAAGATTTAACGTGTTTTACTAACTCTTTTTTAAAGATAAAACTTGAAGACGCGTGTTTCACAGTTTGAGGTAGTGAATTCCAGAATACAGAGGCGGTATATTGGAATGTTCTTGTCATTGCCTTTTTCTTACTTTTTGGAATTGCTAATTTATTTTGACTTTCTGATCTCAATGTCATGTTAGTTTCGGTCAATTTCGAATTTTCACAGAATGTGTTATATAAATATGATGGTAATTTGTCTCTTAGAATTTTGAAGGTGAGCATTCCTTGATTGCATTGAATGCGTTGGTAGATTGTAAGCCAATTTAGAGTTTCAAACAAAGGTGCCGAATGTGAATCAGGTTTTTCATCCAAAATGCTCCTTGCCGCACGCTTTTGGAGTTTATACAGGACCTCTAGTTTACCTTTATTGGCACTGCCCCAAACTGTGGAACAGTAATCTAAATATGGTAAAATATAGCCGTTGAAAAATAAAATTCTAAGATGGTGTGGTAAAAAAGGTTTTAACTTGGTCAGGAGGTAGATTTTGGAGGATATGATCTTGGAAACTTTGTTAATTTGGAGATTCCAATCTAAATTTTGGTCAACAGTAAGTCCTAATAACACTGCTTCAGATACATTTTCTAATGATTCTCCATTAATTTTTAGTGATAAGCTGTTTGTGTTTGTTTGGTGTTTTGAAGCTATTAGCATGGCTTTTGTCTTTTTAGCATTAATTACCATACCATTATCATTACACCAATTAAATACATTTAGTAAATCCTCTTGAAGGGCAATCTCTATATTGGCTATATTGTTGCTAGAGAAATGAAGGGTACTGTCATCAGCAAATAGATCAGTATGGCATTTACTGACATGAAGTGGGAGATCGTTTATAAAAATCAAGAAAAGTAACGGACCAATATTTGATCCCTGTGGGACCCCACATTTTACATCAGTAATATTTGAATGGCATGCCCCTAAGACTACTTGTTGCTTTCGAAATTCGAGATAAGATGAGATTAGTTTAAGCGATTTCAAGTCAAATTTGTATAATTTTAATTTTTGGAGGATTAATCTGTGGTCTATAAGATCAAAAGCTTTACTAAGATCAAGATAAACGACTCCGGTCATATTACTTGAGTCTATTTCTCTCAGCCAGATATCTGTAATTCGCAATAAGGCTGTTGAACATGAATGATTTTTTCTAAAACCAGATTGGAATTCATAAAATAGTTTGTTCTTTTCAAAATATTCTGTAATTTGAGAACTAATATGTTTTTCAAATATTTAACCGATATCCACGAAACTTACAGGATATAATAACAATAATAATATCTCGGAGTAGCCAAAATTTCGTCCACTTCCAGTTAGCGGTTTCCGGGATATTAGGTTACCACACATTTCATGTGCCACGCCTACGGACCACAATTATCAACCGATATCCACGAAACTTACAGGATATAATAACAATAATAATATCTCGAAGTAGCCAAAATTTCGACCACTTCCGGCTAGCAGTTTCCGAGATATCAGTTTACCACACATTTCATGTGGCACGCATACAGACCACAATTATTAACCGATATCCACGAAACTTACAGGATATAATAACAATGATAATATCTCGGAGTAGCCATAATTCCGACCACTTCCGGTCAGCAGTTTCCGAGATAACAGGTTACCACACATTTCATGTGCCACGCATACAGACCACAATTATTAACCGATATCCACGAAACTTACAGGATATAATAACAATAATAACATCTCGGAGTAGCCAAAATTTCGACCACTTCCGGTCAGCGGTTTCCGAGATATTAGGTTACCACACATTTCATGTGGCACGCCTACAGACCACAATTATCAACCGATATTCACGAAACTTACAGGATATAATAACAATAAAAATATCTCGAAGTAGCCAAAATTTCGACCACTTCCGGTTAGCAGTTCCCGAGATATCAGGTTACCACACATTTCATGGGGCACGCCAAAATTTCGACCACTTCCGCTCAGCAGTTTCCGAGATATCAGGTTACCACACATTTCATGTGGCACGCATACAGACCACAATTATCAACCGATATCCACGAAACTTACACGATATAATAACAATAATAATATCTCGGAGTAGCCAAAAGTTCGACCACTTCCGGTTAGCGGTTTCCGAGATATCAAGTTACCAAACATTTCATGTGGCACGCCTACAGACCACAATTATCAACCGATATCCACGAAACTTACAGGATACAATAACAATAAAAATATCTCGGAGTAGCCAAAATTTCGACCACTTCCGCTTAGCAGTTCCCGAGATATCAGGTTACCACACATTTCATGTGGCAAGCCTACAGACCACAATTATCAACCGATATCCATGAAACTTACAGGATATAATAACAATGATAATATCTCGGAGTAGCCAAAATTTCGACCATTTCCGGTCATCAATTTCCGAGATATCAGGTTACCACACATTTCATGTGGCACGCATACAGACCACAATTATCAACCGATATCCACGAAACTTACAGGATATAATAACAATAATAATATCTCGGAGTAGCCAAAATTTCGACCACTTCCGGTTAGCGGTTTCAGAGATATTAGGTTACCACACATTTCATGTGGCACGCCTACACATCACAATTATCATCCGATATCCATGACACTTACAGGATATAATAACAATGATAATATCTCGGAGTAGCCAAAATTACGACCACTTCCGGTCAGCAGTTTCCGAGATATCAGGTTACCACACATTTCATGTGGCACGCATACAGATCACAATTATCAACCGATATCCACGAAACTTACAGGATATAATAACAATAATAATATCTCGGAGTAGCCAAAATTTCGACCACTTCCGGTCAGCAGTTTCCGAGACATCAGGTTACCACACATTTCATGTGGCACGCATACAGGCCACAATTATCATCCGATATCTACGAAACTTACAGAATATAATTACATTAATAATATCTCGGAGTAGGCAAAGTTTCGGCCACTTCCAGTTAGCGGTTTCCGAGATATCACGTTACCACAAATTTCATGTGGCACGCCTACAGACCACAATTATCAACCGATATCCATGACACTTACAGGATATAATAACAATGATAATATCGCGGAGTAGCCAAAATTCCGACCACTTCCGCTCAGCAGTTTCCGATATATCAGGTTACCACAGATTTCACGTGGCACGCATACATACCACAATTATTAACCGATATCCACGAAACTTACAGGATATAATAACAATAATAATATCTCGGAGTATCCAAAATTTCGACCACTTCCGGCTAGCAGTTTCAGAGATATCAGGTTACCACACATTTCATGTGGTACGCATACAGACCACAATTATTAACCGATATCCATGAAACTTATAGGATATAATAACAATAATAATATCTCGGAGTAGCAAAAATGTCGACCACTTCCGGTTAGCAGTTTCCAAGATATCAGGTTACCACACATTTCATGTGGCACGCCTACAGACCACAATTATCAACCGATATCCATGAAACTTACAGGATATAATAACAATGATAATATCTCGGAGTAGCCAAAATTTCGACCACTTCCGGTCAGCAGTTTCCGAGATATCAGGTTACCACACATTTCATGTGGCACGCATACAGACCACAATTATCACCCGATATCCACGAAACTTACAGGATATAATAACAATAATAATATCTCGGAGTAGCCAAAATTTCGACCACTTCCGGTCAGCAGTTTCCGAGACATCAGGTTACCACACATTTCATGTGGCACGCATACAGGCCACAATTATCATCCGATATCTACGAAACTTACAGAATATAATTACATTAATAATATCTCGTAGTAGGCAAAGTTTCGGCCACTTCCAGTTAGTGGTTTCCGAGATATCACGTTACCACAAATTTCATGTGGCACGCCTACAGACCACAATTATCAACCGATATCCATGACACTTACAGGATATAATAACAATGATAATATCGCGGAGTAGCCAAAATTCCGACCACTTCCGCTCAGCAGTTTCCGATATATCAGGTTACCACAGATTTCACGTGGCACGCATACATACCACAATTATTAACCGATATCCACGAAACTTACAGGATATAATAACAATAATAATATCTCGGAGTATCCAAAATTTCGACCACTTCCGGCTAGCAGTTTCAGAGATATCAGGTTACCACACATTTCATGTGGTACGCATACAGACCACAATTATTAACCGATATCCATGAAACTTATAGGATATAATAACAATAATAATATCTCGGAGTAGCAAAAATGTCGACCACTTCCGGTTAGCAGTTTCCGAGATATCAGGTTACCACACATTTCATGTGGCACGCCTACAGACCACAATTATCAACCGATATCCATGAAACTTACAGGATATAATAACAATGATAATATCTCGGAGTAGCCAAAATTTCGACCACTTCCGGTCAGCAGTTTCCGAGATATCAGGTTACCACACATTTCATGTGGCACGCATACAGACCACAATTATCACCCGATATCCACGAAACTTACAGGATATAATAACAATAATAATATCTCGGAGTAGCCCAAATCTCGGCCACTTGCGGTAAGCGGCTTCCGAGATATCGGGTTACCACACATTTCATGTGGCACGCCTACAGACCACCGAAAGTGGCCGAAATTTTGGTTACTCCGAGATATTATTATTGTTATTATATCCTGTAAGTTTCATGGATATCGGTTGATAATTGTGGTCTGTAGGCGTGCCACATGAAATGTGTGGTAACCTGATATCTTGGAAACTGCTAACAGGAAGTGGTCGAAATTTTGGCTACTCCGCGATATCATTATTGTTATTATATCCTGTAAGTTTCATGGATATCGGTTGATAATTGTGGTCTCTAGGCGTGCCACATGAAATGTGTGGTAACCTGATATCTCGGAAACTGCTAACCGGAAGTGGTCGAAATTTTGGCTACTCCGAGATATTATTATTGTTATTATATCCTGTAAGTTTCGTGGATATCGGTTAATAATTGTGGTCTGTATGCGTGCCACATGAAATGTGTGATAACCTGATATCCACGAAACATACAGAATATAATACCAATGAATGGCAATGATAATATCTCGGAGTAGCCCAAATTTCGGCCACTTCTGGTAAGCGGTTTCCGAGATATCGGGTTACGACACATTTCAACTGGCACGCCTACAGACCACCGGAAGTGGCTGAAATTTTGGCTACTCCGAGATATTATTATTGTTATTATATCCTGTAAGTTTCATGGATATCGGTTGATAATTGTGGTCTGTAGGCGTGCCACATGAAATGTGTGGTAACCTGATACCTCGGAAACTGCTAACCGGAAGTGGTCGAAATTTTGGCTACTCCGAGATATTATTATTGTTGTTATATCCTGTAAGTTTCATTGATATCGGTTGATAATTGTGGTCTGTAGGCGTGCCACATGAAATGTGTGGTAACCTGAAATCATGGAAACCGCTAATCGGAAGTGGTCGAAATTTTAGCTACTCCGAGATATTATTAATATAATTTTATTCTGTAAGTTTCGTAGATATCGGTTGATAATTGTGGCCTGTATGCGTGCTACATGAAATGTGTGGTAACCTGATATCTCGGAAACTGCTGACCGGAAGTGGTCGAAATTTTGACTACTCCGAGATATTATTATTGTTATTATATCCTGTCAGTTTCATGGATATCGGTTGATACTTGTGGTCTGTAGGCGTGCCACATGAAATGTGTGGTAACCTGATATCTCGGAAACCGCTAACCGGGAGTGGTCGAAATTTCGGCTACTCCGAGATATAATTAATGTTATTATATCCTGTAAGTTTCGTGGATATCGGTTGATAATTGTGGTCTGTAGGCGTGCCACATGAAATGTGTGGTAACCTAATATCTCGGAAACCGTTAACTGGAAGTGGTCGAAATTTTGGCTACTCCGAGATATTATTATTGTTATTATATCCTGTAAGTTTCGTGGATATCGGTTAATAGTTGTGGTATGTATGCGTGCCACATGAAATGTGTGGTAACCTGATATCTCGGAAACTGTTGACCGGAAGTGGTCGGAATTTTGGCTACTCCGAGATATTATCATTGTTATTATATCCTGTAAGTGTCATGGATATCGGTTGATAATTGTGGTCTGTAGGCGTGCCACATGAAATGTGTGGTAACCTAATATCTCTGAAACCGCTAACTGGAAGTGGTCGAAATTTTGGCTACTCCGAGATATTATTATTGTTATTATATCCTGTAAGTTTCATGGATATCGGTTGATAATTGTGGTCTGTAGGCGTGCCACATGAAATGTGTGGTAACTTGATATCTCGGAAACTGTTAACCGGAAGTGGTCGACATTTTGGCTACTCCGAGATATTATTATTGTTGTTATATCCTGTAAGTTTCATGGATATCGGTTGATAATTGTGGTCTGTAGGCGTGCCACATGAAATGTGTGGTAACCTGATATCTCGGAAACTGCTAACCGGAAGTAGTCGAAAGTTTGGCTACTCCGAGATATTGTTAATATAATTTTATTCTGTAAGTTTCGTAGATATCGGTTGATAATTGTGGCGTGTATGCGTGCCACATGAAATGTGTGGTAACCTGATATCTCGGAAACGGCTGACCGGAAGTGGTCGAAATTTTGACTACTCCGAGATATTATTATTGTTATTATATCCTGTACGTTTCTTGGATATCGGTTAATAATTGTGGTCTGTATGCGTGCCACATGAAATGTGTGGTAACCTGATATCTCGGAAACCGCTAACCGGGAGTGGTCGAAATTTCGGCTACTCCGAGATATTATTAATGTTATTATATCCTGTAAGTTTCGTGGATATCGGTTGATAATTGTGGTCTGTAGGCGTGCCACATAAAATGTGTGGTAACCTGATATCTCGGAAACTGCTTACCGGAAGTGGTCGAAATTTTGGCTACCCCGAGATATTATCATTGTTATTATATCCTTTAAGTTTCATGGATATCGGTTGATAATTGTGGTCTGTAGGCGTGCCACATGAAATGTGTGGTAACCTGATATCTCGGAGACTGCTGACCGGAAGTGGTCGAAATTTTGGCTACCCCGAGATATTATCATTGTTATTATATCCTGTAAGTTTCATGGATATCGGTTGATAATTGTGGTCTGTAGGCGTGCCACATGAAATGTGTGGTAACCTGATATCTCGGAAACTGCTAACCGGAAGTGGTCGATATTTTGGCTACTCCGAGATATTATTATTGTTATTATATCCTGTAAGTTTCGTGGATATCGGTTGATGGTCTGTAGTCGTGCCACATGAAATGTGTGGAAACCTGTATCTCGGAAACCGCTAACCGGAAGTGGTCGAAATTTTGGCTACTCCGAGATAATATTAATGTTATCATATTCTGTGAGTTTCGTGGATATTGGTTGATAATTGCTGTGCGGAGACGTACAAGTGGCAAATAGCCCCCGAATTGTCTTACCACATGTGGCAAATAGCCCCAGCCATAACAAAATAGTACTCGTTCTATTTCTTCCATACGATTAAATTGTGTACGAGTCTTATTCTTAGTTGTGGACGACATAACGAATAGTTGTGGACGACATCACCAATAGTTGTGGACGACTCCACCAACGGGTGTGGACGACTTCACTGTGGACGACTTGACTGGTACCCTAATCACTTACAGATCTAATTTTCTGTTATTACTTAATCAGCGCTGTTTAAGATCCAATAACAATTCTCTGACTGTTAAATAAACTATTACCTTCTGTATAAATTTTCAAAACTTTGTGACTTTAGTTCTGCTGCATGTACAAAACAAAAAAGATAATATTTCATGCGTTTACATATTTAACAGATCCTGTAATGGTTAGCATGTTCTCGATCAATCTAGACCGATAAGCAAACAAACAACAAAAGTCCTTCATGTCTTGTCTTTGCATACCTTCCAAATGTGTGCTTACTTGACCTCATTGCTTTGAAGGGACAAGTGGAGAAAATAACTACTTTGCTTTTTATATCTGAATACTTAAAGAGTACAATTATATTCCATATAAGCCCTTCGGGCCTCTCGGATTTATTTTGCATATTTCTCATTATCCCTTCTAACCATGCACACTTGCTCAAACTTAAAAGGTTAAAAATAGCTCACTGCATCAGTGTGTACACGCACCTGATGACACGTGACCACACCATATATAAGCGATCACAACACCTTCTCCTTCAGTATTGTCTTTTTCTCTTTTGAACTAGACCATGTACATTCGTGTGTTAGTGATAACGCTGTTATCATTTTTCTTTTGATTGTATTTAGTTGATCATTTAATGGTTTATACCTTCCGTCGTCATCATCGACATTGAATCGCTGATTCACGTCACGGTCCTCACGGAGTGTTGGCCTTATTTCATTATTTATGATGGAAGGAAAGTGAATTTGAAGGATTCTGCGATGCAGATCTTTTAAATGATCATAACGTAACCACAGACGTGGTTATTCTACACCTAAATGTCGTAAAATACGGCTTTTTTAGATAAGAGATTTTATTCACGATTCATTGAATGAACAGACAATCGAGAACAAACCGGATGTTGACAACAATCCGATGATGGAGGTAATAATAGTAATGTACTATGTTGTAGTATCGGAATACTTCCGAAGTCTATAATAACGTACCCGTAAGTAAGACGGTTGTAAAATTGTAATAAAAGGAATCTTTCGTTATACGGTCGAAAAAGGCCTGTAAATCTCGTAAACGAGAATCGAAAGAAAATAATGTATTTGTAAGTTGGTTTGAAAGTCTGTCCAATTGAGAAAACATAGTCATAAGTTGATTGATCGATATTTTTGGTCATACCCATAATATGTTAATTTTTTTTAACAATAATAAAAGAAGGTTATCCTTATACCAGTAGTAGTACCACTAGTAGTATTAAGTATTTAAGTAGATGGAATAAAAAGATTGTTATAAATAAGTCTGCAACAAATAATGTCGTCAGGACAAAATGAGCCGCTACGGCCCCTGCTACGACCACTGCTATAGCCTAGGCTTATAGCGTAGTGCATCTATCTAATAAAAAGATTATTTTAGATAAGCCTGCAACAAATAATGTCGTCACGACAAAATGAGCCGTTACGGCCCCTGCTATAGGCTTGAAACATAGTGCACCTTATAAAATGATTGTTATTAATAAGCCTGCAACAAATAATGTCGTTACGACAAAATGTGCCGTTACGGCCCTTGCTATAGGCTTGAATCATAGTGCAAATAATATTAATTTACATAAATATTAATTTACATAAATAATAGGTCAACAGAACCAACTCCTACTGAAGTTAAAGATTACGACAGGATTCTTTAATATTCGAGGCTTTCAGGCGATATCATTTTAGTAGATAAAAACGAATTTGAGTCTCTTCAAAACCAGGTTTTTCTGGATAGCCTTTTATTTTCGCGGATTTAATAACAATACATCTTATAATCAGGTCTTTAATAACAATACATCTTATAATCAGGTCTTGATGATACGGTAAATACAGTTGTACATGTATAGTAAAGATGTGTATACCGGGTACTAATGTACGAATGAATGAAATAAATAAATTAGTCTGTTTTTTCGGCTAATAGGCCTGCATCACATGGTTTTGAAGATGTGGTAACAGTACATTATGATGATCAGTGTTATGACAATAACATCTTAAGTAATAAGGTATTAGATATCATGGATTCTTCAAGTTTGTATGATGAATTCATAGCCTGAGCCTTAGATCCCAAAATCTTTCAGGGTGATGATGTCTTTAATGATCTTATGATCAAACTAGCTATCAATAAAAAGGTCAAGATAAAGAAGTTGACATTCTACTATGCTCTATTAATTAGTTAATGCAAGAGATCATTGCCACCTTTGGTGGACCAGGATAGTGGCTCAGGATTGTTCTCTTCAGCAGAAAGGCCTGGGTTTATATCCTCTGATACCTCTTTTAAATAAAAATTTTGACCCTGAGGTCAAGTCCTATCTTGTAGGTTCTATCATAACTTGAGGCAGTGTCCATCTGAAACATAGATTATTTCTCAGGAAATATATTGGCAACAACAAGGCTTGTTGATGGTACTTTGTTTTATAATTCTGAGGTAGATTTGCTAATAGGATAGATTTTAAAAGAAACGACAGAAGATCGTTTTGGGTCAAAACTTCAAGCAATAAATATAACCCCCGGATTGTTCCGTATTGCCCTTTCTCCAACCGGGGCAGGACGAGAGGCAGGTTCCCTCGCCAAAACTACTACTAGACGCCAAAACTACTACTAGGCGGTGAAAGTAATAATAAATCTTTTTATGCGGAGCAAAATTTCAAATTTTTATATTACTGGGTCACAATTACCTCAGATCAGTGAGTGTTGATTGTTGTAAGTGGTTACAAGATTGACTTTAGTCAAATTCCTATATTCAGATGGCTATTTGAAAAAGCTCGCTTTTTTATCTTGAACAGATGTCTTTCATAGACGAGTAAGTCGATTAAATGACATGTAAGAAAGCCATTGATACAGTTATAAAAATAAAAACGGGCAATTGCTCTGAAATGCTTATGTTTCAATCTCATCGAAAAATATTTACGTTTCATATAAAGTTTATGAGTTCACATGTTTACCTCTTCGATTTTTTAATAGTCGGTTACACATATCTTTACAAAAACTCTCAAACCTATGTTTGGTTGGCTCAGGAAACAGGGCATTATATCTACATAGATGATTCTTTATCTGCGATAAGTTCAGTTAAGAACGGTATTATAAATACACAAACAGCTATCAGTTTATTAGATAGATTTCTGTGTGAATGAGAAGATATCGTGTTTAGAACAATCTAAAAAGTTTCTATTTTTGGCTTCATATTTAATACAGGAAGTTATCAAGTTTTGTTGACATCTGAGAAAGTCTCCAAAATAAATAAAATGGCTGAGGAAATTTTGTTTAGTTCAAATTTGTCAATTCGTTTGAGCCACCATTCATTGCACTGTGTTTCTTTAGTAGAACTACTATTTTACTTCCATGATTTTTATCCAATTTTTAGACAAACAGAAGAATACATTTCTGTAGCACTGTATTTTCAGCTATGATAATGATGTCATTCTTAATAGCTTAATCAGGCAATGGTTTTGGAAATGGAATGGTGGATATCAAAGGTTTATATATATTATATATATATAGTGGGTTTTATATTCATCCACCTAGTATATCTTGGTTCATAACATCAGGTGCTTTCCCAGATAGATTGGGTGCCCACATGGATAATTTTCCAAAGCAATGACCATTTGAATCTTTCAGAGTAAGGAAATGATATATTAACTATTTAGAAGTTTGAGCAATATTCAATGCTCTTAGGTCTCTCTGTGGTCATCTTTTTAATACATGTTTGTATAAAGTCGGACAATACCTTGTTATTTCTTACATAAATAATCAGGGTGGTTCTTTTGGTATCCTCGTTGAATTATCTAAAGAAGTTTGGCTGTGGTTTTCGGTTAGAGGAAAAAATTTTTGTCAGCCAAACATATTGCTAGAAAATCTAATGTATTAACAGACATTTTGTCTAGGATATTTTCTAGTTGATTGAAATGGAAGTTATATGAGTATATCATTTCTAAGATTTGTAAACATTTTTATACCCGATGTTGATCTGTTAAGATTCCGGGCTTATTACAAATTATGTTTCTTGACATCCAGACCCTTTTTTCAAGCATTCAATGCTTTTCTATATCTGAGACAAAATATAAACCATATATGTTTCCACCTTTCAGCATGATATTAAGGGTTCTGGCAAAGGTATTTGAAAAGAGACCAAGCAGTCATAATCATTCCAGGCTGGTTAACTCCTGTATGGTATCCATTTTACTATTATGCTCACAGCCGACCCAGTTCGGTTACTTGTTCGCAAGGACCTTTGTGTTTAAGTCACAATGATGCTTTTTATTCTCTTTGAGGGAAGAATTTATATCTAACAGTGAACATGATGTAGGATAGCTGGCAATCCTTCTGTAATAGAGGAAGATCAATTCTTAGTGGCCATCTACAACGAACAGTATGTATTAGCCTAGCTCGAGAAGATGGACTTTTTGGAGTTGTGAACTACAAATTAATTCATTGGATCCATCTGTAGAAATTATTAAAATTTCTTAAGAAATATACATAAACAATTTTCATAAAATGTGAAAGACATTTTTGATCCTCTGTAATTCAAACACTTGTAGCTACAGTAAATTCTGTTCTTAAGGATCAGCCGCTGGATGGTCGATTCAAGTAAGGATCGTATGATAATAATCCAACTAAGTCCAGATATCTGTTTACTTGGAGTGCTTCATTTAAGTAAATCTTTGGTTACGCTGTATCCATTGCAAGATTTATCTTTGAGAATATGTACATATAATCCAGTTGATTGTTGGCTTTAGCTACAGCTCAGAGATGTCAAATTTTAACAGCTTTTTGCCTTAATGCTTTGTATGATTCAGGCTCTGTTATTATAACCTTGCGGGTAATAAGGTTTCAAAGGCTTCTCGTCCTTCAACACCGTTATTCACGGTTAAAATTTTAAATTTTAAAGATGTTAGAATCTGTCCCTGTTTTACTTTGAGAAAGTATATCCATACAACAGCAGAATACAGTAAATCAAATAAAGGATTTGTTTCTTTTATACGAAGAAGGCTGTAGCTCCAGGAACTGTTGCTAGATGGTTATAAGAAATATGATAGTTAGCTGGTTTTGATGCTTCGATTTTTAAAGCCCATTCAATTAGAGGGACATCAACTTGCATTTAATGCTGTTTGTTCACATTCAGAATTGAAAATCTGGAGTTATTTTTTGCCAGGTTTTTTACCATCAGTATGGGCGAAAAATTGTGCTGGTTGCGGAATAAATAAACTACTAAGTTGTTTTAGTTGTTATTTCCTTTGTTGACAGCCCTTTAAACTATGCAAAATAAATCCGAGAGGCCCGAAGGGCTTATATGGAATATAATCCCACTCTCATCCAAGCGCCCGAAGGGCGCAGCCCGAAGGGCGTGATGGATGAGAAGGATTATATGAATATATAGCCCGAGGGCTCGAGGATTTATCTTCCCACCCTTGAGCCCTCCCAGTGCTATAGTTGGCTGTCAACAAATCTTTAAAAAGACAATACTGAAGGTGTTGTGATCGCTTATATATGGTGTTGTCACGTGTCATCAGGTGCGTGTACACACTGATGCAGTGAGCTATTTTTAACCTTTTAAGTTTGAGCGAGTGTGCATGGTTAGAAGGGATAATGAGAAATATGCAAAATAAATCCTCGAGCCCTCGGGCTATATATTCATATAATCCTTCTCATCCATCACGCCCTTCGGGCTGCGCCCTTCGGGCGCTTGGATGAGAGTGGGATTACAAACTTTTTTGCAAATTACTACAGGTACTTTTAGTTTACAATGTATGTCACTACACAGTACAATAATTTTAAATCTAGGGAGAGCCTACTGTACTTGTGGTATGGTCTAAAGGGAAGGCCTCATATTTCCAGACAGATAGGGGTTCCATTACAAAATCATATTTTGATCTGTGCAATTTATTGATCGTTAAGCTTCGGCAGTGGTTGAGTTAATGTAACATTGGATAATATTAGAGTGGGCTGTACAGGGACCTACTACCTAATTAGGAGAAGCGAGTAAACATCTTACAAAATTTACTTTATACAACTTGTTTGTCAGTTCACTACACAAGTTTCACATAAGAAGTCTCATATTCTAGGAAGAAGAGTTTAAAGCTGTTTTATGTATCGTCCATCTATCTTCTTTTGTTTTCCTCGTTTCTAAAATCATCTGCGTTCCACTGTCTCTTATTCGTGTTTTTAAATAGTTTTCTTTTCGCAATTTATAGGCTATGGTGGCAAGTCTTGAGCGCTCCTTTTTCATAACCACTGGCAAATCAGAAAGTATCCGGAAGCCACTTTGGAGTTTATATGAATTTCCCATGATTAAGTCTCTGTCATGATAGTGGATGAATTTAACTAATATGGCTGGAGGGCCCCTTTTGTCATTTTCATAACTGCGCAGTCTGTGTAGGTTTGCAAACCGTACACTCAAAAGTATCTCTTCATCAAGTTCTAATTGTTCTGCGAAGAAATTGTATACAACCTTAGAAATATCTTTGTTTTGTTTTTTTTCTACACCATATATTAATATGTTATATTTTCTATCGTGTTTTTCAAGCAATATTAGTTTTTCTTCAAGTTCTGCATTTTTTTTACTTATTTCTTCTAAAGCTTCGTCTACTCTGTTTCTCTCAAATTCTAAGGACTTTTGTAATTCGTTGCTCATGTCTTTTACTTCTCTTACCTCCGATTTGAGACTTTCCACACTTGTTTCGATCCTTTGTATTCCGGTATCAAACTTTGTTTCGAGTGATTTTAAGTTGTCTTTAGTTACCAAAGTCAAGTGTCCACTTTTTTCACAAGCGATTTTATCATATTTTCGACGGACCCCTCATCAGTCCCTGATACTGAATTCCCCCCTCCACTTCTGGTCTTACTATTCATCTTTACAAGTTGAAGGATATTATCAACTCGATACCATAACAGGTTTTAAACCAAAGGCTTCCAATGTCAATGAAAAAAACAAGTCTGCACTGGGCACGGACGGCGCACAAGTAGCACGTGCTTTTTTTTCCCCCACTATGTTGTTTACTTTCCAACTCCGACAACTTCACAAATAGTACAGTAATCAAACGGATCTATAGTGACTAACCGAAGTTCTGTTACATATATACACAGTATATAGTTTCTACAAAGAGATTTCTTCTTATTTGACTGATGTTCTTAGAAAATTTGCAGAGCAGATTTCCCTGCCGCCATCTTGGACCAGTTCGTAACCGGAAGTGAGTTATAAGCTTTCCAAAAATGTATAGTTTGTTTGGCAGGGAGGAACTTATGGGTACATGTAACTTCACGGTAGAAATTTTGATAGACTTAATGACCTTGATTCAAACATATACACCACAGATACATATACTTACACATAAATTGATAATTACGAACATTTGTTGTAATTTTTAAATGGATAATATTTGAAGGAAATTGTATGCAATACCAAGGTTGCAGACCTTCAAGAGTAGGGTGCCCCACCATATATAAATATCTCCAAATAGCTAAACAATTACACCACAATATTTATATATATAACTTGTCTTAAATCTATTTCACACATTTATAGTCACTAAATAAACGGTCATGTTAAACTTAATAAGCTATGACCATTTAAACATCATAAATAATACACTGAAAAATGGTTCGGAGCGTTGTCCATAACATCCAGACACTTTCGAGTAAAAAATAGGTTACGTGCCCTTGTTTTGAAACTAGTCTCACTTCACCAGCCTACCGACCATTCTCCGTCTGATTGACAGGCCGGGATAATCCAGACTACTTTTTACGAAACGTGACTGAAAGCTGTAACAAGAAATCGAATTTATAAATAACACACAGTGGCGACTCAACAATTGTTTTTTTCTAACCTTGTAAAAGTAAAACGAAACTGCTGCTGGTATCATGATCCTGTCCAACCCAAGTTATTCATAGATATTATTTGTACTAAACCAAAATATGTCGCTTCTAACGGTCATGCGAAGGATAAAGCAATTTAAAGATAGGCTGGCACTGCCAGGCAGGATACGCCCACATTTTCGAGAGATGGATAGAGAACAAGCAATACCGAAAGTGATTTTTCCTACATCATTAAGTCCTGTTTTTCATACTGTATTGGAAGCATCCATATTGTAGGTAAATTCCAGTCTGATATTCATGAAATTCGAAGCTTATGATTATGGTGTGACGGTACACAACCTAGAAATGTGTACAAACGGCGGCCATTTTGACTGGCAATTATGGTCCGATTTTCTCGAAATTCGAAGTCAACCTTCCGTAGGGTGTAACGGTGATAGAGTCAAACGTTTTTTTAAATCGGATAATAACTGTGACCTCCAGAGGGACCATAGGCGATTTTTCGGACAATCAGGGGCCATAATTCAGGAAGTTACGATCCGATATGCGCAAATAACGAAAGGAACCAAGATCTTTGGGTTATAACCATGCATTTCAAGTTTCATCAAAATCGAATTAAAATTGTGACCTATACAGGGTCCACAACCATGATATACCATTTTTTAACAGTATTCGCGTACAAACGGCGGCCATTTTGTATGGCAATTTTGGTCCGATTTTCCCGAAATTTGAACTCAACCTCCCTTACGGTGTAACGGTAATATAATCAAACGTTTTTTTTAATCGGATAATAATTGTGACCTCCAGAGGGATCACAAGCTAAAAAAAGGCGATTTTGCGTATAATCAGGGGCCATAATTCAAGAAGTTACGATCCGATATTAGTAAATATCGAAAGGAAGCAAGATCTTTGGGTTATAACCATGAATTTCAAGTTTCATCAAAATCAAATTAAAATTGTGACCTCTACAGGGTTCACAACCTTGATATACCATTTTTTAACAGTATTCGCGAACAAACGGCGGCCATTTTGTATGGCAATTTTGGTCCGATTTTCCCGAAATTCGAACTCAACCTTCCTTAGGGTGTAACGGTGATATAATCGAACGGTTTTTTAAATCGGATAATAATTGTGACCTCCAGAGGGACCACAAGCTAAAAAAAAGGTAATTTTTCGGACAATCAGGGGCCATAATTCAGGAAATTACATTCCGATAGGCACAAATATCGAAAGGAACCAAGATCTTTGGGTTATAAACATGCATGTCAAGTTTCATCGAAATCGGTTCAAAATTCCGATCTCTATAGGGTCCACAAGCTAAAAACATGATTTTTCGTACAATCAGGGGCCATAATCCATGAAGTTTTGATCCGATACATGCCAATATCGAAAGCAGCCGAGATCTTTTGGGGATAAACCTATATTTCAAGTTTCGTCAAAATCAGATAAGAATTGTGACCTGTAGAGAGTCCACAAACAATGGGGTTTATCCCCATAAGATCGCGGCTGCTTTCGATATTCGCATGTATTGGATCGAAACTTCATGGATTATGGCCCCTGATTGTACGAAAAATCATCTTTTTAGCTTGTGGACCCTATAGATGTCACAATTTTGAACTGATTTTGATGAAACTTGACATGTACGTTTATAACCCAAAGATCTTGGTTCCTTTCGATATTTGCACCCATCGTATGGTAACTTCCTGAATTTTGGCCCCTGATTGTCCGAAAAATCTCCCTTTTTAGCCTGTGGTCCCTCAGGAGGTCAAAATTATTATCCAATTTAAAAAAATGTTTTATTATATCATCGTGACATGGCAATGAAGGTTGTGTTCAAATTTCGTAAAAATCGGACCAAAATTGACTGACAAAATGGCCGCCGTTTGTACGTGAATAGTGTGAAAATATGTTATATCAAGGTTGTGGTCCCTATAGATGTCACAATTTTTAACCGATTTTGATGAAACTTGACATGCATGTTTATAACCCAAAGATCTTGGTTCCTTTCGATAATTGCACCCATTAGATAGTAACTTCCTGAATTATAGCCCCTGATTGTTCGAAAAATCGCCCTTTTTAGCTCGTGGTCCCTCTGGAGGTCAAAATTATTATCAGATTTAAAAAACCGTGTGATTATATGGTAATGAAGATTGAATTCAAATTTCATGAAAATCGGACCAAAATTGACAGACAAAATGGCCACCGTTTATACGCGATTAGTGTGAAAATATGATATATCAAGGTTGTGGACCCTATAGAGGTCACAATTTTAACCGATTTCGATGAAACTTGACATTCATGTTTATAACCCAATGATCTTGGTTCCTTTCGATATTTGCGCCCATTGATTCGTAACTTTTTGAATTATGGCCCCTGATTGTACGTTTTAGCTAGTGGTCCAACTGGAGGTCAAAATTATGATCCGATTTCAAAAACCGTTTGATTATATCACTGTTACATGGTAATGAAGGTTGAGTTCAAATTTTGTGAAAATCAGACCAAAATTGACGGACAAAATGGCCACCGCTTGTACCTGAAAAGTGTAAAAATATGGTATATAGGTTGTGGAACCTGTAGAGGTCACAATTTTAAATCAATTTTGATGAAACTTGACATACATGTTTATAACCTAAAGATCTTGGTTCCTTTCGATATTTGCGCATATCAGATCAAAACTTCCTGAATTATGGCCCCTGATTGTATACGAAAAAATCGCCTTTATAAGATTGTAGTCCCCCTCTGGAAGTCAAGATTATTACCTGATTTAAAAAAAACCATTTGATTATATCACCGTTACAATGTAATGAATGTTGAGTTCGAATTTCGTGAAAATCGGACCAAAACTGACAGACAAAATAACCGCCGCTTGTACACAAATACTTTAAAAATATGATATATCAAGGTTGTGGACCCTGTAGAGGTCACAATTTTAATCTGATGTTGATGAAACTTGAAATGCATGTTTATAATCCAAAGATCTTGGTTCCTTTTGATATTTAACGGATAATATCAGATTGTAACTTCCTGAATTATAGTCCCTGATTGTACGCAAAATTGACTTTTTTAGCTTGTGGTCCCTGTAGAGGTCTTAATTATTATCCAATTTTAGAAATAATATTAAATGTTTCGTATACTAAACGTTAGCATGGGGCAGAATTTTATAAAAACCAAACAAATTCTAATGATTTTCTGATAATTACTTAATATGCGACAACCCTTGTTGACTGCCCGGACGATTTAGCTGGTGTGTGTGCGTATGTTTCATTGTCTGGCAACCTATTTTTGAATATTGCATTTGCCTCTGTCCATCGTCCACAATTCCTTGTGAACATTCTACAGACTACATATATTATCTTAACTTTATGAAATTTATATATGTTGTTTTCATTAGTGAGACAAAGAACTCTATTTAATTTCGGCTAATTACTGCTAGAGTTTTGGTCCTTGTTTAACTTTGTAGAACCTTGTGGTTGCCATAACGACTAAAGTTATCATTCAATATGTATTAAATGTTTATGCATTATTTAAATTAGTAAAAAGAAGAAACCTGTTACATTTCAACAATTTTCGTTTATAACTTGTAGAGTTAGGTCCCTTAATTGTTGAACATTGTGAATGCTCTATCGACAAAAGTTGTTATCTGATCTATACAAAATTCATATACATCATTTAAATAAGTGACACATACAAAGAAGTCTATTGAATTTCAGTAAATTTCGTTTTTCTTCTAGAGTTATGGCCCTTGTTTCGCTTTGCGTAAAGACCACATAAAATAATAATTTTTAATTGCATATATTGATAGCCAAGGGTTACTACATTCATTTTACGTCAAGTTCACTCCAATCTGATTAAAATTAATTGAGATATTAACGTTTAAACATCAGACAGCCAAAAACGGTTTTCAAATTTTCAATTACAACCTTTATCCGGTTGATTGGCTGGTGACGTCACAGGCACTACACATAATCTATACACATTATCTATACAATATAGCACTATATGTACGATATATCACTGTATACACACCGCCAGTTAACACGTGTGTATTTGTCGGTCCAATTAACATTTGACTGGCGTAATCATTAACTCGTAATTTAACACGTAAGCTACATATCACTATACTATAATAGTCAAAGCATTTTCAAAAGCCGACAAAAGCGATATCACTTATGTGGAAGCAGACGTTAAACACCAAGTAGTAGTAGTAGTAAAAGCCGACCTTTCTCGTCTTGAGTTGTAATAGATTTATATTTGTGACTAGAATATTACCGAGTGTATTTCAAGTTGTGTTATTGAGAGTTGTGGAAATCCCAGCAAGGGAAAGGGGAATAATGTACCGGCGTTTCATAAATTTCCCAAAGATGAAATCGTACGGAAAAATTGGAATGCGTTTGTAAACAATTCAAATCCTGATTGGCAACCAACAGTCACAACAGTGATATGCAGTGAACATTTTACGAACGATTGCTTAATTACCTATACACACCCGGCGTGTGTATTTATTAACGCCTGACTGATTCCTTAATCCCCCTAATTAAATAAAACAATTGACTACGGAATAATTTGTTTTGTAATACATTTTAATTCAAGATCCATTTTAAAATTTGTTTCATTATGTATGGCCGTTCTGTTTTCTCACAGAAGCGATTTTAATACAAACTACCATCGTGTGCAGTCCAAACGATTCGAGATACATTTTCGTCAGTATTGTGGTTCTAATTTAGAAGGGTAATTATCATTTTTTGTTACGCCGGCCAGATCAATTTGTAATAATGAATATCAAATACACTTGATCAAATGTGGAGTTCCTGGTGCCGTTTGGTGAGTGATTAAACTGTCAATTTAATTGTAAAATACTTGTATTCTTTATAAAAAAGTTAAATGATGTTAGACATTATAACCTTATCTTATCACAAACGTATATCCATCAAAGGATTTATATTTAGATGTTGTTTAAACACCAATCAACAAATAATACGAGGCTACTTTATTACAAAAACATCGGTGAGCAAAGAAAAAGATAATTACCTAATCAACATTCTAAATTACTTTATGACCCAATCACTGTTCAAATTTAGTCTGATTGATTAATTACAGGTATTAACGACACGACACTTGCGATACACATAGATAGTTAGGTGATCCTTCTCAATCTGTTAATTCTAACGTATATTGAGATATTTCTTCGTATTTCATTTTTACGGTCTATTTCAGAGTAATAAAGTCAAATTCGCAAGCAGAAATAAAGGCGCCGTATGTCGATAACGGATCGTCATTTACAAATCGCGTTTCAATCATGTTTGAAATTTATGATATATTTTGTGTGACCACAACTTTTTACTCCAATACTCTTTTTTCTCGGGGAAATTCGAACCACACTACTCTTCTGACGAAAATGTATCTCGAATAGATGGGACTGCACACATAGGAGAGTGTATGACATCGCTGCCGTGTGAAAATGAACGACCGTACATTATGAAACAAATTCTAAATTAGAACGACGATACTCTTCTGACGAAAATGTATCTCGAATCGTTTGGACTGCACACGATGGTAGATTGTATTAAAATCGCTGCCGTGTGTAAACAGAACGACCGTACATAATGAAACAGGTTCTAACTTCGAACAATAAACTTCTGACGAAAATGTATCTCGAATCGTTTAGACTGAACACAATGGTAGAATGTATTAAAATCGCTGCTGTGAGAAAACAGAACGACCGTACATTATGAAACAAATTCTAAATTGGATCTTGAATTAAATTGAATTATAAAACAAATTATTCCGTAGTCAATTGTTTTATTTAATTAGGGGGATTAAGGAATCAGTCAGGCGTTAATGAATACACACGCCGGCTGTATATAGGTAATTAAGGAATAAACATTCCGAATATGCATTCGGTCACTGTGACGTCACTGGCGTCTGAGGGGATTAAGAGTGTTTTCAATAATTGGCAAAGTCGTTTTTACGGGAGGTCTATTTTTACGACTTTGAATGAAGATAGCTGATTTAAATTTAGTCGGATTGATGTGAATTTGCCGTAAAGTGGATAAAATAACCATGGACTGCTCACATAGAGAAGTTTTCAGGGCCATTTTATGTGCACTTTAAACTTGGGAAGGCTCTTATCGACAAAAGTTATCATCCAATCTGTATGTAAATCATATGCATTATTTAAATTAGTACACAGGACCTTGTTTCACATTTTTTAACGACAAAAATTATCATCTGATCTGTATTAGATATACATGCATTATTTAAATTAGCAAAGCGAATAAGCCGGTCGAATTTCAATAATTTTTGTTCATAACTTCTATTTGTTAAACCATGTGCAGGGTACGAAATAACCCGCGAACGGTTGTTCAGGTTACGCATCGGTTACCACGATCTGGAATCACGCGATCGAACTTCCGTTCTCGACCACCTAGCTATCTAATTTATAAACTGAAAGTTTCAGTTAAAATATTCCTCCACTCCTACGTTGAAAAAATATTACAATTATCAAATAACAAACGCACGTTTTAACAAAGGATCTTCCGATATTTACGTACCATAATGGGTCAGAGGTGAAAATTCACACTGTGTCAATGACTTGGGCATCATTCCAATATTTTCACGTTGTCAATTAGGGCTAAAAATTTTATGAAATGGAATCAAATTTTTTTATGATTTACATTTTACAACCAGGGATACCATGGAATATGATAATGTCGAAAAAATCAGCTATTCATATTTTCTTTTTCGACGTTGTGATGCAAAGAATACATATACCCGAGCCAAGGTCACCCGTGTCGCAGCCATCTTGGATACGCTGTCAAACAGACGATAACACAAAACTTACGGCTAATAATTCTAAACTTTGGAAAGCTAAATTGAATCAAAACTTTTACGCCTTACTGGGGTCCATATTGATACCTGCTATGCGATTCTCACAACGTGAACCGACAAGGGTAAGAACAATTTCATATTCGGGATCACGTTCCTTCTTGTATGATAGCATTTATACAAGAATAAATATAACAGCAAAACACATACTTATGGAAAACAGCTACTAGTGTATTTTAGGCGACGTTTCGTAGAGTATTCTCTCAACGTTATCAAGCTAATACAGTAAAACACTACTACTACTACCTGGTGTTTTAACGTCCGCTTCCACAGAAGTGATATCCCAGACAAGACATAGGAGAGCCGAGGCTTCTTCCTGTTTTTAGAAAATGATTTTGCAATCTTTCCATTTGCGGCCTTGAGCCATGGAGTAGGTTTAGTGAGAAGTTCTTCCCTTTATTGAATAAAAAAAATATTGTTTGGTAGTTGATCTGTAGAGACAGCATTTATGCAGACATATATGCGTCTCGTCTCTGGATTGGTAGAAGTCATCTTTTGGGGTTTAGTGTTAAGGTGCCTGGCCCGTCTTATCCTGGCCTCCCCTTACTCCACTTATCCCACTTTGCAGGTTTGGTGTCTTTGTAGTGGATTAGTGTTTAGATGCCGAGCCCGTCTTACCGTGACCCTCCCTTACTCCACTATCCTGCTACTTTGGTGTATATCCCCTATGTAGTTTAGTGTTTAGATACCGAGCTCGTCTTATCGTAGCCCCCTTTCACTTCACTATTCTACTTAATCCAATGGTGTTCATTAAATCGTTCATTAAAGCTTCAGATCGGGTCTTGGAAAGAGTAGGTTCTTAGTGTTGAGCGGTATGTTGTTGGTCTTCATCATCTCGACTAATTCCGTTTTCTCTTCGCAATCTACCAGGACATGGTTATTGGTGGTACATTCTTCTCCACACTCACAGACGATGACTTGGTGTTTGTAGTCTCGCAGCCGCTCTTTCACCCTTAGTTTCGATATAAGTTTGCATATATCTCTTCTAGGGTGATTGATAGCTGTCTTCGTGTAGATCTTGTCATCCAGCTGGAATCTGTACGTGTCAAGTTCAACGAGCTTTAATTCCCAGAGTGAATTGACCTGTCTTTTTACCATACTGTAGATTTCTGTGGTGCTGTATTCTATGGTGCGGAGTGGTGCTGTGTCCCCGAGACCTTCATTTGCGAGTCGATCTGCTTCCTCGTTTCCTCTAATGTTCACATGTGATGGAATCCACGCGAGCTCTAATTTGCTTCTTTTCTCTAGGACCCTCTGGTAGCCTACAGCTGCCTGATTTCCAAAATGACTTCTAGTCTTGAGTCCGAGTTGTCATTTTGGATTGAAATCAGACTGCTCAGAGAGTCGCTTGGGATGACGAACTTACTAGTCTTTTGATAGGAGATCCATGATATAGCATCACGGATGGCCATACAGTAAAACAGGTATTAGGGAAACATATATAGACAAAATACAATAACATAAGTGAAACCATACTTGGCAACAACATGATCAAAGGCTTACACCAACACTTATTTAATAATACAATAGCAGGTAGCTGTATATAGAGTTAATTAACTTGATAATCTACCGCCAATAAGAATGTCTTAAGGACAAGAATGGAAACCATATATACCTTACAACTAGTAGATCAAAGGTTTAGACACCAATTGGTAATAATATACAATAGTAAAAAGAAAGCCAATAGTTTAAAGACCACATAAAATAATAATTTTTAATTGCATATATTGATAGCCAAGGGTTATTACATTCATTTTACGTCAATTTCACTCCAATCGGATTAAAATTAATTGAGATATTAACGTTTAAACATCAGACAGCCAAAAACGGTTTTCAAATTTTCAATTACAACCTTTATCCGGTTGATTGGCTGGTGACGTCACAGGCACTACACATAATCTATACACATTATCTATACAATATAGCACTATCTGTACGATATATCACTGTATGCACACCGCCAGTTAACACGTGTGTATTTGTCGGTCCAATTAACATTTGACTGGCGTAATCATTAACTCGTAATTTAACACGTAAGCTACATATCACTATACTATAATAGTCAAAGCATTTTCAAAAGCCGACAAAAGCGATATCACTTATGTGGAAGCAGACGTTAAACACCAAGTAGTAGTAGTAGTAAAAGCCGACCTTTCTCGTCTTGAGTTGTATAGATTTATATTTGTGACTAGAATATTACCGAGTGTATTTCAAGATGCCATATTACCGTTGTGTTATTGAGAGTTGTGGAAATCCCAGCAAGGGAAAGGGGAATAATGTACCGGCATTTCATAAATTTCCCAACGATGAAATCGTACGGAAAAATTGGAATGCGTTTGTAAACAATTCAAATCCTGATTGGCAACCTACAGTCACAACAGTTATATGCAGTGAACATTTTACGAACGATTGCTTAATTACCTATACACACCCGGCGTGTGTATTTATTAACGCCTGACTGATTCCTTAATCCCCCTAATTAAATAAAACAATTGACTACGGAATAATTTGTTTTGTAATACATTTTAATTCAAGATCCATTTTAAAATTTGTTTCATTATGTATGGCCGTTCTGTTTTCTCACGGCAGCGATTTTAATACAATCTACCATCGTGTGCAGTCCAAACGATTCGAGATACATTTTCGTCAGTATTGTGGTTCTAATTTAGAAGGGTAATTATCATTTTTATACGCCCACATAGAAATGTGGACGTATATTGCCGTCGCCCCCGTCCGTCCGTCTGTCGGTCCGTCCGTCCGTCCGTCAGTCCATCGTCCACAATTTCTTGTGAACGCACTAGAGGCCAGGGTTAATATCCGATTGACTTTAAATTTGTACACAGTGTTTAAGGTCATGAGACGGAGAAGCCTATAGATTTTCAGCGATTTCCGATAATTACTGCCAGAGTTATGACTCTTGATCACTTTGAAAAATCTTGTGAATGCTCGAGAGGCTAAAGTTAATATCCGATTGACTTTAAATTTATACACAGTGTTTAAGGTCATAAGACGAAGAAGCCTATTGATTTTCACGGATTTCCGATAATTAGTGCCAGAGTTATGGCCCTTGATCACTTCAAAAAATCTTGTGGATGCTCTAGAGGACAAAGATGATGTCCGATTGACTTCAAATTTATACACAGTGTTTAAGATTATGAGACGAAGAAGCCTATTGATTTTCAGCGATTTCTGATAATTAGTGCCAGAGTTGTGTCCCTTGATCACTTCAAAAATTCTTGTGGATGCTCTAGAGGTCAAAGTTAATATCTGATTGACTTTAAATTTATACACAGTGTTTAAGGTCATGAGAAGAAGACGCCTATTGATTTTCAGCGATCTCTGATAATTATTGCCTGAGTTATGGCCCTTGATCACATCAAAAAATCCTGTAAACGCTCTAGAGGCCAAAGTTAATATCTGATTGACTTTAAATTTACACACACTGTTTCAAATAATAACTTCCAGAGTTATCTCCCTTGATCACTTCAAAAAACCTTGTGACGCTATAGATGCCAAACTTATCATCCGATTGACTTCAGATTGATACACAGAGTTTAAGGTGTTGAAACGAACAAGTATTTTGATTTTCCATGAATTTTGATAACTGAACAGCTAAATCCATGATGTTAAATGTTTCCTAACTAATTGTTAGCGTGGGGCAAAACTTTATAAAAAGCAAACAAATTCTAACGATTTTCAGATAATTACAAAATGAGTTGTTACTCTTAATCAGATATTGGTGTATAACAAATGTTTCATTCCCAAAAAAAGTAAAAATATGCAACAACCCCTTTTTTTTTTTTTAAACAATATTTTATTCAGAAATTGAAAGGGATTGAGGAACAGGCATAGCCTATATGACCTCTCTCCTTAATACAAAAATAATATGGATAAAAAATAAAAAAAAAAGGTAATTGAGTAAACAACAAAACAATAAAATGAATACTTAGTCAACAACATTTCATATATACATATTTACACATTGGCTACGCAGTTGTTCGTGTTCGCATTTTGGTCGAAATAGATCTTAAAACCTTCTACTCATGTCAAAAAACATGTGGACCCTTTCAAAAATTGTTAACGAAATATCACTGCTGCTTACGCCGTATAACAGATTATGTGTATTGATAAAATTCGATGGTAAAAGATTTATAGATATTTTTCGCGTTGACTGCCCGGACGATTTAGCTGCTGTGGGCGTATGTTTCGTTGCCTGGCAACCTATCTTTTGTTACGCTGGCCAGATCAATTTGTAATAATGAATATCAAATACACTTGATCAAATGTGGAGTTCCTGGTGCCGTTTGGTGAGTGATTAAACTGTCAATTTAATTGTAAAATACTTGTATTCTTTATAAAAAAGTTAAATGATGTTAGACATTATAACCTTATCTTATCACAAACGTATATCCATCGAAGGATTTATATTTAGATGTTGTTTAAACACCAATCAACAAATAATACGAGGCTACTTTATTACAAAAACATCGGTGAGCAAAGAAAAAGATAATTACCTAATCAACATTCTAAATTACTTTATGACCCAATCACTGTTCAAATTTAGTCTGATTGATTAATTACAGGCATTAACGACACTACACTTGCGATACACATAGATAGTTAGGTGATCCTTCTCAATCTGTTAATTCTAACGTATATTGAGATATTTCTTCGTATTTCATTTTTACGGTCTATTTCAGAGTAATAAAGTCAAATTCGCAAGCAGAAATAAAGGCGCCGTACGTCGATAACGGATCGTCATTTACAAATCGCGTTTCAATCATGTTTGAAATTTGATATATTTTGTGTGACCACATCTTTTTACTCCTATACTCTTTTACTCGGGGAAATTCGAACCACAATACTCTTCTGACGAAAATGTATCTCGAATAGATGGGACTGCACACATAGGAGAGTGTATGACATCGCTGCCGTGTGAAAATGAACGACCGTACATTATGAAACAAATTCTAAATTAGAACGACGATACTCTTCTGACAAAAATGTATCTCGAATCGTTTGGACTGCACACGATGGTAGATTGTATTAAAATCGCTGCCGTGTGTAAACAGAACGACCGTACATAATGAAACAGGTTCTAACTTCGAACAATAAACTTCTGACGATAATGTATCTCGAATCGTTTAGACTGTACACGATGGTAGAGTGTATTAAAATCGCTGCCGTGAGAAAACAGAACAACCGTACATTATGAAACAAATTCTAAATTGGATCTTGAATTAAATTGAATTATAAAACAAATTATTCCGTAGTCAATTGTTTTATTTAATAAGGGGGATTAAGGAATCAGTCAGGCGTTAATGAATACACAAGCCGGCTGTATATAGGTAATTAAGGAATAAACATTCCGAATATGCATTCGGTCACTGTGACGTCTCAATAATTGGCAAAGTCGTTTTTACGGGGGGTCTATTTTTACGACTTTGAATGAAGATAGCTGATTTAAATTTAGTCGGATTGATGTGAATTTGCCGTAAAGTGGATAAAATAACCATGGACTGCTCACATAGAGAAGTTTTCAGGGCCATTTTATGTGCACTTTAAAGAAAAATGAGGCCACTAAATATTTGCGATGATAGCCGAGTATATAAGGTGATTAATATGGTTAAAACAATGGCATAAGACTATAGAGTTTATACAACAGATAATTGTAAACATGATGAGTGGTGTTTAAGGCTAGATTGAGTAGGCCTATAACTATTTTCCCACTACACATGACTATTAAATCTTGTAATTATCTATTATAAGGATAATTAGGTATGCAATAGCGATATAGGCCTAAATTTAATGAAAAATAAAAATCTTTTAACCATGCATATAACAGGGTAGTAATTACAAATAACTAGTGAAAGGATTTTAACACAGGACAAGTGTACAGTTTTTGAAAGGAGCTGGAAACATGCTGTTATTTAAATTATTTGATTATATGCGTTGGGCAAGAATATCCCTGTATCACGGTTAAGATCTGGACTGTTCTTTCTGATATGTATTGCTTCCATTAACTTCCGTGTCTTTTCTTTTGGGAGATTAGATGCCAGGGTTTCATATGACTGGATTCTGTGTCCAGAGTTGGTGTGGAGATGTTGTGCAACGGCTGAGTTAGAGATGGTCGACTTTGACTTGTGCTGATTTATTTCCTATAACTTTATATAGGGACTGAAAGCGATTGATAACATTAACAAAAACACATCTCATCGTGACCAACCCCCTCTGAATCAACATGCCTGTATGTTAGATCGTCTTTCATAACTGAATGACGTATTTTACAACACCCTTCAATAATGTACATTATACAGAAATACGAATATTCCAAAGATGAATTAAGTTAATAAATTAAGGTAGCCTAATCTGTCCAGATGTATTCACTTTATCAAACAAACATAACTCAAATCATACCCGGAAACACGATCTTTTAAGTTATTTCAAAAATCGATTGATAATAAATAATACTCATTATTTACCAAACACAGATATATTATATAATGTAGAACTAAATAACAAATAAATCTGCAGTCGTATTTTGTAAAATTTGCCATCTGAAAATTAACGGATTGGTTTAAAGAAAGCAGTATAAAATGAATTGTTAAATACTGGCAGATGGCAGTCCGCTGGGACGGGGCGCGATCCTCATTGTTAAATACTGGCAGATCTTTATCTAGATGACTTAACACGGTTTCCGGCAATTTATTGCGAAGCATGGCAGAATGCAAAAACGAAGGATTAAAGTCATCTCGATATTCAAGTGAAATTTTTTAAATGTACTTTCTAAACTTGTCAAAGAGGACTTCCAAAACATGGATCAAGGTTGAATTAAGATTCAGATTAGAATTAAATTTTGTTAGTATATGAATTATTTTCAGTTTTGATTGGAGATTCAAACGGCGTGACCAACTAAATACACTGGAACACCAGCTTGCCCATCCTCACATGAGCGAATCTAAAAGTGCCATGTTTACTTTCGGTAGGCCAAATAAGATAGGGATTTCAACGTATTTATTGATGTTCTTTTAGACGTCTAGTATTGAATGAAATTTTTGAAAAATATAATTATTATTTTTGACCCGGTTACTTGTTAGTTCTTGTGTATTTACACCCGTGAAAGCTGTTCTTGAACTATGGGCGGAAACTATGATCCTTCGCAATGCACTAATTGATTGAGTGAAGGCCTACGGCTATAAAATCAATGCCAATGAAGCGTTCCGTAGCACCAATTAATTTCGTTTTTAATAGAAAATAACAGAAATTGTAGCTTGTTTATCAAGGTATGTAAATCAATTACTTAAACATTTATTCTAATAAAATATTTCATATTATTAATCTCAATCTATTAAGCCTTGGCTATAGTTTTAGCCCTTTGCTATACTATTGCCTAGGTAGCAACCCAAGCCCCAAGTTAGATTTGTTTACAACAAACAAACCCCATGGCCATTACCGGTAGGCCTACATTATTCCTCCGCCTGCACATTTTGTGAAATTCAAATAATATAAGAATTATAATAATAATTATAATATTATGCTATCAAATAGCCGTATTGTCTTAATATTTGTTGTAACCGCAACCTTGATAGTTATTGTAAGAAGGATAACGGTTGTAGTTGTTGTATCCGTTACCGTATCCGCTGTTATTGTAGTTGTTATATCCCTTCCCATATTCGTTGTTATTGTGGCCATTGTTGTAACCGTTGTTGTAATTGTAGGGGCCGTTGTAACTATTGTATCCTTTATTATTGTATTGGTTGTACTTATAGTCCGTTGTTGTATCGGTTGTATGGCCCGTTGTTGCACCCGTTGTAGTTGTATGATTGTTTGTAAGCTCCAATCTTTCCATGTCCAACAAGTCCGTTTCCAATTATACCGTGTCCGATACCGTTACCAACGATACCATGACCAATTCCGTGTCCAACAATACCGTGTCCGATACTGTTACCAACGATGTCATGCCCAATGCCGTTACCAATCTTTCCATGTCCAATAAGTCCGTGTCCGATTCCGTTTCCAATGATACCATGTCCGATACCGTTACCAACGATACCATGACCAATTCCGTTTCCAACAATACCGTGTCCGATACCGTTACCAACGAGGCCATGCCCAATGCCGTTACCAATCTTTCCATGTCCAATAAGTCCGTGTCCGATTCCGTTTCCAATGATACCATGTCCGATACCGTTACCAACGATACCATGACCAATTCCGTTTCCAACAATACCGTGTCCGATACCGTTACCAACATTACCATGACCAATTCCGTTACCAATAACACCGACTTTGCCAACAGCTACTATTCCGTGTCTGAGTCGGTTTCCTTGGATAAAATGTCCAATACCATGGTTGAGTCCGTTGCCAATAGCTCCTACACCAACAAGACCATGTCCAACACCGGCATGTCCTCTTCCAAATCCTTGACCATTTCCGTTTCCAAAGACACCAACACCATGTCCGAAACTGTGTCCGATTTAACATCGATGTATTGGGAAGCAGCTACTGTCAAACAGACAGCGAAAGAGACGAAAGCCTGAAAAAGAAAAAAAAAAAACATGTGTTTTACAGAAATAGCCGTAGATTTGATTCCATACTAAAAAAAAAATCGCGAGGGTTTATTTATAACCAAAAACTTGACAATCAAGAAATTTTACTGTGCCGCCATTATTTAGTACATGATCGAGTTTTGGCGTTACCAGGCAAAATCACAAATAATGTTCAACTCTGGGTAATTATTTACACTTTTTATAATTTACCGTTCTGGCCCTAGTATGAATATAAAACTGCCTTTAATACAATGTCAAGGGCGATAAGCAATAATACAACAGTGCAATACCATGTTCAACCCTCGATTTCTACCAGTTTTAAATATAAAGATGGACCTATGGGTATGAATGCCAAGTGCGATAAGCAATCATATAAAAAATTAGTATGTAATGAAACTTATTAGTGCTATACCAAATTAGATATCAGGTTTCTTGTCTAGAAAGTTCAAGTATATCCCATCTGGGTCACGATCCTTGTCACTACATACCGCTAATTGGAAGTATTGAAGATTATTTAGTCAACAAGTTAAATTTACTCTCTGTAGATTGTTACAATGTTTTACTGTATTAGCCCAGTCTGTACAGAACAGAGGGGCGAAAAAGCAAGTCCCATTTAAGATTTCAGGGACCGGGTATGCTTATCTTAAAACTTCAAAGATTTGAAATCTTATACGGAGTAGGGCAAAAGTCCTACTTTATACACCGACTGGACCATTGAAGACAAACAGATAGATTTTGCCCGGACATCTATATTACGATATACTCTATCAAGGAATCTTTTACGTGCACGCCAATGTGTACACTGAACATTGCTTTTCGTCCCATCCTGACAATTAGACACTATTCCCTGTCAGACCGGGCAGATCTACTGTCCTGTACAGCTAACAAGGGCAGTCAAGCCTGTACAATTGACTTTCTGGTCAAACCCCGGGAGAGAGCCCAAGACCTACTGGTTAGTTAATCAGTGTCTCTTATCACTGAGCCGCCATGATCCCCATACATTAAAAACATGGAGTTCGTAGATGAGCATTTTATGCTTAGGGTAAGCAGAGATAAGCAATTAGATTGGTTGATGATTTCGGACACTTTCACTTCAGTCAGAGTGATGAAACTTGGTGTATAGTTTCATTGCATCAATACCTTGAATACGTTCGACAATGAGCATTGTCTGCCCTGGATAAAGAGAGAGAGAGAGAGAAATGGGGTTTAACGTCCACTCGACACAAACTAGGTCATTATGGGACTAACATATGGTTTCATTTTATTTCAATAATTCGCTTGCGCGTAGGGGTCTTTAGCAGTGGGAGGAAACTGGAGTGCCCGGAGGAAACCCACGAGGTTGAGAAGGCGCCCCTATCTCCATGCCACATACGCTCAAACCAGGGCTCGAAACCGCAGCCGCAAGCCAACTAGAGGTCTAAGCGCGGCACTCTAGACCACTAGGCCATCCCAACCCCCCTGCTGCCCTGGATAAGCAGAGCGATGAGCAATTTGATTGGTCGAGAATTTGAAACAAAATAACTCTCCTTCTAATTGTGGCAGAATGTTCAATCTTGGTGAAGGCGTTCATTAGGTCAGTGCCATGAAGGAGTGTGAAGATGAGCATTGTCTGCTTACAGTAAGCAGAGATAAGCAATCTGATTGGTTGATTCTTTGGGGCACGATAACATTGGTTATAATGAAGTGAGAGTGACAAAATTCCAAATATAGATTCATTATGTCATTACCTTGACTAAGTTTGATGTTGAGAATTTCTGCGTAGATTTGGGAGCAATAAGCAATTTGACTGATCCCATTGGAACATAACACCTCTGTTTTTAATTAAGGTAGAATTTGAACCAGTTGAATTGTTTCTCGTTATAACTCGGTGAGTTTTTGGCGTATTTCATTAATTCTTTTTCCTTTTTAAGATTCTTTATATAACTCATGAGATGCGACATAAACTGACCGTGAATATGAAAGCTTTAATATCTGCTTAGCAGATCTAGTTATATTTATTTACATTATTTCCCCCCAAAAAGAAATGTGAAACTGAAAGTGTTTAAAGTACAGTGTATTCAAATTCTTCACAAGAAATATGTTTCAATGACTTTCAGACACTCACATAACAGCTTGCCAATAACTGTTTTAAAGTTAGGGTTTAGGTATGAATCAACACTTAGTGCCAGTGGTTATTTAAGCATTATATTTTATTGTCCTTCTTCCATGTTAGAAATTCCTTGTGCACATCAAATGAAAGTTCTTCATAAAATTAAAGACAATGGCTTTTGTTTTATTTGTCTGAAAAAACAAAAATACATATTAATTATTAGTAGTATGTTTGAACATAAAATAGTATTTCTTCAAGGATTTCTGTGTCTACAAATAATTTTTACAGTTGAATTAAGAGACATGTAGTTTTAGTTGTAATAATATAATTTATGCATAAATTAAAAAGGCAGTTGATGTCAGATTTCACAGACTATGACTTTGCAGGTGGGTTTATATTCAAATCAAACTCAATACCAAGAAAGTACCCCCGCGTTCAGGTACGTTAGGAATTATTTGTACAAGAAAAAAATTCTTCAACCAGCATTATTTAGACCGGAGGCTCAGTGCGGAGGGGTGTCCATCAAATGGGTACAAAACCAGACCCAACTTTTCTAGAGTAAAATTTTTCGTAGAATTCGATGCCGAGTGGTAATCAGTCCGCTGTTGGGGCGTCACAGAGTAAGAATAACCAGAGTGGGTTCGTTCGTTCGTTACTGGGAGTTAAACGTCCACTTCCACCTAAGGTGATATCGTAGACTAGCCAGAGTGGGAACTCGCATTACTCCCTATAGAAACACTCTGCCGCGCAATGCATCTTGGGAATCGTCTGTAATACACACACACTGACAGTACACTCAACGTTACGATATCTATATCGTTGAACAAAATCTCTTTAATTTCGTAGTTTATAGCATTTTTGGTAACAAAACTACTGAAAATTATCACATACAATCATATGTTAGTTGTGTGTGTGTGTTTCGGAAATTTATAAAACATGATTCATATTTTTAAAACATGCATATAAAGCATGGTACGGCAATTGTGACGGATTACGAATTGGTCTATAAGGCCGTAAATTATTGTCGATTTTAAAAAGTTTTTATTGACTTTAAAACTAATCCACCAAATACTTGTTGCTTCGATTCGTAGATTTGAAATGTAATTTACATACAACTTGATGGGTTAGAACCACGCAATCCTAAAGAGTATTGGAAACTTGTTAACTCACTTGTAAATGATAATCCTGAAGTAAAAGATGAAAATGGTTGTATTTCTTATCAGTGCTGGGAAAATCATTTTACGAACTTATTTCATAACACCTCCATTCCAAAATCAGACATCGATGAAATTGAAACTGAAATCCGTTCTGTGAAATCTTCATTATTTAGTATAAATAATGAAATTAACAAAGAAATATCCGCATCTGAATTACGCCTTGCATTTAAGAATCTCAAGCGGAGTAAGTCCAATGGACCCTATCTTATGCCCATGTCATCACGTGAAATCATGATCGATCAATATTTAAAACTTTAATTTAATATTATCGTCCGGTATATTTCCCGAAATATGGCAGGATTCTTTTGTTTTTCCCATTTATAAGAAAGGAACGAAAATTGACCCCAATAACTACAGGGGAAAAGCCCTAGCAAGTTGTTTGAATAAATACTTCTTGTCAATAATAAATAATCGCATTGTTTCAATGTGGCTTTAGAGCAGATCGCAGAACTTCGGACAATATCTTTATTCTTAAAACGTTGCTTAACAAATTCAAGAATAAAAAACAAAATTTATATGTGTGCTTTATTGATTTTAAAAAGGCCTTTGATTTTGTTTGTAGAAAATCTCTATTTCTCAAGTTGATGAAGCACAATTTAAAAGGCAATGTTTTAGACCTAATAACCTCCATGTATAGCAAAACGTCATATATAATTATAAATGATAATGGATATCTTTCTGACAAAATAAATTCGGTGCGAGGGGTAAAACAGGGATGTGTGCTAAGTCCCACGCTTTTCAATATTTTTTATAAATGACTTGCAAGACTACTTCAAATATTCCACAAAACACATAGACTCTCCCACGTTAAATAATACTCCAATCTCCCATTTACTTTTTGCTGACGACTTGGTAATGCTATCAACTACGGCAAATGGTCTCCAAAATAGCATCAATTGTTTAACACAGTTCTCCAGCGACTCAACGCTACCAATAAATGCCACAAAATCAAAAGTCAGTAAATTAAAATGGCAGTAAATTAAAAAAAAACTACACAATTTCAATTTGGCGACCATGTATTAGAATATGTAAAATCCTACCTGTACCTTGGAATCTACATAACCAATGCAATAACAACTCATTTAAAGCTTGGTTTTCCATCAGATATAAAGTGTGTACTCAAAATGTCCTACCAACCGATATTTTGACTAAACTGTACCATGCTATTGTTAAACAAATTGCCATTTATTCATCTGATATATATGGGGTTCTCAAATTGTGCACAGCAAAAATCCTGATCTAAAGAAATGGGATAAATTAGACATAAATAAAATTACCATAAAAATTTGTAAGTCCATTTTAGCGCAACCTACAAAGACATCAAATATTGGATGCTTAGCCGAAGCTCAAATATTCCCGCTACAAGTTGATGTGTATCGTAGAATGCTGTCATATTTTAAACGTCTATCCAACCCACAACTCAGTATAAATAACCCAATTCTTTTTGCCTCCTTTAAAGAGGATAGTACTTTAGGAGCAATTAACCCGTAACTCTCTTGGACCGCAGCCATTGCCAAATTGTTAAATACTTTTAATATACCATCTCTCAGTCAATCAACAAATCAAATTACTAAATGCCTAAAAGAAAAATTCAACGAAGTTTATGCAATCTATGCGCTTCAGATAACCAGAAACATATAACATTTTACAGGTTTAAAAATAATATCAACACTACCGTGCCATACCTGCAAGTTGATAAAAAACTTAAAACTAAAACCGAGATGTCCCGCCTTAGACTAAGCACACATTCCCTTGAAATAGGGAGAGGACGATACAAGGATATACCTGCACATCTGCGGTTTTGCACAAACTGCCCTCAACAGCAAGTTGAGAATGAGTACCATTTTCTCATTGAGTGCAACCGATATGAGGAACTACGCAAGACGATTGTTTATGGGGCATTTCAGATCCTAAATTATCCATTTTCTTTTGAAAATATGTTCAATCCGCCTTTTGCTTTGGCAAAAACAGTGTGAACCTTTGTGCAACATGCTTTTAAAATAAGGGACGTGGCACCCACTTCTATATAAACATCTCATCTCTACTTATTTTGTAATTTTCATCCACTTTTATATGTTTTTCATTCTTTTTATACGTCCACATTCATAATGTGAATGTGAACGTATTATGCCGTCGCCCCTGTCTGTGTGTGTGTATGTATGTATGTGCGTCTGTGGGTCGCCTACAGGGCGCAATTCTTCATGTATTTTCTTCAAACTTTGTATACTTATTCCTTATACCCCAAGGAAGATCCCTATCGTATGGGGTGCATGCCAAACCCCAGGGGCAGAGCTACGCCCATTTCTAGTATTTGTTTGTTTGTCATCTACAGGCCACATTTCTTAACTTATAACCTTGAAACTTTGCATACATATTCTTTGTACCCAAAGGAACATCCCTATCGTTTGGGGTGCATGCCCAACCCCCAGGGGCAGAGCCACGCCCATTTTCTTTTCGCGTGTCTTTGTGTCACCTACAGGGTGCAAATCTTACTGAATTTTCTTCAAACTTTGTATATTTACTCTTTATACCCTAAGGATGATCCCTATCGTTTGGGGTGCATGCCCAACTGCCAGGGGCAGAGACACGTCCATTTTCTTTTTGTGTGTTGCCTACAGGCCACAATTCTTAATCGATCATATTGAAACTTAAAATACTTATTCCTTATACTCTAAGGATGATCCCTTTTTTTTTGGGTACATGCCCGACCCCCTGGGACAGCAACGCCCATTTCTTGTATTATTTGTTTGTCTGTCATCTACAGGCTGCATTTCTTAACATATCATCTTGAAACTTTGCATACTTATTCTTGGTACCTTAAGGAAGATCCCTATTGTTTTTGGTGCATGCTCGACCACCAGGGACAGTGCCACGCCCATTTTCTTATTGTGTGTCTGTGTCTCACCTACAGGCCGCAATTCTTAATCGATCGTCTTGAAAACTTTTTTTCCGTATACCCTAAGGCTGACCACTATTATTTTTGGTGCATACCGGACCCCCGGGGACTGAGCCACGCCCAATGTTTGTGTTCGCCTACAGGATGCAATTCTTAATAGATCCTTTTAAAACCTTGCATACCTATTTCTTATACCCTAAGGATGACCCCAATTGTTTTTGGTGATTTCCTATCCCCCAGGGGCAGAGCCATGTCCATTTTTACTTCGTGTCTGTGTGTGTTGTCTACAGGCCATGATTCTAAATGGATCATTTTTAAACTTGGAAAATGTATTCCTTATAGCCTAAGGACAACAACTGCATGTCCCGACTCCCAGAGGCAAGCCACGCCCAATTTTTGTGTTTGTGGTTTACAGGCCGCAATTCTGAATGAATTAGCTTGGTAATTGGCATATGTATTCCTCATAGCCTGAGGGCGTCCACTATTGATTTTGGTGAATTTCCCGATCCCCAGGGGCAGAGCCACGCCCACTTTTTGCCTTTAGCGTCTGAAAGTCACAATTCTGAATGGATCATCTTGATGTTGAGGCATGACCCTCACCGCTAAACAAACCAAACACCTAGCCTTCTTGACAAAGTACCATATCAATCAAAGCAGGAATGTGGATGTATATTGTAGCGTTAGCGTTATGTTTACTATTTTAAATTCACTTTTTATGTATTTTTGTTTTCATGCATAATATGTACATGTATTATTTACACGCTGCCCGAAATGGGTGTTTTATGTAATAAAATCTATCTATCTATCTATCTACACCTTAAAATGGACCTTTTGAAAATGTCAAGGTGCCACCCCCTTTTTTGGATACGGCTTATTTTACTCAGCAACCACAACATGATTTAATACTGTGTGCTTCTCTTATTTATGGTATGTTAATAAAGTGAGCTTTCATTAAAATATAAAATAATAATTTAAAAATATTAAAATTTCAAATAGGCCTATAACGTTTTCCAATAAACAGATTTGAGCCGTTGGTTGTTTTCCAAGATAAATAAAAACCTTTGGCTCGAATGTTGACCCACTGTAGGGTTTCATTTTTAAAAGATAACTAAAGATATTAAAATTCTATTTTAAATAGACCTATAACATTTTTTAATAAACATTATTTTAGTTGACTGGTTTCTCTTTTTACAAACAAGTACATGTATAAACCAAAAACAACTTAAGAATGAATATTTTGCATATTGCTCTGGGTGTCATGCAATGTTTTGACAGTCTTTATACTATGAAATTGTCCATTTTACACCACTGCACAAGAATATATTAAATTATTATAAATCTGAAGTGTGCTCTAGATATCCATAGAAATAGAAATTTTAATTTATACTGTGTACTATTATGGAATTATCTGCCATACAAACTGAAGTTAACCATTACAGCATACTAGATAATCACAGAGTAAATTAAAATTTTGAATTACCGAATGGTTTAAATTAGTGATAGTGCTTCAGTAAATATTTTATTGGCCGGATCAAGGCCTACCAGTAGAAGGGGAAGTGCGCTTTTGAATAGCATAACCGTGTTTTCGTTATTTTAGAATTACATGTACATGTAGTTGTTATGATCAATTAAACTTTAAATAATAGGCCCAAGCTTTGCCCATTAAGTCTGTAATAGATGCACATGTTCTTTTTACATTCTATAATAGGCCTACGTACCGCAAGACTACTGAATGAAATAAATTGAGATTCATATGTTATTTTTATATTGCAGCTATATAGCAAGCGATTAGAGTATTTTATCTTTGAAAATCACCAATCTGTTTATTGGAAAACGTTATAGGCCTATTTGAAATTTTAATGAAAGCTTACTTTATTAACATAACATCTATAAGCACACAGTAATAAGCCCTAGAAAACAATGATATTTATCTTTGGGAGAAAAAAAAAATCATGTTGAGTTAAATAGGCCTTATCACTTTAACATTTTCAAATAGCCCATTTTAAGGTGTATGGAAATTATAACATTTCAAATCTAGGAATCAAAACAACAAATATTTCGAGGATTAGTTTTAAAGTTATTAAAATCTTGTAAAAATCGACAATAATTTACAGCCAAGATCAATTCGTAAACCGTCACAATTATAATTGCCATCTTTCACATCAGTGCAGGTTGTACCACGCCACGCTCCGTTTATGCAAGTTTTAAAAATATGAATCGTGTTTTATAAATTCCCCTAACACACACACACAACTAACATATGATTGCATGTGACAATTCTGGGTAGTTTTGCTACCGAAAATACTATAAAACTACGAAATTAAATTTTATTCTTACGCTGTGATGTTTACTGACATTAGAGACAAACCCCAAGATGCACTGCGCGACCTTCTCCATATGCAAATGAAATGGTTGCCATTTGGTTATTTTTATACGGCCACATTCATAATGTGAACGTATTATGCCGTCGCCCTTGTGTGTGTATGTATGTCTGTGGGTCGCCTGCAGGGCGCAATTCTTCGTGGATTTTCTTCAAACTTTGTATACTTATTCCTTATACCATAAGGAAGATCCCTATTGTTTTTGGTGCATGCCCGACCCCCAGGGGCAGAGCCATGCCCATTTCCAGTATTTGTTTGTTTGTAGTCTACAGGCCACATTTCTTAACTTATAGCCTTGAAACTTTGGATACATATTTTTTGTACCCAAATGAACATACCTATCGTTTGGGGTGCATGCCCAACCCCCAGGGGCAGAGTCACGCCCATTTTCTTTTTGTGTCTTTGTGTCCCCTACAGGGCGCAATTCTTACTGAATTTTCTTTAAACTTTGTATATTTACTCTTTACACCCTAAGGATGATCCCTATCGTTTGGGGTGCATGCCCAACTCCCAGGGGCAAAGCCACGCCCATTTTCTTTTTGTTTACCCGTGTGTTGCCTACAGGGGGCAATTCTTACTGGATTTTCTTAAAACTTTTGTACACTTACTCTTTACACCCTAAGGATGATGCCCTACCCCAGGGGCAGAGACACGCCCATTCCTTGTATTTATTTGTTTGTCGTCTACAAGCCACATTTCTTAACGTATCATCTTGAAACTTTGAATACTTATTCTTTGTACTATAAGGAACATCCCTATCATTTGGGGTGCATGCCCAACCCCCAGGGGCAGAGCCACGCCCATTTTCTTTTTGTGTGTTGCCTACAGGCCACAATTCTTAATCGATCATATTGAAACTTAAAATACTTATTCCTTATACTCTACGGATGATCCTTTTTGTTTTGGGTGCATGTCTGACCCCTGGGACAGCAACGCCCATTTCTTGTATTTGTTTGTCATCTACAGGCTGCATTTCTTAACGTATCATCTTGAAACTTTGCATACTTTTTCTTGGTACCTTAAGGAAGATCCCTATTGTTTTTGGTGCATGCCCGACACCTAGGGACAGTGCCACGCCCATTTTCTTTTTGTGTGTCTGTGTGTCACCTACAGGCCGCAATTCTTAATCGATTGTCTTGAAAACTTGTTTATACTTATTCCTTATACCCCAAGGCTGACCACTATTATTTTTGGTGCATGCCGGACCCCCTGGGACTGAGCCAAGCCCAATGTTTTTGTGTCTTGTGTTCGCCTACAGGATGCAATTCTTAACAGATCCTTTTAAAACTTTGCATACCTATTCCTTATACCCTAAGGATTACCCCTATTGTTTTTGGTGATTTCCTATCCCCCAGGGGCAGAGCCATGTCCATTTTTACTTCGTGTCTGTGTGTTGTCTACATGTCATGATTCTAATAAATGGATCGTCTTTAAACTTGGGATATGTATTCCTTATAGCCTAAGGACAACAACAGCCTGTCCTGACTCCCAGAGGCAAGCCACGTCCAATTTTTGTGTTTGTGGTTTACAGGCCGCAATTCTGAATGAATTAGCTTGGTAATTGGCATATGTATTCCTTATAGCCTGAGAGTGTCCACTATTGATTTTGGTGAATGTCCCGATCCCCAGGGGCAGTGCCACGCCCACTTTTTGCCTTTAGCGCCTGAAAGCCACAATTTTGAATGGATTATCTTGATGTTGAGGCACGACCCTCACCGCTAAACAAACCAAATGCCTAGCCTTCTTGACAAAGTGCCATATCAACCAAAGCAGGAATGTGGACGTATATTGTAGCGTTAGCGTTATGTTTACTCTGTGGGTTCGTTTAGAGATATTCGGGGTCAAATAAGTTCATTTGCAGTGAAAGTGAAGGCGCAGCCATTGTATCATGAAAATATGCTGAAAATAATTGAAAGTAATCACTCTTTCAATAAAAATAGGTTGCCAGGCAACGAAACATACGCCCACACAGCAGCCAAATCGTCCGGGCAGTCAACAAGAGTTGTTGCATTTTAAGTAATCATCAGAAAATCATAATTCAAACTCACCCATAACTACAGTGTAACTGTGATATAATCAAACGTTTTTTTAAATCAGATAATAATTGTGACCTCCAGAGGGACCACAAGCTAAAAAGGGTGATTTTTCGTACAATCAGGGGCCATAATTCAGGAAGTTACGATCCGATATATGGGCAAATATGCAATGGAACCAAGATAATAAGGTTATAAACATGTATTTCAAGTTTCATCAAAATCAGTTCAAAATTTTGACCTCTATAGGGTCCACAACCTTGATATAACATATTTTCACACTATTCGTGTACAGACAGCGCCCATTTTATCCGTCAACTCTGATCTGATTTTCACGAAATTCAAATTCTCTCTTCATTACCATGAAACGTGATATAATGAAACGGTTTTTTAAATCGGATAATAATTTTGACCTCCAGAGGGACCACAAGCTAACAAAAGCGATTTTTCTGACAATCAGGGGACATAATTCAGGAAGTTATGATCCGATGGGCGCAAATATCGAAAGGAACCAAGATCTTTGGTTTATAAATATACATGTCAAGTTTCATCAAAATCGGTTCAAAATTGTGACCTCTATAGGGTCGACAACCTTGATATAACATATTTTCACACTATTCGTGTACAAACGGCGGCCATTTTGTCCGTCAATTTTTGTCCGATTTTCACAAAATTCGAACTCAACCTTCATAACCATGAAATGGTGATATAATCAAATGCTTTTTAAATCGGATAATAATTTTGACGTGCAGAGGGACGAAAAGCTAACAAAAGCGATTTTTCGGACAATTAGAGGACATAATTCAGGAAGTTATGATAAGATGGGCGCAAATATCGAAAGGAACCAAGATCTTTGGGTTATAAACATACATGTCAAGTTTCATCAAAATTGGTTCAAAATTGTGACCTCTATAAGGTCCACAACCTTGATATAACATATTTTCACACTATTCGCGTACAAATGGCGGCCATTTTGTCCGTCAATTTTGGTCCGATTTTCACGAAATTCGAACTCAACCTTCATAACCATGAAATGGTGATATAATCAAACGTTTTTTTAAAACGGATAACAATTTTGACCTCCAGAGGGACCACAACTAAAAAGGGCGATTTTTCGGACAATGAGGGGCCATAATTCAGGAAGTTACGATCCGATGGGAGCAAATATCAAAAGGAACCAAGATCTTTGGGTTATAAACATACATGTCAAGTTTCATCAAAATCGGTTCAAAATTGTGACCTCTATAAGGTCCACAACCTTGATAAAACATATTTTCACACTATTCGTGTACAAACGGCGGCCATTTTGTCCGTCAATTTTGGTCCGATTTTCACGAAATTCGAACTCAACCTTCATAACCATGGAACGGTGATATATCAAACGGTTTTTTAAATCAGATAACAATTTTGACCTCCAGAGGGACCACAAGCTAAAAAGGGTGATTTTTTGGACAATCAGGGCCATAATTCAGGAAGTTACGATCCGATTGGCGCAAATATTGAAAGGAACCAAGATCTATGGGTTATAAACATGTAAGTCAAGTTTCATCAAAATCGGTTCAAAATTGTGACCTCTATAAGGTCCACAACCTTGATATAACATATTTTCACACTATTCGCGTACAAACGGCGGCCATTTTGTCAGTCAATTTTGGTCCGATTTTCACGAAATTCGAACTCAACCTTCATAACCATGGAACGGTGATATAATCAAACGTTTTTTTTTAAATCGGATAACAATTTTGACCTCCAGAGGGACCACAAGCTAAAAAGGGCAATTTTTCGGACAATCAGGGGCCATAATTCAGGAAGTTACGATCCGATTGGTGCAAATATCAAAAGGAACCAAGATCTATGGGTTATAAACATGCATGTCAAGTTTCATCCAAATCGGTTCAAAATTGTGACCTCTATAAGGTCCACAACCTTGATATAACATATTTTCACACTATTCGCGTACAAACGGCGGCCATTTTGTCCGTCAATTTTGGTCCGATTTTCACAAAATTCAAACTCAACCTTCATAACCATGGAACGGTGATATAATCAAACGGTTTTTTAAATCGGATAACATTTTTGACCTCCAGAGGGACCACAAGCTAAAAAGGGCAATTTTTCGGACAATCAGGGGCCATAATTCAGGAAGTTACGATGCGATTGGCGCAAATATCGAAAGGAACCAAGATCTATGGGTTATAGATATGCAATTCAAGTTTCATCCAAATCGGTTCAAAATTGTGAGCTCTATACTGTTCACAAGCTAAAAAACGTACAATCAGGGGCCATAACCCATGAAGTTACAGTCCGATACATGCCAATATCGAAAGGAACCAAGATCTTAGGGTGATAAACCTATATTTTAAGTTTCATTGAAATCAGATAAGAATTGTGACCTGTAGACTGTTCACAAACAATTGTACACGGACGGACGGACGGACGGACAGGGGCGACGACAATATACGTCCACATGAAAATGTGGGCGTATAAAAATGTAAACTTGCTAAATTCACCTTTGTTGTTAGTGACGCCGTGGATCAAAAGGTCAAATTTTCCGTTTTTCCACTAGGAAGATTTAAAGCAATAAAATGTCAGCGCAAAATATAAAAATTGAAGCGAAACCTGTTTTAATTAATAGTAGGAACATTTAAAACTTATCTTTAGGTGGTCTTAGCACCGTACATTTACTTTGGGACGTCAAAAACAATCTTGCATGCAGAACCAAAGCGCTTTGAAACCTGTTTTAAAACTACCTAAAAACTATCAAATCGAAATCTTCCCGGTTTAGTTTCACAACGATTGTTATACATAATTAAACTAGTTGTCCGAAAAACAATTAAATAGTTTCATGGTGTAACTCTAGCCTGCAGGCCGCGTGGATTTCCAGGAATCCCAATCTTGAAAAACTGACGTTACTTTGTGACCGGAAAACATGTATCTAACGACGTGATTAAAAGTTTGCACATTTTTATACGCCCACATTTTCATGTGGACGTATTATGCCGTCGCCCCTGTCCGTCTGGACGTTCACAATTGTTTATGGACTCTCTACAGGTCACAATTCTTATCCAATTTTGACGTAACTTGAAATATATATATAGGTTTATCCCCATAACATCTCGGCTGCTTTAGATATTGGCATGTATCGGATCAAAACTTCATGGATTATGGCCCCTGATTGTACGAAATATCATGTTTTTAGCTTGTGGACCCTATAGAGGTCACAATTTTGAACCGATTTTGATGAAACTTGACATGTATGTTTATAACCTAAAGATCTTGGTTCCTTTCGATATTTGCGCCCAAAATATTGTAACTACCTGAATTATGGCCCCTGATTGTCTGAAAATTCGCCCTTTTTAGCTTGTGGTCCCTCTGGAGGTCAAAATTATTATCCGATTTAAAAAACCGTTTGATTATATCACCGTTACATGGTTATGAAGGTTGAGTTCAAATTTTGTGAAAATCGGACCAAAATTGACAAACAAAATGGCCGCCGTTTGTACGCGAATAGTGTGAAAAATGTTATATCAAGGTTGTGGACCCTATCGAGGTCACAATTTCGAACCGATTTTTATGAAACTTGACATGTATGTTTATAACCCAAAGATCTTGGTTCCTTTCGATATTTGCACCCATCGGATCGTAACTTCCTGAATAATGGCCCCTGATTGTCCGAAAAATCGCCCTTTTTAGCTTGTGGTCCCTCTGGAGGTCAAAATTATTATCCGATTTAAAAAAACGTTTGATTATATCACCGTTACATGGTAATGAAGGCTGAGTTCGAATTTCGTGAAAATCGACCAAAATTGACTGACAAAATGGACGCCGTTTGTACGCGAATAATGTGAAAATATGTTATTTCAAGGTTGTGGACCCAATAGAGGTCACAATTTTGAACCGATTTTGATGAAACTTGACATGCATGTTTATAACCCAAAGATCTTGGTTCCTTTCGATATTTGCGCTCATTGATTTGTAACTTCCTGAATTATGTCCCCTGATTGTACGAAAAATCACCCTTTTTAGCTTGTGGTCCCACTGGAGGTCAAAATTATTATCCGATTTAAAAATCCGTTTGATCATATCACCGTTATATGGTAGTGAAGATTGAGGTAAAATTTCGTGAAACTCGGACCAAAATTGACAGACAAAATGGCCACTGTTTGTACGCGATTAGTGTGAAAATATGTTATATCAAGGTTGTGGACCCTATAGAGGTCACAATTTTGAACCGATTTTGATGAAACTTGACATGCATGTTTGTAACCCAAAGATCTTGGTTCTTTTTGATATTTGCGCCCATTGGATCGTAACTTCCTGAATTATGGCCCCTGATTGTCCGAAAAATGACCTTTTTATACGCCCACATTCAAATGTGGTCGTATATTGTCGTCGCCCCTGTCCGTCCGTCCGTCTGTCGGTCCGTCCGTCCGTCCGGCGTCCACAATTGCTTGTGGACGCTCTACAGGCCAAAGTTAATATCCGATTGACTTTAAATTTATACACAGTGTTTAAGGTCATGAGACGAAGAAGCCTATTGTTTTTCAGCGATTTCCGATAATAACTACCAGAGTTATGGCCCTTGATCACTTCAAAAAATCTTGTGGACGCTCTAGAGGCCAAAGTTAATATCCGATTGACTTTAAATTTATACACAGCGTTTAAGGTCATAAGACAATGACGCCTATTGATTTTCGGCGATTTCCGATAATTAGTGACAGAGTTATGGCCCTTGATCTCTTTAAAATATCTTGTGGACGCTCTAAAGGTCAAAGTTAATATCCGATTGACTTTAAATTTATACACAGTGTTTAAGGTCATAAGATGAAGAAGCCTATTGATTTTCAGCGATTTCCGATAATTAGTGCCAGAGTTATGGCCCTTGATCACTTCAAAAAATCTTGTGGTCGCTCCAGAGACCAAAGTTAATATCCGATTGACTTTAAATTTATACACAGTGTTTAAGGTCATAAGACGAAGACGCCTATTGATTTTCAGCGATTTCCGATAATTAGTGCCAGAGTTATGGCCCTTGATCACCTCAAAAAATCTTGTGGACGCTCTAGAGGCCAAAGTTAATGTCCGATTGACTTTAGATTTATACACAGTGTTTAAGGTCATGAGACAAAGAAACCTATTGATTTTCGGCGATTTCCGATAATTAGTGCCAGGGTTATGGCCCTTGATCTCTTTAAAAAATCATGTGGACGCTCTAAAGGTCAAAGTTAATATCCGATTGACTTTAAATTTATACACAGTGTTTAAGGTCATAAGATGAAGAAGCCTATTGATTTTCAGCGATTTCCGATAATTAGTGCCAGAGTTATGGCCCTTGATCACTTCAAAAAATCTTGTGGACGCTCTAGAGGCCAAGGTTAATATCTGATTGACTTCAAATTTATACACAGCGTTTAAGGTCATAAGACAATGACGCCTATTGATTTTCTGCGATTTCCGATAATTAGTGCCAGAGTTATGGCCCTTGATCTCTTTAAAAAATCTTGTGGACGCTCTAGAGGCCAAAGTTAATATCCGATTGACTTTAGATTTATACACAGTGTTTAAGGTCATGAGACGAAGAAGCCTATTGATTTTCAGCGATTTCAAATAATTACTGCCAGAGTTATCTCCCTTGATAACTTCAAAAATTCTTGTGACGCTATAGAGGCCAAAGTTGCCATCCGATTGACTTCAGATTGATACATAGAGTTTAAGGTGTTGAAACGAACAAGTATTTTGATTTTCAATGAATTTAGATAACTGAACAGCTAAATCCATGATATTAAATGTTTCATGTATATACTAATTGGGGTAAAACTTTATAAAAAGCAATCAAATTCTAATGATTTTCTGATAATTACATAATGAGTTGTTACTCTTAATCAGTTTTTAGTGTATTACAAATGTTTCATTACCGAAAAAAGTAAAAATATGCGACAACCCTTGTTGACTGCCCGGACGATTTAGCTGCTGTGGGCGTATGTTTCGTTGCCTGGCAACCTATCTTTTAGCTTGTGGTCCCTCTGGAGGTCAGAATTATTATCCCATTTAAAAAACCGTTTGATAATATCACTATTACATCGTAATGAAGGTTGAGGTCGAATTTCGTGAAAATCGGACCAAAATTGTCTGAAAAAATGGCTGCCGCATGTACGCGAAGAGTGTAAAAATATGGTATATCAATGTTGTGAACTCTGTAGAGGTCACAATCTTCATTCAATTTTGATGAAACTTGAAACACATGACCTTTTTATACGTCCACATTGTCGTCGCCCCTGTCCGTCCGTCCACAATTTGTTTGTGGACTCTCTACAGGTCACAATTCTTATCCGATTTTGACGAAACTTGAAATATAGGTTTATCCCCAAAAGATCTCGGCTGCTTTCGATATTGGCATGTATCGGATCAAAACTTCATGGATTATGGCCCCTGATTATACGCAAAATCGCCTTTTTTTTAGCTTGTGGACCCTATAGAGGTCACAATTTTGAACCGATTTTGATGAAACTTGACATGCATGTTTGTAACCCAAAGATCTTGGTTCCTTTCGATATTTGCGGCTATCGGAATGTAATTTCCTGAATTATGGCCCCTGATTGTCCGAAAAATCACCCTTTTTAGCTTGTGGTCCCTCTGGAGGTCACAATTATTATCCGATTTAAAAAAACGTTTGATTATATCACCGTTACACCCTAAGGAAGGTTGAGTTCGAATTTTGGGAAAATCGGACAAAAATTGACTGACAAAATGGCCGCCGTTTGTACGCGAATACTGTTAAAAAATGGTATATCAAGGTTGTGGACCCTGTGGAGGTCACAATTTTAATTCGATTTTGATGAAACTTGAAATTCATGGTTATAACCCAAAAATCTTGGTTCCTTTCGATATTTGCGCATATCGGATCGTAACTTCCTGAATTATGGCCCCTGATTATACGCAAAATCGCCTTTTTTTTAGCTTGTGGTCCCTCTGGAGGTCACAATTATTATCGGATTTAAAAAAACGTTTGATTATCTTACCGTTACACCACAAGGAAGGTTCAGTTCGAATTTCGGGAAAATCGGACCAAAATTGTTATACAAAATGGCCGCCGTTTGTACGCGAATACTGTTTAAAAAATGGTATATCAAGGTTGTAGACCCTGTAAAGGTCACAATTTTAATTCGATTTTGATGAAACTTGAAATTCATGGTAATAACCCAAAGATCTTGATTCTTTTCGATATTTGCGCATATCGGATCGTAACTTCCTGAATTATGGCCCCTGGTTATACGCAAAATCCCCCTTTCTTTAGCTTGTGGTCCCTCTGGAGGTCACAATTATTATCCGATTTAAAAAAAAACGTTTGATTATATCACCGTTACACCGTAAGAAAGGTTGAGTTTGAATTTCGGGAAAATCGGACCAAAATTGACAGAGAAAATGGCCGCCATTTGTATGCGAATACTGTTAAAAAAATGGTATATCATGGTTGTGGACCCTGCATAGGTCACAATTTTAATTCGATTTTGATGAGGAAGGTTGGGTTCTAATTTCGTGAAAATCGTACCAAAATTGCCGGATGAAATGGTCGCCGTTTGTACGCGAATAGTGTAAAAATATGGTATATCATGGTTGTGGACACTCTACAGGTCACAATTCTTATCCGATTTTGATGAAAAGTCACATTTCTAGGTTGTGTACCGTCACACCATAATCATTGTCGGCTTCGAATTTCATGAATATCAGACTGGAACTGACCAACTAAATGGCTGCTCCCAATACAGTATGAAATACAGGACTTAATGATGTAGGAAAAATCACTTTCGGTATTGCTTGTTCTGTATCCATCTCTCGAAAATGTGGGCGTATCCTGCCTGGCAGTGCCAGTCTATCTTTTTTTTAGCTTGTGGTCCCTCTGGGGTCAGAATTATTATCCCATTTAAAAAACCGTTTGATTATATCACCGTTACTTCGTAATGAAGGTTGAGGTCGAATTTCGTGAAAATCGGACCAAAATTGACAGCTGTTCTTGTCAGGCCATTCATCACGAATAAGGGGAAACCATGCTAGAAAATCTAGATGAACTTTGTCACCCAATGCAGGGATCAAACACCCAACCTCAAGGCTACCGAGCCAGCATCTTACCCACTTAGCAACATGATCCCCAGTCGAATTTGAAGCCTACTGAAATGAACCTTTATAACCCAATGATCTTAATTCATTTCGATATTTGCACATATCAAATTCTAACTTAATGATGTAGGAAAAATCACTTTCGGTATTGCTTGTTCTCTATCCATCTCTCGAAAATGTGGGCGTATCCTGCCTGGCAGTGCCAGCCTATCTTCTTTGAATTGGATCAAATAAATTAATTTTATAAACAAAATGCCAGCATTCATTATTTTGTAGTTTTATTTTATTAGTTCCCCAACATTGTAAAATTAGAAGTATAGTTGTTTGAAATATAGTACATGTACTTGACAACCTTTTTGAAGTTCATTCATATTCGTCACATGGTTTTTGCGAAATAGGCCCATATGCCTAGTAAAGAATAGGCCTACAATAAACAAAAGGATTTGGTAATTCTGGTGGTATTTCATTGATACCGGAAGTTGACTATGCACTTATCTGAAGAACGTCACGCAGCCACAAATTTTACCGAAAGTAGACGTGACGTGACGTTCCAGTGTATTTAGTTCTATGGTGACTTACCTTCAGCAAAGTTTTAAGTATTTGTGTTTTTGAAAAAAAAATGCGCCACACTGGAGCAGTAATTAATTTATCTATCAAGCCCAAAGCCTGGCACTCTGTGAAATAGCGGAATTCTAAAATCTAAAAATATGTTTTAGGTTAATCTTTTTTCTCTTCCAAATCACCAAGAAAATATATATGCTCAGCCATATGCTTGCGGCCCTGTGGAAAAGATTATTGGCGTTAGCGACAATCGTGAAATCTCAAGGGACTTGAGATATAACTTAAAACATAACTGAAAACCCAATCTAATTAAAATATAGATCTATATTTCGTTTCGTTTTTTATACTTTCGATGGCCTACACTCATGTAGATCTAACTAGTTATAGTGAACGCTCACGTTCTATGACGTCAGGTATCAAGCACGGGACATTTGACCCGATAACGTCAGTCATTCGATTAACCAATTAGCGATCGCCATGCTTTTCAAAATCCACTTGTGTTTTGTTATGATTTCTATCCGCTGGTGTTAGTGTAGACGTCGTTGGCTGGTAATATCTACCCACAGTTCCACGCATGAAAAGGTCAAAGGGTCGATTCGACAGACCATTTGATTGGCTGACCCCTCATTTCAGGTAGAACACCAGTTAAATAACAAGTCCTCCAGATCCAAGAGTAGTGAAGACAAGTAAAAACGAAATTTTGAACTATAAAAAACGAAACGAAATTGGATCTGTGTTTTAATCAGATTGCTGAAAACCTGACTTTTCGTCCCCACCCGATGTAAAGGCTTTAAAGAACCAATCGTACACACCCAGATCTGTTTCACAAAAATGAAAGATCGATTTTAAACGTTTGGGCCTAATTCGTTTTAGAATACAGTTCCTGAGACTTATTCAATTCAGCCGCACTTTTATCGGCCAAACCATTTCATAGATGAAGACCGCAAAAGAACTGATTTATATATACATTGTAAGTGAATGTTTTGCGCTGAATCTGATAAACTGACCAGATGCCTGCATGTAATTTAGTTTTATTCCAGCTTCACTTACGAACAACCAAGCAGGAGAAAGAATCACAGATCACCTGATAAACAACCTTTTCAAAACTGAAAGACTTCAATGAGTTCTCCTATTCAACTATACCAGCAATATTGAGAACTAAGTCCATATAAAGATTAAAACATTTCCACCATAATCCGGACAATACAATTCCAGATTTATATAATATAATATAATCCACCACCAAAACATTTATACGAACTTATATTGGCTTAAAAACAAAACTATGAACTCCAACTAATAAAGACACGGCTAGGACATTCATAAACAACATCAATTGACAGAGTTTCATAACACAACCCTGTTACAATTCGCTTTGTGATGGCTTCGTTCAATCATTAACCCTTTCGAGGCAGATGGGTAAAAAATTGGCTGAACACAATCAAAAGACGGTTTAATGGTGGATTTTAATGAGATTGCTTTTTAGGGGACAGCGTTTAGTCGATCGGATGTCGTGAAAAATTGGGGCCTGTGTACATTTTGGTATGCACGTAAAAGAACTCTTGAGAGCTAGACTTCGATCAAGAGTAAAGGAAAACGCCTCTGTCCGAACAAAATCTCCCCCATAGCACACGACATGACGTGTAGGACGTTAAAACACATTTCAATTCAATTTATTTTATTTTAAACTTCATAATACATCATTTCCTGGTAAATGTAGATGCTTTAAATGGGGTTCTACATCTTTATCACAACATTTTAGATTGATCATAGAAGTTGCTTTTGGGTGGGCATGAAGTGAGATCTTATAACCAGAAAACTCTGTTGGTGACAAAAGTTTCACTGTAGTTGCTCCTAAATTGTGAAATGATTTACCTCCGAAATAGTCCGGTGGCCGAAGGGTGGGGTGGCCGAAACTGGGGTGGGGGATGTCATTATGTTGGCATAATGTATTAATAAAACAATTTCTAGGACTACCCATCTATAAATATGTGTTTATGATGCCCCTGGACAACTGTTTTTGATTTGTGGGGAGGTGCGGTGGGGGTAGCAGGTGTGTGGAGGGTGGGGTGGAGTGGGGATAAAATTGGCGGGAAATGAGTTCATGGGATTTAAATGATTATTGTCTAAGAGCTTGACGAGACATCTCTAAATATGTTTATAAGATTCCCATTGTGTGGGGACGGACGCCCGTGTGGGTGCCTGTGTGTGCGGGGGGCAACATGTATTTTTGTGGACAGCAATCATTTCGTTCATATTGAGCTTAAAGTGGTATCTTGTTAGCATTTTCGTTCAAAATATTAATTCATAATGGTTCTTTTCAAGAGATCTCAGAGATATGTTTAGTTATTAGTCTATGCTAAGTCTTCATTAGAAAATTCAAAATCAAAAGTTCATACGGTAATAAAGAAAAGTCTGTTATTTTTTCACCCACAAAATCTTTTTTCTAGCGTCATCAATCTACTGATGTCGCCTTTCCCGATATTTTCTATCCTTGCCCACCTCATTATTGATCAAAATTTGTATCATGGTTTGTGGAGAGAATGATTGGGAAATATATTTCGCCCGAGCAAGAACGCAAAATACAATATGTTTCAGAACCTCCATTAATTTGAAATGCGAAGAGGAGTAGGTAAGATATTTTGGTGTCCTCGTGGTTGATTGTCATTTCTAGGATATTCTCGACACTTTCAGTACTAATCTTGATATTTTTGATCCAATTAAGATTAATGTTGAAAGTGTCGAAAATATCTGTCTGTCTTTCCTTTTCAAGATAATCCCAACTTTCTAAAAAAAAATTAAAGACCTAGGATGCCGTAATTGCTGGCTTGTTTAATTATTTATACCTTGTATGGCGGAAACCGACTTACATCAGTAGATAACACCATGGGCGTCACACGCGGGGGGGATCCGACCCCCCCCCCTCATTTTTTTTTGGGGGGGGGGATCTGGATATACTTGGCCCGCCGCCCCCCCCCCCCTAAAATTTTGCAAAATAAAGTGCCCAAAATCTAATAATAAACTAATTTTAGCAGTAAAACGCGTTTGCGGCGGTCAAATATTCCAAAATTTTCTTGGGGGGTCCATACAAGGTCAGGTCCGCTTCTTCACCTCTCGAAGAAAACTGGCACCGCTATCTGTAAACCTGCTTTGGGCATTTCTAGTTTTGCTTCCCTAACTGTCATCGAGCCCTAATAGAACACTAATTTCACTTTTCTATTAATTGAATACCACGAATTTGTACTGAGTTGACTATTGATTAAAAGATTGGAGCCACTCTACTTTGTGCGCCATTTTTCACCCTCCCACACTCTCTCTATTGCGCTAAATCGGCCTCTGGATAACACTAGAAGAAAGATCTTCTGGAGGAATTTTAATTGTGATGAAAAATAACAAAACTTTCTTTATTACCATGTTGTCCGAGTAGTCTTTTGCTGCACATTTAACACAATAATAAGCATCTCTCTCGAAAAGTACCATTATAATTGAATATTTTGAATGACGATATTGCTGGCCCGTAGCCAGCTCATAAAATTGGGGGGGGGGGACTACTGAATTTTTTGGAGGGACTGAGGATGTGGCCGGCCAAGAACACTCCTAAGAAAACATTATTTTTGGCGAAGTAGTTTCTGTCCCCCAAAACACATTTATACCCCCCCCCCCCCGATCTCTGGAAAAGTACCATTATAATTTAATATTTTGAACGAAAACGCTAACGAGAAACCACTTTAAGCTCAATATTAACAAAATGATTTCTGTCCACAAAAATTCATGTCCCCCCTCCCCCCACACACAAACACACACACACACACAGGCACCCACTCGGGCGTCCATCCCCACACAATGGGAAAATGGGAATCTTATAAACATTTTTAGAGATGTCTCGTCAAACTCTTAGACAATCATCATTTAAATCCCACAACCCCACCCTCCACACACACACACCTTCAGCCACCGGACTAAAACTGACACTTTGACTTCTTTCAAATCACAGTAGACTCTTTTCACATTGCGCTTTGGGCATACTTTTGGAGGTATTTGGCGCTTTACAAATGTACACTATTTTTACTGCTAATCACCCACAATTCTCCAGAGAAATTTCTAGGAACGTACATATCTTCGTTACAATATCCGTCAATAAAATCAACAAGATAGTTTTCTTGTTCGTAGCGTCTGAAGTATTGTAAACTTTGGCCATCAAGGAGTCAAGGACGACATGTTTCTGCACATAATGCATTTTAGAATATGTCAAGTACCATATATAGATCTGTCTAATACTGCGTCATATTTACTTCGTATCTTGCATTGGTCTTAAACCTAGGTATAACATTGGTTGAAAACTCGTATACAAGTTTTATTAGATTGGATAAAAGGAAAGTTAAGGAAATAGGTAATACATACGAGGGGAATTCAATAAGTTCATAGAAGTGGATATAAAACAGAAGCCAATGATTGTGATATTGATTCTAATTTTCAATATAATCTCCCGTCAAGGTGATCCAAGCAGCAGAAATCTTTTTAACCTCGTTATCCAAACATTATGGGGGAATTATCTTTGGGGATCAAACGTTAAAACTAATAGCCTTTGCAGACGACATAACAGTTTTATTGAAAGATTTTAAATCAGCTAGGCACCTTTTTGAAATTTTAGAAAAATTTAGTAAGGTTTCTGGGTTAGAATTAAACGCTACTAAAACGGAAGCTATCGATCTATAAACAGTGGCAACGCACAACTATCTGATAATATTAAAGGTTTAGGTTTTATTTACCGCGAGAATTTTTATACGCCCACATTTTCATGTGGACGTATATTGTCGTCGCCCCTGTTCGTCCGTCCGTCCGTCCGTCCACAATTGCTTGTGAACAGTCTACAGGTCACAATTTTTATCCGATTTCAATGAAACTTAAAATATAGGTTTATCACCATAAGATCTCGGTTCCTTTCGATATTGGCATGTATCGGACCGTAACTTCATGGATTATGGCCCCTGATTGTACGAAAAATCACGTTTTTTAGCTTGTGAACAGTGTAGAGGTCACAATTTTGAACCGATTTGGATGAAACTTGAAATGCATGTTTATAACCCAAAGATCTTGGTTCCTTTCGATATTTGCGCCAATCGGATCGTAACTTCCTGAATTATGGCCCCTGATTCTCCGAAAAATCGCCCTTTTTAGCTTCTGGTCCCTCTGGAGGTCAAAATTGTTATCCGATTTAAAAAACCGTTTGATTATGTCACCGTCCTATGGTTATGAAGGTTGAGTTCGAATTTCATGAAAATCGGACCACAATTGACTGACAAAATGGCCGCCGTTTGTACGCGAATAGTGTGAAAATATGTTATATCAAGGTTGTGGACCTTATAGGGGTCACAATTTTGAACCGATTTTGATGAAACTTGACATGTATGTTTATAACCCAAAGATCTTGGTTCCTTTCGATATTTGCGCCCATCGGATCGTAACTTCCTGAATTATGGCCCCTGATTGTCCGAAAAATCGCCCTTTTTAGCTTGTGGTCCCTCTGGAGGTCAAAATTGTTATCCGATTTAAAAAAACGTTTGATTATATCACCGTTCCATGGGTATGAAGGTTGAGTTCGAATTTCGTGAAAATCGGACCAAAATTGAAAGACAAAATGGCCGCCGTTTGTACGCGAATGGTGTGAAAATATGTTATATCAACGTTGTGGACCTTATAGAGGTCACAATTTTGAACCGATTTTGATGAAACTTGACATGTATGTTTACAACTCAAAGATCTTGGTTCCTTTCGATATTTGCGCCTATCGGATCGTAACTTCCTGAATTATGGCCCCTGATTGTCCGAAAAATCGCCCTTTTTAGCTTGTGGTCCCTCTGGAGGTCAAAATTGTTATCCGATTTAAAAAAAACGATTGTTTATATCAACATTCCATGGTTATGAAGGTTGAGTTCGAATTTCGTGAAAATCGGACCAAAATTGACGGACAAAATGGCCGCCGTTTGTACGCGAATTGTGTGAAAATATGTTATATCAAGGTTGTGGACCTTATAGAGGTCACAATTTTGAACTGATTTTGATTAAAATTGACATGTATGTTTATAACCCAAAGATCTTGGTTCCTTTCGATATTTGCGCCCATCGGATCGTAACTTCCTGAATTATGGCCCCTGATTGTGCGAAAAATCGCCCTTTTTAGCTTGTGGTTCCTCTGGAGGTCAAAATTGTTATCCGATTTAAAAAAACGTTTGATTATATCACCGTTCCATGGTTATGAAGGTTGAGTTCGAATTTCGTGAAAATTGGACCAAAATTGACGGACAAAATGGCGGCCGTGTGTACGCGAATGGTGTGAAAATATGTTATATCAAGGTTGTGGACCTTATAGGGGTCACAATTTTGAACCGATTTTGATGAAACGTGACATGCATGTTTATAACCCGAAGATCTTGGTTCCTTTCGATATTTGTGCCCATCGAATCATAACTTCTTGAATTATGTCCCCTGATTGTCCGAAAAATCGCTTTTGTTAGCTTGTGGTCCCTCTGGAGGTCAAAATTATTATCCGATTTAAAAAAACGTTTGATTATATCACGGTTTCATGGTAATGAAGAGAGAATTTGAATTTTGTGAAAATCGGACCAGAGTTGACGGATAAAATAGCCGCCGTCTGTACGCGAATTGTGTAAAAATATGTTATATCAAGGTTGTGGACCCTATAGAGGTCACAATTTTGAACTGATTTTGATGAAACTTGAAATACATGTTTATAACCTAATGATCTTGGTTCCATTGCATATTTCATTATTTGCCCATATCGGATCGTAACTTCCTGAATCATGGCCCCTAATTGTACGAAAAATCACCCTTTTAGCTTGTGGTCCCTCTGGAGGTCACAATTATTATCTGATTTAAAAAAACGTTTGATTATATCACAGTTACACTGTAGTTATGGGTGAGTTTGAATTATGATTTTCTGATGATTACTTAAAATGCAACAACTCTTGTTGACTGCCCGGACGATTTGGCTGCTGTGTGGGCGTATGTTTCGTTGCCTGGCAACCTATTTTTTATAAAAATATTAGGCATTACCTATTCACTAGACGAAACAACTTCTCAAAAAATAATTTTGAAAATTGCATAGACCAAATTGAAGAAACTTTGAATACCTGGAAAACACGGAACTTAAGTTTAATAGGGAAAATCCATATAATTAAAACATTCTGCGTACCAAAAATACTATACCCTGCATCAGTTAAAATTTATCCGAAAATGTAATTAAAAGCATTAATAAATTACTATCTATGGAACGGGCCTGATAAATTAAAGAGAACAGTAATAAATCAGAATATAAATAAAGGGGGTCTTAATATGATTGATTTAAAGCCCCAATAACACTCTTGTTGTAACTGAATAATATGTCCCAATCTTCATTCTGGTCAACAAATTGTATTATTTTACAATATTCCAATTAATTGATGATGTAAATTTCATCTTAACATACCTACTTTAAAAAATTGGAAAAATTCAACCAATTGATTTGAAAAGTCTAACGTAAACCTTTTCAAATGTGACTTGGATTTTAAAATATTTTCGAACCCTCTGGACAAGTAAAATAGGTTGTAATGGATAATTTACACAACAGGTAGGACACTTAAACATCTAGTACTTAGAATGAGGGTATTATTTATTTTCTGGCGCTACCAAGCCAGCAAGAATGTTATTGTCCCTTTAAAACAAGAAATGATATGCCGTAGCGTATTCTGGATACTATCAGACGATGTTCAGTCATGGAAAATTCCATACGCTTATATATTAAATGATTATGATGGAAAAATATTACCGGCATGTAATTATGCAACAGTTTTTTTTAAATTATCTCCCTTTTATCAAGAACTTTTCAATAATTGGTTCCATATCTATACCTCAAAAATCGATAAGTTAATTAGCCCGCAAAACCAAATCATCTGGAACAATAAACATATAAAGATTAACAAAAAACCCTTAATAGATAAAGAATTGATAAATGATAATATCTTAGTTTTTGTTTGACTGTAGAGAAGACGTTTTAATCAACAGGATAATGAATAGTAATAAAATACTTAGAATGAAAAGACCCTTACCAGTCAGCATATCGTCACAATCACAGCACAGAGACTGCCTTACCGCGAGTTGTTAATGACTTGCGGTGTGCTGTCGACAGCGGTAATGTTGCCTCAGCTGTGATGCCCGATCTCTCGGCACCCTTTGATACCATTGACCACCACAGACTCTTTGATAACTTGTCTGCAAGATGTGGCATCGGAGGAGCGCCTCTAGAATGGTTCAAATCATACCTACATGGTCGCAAACAGTCTGTACTTATTGGTAATGAGTTATCAGAAACAACCCCATTAGTTTGTGGTGTACCTCAAGGCTCTGTATTAGGTACTGTGCTATTTGTCTTATACACCAGTCAAGTTGCGTCCATTATTGGACATCACCAACTCTCTCACCACTCATATGCCGATGATACCCAGATTATCGATGCCTTCATGCCAAATCGACACACTAAATCATTCAAGGTGACATCATCATGTACACGGAAAATTAAGTCTTGGATGACGTCTAGCATGTTAAAATTAAATGACGATAAGACTGAAATCATGCTTGTCGGAACGAAGAACAACCTACAGAAAATTGACACACCTACAATGACCATCGCAGACGCCGATATTCATTCACAAGATAATGTAAAAAATCTTGGTGTATTCCTCGATTCCAATCTAGCAATGGAAAAACATGTTAATCATCTGTGCAAGATATGTTACTTTCATTTGAGAGCTATTGGCAATATCCGACATCTCCTAACAAAAGACTCGGCTCACTCACTTGTTAGATCATTAGTCTTTTCTAGACTGGATTACTGCAACAACATTCTAAGTGGTCTAAATCGCAACCTAATTGTAAAACTACAAACTATTCAAAATACAGCTGCAAGGATAGTCAGTCGCACTTCGAAACGCGTTCACACCAAACCGCTATTAAAAGATCTTCACTGGCTGCCTGTCAATTTAAGAATACATTACAAAATCCTCTGTCATGTATATAGATGTCTGATTGGAACTAGTCCAACATATCTGTCTGATCTAATTCATGTGTATACTCCTCAACGTAATTTACGATCCCAAGACCAACATTTACTTGAAGTTCCCAAATTTAACCTTCAAACCTTCGGATACAAATCTTTCCGGTTCACAGCTCCAGACTTATGGAATTCATTACCATTAACTGTAAAATGTGCCCCTTCATCGGAATCATTTAAATCCAGATTAAAGACGCATCTGTTTAATTGTGAATACAGATGTATTTGACCGAATATACTGTTGTGTAAATAGTGAATGATACATAGTGTAAATAGTGTCTGGCGCTTTGAGCATGCATACCTGTATGGAAATTTGCGCATTATAAATACACACTATTATTATTATTATTATCATTATTAAAAGCGTTTGCGTAGTAATTAAAGAGTTTTTAGATACGTCTATAGTAAGAAAACAAAGCGTGTTTGACATTAATAACACCTGTGTAAAAGGATATAAAAAATAACTAGATAAGATTAAAGCAAAAGATATTTACTCAATACGAGTAGAAGCTAAATATAGTAAACCATTGTCAATAAGTAAATGGGAAGAAGAGAATTTCTGCTTCTCAAATATAGAAAACCCAGAACACCTTTTTATATACTGCAATAACGCACAGATAATATGGAATGATTTACATGAAATCTTTTCAACTGATGACATTTCATTACAATTACAACTTGCAAACATTCATTTTGGTTTTTTGAAAGAAACAGCTTTTAAATCACATCGCGAATTCTTATTTGTAAATCATCTGATAACTGTAACAAAATATTATCTCTACAAATAGAAAATATTAAACCGACAATCATCAATTATCGAAACTACTTGAAAGGTAAACAACAGATTGGAAATGAATTAAACGAAACCTCAGTAAAAAAATGAGATTATACAATATGAATATTATGCATACCTCTAGTATCCCGTTTCTAGTATTCCACTTCTTTCATAACTATAGTTATTTTTGTTTTCTTTTTTTTTCTTTGCTTTGTTTTTTTATCTTTTAATTTCATTTTATTTATATATTTTCTTCTATATGAAACATAGAATATATCCATCAATAATAAGCCGGTGCTATCTGATGGTGTATTCCCGCGAAGGCGCAGTTACAGAGCGTGACCAAAATTAATCCTTCCCGCGAAGGCGCAGATATCGAAGTGTCGACTGGAGACATGTTGTTATTAGAACCCAATTAAGGGTGTTAAAGATTTTATAAATTTATGTTCACTCTGAATTTTATTCACCAATTGGCAACTAATTTCCAACCTTTGCATCTACGAAAAATAGTCTGTATCGCGCCAGGCGATCAATATATCCAAAAATACCAACAACAAAACGTGAACATGAAATACCTGATAATCTAAAGCATACCATTGGTGGTGAGCCATTTTACCTAATCGATGATGGTGCCGATGATAGGATTCTTGGTTTTGTTGCACCAATGCCAGCCAATCCAAAAATAACCAAATTGACCGGCTACATAACAAATCAATGGTTCCTGGGTGAATTTTCAGTTCGTCAATGGAACCACTACGACACCATAGGAGCACAGAACCAACAACAATCTGGAAGGATGGCATTCAAGAGTCAAGAAATTAGTTGGAAAAGCCCATCCGAATGTGTTTGAAATGATCGCATTTTTGCAACAAGAACAAAATAATGAGATAAAAATCGTCCAGTATGCAGGGGGACAGGAACCACCAAAGAAGGGGCATAAATATACCCAAATCCAAAGCCAGCTCCAGGAATTAAAAAGGAAGACACGAAGAAGAATTGAATTTAATCGAGTATTTGGCCAAATTAAACTAATTTGTTATAGTATAGTTAAGTTTTTATTTATTTGGCGAAAATTTGTTATAGTATAGTCATGTGTTTAATTCTTATGTGGCGAAATTTGTTATAGTAGTATTTGGTTACAGTGGGGATTATGAAAGTATAAATTCTTATCATAACAATCTATAACACCATTGTTACGTTTTTAATCCATTTTAATCCCTAGGAGCTGGATTCCCGCGAAGTCGTCGAGAACGATCTCTTTTAATCCGTTACGGTCAATAACTGCGCCTTCGTGGGAATAAACCCTATCTGATATGTTTAATGTGTAATGATTAACGCTTTCGAAATTTTACTAGATCGTCCAAAAAACACTGTGATGTAATGTAATATATGTACTATGCTGTTGTTATTTATAATCTCCCTGGACCTCGATGCACTTTGCCCATTTGTCTTTGAGAGGGTCTGGACCCATGCAACCATATCATCTGTAATGGCCTCAACAGGCCTTCCCTGCGATCCCGCTTAAACTCAGCTGACTATTTTACAACAGAAGAATATCGAGGGGATTCCTTCCCATACACATTCGTCATAAGTTTATGTACATCGGTCGCATTTACCCCTTTCTACGTGAGAAACTTGATAACCGCACGATGCTCAGTTTTAGAACTGTCGATAATTACAGGAGGGTACCTGTGTTCAACAGGTTGTAAATCTCAAGTAAATGATCGGGAAGGGTTGTTTATGTCTGTAAACTGTCGTCAGATGGCTTATCTCAATACTCATGCTTCTGTGAACTTATTGACTTCCCCTCGTATATTAACCACATCCAGGGACTTAATAATAATAATAAAATAAAACCCAGGGGCGTGGTGAGAATGAGTTCATGAGTAGCCATACTCATGCGCCAAAAAGTTTTTGCGCCAAAATCACAATCAAATTACTCAAAAAATGAAAAACATTTGTAAGTGGAAAAATTGTTTCATCTGACCCAATTAAAAAATTTTTGAAAGAGTCAAGTTGGAAAATTTAATCATATTTTATTACCGTATTTCTTGTCTCGGATTGCTGGAGATTGCGTTTCTGGGCTTCTAATTTTCGAAATTTTCCCGGGGGGAGGGCCCCCCGGACCCCCCGCCGCGGGCTCGCGCCTTCCTGCTCGCGGTGGCCGGCTTCGCCGGCCACAGCTCCGCGGTCAGTAAAAGGGTTTTTGTGCCAAAATCATTTTTGTTACTCATAATTTCTTCTCAATAATTGCCCTCACCACGCCCCTGATAAAACCAAGTACGAACAATTCAAACCAATAGACAAAATTTGAAGTTCTAAAAAACGTTATAGGCAAAATAGTGTAATCAGCAAATGGACTGTTCACCGTGTACAAAATACACGACAAACAGTGGTAACAGGGGTCCGAAAGAGTAAGCTTACCCTGCCTGACGCCATACCCGCCATAGCTGCATCCAAACTATTAGTCGGTGGCCAATGGACTATCGGTATGCAAAGTGCACGTGGTGAACAGGGTTAACGATGTAGGAGACATAATCAATGAGATAGTAATAGTATACGTGTCAATTAAATATATCTAGAATGATAAGGGAGATAATATACAAGTCAATTCAATATATCTTTAATAAAAGCCGAGAGGGACATGTTATATTTACCAATCAAGTCAATATGACGGTCATAAAACTTTTTAAAGGTTTTTATAAGTTTAGTGCGCACGTATCCTTGCAGTTGAAGCTTAGATGACAAATGCCCCGATTAACTTAAAAAAATCAGAATAAAAGGAACAAGCTCTCGCCTAATGAAATAGCTGAGACACATACACTCCATAAGCTGGTGATATTGGAATGTTACTACTAATAAATGGAAAGTTGACAATCGGAAAGTCAAAGTCATCACGTTTATCGTACAAATTAACACTCAGTTTATGGCAATTGTCAAAATCGAGATGCCTATCCAAGTCGGACGCGTAATTGTCACTGTCAGTGGTATTTTTAATTTCGAGCTCATCAGGATATGATATATGAATTCGACATAATTACTAAATTTAGGATTATTCTGTGATAGAACATCATCGATATGTCGATAAGTGAAATTAAAATGTCTGACTAATCGTTTATTTGATTTTACGAGTGCTTGGATGTAATCGGCTTCGTACAAATAGAGAAACAAATCAGCAAGCAAAGGTGCACAGTTGGCGCCTGTGTGGATACCTACCACTTGCTGATATATTTTCCCTCCAAATTCAACAAAGATGTTATCAATTTAAAAATCCAACATCTGAATTATCTTGATGGCGGTGAATTTATTTTTGGAATCAGTATGATTCTTAACGAAATAATGTATTTGGAATTGTAATTAACAACTGTATATTGATATCTAATAGTTCCCGATTTAGACGAAAAGACACTGAATATTACCTTTCAACCAATTTACTATGGGGAATTTTAGTGTACAAAGTAGAAAAGTCAAACGTTTGAATGAGGCTGAAGCAATGGAATTAGATTGCAAACCATCAAGTAATTCTTTGGAGTTTTTTTTTAAATGATTTTTTAATCCAGGGACTTGCTAGTACTGTCATGTCTATTGAATAATATATCAATGTCAAGTCGCAATTTTGTTCTAGATCAGCTCCTTTTTTTTAAAATGTGGTTTTCGTTGCTTTAACAAAGATACGCACGTAATTACTTTGTTCTGGGTAATCTATTCTTCAGGACGAAAAACATTGACCTTTAGAATCAATAAAAATCATTGAAAAAAAATTGCATTTTTCAGCTATTTTGGTCACCATTATTTCTGAGAGTATGTGAATTTCCCCGAAAGATTTAAATCAGAGAGAGAAATGGGGTTTAACGTCCACTCAACACAAACTAGGTCATTTCGGGACTAACGTATGGTTTAATTTTAGTTCAATAATTCACAATCTTTAGCATTGGGAGGAAACCGGAGGACCCCGAGAAAACCCACGAGGTTGGACAGGCAACCCTACTCCTTGTCACGTACTGCCGGGGAATCGAAACCACGCCAGTTGACTCAATGACAGACTTTATGATACAGCGCGCGCACATTAACCCTTCAGCCATCCAACCCCCAATCGGAGATTGGGCCACGACCTTGATACATGGTGCTCTGAAACCCACATAAGTTAGGTTCTATTTAGGCCTAATCATTGGAAATTAATGGACCCCTGCTCCCATGATTGTGATTGAGGGTGACATCTGATTTTGTATATTTGTGGTCATCGACTTGATATTTTGTTAATAGGGTTACGTGCAATCATGTTCATTCCGATGGGCACAATACTAATTTCAATGTTTTCTTCTCAACACAATTCAATTTCGAGATCTCACAAAATATTCAAGGGTTTTTTTTTTTCAACATTTCAACAATAAATCATCTATAACATCTTTCAACATCTGATCAATATAAATTCTTCTGGCAGAGAGACTGAGTAGACCTAAGTGAGATTCGCTGTAAAATAAAACAATTGCAACAATCAAGTTTCATAAATCAAGAGTTTCGTGGATTATTTATCGTCAATAGGCCTACAATATGTAGTTATCTCCCTTGAATCAATATTTCTCACATTTTGGTCAGCAAAAGGGTCCTGCAGTGGTCACAAAATTTTCCAATAACTTGATATTTTACAGTTTGTCTACGAAGCTTTACTTTAATTCTAAAAAAAGAATGGTCCAAATAGATGAGAATAGGCCTATTTAACTCACATGTAACTGGTGACTTGTCCTGAACCCAAAACATGTCTACAGGCCTATTGATCTATTATATAAATTTCTACAACTTTTAATATCTCTTAACAGTGTTGTGCCTTGATTTCCAAGAAAATCATTACGACGGTGTAGCTAAGCAACATCGTATGGCTTTGGTTCGTATGGCTTTGGTTCTAGCCTACCAATGTATTAAATACAGTGACCGCAATATTCAAAAATAATAGCCTACTGTATAATCTGATTCGAAAAATGAATATTTACAAATGACGAATCAAACAAATAAATCAAGCTAAATTGTATTTTATTTTAATTGTCAGGGAAAAGTCGAGCTGGCCTTCAAATAGTCTTAAACAATCACGTATGCTGTGTGTAGGCCTATACGTATGAAATAATTATTATATATGTTGGCTGTTAGATTTTTCCAACACATTTCTAGATCCAACACAAATTTAAACGAAGAAATGTCTAGGAAGGATTTTGATTTATTTTTTTGTTTTGGACATTGCTTTGCGTCCTGTCTCCAAACTCCAAGGGGAATCCGACAATCCGCCCCCCTCCCCCCTATTTAGACAAGGCTATTTGACTCCAGAGTGGTAAGAAATCAAGAAAGCAGTGGATATATTTTTAAAAACGGCTGATCTGTTCAGCGATAACTGAACACAATTGTGATAAGTCAAAATGTCTGATTTTGAGAAAATCGCAAATTAAACTTTTGATTCACAGCAGAAATTTCATTTATTAATATATTTTAACAAAATTTTCAGGTCTTCTGTCATTTGCATGATTCTTTCTTAAGGCTATCGTAGAACTATGATTTAGTATTAAATTTCAGACATATATGGGATGTGTGACTTATCACTTTTAGGCACTACATTTCAACTGGTATATAAGACTTATCTTGATATCAACTATGTTATAACAACATGAAATGTAGAATTATAATCAAATTATGGCATAGAAGCCCATTGGAATGTTATGGGACCTTTTCATATAACCTTACACAAATAAAATCAGACCTGTGGTGCAAAAAAAACCCCATCCAAAACAAAAAAACAACTGTGTTTTTTCAATCCTCCAATTTAAATCAAACAGTGCATTACTGAATGTCTTTTATTTATCAAGGAAGAAATACACGTATCACCTTCATAATATAAACTATAGCCTGAACAACAACTTGAAACCATTTATTAAATAATAGTTGCGCTTTAACAAATTTAATCTATTCTTTGTTTAACTTGCTGACGATCTTGTATCTTAAGACACACAGGTTGTTGGTTCCTTTTTTGAGAAAAACTAACGGTTGTAATCAAGTTCAATCCTCATAACAACCACGGTTAGATAATGAGGGGAGGTTCTTGTAAAAAATGATGAATTTTCAAACACACTGAAGATCTCGCTAATCACTACGCGCATATTATGTAGATCACGGCGAAGTGTGAATAAAACTACGCTATAAGTAGCCTACGAGCATAAATGCAGAAATTTTAACCCTATTCCATGTTGCCACCACATGTAAACCATGCCCCATAAAACCTCACCATGCTCTTGCCATGCTTCCTCAACACGCCACCACATCCTATAGAATTCCTGCCACCACCGCACAAACTCACTACGGTCAGGGCAAAGTGTGGACGTGAAAAGAGTATTTCTTGATTTTGCCGCAGACTGATTGCAAGTTTCCTTTACACTTGAGAAGAATTTGCGTGCGGTGAGCGCGAAGGAAAGCCTTTATTATAGGTGAATAGGGCCTTAAGCATACCTATTGCGGGTATCGCCGTCTGATTTGTCGCAGGGATAGTTTTTGGCAAGGATGCGGTGCGCGCAATCAGACTTCGAGCGTAGTAATCGCAGGTCGAAGTTGTAGCAGGCGTGTGATTGGCGCGTGGTTTATCTTTTGCCCCACTCCCCACGACTTTAATACATGGGTACACTGCATGTTCCACACTGCCTACTACGCCCTCTATATGCTCCTACCATGACCCCATCATGCTCTTAGGCTACTGCTCGCTTTCAGCCACGATCTGGCTGATTATTTCATGCATAGCGTAGCAAAGTTGTGGTGTAGCCTATGTCTAAAGGAGGGTTAACAGAAATTGGAAGTCTTTGTCGATTTAGTTGATATTTTGAATATGCGGACTGTCTTAAACAGAATTTTTCACTTAACCCTTGTGCGTAGCCTATACAAGGGGTATTTTGGACCCCAACGACCAAATCCTTAACGTTTGGGAGAAATTTGTTCATAATTGTATAGCGAGGATTTTATACATTGTCAGCTACTTGATATCGAGTATAATGCTGCAAATAGAATGGACATGAGGCAGTGGCAACATTCATCTTTTGATACGAAACTGCGAATATTGCGTTATCGGATACCAGGGGTCTTGTGGACCCCCCTTCCCTTTCATTTCAACATTTTGGTGGTTACAGGTGTCTAATCTGTTCTGCAATCGGTGCTAGCTTTGTATTAGGTATCTTTCTATCTGATGATATTGTTTTGGTTATTCTAGTAATCTAGATCTGAAAGCAAATCAAGGTACCCTACCAACCCCATCAAAAGATGATTCTTATACATGGAACATGACAATTACGATATTTTTAGATTTGTGTGGTTTCAAAAAATATATATAATTCCTATCATCACTGATAATACCTGCAATATTTTGTTTTAGTCTGACTGATTTTTGTTCAGTCTTGATATGAAGCTGTAGTTTGATCGTATTTGAATAAAATTATTCACCCAAAAACCTATTTATGTCTGGGGTATTAGATTACCCCTAGTAGCCGACAACGTTTTTCGTGCGACGTGTAGGCCTACGCACAGGGGTTAATGTGTCCCTGTTAAAGGTTTTTGCAGATATTCGATAGGCCTATTTATATTGTCCAATATTTGCAGTAGCCGTCTTATGACTTATGTTATTGAACTCAATATTAGATTTATGCAGTGCATAGAAATGTTAAGTTTGACTTAACATATTTTAGCATTAAAAAATATTATAACTGAGCATAGAGCATAAAAATGATTGGGTGATTTTAAGATATTTGGAAATGAGTAAGGATGATGATTTCTACATCAATGAAAAGAGAATTACATTCTCTTCATTTTAAAAGAATAAAAAATTTTTTGTTTTTTTTTTTACTTATAACAATTATGTTCTATACCCTCGACATGGCGTCAATGTGTTTAACGTTCTAATTTAATTACGTCGTTCGCGGACGACCGTCGTCAAGTGACGTCATTCAGCAGACGACAGCTAACAAGAGTTTCATTTAGGCTAGCAGAAGAATGTGGTGAAGTCGTGAAGACAGGTTTGCCTCGGTTGCATAATATCTTCTTTCTAAACTTGTACATAATGTTGTACATGGTAAAGTGGTCGTATTCCTGTCCGTTCATCAATCCATCCGTCGTCCACAATTTATTATTTAATTAGAGTTATGGTCTGATCTGTATAAGATCTAAATTTATATTAGGCCTATAAAACGAAGAAGCCTATTGTTGAATTTAGGCAGTTCTGGCCCTTGTTTCACTTTACAACAAAAGCCTATATTAGGCCTTGTATTACTATTAGTCTACATTTCGCCAATTTCTGTCACTAATAATACTACGGTAACGTTAGATATAACCCGTGCGTGTTTCACTTTGTTTTTAATCCCTGTGAACGCACTAACGACAAGGGTTGTCATTTGATCTGTAGGAAATTAATATCGGTGTCTTTTAAATTCTCCCATTACCTACAAAAGAATAAATATGCGACGGCCCTTGTTGACTGTCGCTGGCTCGCTAGCCGAAAGGTCGGGGGTTCGATCCCTGCATTGTCCGTGAAGCGAAAGTTCATCCAGATTTTCCAGCGTGATTCCCCCTTGTAAGTGATGCAGGTTGGAGGGGCTGACACTCTGACAAGGACATATGTCTAGTCGTTCAGAGGGGACGTAAAACCGAGGTCCCGTGTACACATTGGCGTGCAAATACATGTGAGAACAGTTTTTGACTGCACCGATGATAGCTGCTGTCACGTTTCGTTGTCAGGCAACCTATTGTTTATGTGGTACAGTTAATAATATATATTATATATGTTTCTATTACAGATACTGCTGGTGATCACTTAGTACTAATAGATGAAGAAAACAAAGGGATGACAATTCCAGGTATGTCATTACGTTTTACCCATTTTAATTAATAAGTGAAGAAATGGCAAATAATTTTCTAGTGAAAGTGTTTTAAGCCCGGGTTGTATATCTTCACATGTTGTGACATATTAAAATAACTCGGGTGTATATCCTACCTGGAAATCACGGCGGCTAAGTGGGTAAGGCGCTGGCTCGCTAGTCTGGAGGTCGGGTGTTCGATCCCTGCATTGGCCGAGAAAGTTTGTCTCGATTTTCCGGCGTGGTTTCTCCTTGTCAGTGATGCAGGAGGACCTGACAAGGACAGTTGTCTAGTCGTTCGGATGGGACGAAAAAACGAGGTCCCGTGTACACATTGGCATGAACGTAAAAGATCCCTTGGCAGTTGGAAGTCGATAAGAATAGGCCGTAGTGCCACTGCCAGGGCAAAAATTTCCCTCGTAGTACACTGTATGGCGTATGCATATCTTCCATTAGCCCAGGTCAGATGCAGAATAGTAGGACGTTAAACCCCATTTCATTTCATTTTAATTTCATTTCGTATATCCTACCTTAAGCCACAAGGTCAAGGATTATATAACTATAATTAAAATAACTCAGGTGTATATCCTACCTGAAACCACAAATTACCACAAATAATACTAATACGGAAATTTACCGGCACAAAGATAACTGAAGTCTGATGGCCGCCATAAACCAGCTTAAATAAAGACTAAGTTATTTTAAAACTGGTTTATTTACCCCACCTGTTCGTTCAGACAACAAAGATAACCTAGTTTAAAGATGGCCTGGGTTTTTAACCACCACCAGAACGGTGAACAGGTAATCAACTAATATAAATATTATATAATTTCAGATGATAAAACAACCTATAAAAAACCAATGGACGTGTATTCAATATGTTTTACTTGTCGAGATGGTACACTTGATGATGTCAACAATTTAATACTTCATAATAAAGATTTCAATATTCGTGACGTGTTGGGACAAACACCTTTATTTTATTGTGTCTTGTCTGACTATCAACCAGTAGAGAAGATGAAACTCCTCGTCTCTACTGGTGCCATGTTAGATGTAAAGGATAATGATGGTTATAGTTTATTACACTGGGCTTGTCAGTGGAGTACAATAGAGTGTATTAAATACCTATTGGAACAAGGCGTTGATAAAGAGGCTAGAGATGATGATAATCAGACACCTTTATTTCATTGTGTCAGGTCTTACTATCAACCAGTAGAGAAGTTTAAATTACTCGTCTCTACTGGTGCCATGGTAGATGTAAAGGATAGATATGGTCTTAGTTTATTATACTGGGCTCGTCGGAAACATAGAACAGAATGTGAAACATATTTACGTGAATTAGGCCTTGATAAATAGAATATAAATAATCATACAACATATTTATTTTACTAGTTAATAATTATATTACCACTAAATTAAAATGTTTTGTTTTATTTTGATGTAAATTTAAAGATTTGTTATAAACCATTTTCTGTACACAAACTGGCTACCTATCAGCCATTAAAACTAGTAACACGTGATTACAACGTCACAGCGGGTTATTACGTCACAGGTTGAATAACATGAATAGAAAATCAACTCATGTGATGTTTTGGTGGCCATGAAAGTCAACTTCAACCCCAACTTAATTCAGGAAATAATATATTTACAATAGAAGGTAAGAAAAATTAATTTATTTTTCATTTTATAAATTGACATCGATCCACTTTTATCATGTCAAGACAACGTGTTAAATGATTAAAGCCTATTTGATATCTAGAATATATCTCTCCGGATTTCTTTGTTTATATTTGTTCACATGGAACTTGACTTCGACTCATCTTTTAAATTCTGGTTTAAGGCGAGATTTACTATATTATTTAGAAATATTTGTTAATTGTTTTTATTGAGTGATGTATAAGTATAAGGCAGACATGTTTTAAATTCTGGTTTAAGGGGAGATGAATCATTTACGATTTTATTATAGGAATATTTTAAAAAATAAATGTGTGTTGTTATCCTTTCTGGATGATATAGAAATAGGACGATATTTTTTAAGAATTGAACCTTAAAATACAATAAATTAATAGTTGTTATGTGTAAAAAAAACAACAAAATATTTCTAAAAAATTAGTATAATATTAAAAATTGTAAAAAAGATACCTAGAAAATTGAAATAATATTAAAAATTGTATAAACAATACCGTGATGAGTTTTTAGCGTCTTGTAAATTATATTCTCTCTATTTTGTTTATGTTTTTCAGACCTGCTACATTCCAACATAAACCCTCATTAAAAGTTGTTTGTAATTATTTAATACGTGATTGTTTCAAGAGATATCCACTAGAAAAATGTCCACTGTGTAAAAAACATGTTTTAGCTGAAGATCCTAAGGTAATGGTTTTTTTATATTTTATTGTCTCATAACCAAAGCCTATTAATTCTCTAACAACAAACTTGATAAAGACTGTATAATATTAATAATGGTTTAATCTAGGATGCAGCCCTTTATAGTTATAGATATTTATAATGCTGCACCCTTGTACACCAAAAAGTACAATTTGTTTCCATGGAAACACAAAAACTATTAAATCCGAAAATTTTTGAATCCAGGAGATTATACCACTGTTAATATTCTGATTTTATTTTCTTAAACATACATTATGGGAGAGCAAAAACTGACTTTTGTCGGTCTTCCTTTGAGCCTCAGATGTCATAGAAATTATAAATTAGATCTTTATTTAAACAACAAGCCCAAAATGAACACTGTAGACCCACGGATGGCTTGGATTGGGCTCGGATTAAAACAGGATTTCGTCGACTGATTTAATCACTATGGCGTCGTGGGTGGGGTTTCTCCGTGACGTTGACGTCATCATACTTCCGGAAATTATTCATAAAAGACAGTGATGACCGAGGCTATACACAAGCTTCACTAGATACCGTTTAAACATTACTTGATGATCGAGACTATGTAGGTGGAGTTAACGCCTGTCAATCAACAATCGGCCATAGTGGGAAAAGGGTGTCGATGATTTTAGCTACCATTTCTAGTAAAAAATTATAGTGGTGACAACTTTGTTCAGGATAAAGTTATTTGACTGAAATTTTCAATATATTCTTGTTTCAACATCTATTTTTGAACTTTTATAGCAAGAATGGCTAACTCCTTGTCAAAATCTCCCATAATGTATCTTTAATTAAATTAAATGTGAAATAATCAATTTGAGTGCTGCTACATTTTAGCATGGATCAAGCTGTGAACAATTAGATAATATGTGAAAAATATTTTATTTCAGAATCAACTGAAATGTCGTAAAAATCAAATAGAGAGAGTTTGTTGTGGTCATCTGTTTCATAATGGTTGTTTAGATACGTACATGAAAACACCTCCATTTATAGGTAAATATTTATAATACTGCTGAAAGTGATGGCGACTGTCTTTATTACCTCAGTTGGTGAAGAAAACTAAACCCTTGACAGATAGTTGGAATTTCGTGGAAGACTAGGTCGGAATGACGATGTCTGAGCAAACTGGTCTTCATTAGTCCAGTAGAAGCAGAAAAGTGGGACTTAAAACCCCATTTCATGTTATATCACTTAATCTACATTTAAAATAAATAATAACACATAATATAAGATTATTATAAATATATCAGACATGTCTCCTTTAACTTGTGTTTTTAAAGATGTAGCTTATGTTTGTTTGTTTTTTTCAGGAGGTACAATATATAGAAGTTAAAAGAGTCATTAAAAGAAGAACAATCAGAAGATGGACAATTATATTATTCATTGGTTGATAAGGTCATGTGACACTCTAATTTTCCTATATAAAGGGTGCTAACTTTATTATAATAATGTCAACAATCACTTTGTAGATATTCTGCAAGTTTTAGAAGATCGGTTTTGTTTTGGGCTTGCTTATCAATGACTTGGTTTTTTCCGCATAAAGACTCTATTAATATTTTCTGATATTCACATTGCCTGGTTTTTATAGAATTATCGGTTTTGATATTTCATTACCCCCCCCCCCTCTGTTTTACCAGGAGACTGTGCAACAATATCACCATCTGAGATTGGAGGAAAGTAAGCATAAAAAATGTATATATTTTAATTATCTCCAATCTATTACCATGGAAACGTAGGCGTGATGTCATAAATTATGACGTCATATCTGCTATGACATCATAGTCAGAGAGATAGATTCCCTCATTTACCATGTTTTTTCTCTAAACAAGTCAGATACGATGTTCTTGCTTTCACCAATATGATATTTATGCACGTACAATATTTTGAGGCAAGCCATATCTCCGAGAAAAATTGAGAAATTCATACTCCATAAAGGTGGATATAGGTACTTGGACGCCAAAACAATCAAAAAACAGTTTTCGTAAAATTTGTCACTTAAGTATGTTTTTGCTCTGACCCAACGATATGTGATCTGTGTCAAAGGACTTTTAAACTAACTTTTATTATATTGAAAGAACGAACCACACGGACATATTTATTTGTAAATACTCCACGCATCCAGCTATGTGGTTTTTACTGCGAGAACTTCGCTTTTCCACATTAAACAGCAGATTGTTTTTCCCACAGGGTTTTTTCAATCGGCTGGGATGGCGTCAAACAGCTGGATCTCCTATTTTAACTTGTTTTCATTATGACAAAGTGAAAAGATGACCCGCCCTCTCTTCTCACGACAGTAATTTTAAAACTGTGTTTTAAAGTGATTTTACATATAGCCTACATATTATTTTAAAACTGTATTATAAAGTGGCTTTTAGATATACAAGAAGTTTTTATTATTTAGTGTTTTTACCTATCTTCAATATATTACTCATTCAGATGTAAATAATTTAATTAAATCAACCTGTCCATAATACCATGCCTTTATAACAACTACCGAATAATCACAACCTTTTAACTTATTAGAAAGGTGAGAATCGTGTCCGTGATGGAACTTGGTCATACATGTTAATGTTATAAATATCATCATTAGTCGGCAGAGTATGACGCCATTATCACCGGGTTAACAAATGTGCGACGTCAAGGACGTTAAGGTTTTACGAACGTTATTTCCCACCACGCCGGACATTCATATTTAATATATTATATAAGAATGATTCACTAAATGTATTTTATTGTTATTCATATCATGACATAACCTCGAGTTCTTGCTATATCAGTTCTTGTTGCTTGTGGTCGACCTTGTCTATAATTCTTACACCTATCTCACAAATTATAAGTAGTTTTTATTAGTTAATAAACAAATGTAATATTGTTTTTAAATCATTTATATATCATGAAAAACCGACATCCATCTGTATACATATTGTTGTGCATGTAAATGAAACATTGACAGTTGGAAATCGTGGAAGAGGTTCATGGAAAGGCCACTGTCTGGGCAAAATTCTCCTACCTCATATTGTCCATAAAACCATAGAAGTAAACCTTGCTAAATGAAAGTCAGCAGTCTGTTTACATGCTTGCCACTGTGTTCAAGTCTGGAGCTCGGGTTTTCTTTCCATCCAATCTACTCGTCAGCCGCACAGGTGAAGATCAGGCTTAGTATTCTCATTGTACTAGAATTTACCCGAGAGCCTTTGTTTACTTATCAGGGGGCCACGGGTTCGATTCTAATGGGAGGGAACAGTGTCTGGTCATTCGGGTGAGACAAAAAACGCTGCTTTCCGGACAGAACCGTGAACCATTAAACCTGATTTCATTTGAATTGAGCCAGGGGTTGGGTTTTATTTTAATTATCTGTATTATTATAGGAAATACGTCCACACAACAGCCATGTCTTGACAGCTTTTATCCGAAATGAAAACAACTTTAATGTTGAACAAATTTGACAAGGATGACTTCAAGAAATCTGACCTTCATCCTGTTCGGAAAAAGAAGGGTGACTCGGGAACAGAATGTCCCAAAACTGAATATTTATAGGATTCGTCACCCCTTTATACAATAAATACCAGATGTGAAACAAATCCATTCAAAACCACAGCCTCTAAATGTGGGACGGAAGGTTATGGAATGCCGAGTATCGATTTTTTTTGTCCTCTAATGACATCAATGCTTTATAGTGGTGTAGGACGCAGGGCCTGGCAAGGACAGTGTACAAATAGGCGGGCACGTAAAAGAACCCTGGACAATTGGATAGTGTTCGTCCTCTGATGACCCCATGGCAGGGCGGTTAGATGGTCAAACGCGTCCAGCGGTTCGATTCCCCACTTGCACGTCACAAGAGTAAGGTCACCTGTGTAACCTCGTTGATTTTTTCTCCTAGTTTTCCGGTTTACTCGCTGATAAAGACCCATACGGGCAAACAAATTATTGATATAAAATTTAATCATGTGTTAGTCCCGAAATGACCGGGTTTAAACCCTGTTTATCCCTCTCCCTCGTGCATAGGCGTACGGCCAGGGGGTAGGAGGCAGCTGCCCCCCCCCCCCCAACGTACGGGCAAAATGACTTTTCAGGCAGACAGGTAAAGTAAAAACAGAAATTATTATTAAATCTAGGTGGCAAACAAAAGTACCCGAGCTGTAATAAAACACTAATTTTACAACAAATTTACTCCTCTAAATACATGCTGGTCACAAACGGTGTCATTTTTATTTTATTTTAACGCTGATAGATGGCTCTGTGATAGCCTGGAGTAGGATCAACATGTCAGCCCCCCCCCCCTCATCCCCAGTGTTAGTAGGTGGGTTTGACTTTCAGACTGACTAAGTGAAATAAATTAGGGGGTATTTTATCGACTGTCCACATAAATGGCCACTATGCAGAGTAGTGACCTTATACATGCCACATATGTTGCCGATATGCTATAACGTATGATAATGTTGGGTATTTCCTTGCTGTAAAGCAGTCAAAAAATCCGCCGAGATGCAAGCTCGAAACTTGTTCTTCCAGGTGTAGTAGAACCACGTGTGTGTGAATTGCAAGGTCTTTCTATGTTGCGATGGGACATCCAGCTATTCTACTATGACTGTCATAAACATACAGATAAGATAGGTGGAGCCTACCGCTGTCCTTGTATATGCCTTGCTTGTGGGACAGAGACAATTTCTCCTCAAGTTCAGAGAATCAGACATTAGTCATGTTAGTGCAATGTCCTCTGTTTGGATTGGCCAAACATCCACACACTGCTGAAAAATGATAAAATTGTTGATCAAGTTCACAGAATGTCAATGTTACATCTGAGGACGATAAGTATTTTACATTTTTGAAGTCTCCTTTTGTCTTCATTTCCTTCCATTTGTGCATAGTGGCATCAGATGTGGGCCCCTGCCGCCACCCAGAGCTGCATGGTGACAACATATGTGCCCCCCCCCACCTAAACTCCCAATTTAGGAACCATATTTGAAAAAAAAGAGAAAATACATGTCTGGGCCCTGATTCACGAAATCTTAACTTCAGATAAAATTCAAATTTTAGTAGATACGTCAGTTTTGATTGGCTAAGCACTAAAATCAATCTAATATTATCCAATCATATAACTAAAATTTGGGTTTTATCTTAGTTAAAATTTCGTGAATAAGGCCCCAGGTAAAAAGAACAGTGCTCTCGTCAAGAAGGGTTGAACTATAGCCTCTATTTTCACAACGTTGTTGGAAAAGGGGGCATAATTAGGCAAGGAAAAGTCATGGGACGCTGAATAATGTTATCGCGTTGACCGACAGACACGGTGACGACTATATACGCCTGGGTGGTCCATGGGCCCTCCTCGCCTGAACTTCCTGAAGTCCTAGAATGGTAGCCACCTCAATATAAGAATTGCTTCTATTTATAGTTGAAATTTCTCCAATAAATTTTAAATAAACCACATTTTTCTTAAATACTCGTAAGAGATTAGCCTATGAAAAAGTTTGTTTAAGTGAACTTGAGACGAGGTTTACACTGAATGATGGGGAGATATCACACGGTATGTCGTGTATCCGTCTTCATTATTCCAGTCGGAGCAGGACAGGAATTTAAAAATCCCATTTCATTTCATTTCCATCAATATTTAAATGTCTATAATTTGATATTCTTGTTGAATAAATGAAAAATACCAGATTAAAGCAACACTTGGCAGTGGTTATATCAATATGTTTTATTGTATTTTTTCTATGCCTGTAAGATTTGTGTTTATTTTTGTGTTTATATGATTAAGTATTTTGCTGTTGTTTGACGGGAGTAATCGAGGATACTGCTTAGTCAGCCAGCATCTTACACACTTTAACCACAGGAGCTACCATTGCTTAAATTCTATTTCGCAACTGACAACATTCAGAAATCATTGTAAAGCTACTTAATAGAATTGTGTACTCAATCCACTTAAAATTAACCACGTGAATACAGCAACTTCAATGTGGTCCAATGTAGCGTAACTTAGGTGGCTGTCCTGAATTCTAATCGTTTAGTCCACGGAGCCCAGGTCAGCGAAGCTGGTCGTCGTGGGATGTTGTGGACCTCAAGCAACTTTAAAATTGTCCAACGGTTTTGCAGCCGAGATCCCACTCTATGCCAGGGGCGGATTGGGCGATCGCTCGAAGGGCCGGTCGGACAAAAAATGAAAAAAAATAACTTTGTCCAATTCGTCTAAAAAAAAACAACCTTTTTGTGCTGAACATTATATGGGAGAGGGGGAGATTGTACCGACCATGGAGCCATGATGATCATCTTGTATGTGGCTTTAACGGGCCACCACGCCATCACTGGAGTCTGGGATGGGCTGGTATAATAGACTCTCTGGACCGGGTGTCTTTCGTCACTCTATACCAATGTGTTTCTTGGCCTTCCATCACAGGCAGGGGCGTAGCCATGAAATATATATTGGGGGGGGGGGGTCCGCAACGGGGGAGCGGGGGACCCTACCCCCATAAATTTTGTTTAAAGTCTCAGTCTTCTGTAAACATTGTTTGGCATATATTACGGGGTTAAGTTAAAACATCACACCAATACAACGTTTATCATGTTTACAGTCCGCGGCATCGGTCTTCCCCGAGAGGCGCAGAAGCGTGGCTTACCCCCACCTGGGAAAATTTTGGAATATTAAAAGATAAGTTGAATTAGGGAAGCAAAAATAGAAATGCCCGAAGCAGGTTTACGGGCTGCGGCCAGTTTTTTTCCGCGGGGCGTAGAAACGGAGCTGACTTTGTATGGACCCCACAAGAAAATTTTGGAATATTTGATGGCCGCAAACGCGTTTTACTGCTATTCCAGTCCTAAAATTAGTATTTTATTAGATTTCGGGCACTTTATTTTGCCAATTTTTTTTTTTGGGGGGGGGGGGAGGGGGGTCCAAGTATATTCAGAAAACAATTGGGGGGGGGGGGGGCGGGGGGGGGGCGGTGACGCCCATGATCACATGAGGAATCAAATAGCGCTCCCGGCAACAGAAATGGGACATTTTTCAATGAAAATATTCCTGCTGATTCAATATTTCTCAACTAGTCCCATTTGTCTCTTCTCTTCACTCTTGACGATACAATGATAATACGTTAATAAATATAACAAGATGATAATTTCACAGGTTGATGGTTGTAAATTACTTGCAGGTCGTGGTTTTGGCCTAAGTTAATCGATTTATGAAATGTATTTTTTGACAGAGATTATAATCAGAGAGAAAGAGAGAGAGAAGTGGGGTTTAACGTACACTCGACACAAACTAGGTGATTTCGGGACTAGCATATGGTTTCAATTTTATTTCAATAATTCGCTTGCGCGTAGAGGTCTTTAGCAGTGGGAGGAAACCGGGGTGCCCGGAGGAAACCCACGAGGTTGAGAAGGCGCCCCTATCCCCATGCCACATACGCTCACACCAGGGATCTAAACCACAGTCGCAAGCCAGAGGTGACCGGCCAGTTCTCTAGACCACCAGGCCATCCCAACCCCCGATTATAATCAGATATTGCACCAAATCGCATATTTTGGGTTCATTTTTTCAAAAATGTCCAGGTGGAGAGCCCCGGACCCCCCCCCCCCCTCCGGCCTCCTCGGTCAGTAAAAGGGGCCGCTCCGACACGGGAGCCCGGGCCAGTTCCCGGTCCCAATCCACACCTGCTCTATGCCAACCTGACTCCCAATCATTAGATCTTCATTCACAAATAATGATTAATGCTCGAAAAATGTCACACAAAGCAGACAAAATGTTTCAATCCATTCGGCAGAAATTCGTGGAATTCGAAAAACAGAAAAGAAACATTAGTGTTTTATTAGATTGCGTGCACAGTTAGCCTAGTGTGCGATATTTTAGTATGTTTACGGTAATAGTTGTTTTGTCTGGCGCGGAACATATTTTTCCCTCTTGCATTCATGGAAATAATATCGAAAAAACTAACGTGCGAAGTATTGTTGCCGTTTTGGCACACTCCACAGTAAATGAGCATAAGCATAAATATTGCCTCAAAGCTTTATCAAGTTTTTGAGTGTTTCCTCGCTGATCAAATACCTGGACACGCACCTGTTATTATTACATAATACTGTAGGTCTGTAGTCGCGAAAAATTGCCAATAGTCCCATTAGCTTGGAAATGGCGGATTCGTGTTCCGCCCCCCCCCCCCCCCAACTTCTGAAACAACACATCCCACATGTATATTGTTATTGAAAGAATACTTTTCGAGCCAATCGCTTCCGCCATTTTGGATTTTGACTGCCATATTGGAACAACCGTTTGTGAAGTTTTTAACAGATCTTTTTCCAATACGGTGTGAATTTGGTCCGTGGGAGACGGGTAAACAGGGTTTAACATCCACTCGACACAAACCTTTTCGGGAGTAACATGTGGTTCAATTTCATATAAATAGCTCATTTGTACTTATAGGGATCTTTATAAGTGGGAGGCAACCGGAAGACCGGGAGAAAACCCACAAGATTGAACAGGTGGGGAATTGAAACTATGCCACTTGAGGCATTTGACCTTCCATCCATCCTGGGATCATCAGAGAACGAACCCTATCTATATTCAGCAATTCTTGACCTTACCTTTTAGAGTTATTCCCCCTTTGTCATCAATCTTTCTAACACACTAACACAGCTGTTGAAAGAAATGAGGTTTAATGTGCTACTTATCTGCAGCCTAGTCTTATTTCAAACTCCAACTGTCAAGGGTTATTTTATATAGTAGCAGATTATAGCAGAGACACTAGACTCAGACCCGAAAATAAAATAGAAAATCTCCAAATATCAAACTAAAAGAAAACACTAAATTTGGGGAGAAATTGATATGGACCCCTTGTGGTCGAAGAAAAAGGTCCCTGAATCAGGAAAGGGCCCCTATGACTTCCTGATAAGTAAACCAATTTTCCCGGATAAATTCAAGCAAAAGACTTCAGCGTTAGCTAAACTAGTTGTACACCGAAAACCAAATAGAATACCAAGCCTGATCGTCACCTGTGCGGCTGACAAGTAGTTTGGAGGGATGGCAAAATCGAGGTGTAGTCGTGAACACACTCGGCAAACCTCAACAGATTCCAGTAGGCCTACCCTACATCTAGCTGTGACAAGGACAAGTTTGCGCTGAAAATTCTACTGAACAATTCAAAAATAAATGTCTGTGTGCTATTTAAGAAGATCTTATCCGATCACTGTGAATATATGTACCATTACATGAAAAACACAAATATGATTTATAAATTTGAAAATTTTATTAGCAAGAACCCTTATTAACAACGAATTAGAAATTGATTTTACATAAATTTTGTCAATACATTAACTTTCTTTTTATTTTAAATGTTTTAGATCTTTGAATAAATAATTGTATCAAAAAAAAGACGCATTGGCGTGGTTTCGAATCCCCGGTTGTACGTGACAAGGAGTAGGGTCGCCTGTCCAACCTCGATGTTTTTTTCTGGGTCCGCCGGTTTCCTCCCACTGCTAAAGACCCGTATGCACAAGCGAATTATTAAAATAGATTAAACCATATGTTAGTCCCGAAGTGACCATTTCTCTCTCTCTCCCTTTAAGTCCACCATAGCAAATACACCGTCTAAGAAAATCAGAGGGCCGTCTACCCGAGTTGTTTCCCCTTTGAAGAAAGTCAGGATCGCCCAGAAACCCAAACCTGCTATGCCATGCAGTAAATCCCGAAATTAAGACACCCCATCGAAGTTGAATAAGCCGTCCTTTATAGTGCCGAACAGATTTTTATTTTTTCAAAGTACGGATCCCTTCCCAAACGTTAAATCTAGTAGAAGACCCCCAAACCCCGACAAACATTTATAGAATATTGTCAAAATAAATATAACCAGACCTGCAACTAACCCTGGAAAGATCCTAAACAGGCGTGTTTGTCCGGCGACAGCTTTGAATTCTAGGCCCGTGCTTTCGTATTCAGTGGTCACTTTGTGTGTGCCTAAAAATAGGTTGCCAATCAACGAAACATACGCCCACGTCCGGGCAGTCAACAAGAGTTGTCGTATATTAAGTAATTATCAGAAAATCATTAGAATTTGTTTGTTTTTTATAAAGTTCTGCCCCATGCTAACTTTTAGTATACGAAACATTTAATATTATGGATTTAACTGTTCAATTATCAAAATTCATTGAAAATCAATTTACTTGTTTGTGTCAAGACATTAAACTCTGTCCACAAGATTTTTCAAAGTCATCAAGGGCCATTACTCTGGCAATAATTATTGATATACATGTACCTTGATATACCATATTTTTTACACTATTCGCGTACAAGCGGCGGCCATTTTGTCTGTCAATTTTTCTTTATTACAGAGTAACGGTGATATAATTAGACGGTTTTATAAATCGAATAATAATTATGACTATACAGGTCACAATTCTATGGAATACAATTACTGCTTATTACTGAGCGACGTTTCGACTAGGCTTCTCTAGTCGTTATCAAGCAATGAGGGGCCATTGAAACAGTTTAATAATTATGACCTCTAGAGAGACCACAATCTAAATAGGGCGATTTTGGTCCAATCAGGGGCCATAATTCAGGAAGTTACGATGCGATATAGACAGGAACAAAGATCATTGGGTTATTAACATGTATTTCAAATTTCATCAAAATCGGTTCAAAATTGAGACCTCTATAGTGTCTACAAGCTAAAAATGTGATTTTTCGGACAATCATGAAGTTTCGATACGATACATGCCAATATCGAAAGCAGCCGAGATCTTTTGGAGATAAACATATATTCCAATTGTGGACGGACAGGGGCGACGCAATATGCGTCCACATGAAAATTTCAAAACTAACTTGTCAAGTAAGAATATATGATATTATTGAACAATATTTTATATTTCATTTTTAAAGATGTTGTAAATTCTTTTTGATATGAATAAATAATAACATATGATAAAACAATATAAATAAAAATAATGCAATGACTATTACATGATTATTAATGAAAACATTGGTAAATTATAAAAAGTATACAACATGTCAATGTAACTTCGCACCGCATCCACTATTAGAAACAGTGGGCGCGCTGCGAAGTAGCATTCAAGTCCTAACCCTAATTAAATTTAACCCAACCCAAACCCTTTGGAAGAGAAATTAATCGGGTTTTCCTGGGCTTTCCACTTGTCCGTGATGCAGGACGGGGTGTCTGATATGGACCAGTGTCCAATATGGTGAAAACAGAATGGCGTGCAGCATGAGTAGGCCGTAGCGCCCCTATCCGTACAAAACCCCCTGACATTGCACACTTAATGGCGCATTTTAATGGGAATTTGCGGTCCGATTTTTCTCCGAAATCGAATTCGTCAGTGATTGTTTTGTGTATTAAACATATATTTAATCAAACTTATGATCTATTCGAGGTACACGAGCTATGTACGCGATTTTCGTTCAACCATCGGCAAAAATCCAGGAAATTACGGTCCGATATGTGCCAAAATCGAACCTATTCGAATATAAACACACAATGTAAGTTTTAAAAGAAATTCGATAAAAATTGTTACATCAAGCGTATCCACAAGCTAGGTGCGCGACTTTCGTACGATCATGAGCTATAAACGAAGCATTATCGTGAGAGAGGTGCCAAAATCGAACCCTTACGAAATCTTTGGGTTATCAACATGAACATATAGTTAAAGTTTCATCGAAGTCGGATAACAAATTGTGACCTATAGACACGCGCACTGGCGGGGGTGATGACAAAATAAGTGCACATGAAAATATGGGTAAATACAAAATCTTGAAAGCATAATATTTGTCTCTACTACCCTATGTTGACGAATCAATTTTAAGGTTATGTACCTTTGCAATCCTGTCAAGTATCGCTGGTATAAATTTATTGATTCCAAATTTATGGGCATGGGAAAATTTAAATATAAGAGGTTCGATGGTGGTGACAATTACCATGGAACGCCTCAACAGGAGCATACTATCTTAGCGTAAAGGGTTGATTTTATGATATATTTTCAACTACAGATAAATCGACAGGCGAATCAATACATCATGCTGCTAGTTGATTGCTATGTCTAAATCTGTCGTATGGTGTGTACTTGTATGTGTGTATTACAAGGTCCAACTGTTAAGTTGTTCTATGATGCCCAGGCTGCTAGGTCGTTCATTTCATCATCATCTTTTACAACAGGTTTCCTTCCTGCAAATATTACAAGAATAATATTTCTTTAATACACTGTTCATTTCCGACAAGAGAGAGAGAGAGAGAGAGAGCGAGGGGGAGAGAGAGAGAGAGAAAGAAAGGGAGAGCTTAAAAGGTCTATTCCTTTGATTGTCTATATACAACAAGACACAGTTCAGTTTTTACCACATTCAAAATCCCTTTTCTTCCATTTGTGGTATAATGGGGTTTTATTTCATGCTGATGGACATCACTGTCACTAGAATAGTAATAAAATCTTTAACTCTAGGATTTCCCAATTCGTAATCCCTGTTTCAATGCACTGGGAATGCTGGAGGTATCTCAAGGGAGGTAACCCAAGGGGGTAACTCAAGGGAAGAAAATGAACGAGGCAATATGTGATAAACAGGATATGGAATGAATGAATTGTAAACAAATGTATTTATTACTTCCAGGTTCAGATATAGGTACGGATGGTAAGTCTTCCGTAGCGGGACCATTTACATCTAACAGATGTTCTTCTATTTCTTCTTGTTCCAATTCTTCTAATTCAGCCATTAAATCATCCTAAATTATAAAGATAGGTTGCCAGGCATCAAAACATACGCCTACAGCATCTAAGTCGTTTGAGCAGTGAACAAAAATTGTCGCATATTTTGTTTTATTATCGGTAAGAAAACATTTATAATACACTAAAATCTGATTGCAAGTAACAACTCATTTAAGTTACATTATGGGAGATAAGATAAAAAGGTGGCAGTTCTAACTATAATAGTTAAAAACTAGATAGTGTAAAGGTTATTTGCTGAAAATTTCAGTCAAATTGATCCACTATTAGCCGAGAAAAAAGCGTTTGAAATATTCACATATCCTCGGTCATCATTACTCAAATCATTAATATAAACAGCATAGTCTCGATTATCCACTTGATTGATTTAATTATCAACGGCCATTAAGCGGCATATATGAATTCAATCCGCCAACATCGAAGGATAGCCTTGACATCAAGAGTTTATTATGGTCTGGATATGTTAATTAATGTCTAATTGATTATTTAGATAACATTTCAGGCCTAAAGAAAGACCTGTAATAAGCAGATTTTGCGCTTGCATAATGCTATTTTAAGGGCTACGTATAAACGTACTACACTTAGTAAGGATGACATTATATCCAATCACAGATCTGTACTAACTTCATTTGGTACTCCATGTGGAGATACCTATACAGATTTGCCCTTGTTATATTGGATACCTAAACTACATAAAAATCCCTACAAGCAACGTTTTATAGCAGGTTCATCCCGTTGTTCCACAAAACCAATTTCTAAAGTATTGACATCTATATTAACGACAGTTAAAGAAGGTATCCAAAAATACTGTGACAAAATATACTCTCGTAGTAGTATTAATCAGATGTGGATATTAAAAAATTCCAAAGAATTACTTGATGGTTTACAATCGAGATCACTTGCTTCAGTCTCCTCTATACAAACGTTTGACTTTTCTACATTGTACACGAAAATTCCCCATAGTAAATTAAAAGCTCGATTAAAAGACATTATTCACAGTGTCTTTTCATCAAAATCAGGAACTACTAGATATCAATATCTAGTTGTTAATTACAATTCCACATATTTTGTCAAGAACCATAGTGATTCAAAAAATAAATTCTCCGCCAACAAGATAATTCAGATGTTGGATTTTTTAATTGATAATATCTTTGTTGAATTTGGAGGGGAAATATATCAGCAAGTGGTAGGTATCCCCATGGGTACCAACTGTGCACCTTTGCTTGCTGATTTATTTCTCTATTCGTACGAAGCCGATTACATACAGGCACTCGTAAAAACTAATAAACGATTAGTCAGACATTTTAATTTCACTTATCGATATATCGATGATGTTCTATCACTGAACAATCCAAAATTTAGTGATTACATAGATTTCATATATCCTGATGAGCTCGAAATTAAAAACACTACTGACAGTGACAATCACGCTTCCTACCTGGATCTGCGTCTCGATTTTGACATTTGCCATAAACTTAGTGTTAAATTGTACGATAAACGTGATGACTTTGACTTTCCGATCGTTAACTTTCCATTTATTAGCAGTAACATTCCAATATCACCAGCTTATGGAGTGTTTTTGTCTCAGCTAATATGTTACACGAGAGCTTGTTCCTTTTATTCTGATTTTTTAAATAGATCGAGGCATTTGTCATCTAGGCTTCAACTACAGGGATACTTGCGCACTAAACTCAATAAAACCTTTAAAAAGATTGGTAAATATAACATGTCTCTCTCGGCTATTATTCAAGATATATTTTATTGACTCGTAAAGTATTATCTTCCTAATTATGTCTGTCTATTACATCGTTAACACTGTTCATCACGTGCATTTTGTATACCGATAGTCCATTGGCCAATCATGCTATTTCATTGAGATTTCGTCTAATAGTTTGGATGCAGCGATGGCGGATGTGGCGCCAGGCAGGGTAAGCTTACTCTTCCGGACACCTGTTACCACTGTTTGTCGTGTATTTTGTACATGGTGAACAGTCCATCTGCTGATTACACTATTTTGCCTCGGCCGTTTTTATTGGACTTCGAATTTTGACTAATGGTTTGGATTGTTCGTACTTGGTTTTATTTTATTTTTATTACAATTTGTTTGGCTTTTAGTCCTGTCCCATGCTAACGTTTAGTATACAAAACATTTAACATTATGGATTTAGCTGTTCAAATTCGTTGAAAATCAAGTGTTCGTCTCAAGTCCTTAAACCCTATGTATCAATCTAAAGTCAATCGGGTGATAACTTTGGTCACTAGAGTATTGAAAATCACTGGGCTTCTTTGTCTGATGACCTTAAACACTGTGTATAAATTAAACGTCATTCAGATAATAACTTTAGCCTAAAGTGCCTCAGCAAGATTTTTAAAAGTGATTAAAGGCCATAACTCTGACAGTAATTATTGGAAATCATAAAAAAATCAATGGGATTCTTCATCACATGACCTTAAACACTGTGTCTTAAATTTAAATTCCATTCGATATTCCAAAGTGATCAAGAGCCATAACTCTGGCAGTAATTATCTGAAATTGTTGAAAATCAATTCGCTTAAACACTGTGTATAAATTTAAAGAGAGAGAGAAATGGGGTTTAATGTCCACTCGACACAAACTATGTCATTTCGGGACTAACATATGGTTTAATTTCATTTCAATAATTTGCGTGAGCGTATGGGTCTTTGGCAGTGGCAGGAAACCGGAGTACCGGTCACGAGGCTGGAAAGGCGATCCTGCTTCTTGTCACTTACAACCGGGGATTCGAAACCACGCCAGTTGACTCAATGACAGGCCGTATGATACGGCACGCTAACCATTCGGCCATACACTCCCCCACCCCCAGTATAAATTTAAAGTCAATCGGATATTAACATTAGCTTCTAGAACGTCCACAAGATTTTTCAAAGTGATCCATAGGCCATAACTCTGGCAGTAATTATCGGAAATCGTTGAATATCAATAGGATTCTTCGTCTTGACCTCAAACACTGTGTATAAATTTTAAGTCAATCAGATATTATTAACTTTAGCCTCTAGGGCGTCCACAAGATTTTCAAAGTGATCAAGAACCATAACTTTTGCAGAAATTATCGCAAATCATTAGGCTTCTTCGTCACATTACCTTAAACTTAATGTCAATCGGACAGGGACTACGCCAATATACGACCACATTTGCTTCTGAAACGACATTCCAATCTGTCAAATTTGTATATATTTTTTTTAAATTACACATTTTTGGTGCCAACAGAAAACATTGTTGGTAACAAAAAAATTGCAATAACACAGCAACTATTAATAAACGTAGCTGGAATAGGTGAGGCAGGGATTAAAGTGATAAAGCGAAAGATGTCTACCTCATCAACATCTTGTCCGAACCCAATAGGATTAGATATAGCATCTGATATTTCACGAGCTATTTCATTCCCTTCAGCTACTTCATCCATTAGATCATGAACTTTATCTACATCCCTGTAATATAATAAAAACATAGTTTTTCTGTACAAAAGCCACTGAATAGAACCATAGGTTATTCAATGGCTGTATTCAATGATATTTGCTTCTATTTGCATGTAGTTATAGAATAAATAGATGTCTTCGTCTCATGACCATCAACATTGTGTTTAAATTGAAAATCAATCAGATCATGACTTTAGACTCTACAGTATCTACCAAATTTTTAAATGTGATCAAAGGCCATAACTCTGGCAGAAAATTTCGAAAGGACTTTTTTGTGTCATGAACGACTGATGGATGGGGGCGACAACAAAATACGACCATCTTTCAATGTGGGTGTATAAAAATATTCACCATCATATCATGTAGATAGCATTTAATAATATTGTGTGTCATTCAATGAACCAGCGGTTGTTGGGTGACCCCCTGAGAATATCATGAAAAAGATAGCCAAACAGTTTCTGTTGTTTATCCAAAAGGAAAATTAGGAGCAAGTTTGATGAAGATCTAGGATGCTTGTTTGAAGAAACCTGAAAAAAAATCTGTTAAAACCTACAGCATTCCTGCAGTTTTCAATAAAAGGGGCATAACTTAGGAATCGGGGCTAGGGTTTATGAATATCAAGAGGGATCGATGACCCCTATTTCAGTGCTTCAAGATATGAGGGGAAGTCAATAAGTTCATAGAAGTGAGTATTGATACACTCCTGAAGACATCACCGTTGATGCCATTATTGAGATAAGCCATCTGACGACAGTTTACAGACATAAACAACCCTTCCCAATCATTTATTTGAGATTTACAGTCTGTTGAACACAGGTACCCTCGTGTAATCCTGGTAAGTTCTAAAACTGAGCATCGTGAGGTTATTCAGTTTCTCGTGAAAGAGGGGGTGAATGTGACCGAAATAGATAAACGTATGACCAGTTTTTATAGGAAGGGAGCCCCTCAATATTCTACTGTTGCAAAATGGTCAGCTGAGTTTAAGCCGAGTTGCGGCTCCTTGGACGATGACCCACGGCCAGGAAGGCCTGTTGAAACCATTCCAGATGATTTGGTTGTATGGGTTCAGGGCTTAATCATGTCTGATCGTAGAATAAAGGTGGATGAGATATCTGCAGGCTGTTTCATTTCTCATGGAAGTGTTTGCACCATAATCCATGAGCACTTGCACATGTCCAAGGTGTCTGAAAGATGGGTGCCACGAAACTTAAATGCACAAGATCGACACCAGAGAGTTGAATCCAGTCGTGAGCTCTTGGAAATCAACAATGCTGATCCCTATAACTTTCCCGATAACCCTAGTAAGAATCCTGCACCCAAGAAATTCCGAACTTAACCTGCTGGCGTCGACCATTTTCTGGGATTCAAGGGGCATAATACTTATAGACTATAAACCACATAAAACTACAATAAAAGGAGCCTACTGTGCTGACATGCTGAAGCCATTGCGACCGGCGATCAAGGAGAAGAGGAGCGCCGTGTTGACTGCTGGAGTTATGCTTCTTCATGACAACGCCCCAGTGTACAAGAGTCGTATTGCACAGGTGCACTTCAACAATGTGGTTTTGAACCACTTAACCATTCCGTACAGTCCAGACCTTGCCCCAAGCGTTTTCTATCTGTATCGCAATTTGAAATCACACCTGTGTGGTACAAGATTTGGCGATGATGATGAACTCAAGGTAGATACTGGGGCGTGGCTGAGGGGCCAGCCAGAAGACTTCTACCACAAGGGCATAGACAGTCCCAGAGACAAAATGGGCAAAGTGCATTGAGGTCCAGCGAAATTATATTGAAAAATAAACCCCATTTCTCTCTCTCTCCCCCCCTCTCTCTCTCTCTATCTCTTTCTCTGTTTATTTAAGGTCAATATCTAAAGAACACCTTCACTGAAAAAGGTGACGTCCATATTAAATGTGAGCCTATAAAAATGAAGACTATTTGACTAATCATACAACATAAATATATATCTTACAAATTATTGTGAGCTCCTTTAAGAGCCTTTGCTGCAACTCCCATGACTTTGAGTACTTCGGTATTTGTACTAGCATCTTCTAAAGCCTCTCGTTGAAATTCAATAGTTGACAATGTACCATCAATTTTTTGTAATTGTTGATCAAATCTCCTTTTTTTCTTCAATGCTTGTAACGCAACTAAAAATATAAGGAAAATTCATTATACATATAGCAAATGAAACAGAAAGTATATATATGTATACGGTAGAACATGTACTTCAAAACTTTGGGGCCTATCCAAAATAGACAATATTCCAAAAAAAATAACTGTGTCCAAACATTTTTAAATCTGTCCGCTCAAGACAATGTTACATACATGTATACCAGACTTGGGTCAATATTGGCATCATTTTTAAAACAATGTAATTGTAGTAGTAATCAAATAAATAATAACTCATATCACTAGGGTTGTCCTCCCAACAACCAGAACATGTATTGTTTCTGGAAGTTTCTAGTCAATTATAGGGTACCCCACCATAAATAAATATCTCCCAATATCTCGACAATTACACCATAATACTTATATATATATATACCAAGCCTTAAATCTGTTTCACATATTTATTGTCACTAAATAAACGGTCATGTTATACTTAATAAGCTATGTCGTATTGTTTAATGGTCGAGAGCGAGACATTGAAAAATGACTATGCTAAGCTTGACAGCGCGCCCCTTTAATATGATTGTGCCAACTTTTTCTAATCATATTTGGAAAGCTTTTTCAATGACCTTTCAGAATATATTTAGTTTTATTCGCAAAATTTTGAACGATGGTCGGAATTTTCCCTTTATCTTTTTTAAATGACAATGTTTAGAGTGAGAGCGCGTCTCTTTAATATGACTGTGCCAACTTTTACTTATAAAATTTCCAAAGCTTATTCAATTACCTTTCGGGAATATTGGCTATGTTCAGGTTGAGAGCGCGCCCCTTTAGTTTGACTGTGCCAACTTTTGCTAATAATATTTGGAAAGCTTAGAATATTGGAACATCAGAATTTTGTACGACGGTCCGAATTTTGACACGGGATATCAACGGTCTTTCCCTTTAAATTTGTTTAAAAATCGGTCATATTTAGGATGAGAGCGCATCACTTTAATATGATTGTGCCAATTTTTACTAATAACATTTGGAAAGCTTATTTAATTACCTTTCGGAACACATTTAGTTGGATTCCTAGAATTTTGTAAGATAATGCGAAATTACACCTCAATTCTGAATTAAAGGAATGGATAAAAAATAATATTCTACTTTCACTTGATACATGTAATGTTGGATTTTATTGGTTGATAAAAATAGATGAGTTTGGGCGATTGTTTTCTTTATTCTGAATAGGTTGTCAACGAACAGGTTACCAAACTGATCCCGCAGTGAATATTCGCTTGGCCGCTACGATCACTGATAAGCATGGCATCGACGAGGCTTAATGAGTACGGCATATTAACTTTTTTACTCCGACAAATTAAATTCTCAAACATTTTTTTGAGGTAAAAGAAAAATAAATAAAGACGTTTGAAGTATTTGTGGTTAAAAACTATTTCCTATTTAGTGTAAATGGGTATTAAAATGAGTAAAATGCATCATTTTGCCCGAAACAGTTAGGTGTTAAGTAAACATGGCACGAGCCGTTGAGCCAATGACTACGAGGCTTGCAGTCAACGCACGTGTTCTCGACAGGCATCCGTTACAGAGATAATTCGTAAGTAATTCTGGACTCAGACTAGTAATTATTTGCCCATTGACTTCAATGTTAAAAGCATGTAATATCACAGGCTGTAGTTTTTTTCTCAACATTCCGTTGGTTCCAATCTTTTTAGGCACAATGGGGACCACATTTGGCAATCTCCTCATCATAAATTTGTAGGGGGTTGACCATTTAGATTTTTTGCTACGGGGATTTGAAGTTCGCTGGGGTAAAAATCTCACTTCCGACACAATGATTGCTCCGCAGAAAGACATTTTACACCCCCTATCCCTCCGCTGTAATATCCTCAGTATTACCCAAAACTGCTATGAAATTGAAAATTTGATGCCTTTTCTCCAATTCTAGACCAAAAAGTCAACCCAAAAATGCAGGAAGAGGGGAGAAAAAAAATAAGGGAAAAATTGTCTATTTATAAATCGCACTACATTCGTCCATCATGAAATGAGGGGAAATAATTACTAGTCTTAGTCCTATATACCTCACATGTTGCTGCTATTTGAACAAATCTTTTGTAATCTAATAAACAAACATATATGCAATTCCCTGGCCAAAGATTATGAAAATCCATGCATTTTCAGATGAGCAGTGCTGCATTCTGCAAACACTATAATACGTCAGAAAACTGCGGAATTTCAGAGAGAAATTTCAAAGGGCATGAATTTTGAATTCCACACAACATTTTTATTGTTGAACATAAATGCATTCTGTAAAAAGATGAGATAAATTCAATGTAAATCAAACATGAAAATACTTTAAAACAGCAATCATGATGCAATATTACACTTTTTAAGACTTTCATTAAAAACCACACAGTTTTTCGCAGTTAACGTAGTTTCAAGTGCCAAATTATGGTTAAATCTAAGATGTTGAAACCTGCAGTGCCTATCAATTTTAAACTGTCTCCTATATAGCTGTATTTCCATAGGATAAGTAAGTTGAAATAATCTGATTGTGTAACACTACAACAGCTTTTTCAACCCCACCCCCCAGTATGAAATCGTATAATTTGAAAGCACATGAATTTTGAATTCCACAGAACATTTTTATTATTGAACATAAATGCATTCTGTAAAAAGATGAGATAAATTCAATATAAATGAAACATGAAAATACTTTAAAACAGTAATCATGACGCAATATTAGACTTTCTGACACTTTCATCAAAAATCACACAGTTTTCTCTGTTAACATAGCTTCAAGTGCCAAATTGTGGCCAAATCTAAGATGTTGAAACATGAAGTGCCTATGAATATCAAAATATCACCTATATAGCTGTATTTCCACAGGATAAGTTAGTGGAAAAAATCTGATTATGTAACACTACAACAGTTTTTTTCATCCCCACCCCATAGTATTGAATCAGATACACTGCTGACCAATCATAGGTCACCCTGTTCACTCTGGTCTGTCAAATGATTTACAATGGTGATGGTGCCTACAACTTTCCTGGCAAAGAGATATGAACAACCGTCAACACACAGGCCATTTATTGGCATTTATGTTATCTTCCAATATGAGAGGTCATGATAAACACAAGGGTGTCCTGTTCAAGCTCGGAAATGAAATCATCATCAAAAAGCAAACTTTACAGGGGTCCTCGGCTGGAACCCAAACTGATTACGATTTGCCTTCCACTTTCATCACAGGTGACATAGAGAGAGATCAGGGATGAAATTGATATGCATCATCATTCTACAAAAGCCAGTCCAGGAAGTCATCGGGTTTCAAGATGTAGACCTGAAATGTTAAATTTGGATGAGAATGAGCATTCTGGGGCGAATACTATCCAGGGAAATGGATCATTGACATCCAGAAAATGGTCAAAATGTGCAATTCTGTCTTTCAGTTACATGCTAAGGGGACAAGAAAACCCTGTGCAGTACCAAATTTCCAGCCAATTAGTCAGCAGAAGTGGGGATCAGGTTGGATGTACTTCGTAAAGTGTATGAAATGCCCATTTATCTCACCTGTTCTGCTTCTTTTTTTCTTTTTAAAGCTTGTGTTGAGGTCAATCAATCCACTCTATGAATGAAACATTAGCCTTGGCACCTGAAATGATAGAAAGCTGGGGATAAATATGCAATAAAAAAAACTGTGGGATAATAAGAAAGGAAAAAAAATGGTCTCAATTGGAAATAGAAATAAACCTCTTTGTTTCTAGCGAACATCCCGTCACTGGACCTACAACTAGAAACCAGTTCACAGTCAGTAGTCAGTAAAAAAGTAAACTCTGAGTGTCACATAAGTCTATGGCAATCTCAAAGGTAGACACCATCTTTTGAAGTTTGGTCTAAATGTCAAGGCCAACTGCAGATTTGGTCAAATGTCACACAGGTGTAAATTTTGGAGTGTACCTGTTAACATATCATTGTGTGTAGGCCAAATATTTTAGGTCTAAATATTAAGGCTAACTGCAGACTTGGTTCAAGGTCACACATAAATTGGGGTGTGGGCGCATGATTTTTGGACAAAATTGTGGGTTAGGGCTAGGGTCAGGAATGGGTTTTGGCTTGGGCCTGGGGCACATGCTTATTGACGAGATTGCAGGTTAGGGTTATGGTTAGGGTAAGGTCTTGGGTTAGGGTTAGGGTCAGCTCTATTTACATCTCGGGACCTTCAGGCCAAATCTGCAGTTGAATAGGCCTTAATATTGAGACTTAAAACCACGTTTTGACACCATAGCGAACGAAATTTTAACATCTGCAAATCAAATTCACCCTCGGCCAACAGATACCCCCAATAATGGCTATTTTGATATGAAATACACACAAAACTTACTGCTGAGCAATAAAAAAACAGTATTCTTACCATTTCTGATACTTTCCATTCAAAACTTCCGGAAATAAGTGGCTCAGAAAATATTCATCGTCCATGCTTATTGTTATATCAGGACTCAGACTAGTAATTATTTGCCCATTGACTTCAATGTTAAAAGCATGTAACATCACAGGCTGTAGTTTTTTTCTCAACATTCCGTTGGTTCCAATCTTTTTAGGCACAATGGGGACCACATTTGGCAATCTCCTCATCATAAATTTGTAGGGGGTTGACCATTTAGATTTTTTGCTACGGGGATTTGAAGTTCGCTGGGGTAAAAATCTCACTTCCGACACAATGATTGCTCCGCAGAAAGACATTTTACACCCCCTATCCCTCCGCTGTAATATCCTCAGTATTACCCAAAACTGCTATGAAATTGAAAATTTGATGCCTTTTCTCCAATTCTAGACCAAAAAGTCAACCCAAAAATGCAGGAAGAGGGGAGAAAAAAAATAAGGGAAAAATTGTCTATTTATAAATCGCACTAATTACTAGTCTTAGTCCTTCTCTGTGAAACAGATTTGACAGGTTACCAGCTGGATCGGTCGAATAGGTCGCTAGGCGAATAGGTCGCCAATTTGTGTTCGGTGTAGAATTTAGAGTAGTCGGATCAACGTACTGATCCGAGTTTATGTACAAAAATAAATGTAAATGTATGGAATAATTAATTTAATATAGGCATAGGGCCTGAACAACATCAAAATAATTAATATTTTCACGTTCAACGCAAAATTGTGATCAATAATATAACGATTGTGCAATAATAGCTCCATCTTATCTAGTACATATATTTTCTATATAATAGCTCCATCTAATCTAGTACACCCACATTTCCTAAAATTTGAAAGAGAACTTTTGTTTATACTCACGCCTTTTATTTTTTGTCCCGTGTTTCTTCGCTGTTGCAATTTGTTGGCCGATTTTCTTTTCGAGGAAGTCGGATTTTTTAAGTAACATCTCTTCGACTTCACGAAGTCGTTGGATGGCTTCGGCTGGCGACGGAACCTGGTCTTTCTTCCCACCACCAAATAATTTTGCCAGTAAACTCATTTTTAAAGTTGTAGGGAGTAGAGTCGACAGTATTACACGAATATAAAATAAACACCGCAGTTCACCAAACAAGACTAATAACTAGCTATTTTAAATTAGTGAGCAAGTTTTTTCTGTTACTGAGTCACATACACGGGATGTTGTGTAATGATTCGTTGGGCATTCCCATTAATTCGTTATCAGTAAAACGCCCACCCAGATTAAACTGTCGTACAACAAGCTACCATTACAATAAGACCACTTACCATATCACACTGATCAGCAGTGAATATTCGCTGGACCGCTACAATCACTGATTAAAGGATGACGTACATGTGCATAGAGATATTGACAAGAGTTACAGTCATCTAATATTGACGCCAATAAACAAATAATTGCTAGTCTGATTCCATTTATTAAATATAGTTACCTCCCTTGCATTATTCGGATAATATATTGAATTTAAAAGTACCACTGCTTCTTTTTTCGAAAATTTTAAAACGTTGTGAGATATCAGACATAACGTTGTTTTTTTTTTAAAAAATATTTTTTAATAAGAATCATGTGGTTCGCATTTGAGCCATTTTTTTCAAAAACAAAACAAAGTTAGTTCTTACAGGGCCCCGTATTTATTATATCGGTCGCCAGTAATTGATCGAGACTAATTGAACAGCGCAACTAGATTGTAACTGGTTGAAAGAGACTAGAATACAAGTTAAAGCGTCAGTTTACAGCGCAGCCGACTCCGCGCAGTGAATTAAGGCAAGCGAGACGATTAAGAAAAAGGATTTCGTTAAACCCTGATCAACCTTTCCTAAATCACGACAGTTTCGCTGAAGGTAAGTTGTTAAGTCGTTTATTAATCTCGCCACACGTGCATGGAACATTAGCACGTTGTCTTTATCACGTAATCATGCACCGGCACGCGCATCGAATCAACTAACACTACGGTATCTAACCGGTGCCCATTTTAGGAGAGAAGTTGGCCGACTGCACACCGTTAGATGTAAACAAAAACTTTCAATGACTTGTACAACTCGAGAAAGGGGGAAATATTTTATAATTAACAAGTAGTTAACGCACAGAATCGATATAAATGAACTATGAAGTGTATATTGCAACAATGTAGTATATAGTTATATTAACTGTGGTGTATGAATCATGCTAATAAAATGTCTAGGGCTTTATAACACAGAGCCTACACACTGTAATATATATACATGTATATTGCTGAATATACAAAACATCCGACATACATACCAGGTTCATTCAACCATAACCTCAAACACTGTTTATTTTGAAATATATCCACATGAAATAATTCTCTATTAATTATGTTTAGACACATTGTAAAATCCAGTGGATATAATTAATGTTGTTATCCAGGGATATATAGTCAACTTCCAAGATTAATTGTATTTATATATATATTGTAAAAACCCATACCAGTGGATATCAGTTTTATAATCCTAGAGATACTCCAGTTTCATGGAATATATGTTAGTTAACTCCCAATTAGATATTAATATAATCAGGATTAATTGTATAGATACATAGTAAAGCCAGTTATAATACTATAATAGTATAAGGTACAATTTATGGAAGATATATTTACTGATGTGCCATTAAACAACATTTCATTCATTACTGGATTTATTACAATGAGGATGCTTCCACAAGGATCTTCTTGTCTTCATCAAGACAAGGATACAAATATCAGAATCACTAATTTGTTATATTTAAATAGTTGTGCTGTTTTACCAGAAGTTTCTGGATTAAATGTAAGTTTCAAACCATTGTTGGCAACAGATCTCAACAATATGTCAACAGATCTGAACAATAGGCCAACAGTGGTGTTTGAAACTTAAAATTAAATATAGAAACTTTTGCTGAATCAACAAAATTACACGATATTACCCCAGTAGAATAATGTTATAATCCCAGAGATATGTCAGTTTTACCCTGGGATAATAATAGTGAATAGATCATGCATAACAATATCAAATTATATTAAATATAGTTTTATATACGAGTCAGATATCCTAAATGAAATGAAATGGGGTTTAATATCCTCTTCTTTTTCTCCTAAACTGGGCCAATGGGTTAGGGTTAGGGTTGGATTGGGTAAACTGGGCCAATGGGTTAGGGTTAGGGTTGGATTGGGTAAACTGGGCCAATGGGTTAGGGTTGGATTGGGTAAACTGGGCTAATGAAGACGGATATTTCTGCCATATGTCAAGTGATTGAATCCACTATCGATGATATGTAGATACATTCTAGAACTTAGTGCACTTCTTTGTTTCATGGTAAACGATGAATATATATATAAAAGGTAAGCAGACACAAACTGATTTCAACATTGGTTTGATAACATTTTAACATTTTTAAACATTTTTCGCTAATCTTGTAGCTTTTTAAAATAATGTCACTGTCTATATATATTGATATACATATATATATATACATGTATATAGGGTTAGTCTTGTTGACTTCCAAACCATAGAATAACAGTTAATCGCTATTTATTATATTTAGATAATTTGTAAAAACCCCATAGAATAATGAAACTGGGTCTAATTTTCTAGAAGTCTAAATACAGTTATTACTGGTACATACTGTTATATTGTTGGGAGATATATCAGTGTGTTCATGGTATACTCTTATTAACCATAAATAACTATAAGATATCAGTTTATTGTCCTGGTGAAACTTCAATTTTATACCAGAGTGATTTAATTCATTGTGTATTTATAAATAACAATATACTGTACTCTAAAGTCACTCTCATTTCACGGATTTTAAACATTTATGTCCAAAGATAAAAGGGGAGGTTGAATGTTCGAATGGTTAGCACGTTCTCGTTGTATCATAAGGTCTGTCATTGAGTCAACTGGCGTGGTTTCGATTCCCCTATTGAATGTGACAAGGAGTAGGGTCGCCTGCCCAACCTCGTGGGTTTTTTCTCTGAGTCCTCCAGATTCCACCCACTGCTCAAGATCACTACACTGAAGAACTGTATGTCAGTCTCGAAATGACCTAGTTTTTGTTGTGTGGACATAAGCCTACACCCCATCTCTCTCTCTCTCTGTGTCTCTCTCTCCTAAGATAAAATCGATATCATAATTTGATTAATTGTGTTGTTACTGTGTCGAAAAAACACAAAACTTTGCACAGTTTCTTATCGATGTATTTGATACATAAAAACAACAAAATTGTTCGTAAATTGATATAATTCAGGTATTTTCATCATAACAACATATTAATTGGATAACCAGCTATAATCTGTGGGTACATTCAGATACAATATTTCAAAACTTCACAGAGTTTAATCATAAGACTAAGACAAAAATTAATATTAAAGTTATATTATGTAATTGCTAAATCTGCCGATTACACATCTTTCTTTTGACTTCAAATATCTTTAGAAATTATTTAAGCTTTTATTCACATGACAAGCCTTTAATCAACCCTCTAGATTATTGGATAGCAGAGATTTCAATGGATTAAAACATCTTCGACATTTAACGATAAAATGGACAATTGATGCTAAGACTCGGTTGTGAAGTACCGTTGCTAGAATAATCTGCTTTAAACAACTTCATTCAGAATAAAGTAATTTGAGTGCAATTGTTGATATATTCATTTTGTATTATCTATTTTTGAACTATTACAGAAAAAACAACCAGCTCTTATATACTGTATCTTTAAAGTTTTATAACAAGAATGACCACTCTTTTACTTAATTTTACATAATGCAGCTTTAATATCAATAAACGCTAGACAAGAAATACTGATCTGTGTCAGGCCAAAGGACATTTACAGTTAACAGAAAGAATGTGACTGACAAATCTTTAATTTGTGGCTGGTAAAGTCACAAAGTTGATTTATTTCAAGGCAGTATAGGCTTACATTTTTATACACCTACTTGGAAATGTGGTTGTATACATTTTTGGTCACCCCCATCTTGTCAACGCTCTACAGACTACATTTATCATCTAGTCCTTTTGAAATTGACATCTGTTGTTACGTTGTTTACGAGAAGAAGCCTGTTTAATTTCAACAATTCCTGCTAATTTGGTGTACTTCTTTAGTTATGAGCTTGTGTCACTTTGTTGAACCGGGTGTGTTTTTGGAAATGAATAAAGTTAACAGGAATACGATGCAGTGTGTTATGATGGGATATTCTGATTTATGTGCATGCCAATGTGTATAAGGGACATGGGTTTTCCATACCATCTGAACGACAAGGGTCTTGTGGTTTTCATACCATCTGAACGACAAGGGTCTTGGGGTTTTCATACCATCTCCCAGAACAATAAGGAGAAACTAGGATGGAATATCCGACTACATGCATTGATCCTTGACCACCTGTGGCTGCCACCCAATGCATTCAGTATTTTTGTTAGTGTAGCAACAATGATACATAGATTTGATAGGATGAATAAAGAATGAATGAATTGTGATAATGACATGTCAGCACTAACTGGTGTATATTTCTCCAAACATGTTGATTAAACAACACAAATAAACCAAATAAACAACAAGTCATCCATTTTACTGGCCTTGAAAAACAAACTCAGTTTCTTTCTCACTGAAAGTTCATCACCTTTTATCATCTCTGAAGACAATAGTAGATAATATCATCCAGATCTACTTCTATAATACATGTAGATAAAAAAAACTGTAGACTTGTTCATCCTGCCCCTCATCAAGATATGGAAGTCAATGACAAGGAGTGGTGTTGCACGGATGGCCTGGCCAGGGACATCATAGTCGTTCCTGTGTACACAATGGTGTGCATATTAAAGACCCTGTGATGGTTGAAATTCGAAATAAAGAATAGACTGTGGCGCTGTTATCCTGGCAAATTACCCTTTAAGAACATTGCATGATGTAAGCCTATCTTCATTAACCAGTAGGATGTTAGACTCTTATTTTATTTCATATACAGCGCATTATACTTGAAATCAATCTACATACCATATGAAATAAATAGATAGAAATGTACTACCTGGTTCACCTGTACAGTATACCTTGACTACATGTAGATAGACCTGAAAACAATCTACATATTCTTCACCATGGGGGTTGAGTAGTAAACTTTACTTTACAACCAAATAACATCATGTACATTAGGCCATGTAACAAATTGATTTGTGATTTTGGTCAGAAGATAAATATTTGAAATGAAAAATTTTAAGAGTTTAAAGAAATATTTAAAGTGAAAAATTTTAAGAAGAAATGAATGAAATTTTTTAATATGATTTATCATCCTTTGTACAAGTACAACCTTCGATGCTATACTTTGCATATCAACCTGTTTCATAGTTTCGTCTTTTACAGGCCTGTCTCGTGGTTTTAGCGTTTACAGGCCTGTTTCATAGTTTTAGCTTCTACAGGCCGGTCTCGTGGGGTTTTTTATACTTTGTTTTATTCCACATATATTCGAGGTTTCAGATCCATTATCAAAGTTATTAGTAGTTTGTGTGAGTAAGTATTGTGCTGACTCACCAATCAAGAGGTGAGAAAGTTCCAACATGGTTTTCCATATACACGCAGGATGGAGTGTATGACCCCTATACATGTAAGTGATGCAGGACGGGAGTGTATGAACCCTATATATGTAAGTGGTGCAAGACGGATGGGGTGCCTGGCAATAAAAAAAAGCATTTAAAAAACAATCAGTGTTTTAAATGTTGAATTCTGTGAAATCAATATTAAGATTGTGGTGAAGATGTAGGTAAAGAGAAGAAATCAGCAGTCAGTGGTTGTATATATAGGACAGGCAGTGAATCGGATGAATAATGATAAAACACATCATGTTAATACACAGCTAGCTTAGCTAGCTAGGTACAACTCACAGCTCTATTGTGAATTGTTAAACTGGTCTGTCTCCATCACAATAATACATGTATCTGGCAAGGAACAGCTCTAGTCTGGTGTTATAGGGCCAGCTCACTGGGTACAGCTCTACTGTAGATGTGGATATTCTAGGTGGGAGATTCTTAAAACTGGCTTTCTGTAAGTTATATATTTTATTTCATTTCATGCTAGTTTTAATGTCCTTGTGCGAGCCATAGAATGGAATAATAGAGTTGTGAACACAATCTTTCGCTCTCTCTCTCTCTGAATTTTTTACCTGTAGATACAATATATATTTCCACGATAATTCTGGTTCAAAAATGTAAATTTACATGTGAAAAGTCTTGTGCATGATATGTGCGATATATTCCTGGGGAAAACATAATGAATTATTAATTAAGTAGTTTTAAAAGTAGGTGTTGATATGAAATGAATTAACATCATCCAAGCTGTGACAAATTATATGTATATGATTAATTACACTGCCACAATTCACTCCTGTAACTCCAGGCCGGGAAATAACAGTTTTAGATACATGTATACCGGACAAAATGTCAGGCAGTAATGAAATACATGTAGTACGTGACATTTCAACTTAGTGCCAGACGTCATGTATTAATAATATCAATAAAAAAGAGAAATCAGTGCCAGACAAAATGACAAGCACCAGAGGTTTTGTGCCTGACAAGGCCTGAATCTGTGCCTGACATTGTCTATTACCCCGTTCAGACGCTTATAACTAAACTGGTTTAACTTATCCGGCGATTTTTATCCGGCAATTTTTGCGTTCATACGTGTTTTAAGATACTGACACTATACTGGATTAACATTCCTGACCATGTTCCTGACCTCGTCGGTCAAGGGTCAGAGGTAAACGCGCATGAGCACTAGAAGCCGCCATTTTTCTAAGATTGTTATTTACTACGCACTGCGCATGTCCAGAGTGAAAATATCCGGATATTTTAATCCTACCCGTTCAGACGCCGAAAGTTAAACCAGATAAAAAAAAAAGCTGAATTCAATTCACCTACGGAGGTGGATATTTTAAACTAGTTTAAAATCTCCACATATGCGTTCAGACTACGAAAATTGCTGAATTAACTATCGCCGGATAAGTTAAACTAGTTTAACTTGCGCGTCTGAACGGGGTATATGATAGGTGCCTTGTTTCCTTGCATGCATGTCACTGACTGCTATAATAGACAAAACATAAAAAAAAATCTAGTTGTGCTGTACACAGTATAATGTAAAGTTGACATTGACCATCTGACAGTGTTGTTGGTGAAGTCAAGCATGTAAATGTTAAATTATCACAGGACCTTTGTGAAATTAATCATTTCTTGTGACAGACATGGGGCTCAGTCAGGGTTGTAAGACTTTGGTAATTACACGGACTATGTTCATGGACTATGTTCAGCATTTTAAAAACCTACTAAAATTCATCAAATTTTGAGTTAAAATATCAAACAAACTTGACTTTTACAGTTGTCTGTATTGTGCGAGACTTTATGTAGCAGATAAAGAAAATTCAGTCAGGTGGCCGGGTATCCTTACTAAAAAAAAAATAAAGTTGGACCAGGGCCTGTTTCATGAAATTTTAACTATGATAAAATCCAAATTTTAGTAATTTGATTGGATAATGTTTGCTTGATTTTAGTGCTTAGCCAATCAAAACAGAAGTATCTACTAAAATTTGGATTTTATTTTTAGTTAAGATTTTGAGAAACGGGGCCCAGGTTTCGTATCAGCCCCAGAAAATCTACATTGTACTATCAATGCACTAGAGTCATAGTTAAGATTTCTATAGCAACACAGCAAGGACAGGTTAAAGCAGGGATGGGGTCTGACTGGGCTGCAACTAGGAGCCCCACCCCACCCACCCCCAATTTAATTCGAAACAAAATTTTGTTGATGTAACTTGTAAGGGCTCCTGTGACATTTTCAGTCAGGGGTCCCATGCAAGCTTAACCAGCCCTGACGTGCACAGTAGCTGGCTGATTATTGTTTCCAGTGTTTCCACTATATGCTGGAGCCAACAGTAGTGTAACTGTTTCTATAGATCGTACAGTAGCTGACTGTATACAAGTGTCTGTTACAATAGAAGTTTTATTTGCCTGTATTAAATCATATTATCAACCAACCAGCTAGGTTGTTATACGATATTCATTGTAAAGAAATCAGTTGGAGGCCCGAATCCTAAAGATATAACTTGATGTATCATGACTCACCATTATTCAAGGGTCCATACCACATGTTTAACAGGATAGGTGTTGATTCAAGAGGGTTTAAAAAAGCTGCAATATTGTACACCATGTATTGTCTTGTCCACTGCTACAATTCATACACCCTTCAAGGCTTTGCACAAGTAAAAATAGCTTCAAATGCACAATTCTCAAAACATGGAAATAAGTAATTATGTTACAAATAGTGAAGAGTGGAACGCTGAAATAGCTTAGAACAGTTTTCAACATTTAATCATGTGTGCGTTCTAATTCTGACAGAAATATCACATAGCCGTTGAATTTTAGATTAAATCTTGAATTTATTTGGTAAGGTTTCATCTTTATTTTAATTGGAAATGATTTATTATGTGCAGTTTAATTGGAAATTAAGAGAGTTATAGGCCAATAATGTTTTTGTTATCAAATGTCTACAAAACATGGTCAAAAGAAGTCCTTAGAACAATCCACTACTGTGGCTGGAGCAAGATGGAAGACATGATTCTTATTTTAAATGTAAAGAATTAGATCAGAATTTATCAATAAATATAAGAACTTATTCAGATAGTTGCACATTAGTCATGAGATCTATTTCCTACATTTTAATTGTGTGACTTGATGACCATTACTTTAAAGAAGCTTGATTATCCAGCCTTTCAAATAACATGTAATGAGACTGAGAGAGAAAATGTCACAAACAACACATGAAAAGTGTTTCTGTCAGAGGTACAAAACTTGGAATATTGGCAACTATCCATTTCAGTAAATTTTATCCCAATGGAAGAGGAAATGTTCCTTTAATACCAGTTTGATATTCACTAGTTTTTATTTTATTGTAGATCCCATGGTGTATCCAATATCTTCATATCTGAGTGATTATTTGTAATAGTATCTTAGTGGTGTTCTATTTGTGGTTTTTAAATTATTGTTGTATATCCTATTTAGTATGATACCCCTCTCTGATATACCTTGACTTTAAAGTATAAGTAATAATATCTAGGTGTTTTTAGAGAATTTGTTTGTTATCTTGTTGGAATGTTTAGCTATAAATCAGGATAAAACAGTAATTTTATATCAGGTTGATAGATCCGATGGATGTTGGCTGTCGATCATACAGCGGTGTGGTTACAGGGAGTAACAGCCCCGGACATCCATCCTGGGGTTGTGGGGCAGAGGGAGTGAAACCTCAACATTGACTTAATGACACATACCCACATATGTATGTTGGCTTATCAAAGATCACAGGGGTGATGAGACACTCCCACTACTAACGCATCAACAATATGCATTTATTTGAATTGAGATGTTTTGTATGATAATAAGACTTAAATTGATATGAGATATATAAATTACCATGATATTATATTACATTGTGCACCCTGGTTTATACCAGTTGTTAAATATATTCAACCTAAAAATGTCACCTGACCAAATACAGACATTAAAGACTAATGTGCAGCTATTTATTTGTGCAATGCCAAGTAAAAGAATTTTGTCTGGATGGCAGCTTGTCTGTCAACTCTTCCATCAATTATTTACTACAAAGGCTTCTTTAACAGGTGTGGATATACAGGTGGATATCTAAACAACACTTGTCAACATCACTGGAACTACTCCCCGCCCCCCAGAAAATCCGTTCTAACTAGACAACACTTGTCAACATCACTGGAGCTAACCCTGACTTGTGTCTTATACCCTGTTCAGACGCTTATTATGAACTGGTTTATAAACCCCGGGGATCGTTAAACCAGTTTAACTTAAGCGTCTGAACGCACATGTGGGGCAAATAAACCAGTTTAAAAACCCCAGCTCGCGACCTGTCTTTGTGAAGGCTTTTTATTTTAAACTGGTTCATCTTAGCCGTCTGAACGGGTTGGCTTAAAAACCCCAGCTCCAGCTTGCTTTGAGCATACGCAGTACGCAGTAAGTTACATTCCTGTGAAAATATCGGGGTCAGACAGTGCCAATGTTAACGAAAGCGTGCGAGAACCGAATAAAGATGGTTAAGCTGCCCATGCGTGGTTAACTCTAACCTCCGACCGAAGTGGTCAGAATAGTTAAACTGGTTTGGCTTATAGTATGTGTGAACGCAACACGATGCTGTCTTAAAAACCCCGGCGATTATGAACTGGTTTAAAAATAAGCGTCTGAACGGACTATAACTCTATACATTTCTTATACTATACACAGCTGGAGCTAACCCTGACTTGTGTCTACTCTAAACAACACTTGTTGATAATGCTGGAGCTAACCCTGACTTGTCAATATGGCTGGAGCTAACCCTGACTTGTGTTCTTGATTGGAAGTAAATGCCAGTAATTAAAAAATTGAGTTACTTTGCATTTTCATAACGCAGAAGATATATGGTAGAAATAAGTTAATTAAAAGATGACAAGCTATAGAATTGATGTTAGTTTTCAGTCTCCATGTATAAAGGTACAACTGCTGTTAGTTTTCAGTCTCCCTGTATAAAGATTAGCTGACTATAAGTGTTATAATGAGGGAGTTAGTTGACTTTACATTGAACAGGAAGAGGATGCAATTATAAAACATGTCTCTCTACTTTAATATACATCTAATATACATAGCTTTTAGCTTTATATAAAGGTCAAAAATAGGTCAGGGTAGACAAGAACCGTTGAGATGTTTCAAGCCAGGGGGGACATCTGTGCAGCCTATTAGTTTGGATAGGACGAAAAAAGTTGAAGTACACCAGTCACCTGTTCGAAAAACCCTATGTACATGGTTCACACCAACATGTACATAGTGCCTTGGTTTTTAATACCATGGGAAGGACTAGACACTTTTCCTTACTTAGCCAGGGAACTTGTAGTTTGTGTATGTCTGTGCTGTCCTCGCCGAGTCACTGTGGCTTCTCTTGTACCCAGTAGTGTAAAAATTGAGAACCTAAATCAAATAGGTTTAATTACCTCCTATAATGTTGATGGTTTTATTAGACAATGAGTGTAAGTATATTGTGATTTATAGGTTTATTATGATATTTAAGATAAGAGAAATCAGGTTACATGTAGGTGTATTTACCTGGGGTGTCTTTAAGGTCATGAGGTCAATTATAGTATTAATATATAGCCACACCTACAGTATCGTCCACTTGATATAACATGAAATATACATTAACACATTCATACTAGACACATCCTCGACCAGGACACATTAATTTCAACTTTTATTCTTCATAAATACCCATCAAAATCCTTTTTATACACCCACATTGAAATGTGGTCGTATATTGTCGTCGCCCCCGTCCGTCCGTCGGTCCGTCCGGCGTCCACAATTGCTTGTGGACGCTCTAGAGGCTAAAGTTAATATCCGATTGACTTTTAATTTATACACAGAGTTTAAGGTCATGAGACGACGAAGCCTATTGTTTTTCAGCGATTTCCGATAATAACTACCAGAGTTATGGCCCTTGATCACTTCAAAAAATCTTGTGGATGCTCTAGAGGCCAAAGTTAATAACCGATTGGCTTTAAATTTATACACAGTGTTTAAGGTCATAAGACGAAGAAGCCTATTGATTTTCAGTGATTTCCGATAATTAGTGCCAGAGTTATGGTCCTTGATCCCTTCAAAAAATCTTGTGGATGCGCTAAAAGCCAAAGTTAATATCCGATTGACTTTAAATTTATACACAGTGTTTAAGGTCATGAGACGAAGAAGCCTATTGATTTTCAGCGATCTCTGATAATTATTGCCAGAGTTATGGCCCTTGATCACATCAAAAAATCCTGTGGACGCTCTAGAGGCCAAAGTTAATATCCGATTGACTTTAAATTTACACACACTGTTTAAGGTAATGAGACGAAGAAGCCTACTGATTTTCAGCAATTTCAAATAATTACTTCCAGAGTTATCTTTCTTGATCACTTCAAAAAACCTTGTGACACTATAGATGCCAAACTTATCATCCGATTGACTTCAGATTGATACACAGAGTTTAAGGTGTTGAAACGAACAAGTATTTTGATTTTCAATGAATTTTGATAACTGAACAGCTAAATCCATGATGTTAAATGTTTCCTATACTAATTGTTAGCGTGAGGCAAAACTTTATAAAAAGCAAACAAATTCTAATGATTTTCAGATAATTACATAATGAGTTGTTACTCATAATCAGATTTTAGTGTATTACAAATGTTTCATTACCAAAAAAAGTAAAAATATGCGACAACCCTTGTTGACTGCCCGGACGATTTAGCTGCTGTGGGCGTATGTTTCGTTGCCTGGCAACCTATCTTTCTTGGTGGGGGAGACAGAGTCATTCAAAAACACAAAATTCTTGGTTGATCTTCTAAACAAACTTGGGTAAGGCGCTGGCTCACTTTCCTGGAGGTTGGGTGTTCGATCCCTGCATTGGCTGAGAAAGTTCATCTTGATTTCTCAGCGTGGTTTCCCCTTGTCAGTGATGCAGAAGGAGGGCCTGACAAGCACAGCTGGGACGAAAAACCGAGGTCTCATGTATACATTGACGTGCGCGTAAAAGATCCCTTGGCAGTTGCCCGGGCAAATTTTCCCTCATAGCACACTGTATATGGTGTATGCCTGTTTTTCATTAGCCCAGGCAAGGTGCAGAAGAGTAGGACGTTAAACCCCATTTCATTTCATTTCATTTCATTTCTAAAAAAACTTAAAGTGCACATAAAATGGCCCTAAAAACTTCTCTATGTGAGCAGTCCATGGTTATTTTATCCACTTTACGGCAAATTCACATCAATCCGACTAAAATTAAATCAGCTATCTTCATTCAAAGTCGTAAAAATAGACCTCCCGTAAAAACGACTTTGCCAATTATTGAAAACACCCTTAATCCCCTCAGACGCCAGTGACGTCACAGTGACCGAATGCATATTCGGAATGTTTATTCCTTAATTACCCATATACAGCCGGCGTGTGTATTCATTAACGCCTGACTGATTCCTTAATCCCCCTAATTAAATAAAACAATTGACTACGGAATAATTTGTTTTATAATTCAATTTAATTCAAGATCCAATTTAGAATTTGCTTCATAATGTACGGTCGTTCTGTTTTCTCACGGCAGCGATTTTAATACACTCTACCATCGTGTACAGTCTAAACGATTCGAGATACATTTTCGTCAGAAGTTTATTGTTCGAATTTAGAATCTGTTTCATTATGTACGATCGTTCTGTTTACTCACGGCAGCGATTTTAATAGAGTCCCATCTATTCGAGATACATTTTCGTCAGAAGAGTATTGTGGTTCGAATTTCCCCGAGTAAAAGAGTATAGGAGTAAAAAGATGTGGTCACGCAAAATATATCATAAATTTCAAACATGATTTGTAAATGACGATCCGTTCTCGACGTACGGCGCCTTTATTTCTGCTTGCGAATTTGACTTTATTACTCTGAAATAAACCGTAAAAATGAAATACGAAGAAATATCTCAATATACGTTAGAATTAACAGATTGAGAAGGATCACCTAACTATCTATGTGTATCGCAAGTGTACTGTCGTTAATACCTGTCATTAATCAATCAGACTAAATTTGAACAGTGATTGGGTCATAAAGTAATTGAGAATGTTGATTAGGTGATTATCTTTTTCTTTGCTCACCGATGTTTTTGTAATACAGTAGCCTCGTATTATTTGTTGATTGGTGTTTAAACAACATCTAAATATAAATCCTTCGATGGATATACGTTTGTGATAAGATAAGGTTATAATGTCTAACATCATTTAACTTTTTTATAAAGAATACAAGTATTTTACAATTAAATTGACAGTTTAATCACTCACCAAACGGCACCAGGAACTCCACATTTGTTCAAGTGTATTTGATATTCATTATTACAAATTGATCTGGCCGGCGTAACAAAAAATGATAATTACCCTTCTAAATTATAACCACAATACTGACGAAAATGTATCTCGAATCGTTTGGACTGCACACGATGGTAGATTGTATTAAAATCGCTGCCGTGAGAAAACAGAACGGCCGTACATAATGAAACAAATTTTAAAATGGATCTTGAATTAAAATGTATTACAAAACAAATTATTCCGTAGTCAATTGTTTTATTTAATTAGGGGGATTAAGGAATCAGTCAGGCGTTAATAAATACACACGCCGGGTGTGTATAGGTAATTAAGCAATCGTTCGTAAAATGTTCACTGCATATCACTGTTGTGACTGCAGGTTGCCAATCAGGATTTGAATTGTTTACAAACGCATTCCAATTTTTCCGTATGATTTCATCGTTGGGAAATTTATGAAACGCCGGTACATTATTCCCCTGTCCCTTGCTGGGATTTCCACAACTCTCAATAACACAACGGTAATATGGCATCTTGAAATACACTCGGTAATATTCTAGTCACAAATATATAATCTATTACAACCCAAGACGAGAAAGGTCGGCTTTTGAAAATGCTTTGACTGATATAGTGATATGTAACTTACATGTAAATAATTATGCGTTAATGATTACGCCAGTCAAATGTTTATTGGACCGACAAATACACACGTGTCAACTGGCTGTGTGATATATTGTACAGATGATGTGTATACTATGTGTAGTGCCTGTGACGTCACCAGCCAATCAACCAGATTAAGGTTGTAATTGAAAATTTGAAAACCGTTTTTGGCAGTCGGATACTAAAACGTAAATATCTGAATTAATTTTAATCAGATTAGTTTGAACTTGCCGTAAAATGGATTTTGTAACTATTGAGTACCCGTACGTAAAAATTTTTTGAATCATTTGATGTGGTCTTTAAGTTACATTTTCAAGTTTTGAAATTCAAAATAGAAACAACATTTACAAACATCTAGCGTCTATGGATGTATATTTACATAGATTTATTAGAATCCGAAACAATTAAAAAATATATTGGGTTTATCTCCTATTATACAGTGGTACATGAATAAAAGAACCAGGAGACAAGAAGGGAAATCGACGGAACTATTCTGACACACCTTGGGTCAGGGTTATTATAAACTATGCATGTTTCTATTCAAATTATGAGAAAAAGTAATAAATTCTCTAAACCATGACGTGTTCTAGATTAAATCTTTCAATTTTCTATCACACAGTCTCGCTGTTTAGGAATTAATATTTATTATTTGCAACAGTTAACGGTCTCTCAGACCATCAGATGGAACAAATTTAAAATTTTGAGATCAGCCCGAAACTCAGTCTTGGATCAAATGTTTGAATGTTCTACTTGTGATTTATTATTTGTTAAACTATACATGCTTGGAGAAAATCTAGCAGGACTGGAGTTTGATTCGTTGTTTACTGAGACAGAGATTGTCTAAGATAATAAAAACATCTGATGGAATAACTCCTGATGCTATTTATAGTAACACTCAAAACACATGTAGCACTATTCTTTCTAAATATAGCTACAGGGTGTGATGACCTTGACATCTTGAGGTATAAGGTCATACGGCAGCACCAGATGTAACCTTAGACATATGTTTATTATTAGCTGAGTTGATGGATGCGGATGCGATGGAATCTCTCTTTCAACATTCTAAAATAACTAATAAGCTTTTATCATGGCTAAAACATACTACAATAAACTAGGACTAAAACATCCATATCTTAAAGATGATCTTGTATATGTAGGGATCTTTGGAAATGTCAGAAACAAGTGAACCCCACATGGTTTGTCAGACAACCCCACTTCTTGTCAGATAGAAGACTGGGATCACTTGACTCTTTCACTTGTCAGATAGACGACTGGGATCACTTGACTCTTTCACATACCTATGATATAAAACACACACGAAAAGCCACTCGGACACGACCCCCTGTAAGTTTTATACTTAAACAGATTTTAATCAATATATTAATAGTTATTTTACATCTATCTGTAGGAAGCCACTTGACTTAAGTTGTTTGGTATATGAGAGTAATGATTGTAGTTAACAGTATATGAGACAGTATTGTTTGTAGTAGTTTGTGGTTTGTATAACCATTGGTGGGGGGAGGGGGCTAGGGTTAGGGTTGGAGTCAGGTGGTTGACCGAATGGTTAGCATGTACATGTTGTATCATAAAGCCTGTCATTGAGTCAACTTCCGTGGTTTTGGTTCCCCTGTTGTACGTGACAAGGAGTAGCTTTCGTCCGTTTTTTTTTTGGTCCTTCCGGTTTTCTTCCACTGCTAAAGCATATTGTTGTTAGTCCCGAAATGGCCAAATTTGTGTTGAGTGGATGTTAAACCCCATTTCTCTCACTCTCTCTCTCTCTCTGTATACCTAGTAGATGTGGTTTAAATAAATGACTTCCATAGCTAGGTGATAGGACTTGTTAAATATCCAATGTTTATTCAAGAAATCTGTTTTACAGCCACACCTACTTTCCTGTGTTAAATCCACACCTTCAATCACATCATAATTCTTGGCTCACCCATACCTCATGATATATAGATTAACTTTTCATATTCATGTGTCCTTGTAGTTGAGTTTCCCTGCTTTAATTAACACTATTTAAATAAAGTGTTCATGTAACTTTAATAATACTGAGGTTTCACAGCTTAACACTTACCGGTACATTTAGATAAGTGTTCATGTAACGTTTCGCTAAATTGACACTTGCAGCTACTCTTGGTAGATGGCAACATTTTACCTTCGCAAGGTAGCCACAAACTGCGTCCACGATGTTGATAGGCTAACAAAGGCCTAATACAGCATGGATAGATCGCTGAAGATGAGATTACTAATTAAGCACTCACATGTATCAGCCTTTTCTATTTTTGTTGAAATGGCTTCTGTGGATTTAGTTCAGACTGGACGATAGATATTAAACAAAGTTTAGCTAAGTGATGAAATTATACCGTCTAACATAAATACAAAAATTGTGGAATCTCTTTAAGAATATATCTGTATAAAGCACTACACTTAGGTGGGTGTGCTTACCCTTTCTACAGCACCTGATACTAGGCAGGTTCATCAATGAATTATTATATATAATCACACCCTAACCCTAGCCCTCCCCACCCTCCTGTATCAATCAACAAGTTATATAAATCTGTTGAGGTATATATTTTAATGAGGGGGAGGAGCCACATGGATTGACAGACTGTAAGATAACAAGAATTGTGCAGATACAGTAGCTCAATTCTGATTTATAACCAGATGTTATGGTGTGGTTTAAATCATATCACACTCACCAGAATCTGGTTCATTTATTCTAAATTCTAGGGACTTTACATCCTCAGAATTGGTCGATACAAATTACACAATCGTCAAGGGTGAACAACTAGAAAACGTGTCTCCCCCATAGATTAACCCATGGGTATAGTGGAGAATGAAACCACTGGGGATACCGAGTATGGGAACTATTTTAATAAGGGTATTTTGCTGCACTGACTTGCCTAGTGAAGACTGCAGATCATATGAATTTTAAGGTCCACAACTTGGCCTCGACTTCTCATCCTAACTAGGCAGCATCGTAAGATAACTAGTTGCGATAAAGTGAAATAGGTAATTCATCAAACTCTATTTCATGTTTATTGGTTCTAATTTTGTGGTGGATAGTAAAAGTACCGTCTAATTGTCCTGGCGCGATGATTTATGTCCAGTAGTCTTCCAGGAACTATTTACATCTGATTTGGTTCTTGTTCAGATAATGTGTGATATTGGCGTTTGTTCGCCGTTTCAATCTCCGTTTTATGGATGCTTATTACCATACTGTATTACGTTAAACGGTTCTGCTTCCTGGACTCGAGAATTCTGTCTAGTTAACGATACTGAGATAGATTTAAGGCCTTCATCGTAGTTCTCTAATCTTTAAACAAAAGGTTGATTTGTGACTCTGTGATAATTAAAACGTTAATGTAAGATATTAGACTTGGTTGTTATTTCTGGTCCCTGTAGTTTAAATCAGGGAGCTTCACAACACTGTTCTTTAACTTCATACAGATTTAATTTTGTGTATTAGATACATGTATTCTGGAATTGAAATTTTTGAATGGTATATGCTTGGCCAGCAAACTGCAGGAATATTGATTAGAAATAGAATTGTTGTCGATGCAGTATGATTATATAAGGGGGTAGACTTTATATATACCAGAAATATAAACTGACATATACTGGTATATATAAACTGATATATCACAGTGATAGACCTATAATAAACCGATATATTCCAGTATATGTACCAAGTAGCAAACTATGACTTATACACAGAAACTATGACTTGAACCATGTACTATAACTTTATACACAGAAACTATGACTTGAAGCATGTACTATAACTTACACAGAATCTATGACTTGAAGCAGTGTGGATATTTAATGGTAGAGTAATATATATTATATTAAATAGTAGATAAAATACAAGTGCTTCTATGTTTACCAGTAGAAAAATCAACTACTTGTTCTTCTTCCATCTGTTCTATATCAAATCATTAACTAGCTGTCTGATAGTAATTCATCCTGGTCAGATATTATAACCTATATTTATAACTAATTAAACATCAGCCATGCAGTTTTATATATACCTTGGTAATAAATTATGTAAAAAATACAACAAAATGTTTCTAAGTATATAATACGACTGGGGTTGGATGGCCACTGCTGAAGACACATACGCGCAAGCGAATTATTGAAATAAGAAAATAAACCATATGTTACTCCCAAAATGAACCAGTTTGTGTAGAGTGGACGTTAAACCCCATTTCTCTCTTTCTCTCTATATTACGACTATAGTACTTCCTGTAAATGCAGATACAGTGGGTTGATGGAGAAAGATTAATACATAATACAGTATGTACTTCCTATAAATATAGATTTAAACCTTGTTCCTATTTTATACCAGACTTCTGGGTTCTGGTTTTGACTGCTGTAAACAATTTATAATTCTTGGCGCCGAATATCGGTAGAAAATAGTATCAGGATTCATCGAAGAATTAACAGATTCCAAACATATCCACAACAACCGCTTGAAGGATATTTTCATTTGATGTGGTGATCATCTGCAGAGCTAATTGGGAAATAGCAGACTCAAATTCTCATCACAACATCCCCTAATTATAAAAATAAATCCCTGGCCTTCGTTCTCTTATAAAAAACATAATCTCATAGCTTTTCTCTTGTCTTTAACTATACTTTTTTTTATTGAACTCCAACTTTTTATCTTGTCTTCTGTATTCCTGTGAAGCTCTTCCTTTGTCCGCCCTCTTTATAACAATTATATCATGTTCTGCTCTTTTAATTCTTCCATTCTGTTTTTCATTTCTCTAGCAAGTTAGAAATTATTATAGAAGGTATTAATGTTTGCTTGATTTTCGAACCTGGTATGTGCGTGTCAGTGTTGCAGAACAGAAACATTCGACAAGGGACATGTCTAGTCGTTCAGATTGGACAAAAATTGAGGTTCTGTGTATCCCAATGGCTGCACAATAAAGATCCCCTGATACACTGATTATGTTATAATGTTGTTGTCCACAGTGAGCAGCTTACATAACCAACCTAGTTTTATACTGATATCAAGTACAGTGAGGAGTGGATGATGGCATTATGCAGGATATTTATTCAAGCATAGATCCTTTAAACCCATTAGGCCACACTTGTTTAATTTTTATTACTTCTTTGATATCGGATATCCACTTGAAGTTTTGTTTAAAATCTGAAACTAAAGAATTAGGACAAGTACTTTTTGCTTTTATAATAGTTTTTCTGCACACTTATCAATGATATACAATAAATCTTGCGATAACTTTAACAAACAAATGACTCATCAATGAAATATTGAATTGATTTATTCCAGTGACCTGCTGTTGAAGTGCAGGTGGTTTGTCATAAATAGTTGAATCAAAAAGGTTATATGGTAAGGCGGTGGGAGTTGTGATATAACCCACAGAATATAATGAAAACCCTGTTTAATATTTTTAGGATATAGAGAACAGATAATGTCAATGGTGGATTTGTTGTCTGTTATATATACATGTATATAATAATCTTGTTGGCTTTCTTTTGGTGCTCCGATTCTCTTCCACTTATAAATAACTTGGAGCACAAACAAATTATTATGATAAATACTTAACCATTTGTTGAGTAGACTGCGATCAATCTCTCTCTCTCTCTCTCTCTCTCTGATTTCAACTGTTTAACATCATTGTAATGATTAATTTAGTAATTACTGGTACATTGTAAAGGTATAATAGTTGTGTATTTGCCTTGATGAAGTGACATAATCATATGGCGAGGGTAAACAGATGAGGATAGTTCTGGTTTACTTCATTGAAATAGGCATTATACAAGAGATAAATCAGTCGACTGTCTGCTGCAGGTCTTTCTGTACACTTCAAACATACATTATACAAAAGCTAAATCAAGTCTGCTGCTGTAAACCTTAAAAGTTATAAGAAGTATTAATTAGACATTAACAAGGAAGTGGATTAGAACAGTTGGTCATTTAATGATTTAATTTAAAATGGTGAAGTGAGGCTATGGCTCGAACAACCAAGACAAAGCCTTGAACAATCAGTACACAATCAGTCAAACCTTCAAGGGCTAATATCTTTGTTCAAATGAATGAAATTTTAAATAAATTCATTAGCAACATATACCTACAGCAACGTGTACATGGTACTGTAATTATCTTTATAACAGGAACATTATTCATATGACAACTAGGGAAGCGATCATGTTTTAAGCGACAGGATCATACATTACATTTTATGAGATATCCGCATTTCGCTATTTTAATTGACTTTATTTTAGCGCAGTTAATAAGGCAAAGAAAAGTAGGGCTTTTAACTACATTTCATTTGTTCAGGTCACCTCGGTTGTAATTTATAGGTAGTTCACAAACATGGGACTTAGTGTACTACATGTACTTGTACTTCATATTCTCTGAGTCCTAGTAGAAACTTCAGAGGTGAAACCCAGAATATCATTCCTTCTGTTCATTTGGCTTGTTCCCATACAAATAGATAACAGGACTAGCTAGATATAATCTGTCTACAAGTCTAATATATATAGCTATAATCTGTTTGTTTAACAAACTAAACTATATATGTGGGGGTGGAGACAAGAATTTTACTGATTTACCTAAAACTCACCATTCAGTTATTGTATCCTGTATCAGTATAGATTAGTCACACTGGCTGTCAGTAGTTTAACACTAGTTTATATTATCATCTAGTATCAGGGACTAGACTAACTGGTCATAGACACACCTCAGGTAAACCTCTATATTCATCTATATCAAGGACTATATACTAGCTGGTCGTAGACTCAGGTAAACCTCTATATTCATCTATATCAAGGACAATATACTAGCAGGTCATAGACGCAGGTAAAGTTCTATATGTTCTCATGCTGTTTATTACATATTTTATTACATCAACAAAAATAACTTGGGATACATCTGGATTGGATAAAATGAAATGAAATGGGGTTTAACGTCCAACTGTTCTACTCCTAAATTGGGCTGATGGAAATGGGGGATTGGATAAAAGTTATTCCAGGTGATATATATATTATAATAACCAGTCAGGTACACATATACAGGTACACATACAGGTAAACTTCTAGTCAATTCTCATGCAGAGTATCCTATCGGAAATATACAGGTAGATTCCTCAGGTAAACTTCTAGTCATTTACATCGCATGCTGAGTATTCTATTGGAAAGGTTTGCTTTTCGGAGAATCTTGTATTGCTGCGTTGGATATCATTGTCAGGTACTATATATTTAATCTAGTATGTTATTGGAATGGTGGGTTTTTTTGGAGAATTTGTCAAGTTGTGTTTTTATTTGGGATTTTATTGTTGGTTGGATATCATTGTAAAGTTGTGTTTGTTGGATATCATTGTGGCACAGGTATAAAATATTTTTACGAAGGTTGGGTTAGGGTTAGGGATATCATTGTTACACAGGTATAAAATATTTTTACAAAGGTTATGCTTAGAATTGGGTATATTTTTAGGAAATCCTGAAGCCACTTGACAATTATTTATTTTCTGCAAGGTCCACATAGCTAATAATTTGATCTACTTTTCAACCCTTTCTCTGACATTAATCTCAAGTTATCATAAATGCTGATGTAGCAAAATAATATGAATCTGTGTTTTGCATAATTTTAATTCTAGTAATTTAGGATGAAATTAATCTTGGCTCGATGTCAAATATCTAATTCTTGTTTGTGTTTTTAAAACAAAGATACTCAAGAACAAAAAACATTGATGATCTTTCTAACCTTTGTAGTGTACATTCCTCAAATATTTGAGTTGCACCCATTTTACTCTGAAACACATGAGACGAGTTTTGTTGTTATTTCATCTCTCGGTTGACTGGTATTTATCACAGATCTGTTGAATAGTTGTTGATTCTATACCAATAAAATACATATTGTCGGTTTAAATATATACACCTCATCCTTGACATTAACTTCTGATTTAATATAGGCCTACATGTACTCACTAGATAAAAGTACAAATATTGTATTATTCTTGACATGTATACTGACATTTAAAAATACACAAACTTCCTCCTATTCTACATTAGTTTAGATATTTTACCTGTAAAATGAAAAGGAATGCTCTGTATTCCCCCATATACAACAAATGTTTGACCTGTAAAACATAAAAAAATTGATATGTATAAAGGTGCTCATACCTTCAGTACACTTGATAGTCATTTTGGGACTAACATATGGTTCGATATTGTATTGTGTGTAAGGGTGTGTATAAGGGTCTTCAGCAGTAGCAGTGTGATTGATCTGTTGTAATAATAACACAAACATTAATATTATAAAATGATAAACTGGTCAAATTTATTAAAGAACAGGTGCTTGTTCACTATTCAACTATACCAGGCTCAATCTTGGTTTTATCTGAGAAATTACAAATATTTTCTGACCTGGTTTCCCCCTTGTGAGAGGTGCAAAGGACTAAAGATGTCAAGTCCAGTGAACACGCTTGTGTGCCTGTAAAAGGACCCTTGAAAGACAAGTAGGGGAAGACAAAATTACTCTCAAACCAAACTACATAACGTATGGCCATTATTGAAACATTTTATTCTGTAAACCAGGATATTATAGCCCACTTCATTCCATGAAATAACAGTCATGGCTGATACTCGAGTTGAGAATAAAATCCAATATTTATCATGTAATTTTTTATGATTTGGTAATAGAATGTCTTCAATTTAATGGAATTCAGATAATAGGATGAACTGGTGCTTGGATGTTTTATTTACAAGTATGTTCCTTGGCGACTTGTACCCATTCTCTCACAACTTGAACCCATTCTCTCGGGACGTGAACATGTACATCCCCTGACAACTCTAACCCATTCTCTCGCGACTTGAGCATGTACGTTCCCTGGCAACTTGAACCCATTCTCTCACAACATGAACATGTACATTCCCTGGCAACTTTAACCCATTCCCTTGCAACTTGAACATTCCTGGCAACTTTAAACCATTTATGGAAGAAACATAGGACATTAAACCAGGGCCGTACATTGGACTGATCAGTCAATCGGTTTTAAGGGCGCCCACACGCCAATGGGTTCGTTTGCCCTGATCCAAATGTTCTTATATCTCTTACGTTGAGGCTAAGGCACCCCACCACTCTGATGTACCCCCACTTGTATAATCCTACATACGGCCCTGTATCAAACCCCATAATATTTGATTGACATTCAATTATTTCAATGGTTTTACAAGAGAGGTGATGTAAGACGGGGGTAGGACAGCAAAACCCCATCATATTCGATTGATGTTCCATTATTTCCGTCTTAGTTGAAGACAGAATACAAGTAGAAGATGGACATGTGGTGTTCTGATAACGGAAAACATTCTTATAAACATGTTCGTTCATAGCCTATAGCATGAAGGTTCAATTATTTGATGTCAAGTTGACGATAAAATATTACTTTCCTGGCTTCTACCTATTTACATTTCAATTTAACAATATCCCTTGATGAATTTGAGCGTTCCGACACTTCAATAATCAACATATTTTGTTATTTGGCGTCCATCAAGGGAGATATTATCGTACTTCTTGTTATTTGTTATTTATATTGTCCAATATTTGCAGTAGCCGTCTTATGACTTATCACGTTATTGCACTCAATATTAGATTTATGCAGTGCATAGAAATGTTAAGTCTGACTTAACATATTTTAGCATTAAAAAATATTATAACTGAGCATAGAGCATAATAATGATTGGGTGATTTTAAGATATTTAGAATTGAGTAAGGATGATGATTTCTACATCAATGAAAAGAGAAATACATTCTCTTCATTGTAAAAGAATATAAAAAATTTTGTTTTTTTTGACTTATAACAATTATGTTCTATACCCTCGACATGGCGTCAACACAGAGTTATTTTTACTCTGTGGCGTCAATGTGTTTAACGTTCTAATTTAATTACGTCGTTCGCGGACGACCGTCGTCAAGTGACGTCATTCAGCAGACGACAGCTAACAAGAGTTTCATTTAGCAGAAGAATGTGGTGAAGTCGTGAAGACAGGTTTGCCTAGGTTGCATAATATCTTCTTTCTAAACTTGTACATAATGTTGTACATGGTAAAGTGGTCGTATTCCTGTCCGTTCATCAATCCATCCGTCATCCACAATTTATTATTTAATTAGGCCAAATGTAGAGTTATGGTCTGATCTTTATAAATTTATATTATAAAATGAAGAAGCCTATTGTTGAATTTAGGCAGTTCTGGCCCTTGTTTCACTTTACAACAAAAGCCTATATTAGGCCTTGAATTACTATTAGTCTATATTTTGCCAATTTCTGTCACTAATAATACTACGGTAACGTTAGATATAACCCATGTTTCACTTTTTTAATCCTTGTGAACGAACTAACGACAAGGGTTGTCATTTGATCTGTAGGAAATTAATATCGGTGTCTTTTAAATTCTCCCATTACCTACAAAAGAATAAATATGCGACGGCCCTTGTTGACTGTCGCTGGTTCGCTAGCCGAACCGAAAGGTCGGGTGTTCGATCCCTGCATTGTCCGTGAAAGCGAAAGTTCATCCAGATTTTCCAGCGTGATTCCCCCTTGTAAGTGATGCAGGTTGGAGGGGCTGACAAGGACATCTGTCTAGTCGTTCAGAGGGGACGTAACACCGAGGTCCCGTGTACACATTGGCATGCAAATACATGTGAGAACAGTTTTTGACTGCACCGATGACTTAGCTGATGTCACGTTTCGTTGTCAGGCAACCTATCTTTGTTTATGTGGTACAGTTTTTAATATATAATATAATATGTTTCTATTACAGATACTGCTGATGATCACTTAGTAATAGATGAAGAAAACAAAGGGATGACAATTCCAGGTATGTCATTACGTTTTACCCATTTTAATTAATAAGTGAAGAAATGGCAAATAATTTTCTAGTGAAAGTGTTTTAAGCCCGGGTTGTATATCTTCACATGTTGTGACATATTAAAATAACTCGGGTGTATATCCTACCTGAAAATCATGGCGGCTAAGTGGGTAAGGCGCTGGCTCGCTAGTCTGAAGGTCGGGTGTTCGATCCCTGCATTGGTCGAGAAAGATTGTCTCGATTTTCCGGCGTGGTTTCTCCCAGTCCTTGTCAGTGATGCAGGAGGACCTGACAAGGACAGTTGTCTAGTCGTTCGGATGGGACGAAAAAACGAGGTCCCGTGTAGACATTGGCATGAACGTAAAAGATCCCTTTGCAGTTGGAAGTCGATAAGAGTAAGCCGTAGTGCCACTGCCCGGGCAAAAATTTCCCTCATAGTACACTGTATGGCGTATGCATATCTTCCATTACCCAGGTCAGATGCAGAAGAGTAGGACGTTAATTTCATTTCGTATATCCTACCTGAAACCACAAGGTCAAGGATTAAAACTATAATTAAAATAACTCAGGTGTATATCCTACCTGAAACCACAAATTACCACAAATAATACGGAAATATACCGGCACAAAGCTAACTGAAGTCGATAAAGATAGCCGCCATAAACCAGCTTAGATCAAGACTAAGTTGTTTTAAAACTGGTTTATTTACCCCACCAGTTCGTTCAGACAACAAAGACAATCTGATTAAAACACAGATCCAATTTCGTTTCGTTTTTTATAGTTCAAAATTTCGTTTTTACTTGTCTTCACTACTCTTGGATCTGGAGGACTTGTTATTTAACTGGTGTTCTGCATGAAATGAGGGGTCAGCCAATCAAATGGTCTGTCGAATCGACCGTTTGACCTTTTCATGCGTGGAACTGTGGGTAGATATTACCAGCCAACGACGTCTATAGTCTATACTAACACCAGCGGATAGAAATCATAACAAAACACAAGTGGATTTTGAAAAGCATGGCGATCGCTAATTGGTTAATCGAATGACTGACATTATCGGGTCAAATGTCCCGTGCTTGATACCTGACGTCATAGAACGTGAGCGTCCACTATAACTAGTTAGATCTACATGAGTGTAGGCCATCGAAAGTATAAAAAACGAAACGAAATATAGATCTATATTTTAATTAGATTGACAACAAAGATAACCTAGTTTAAAGATGGCCTGGGTTTTTAACCACCACCAGAACGGTGAACAGGTAATCAACTAATATAAATATTATATAATTTCAGATGATAAAACAACCTATAAAAATACAATGGACGTGGAATCAATATGTAGAACTTGTCTACGTGGTACACTTGATGATGTCAAGAATTTAATACTTCATAATAAAGATTTCAATATTCGTGACGTGTTGGGACGAACACCTTTATTTCATTGTGTAGAGTCTCACTATAAACCAGTAGAGAAGATTAAATTACTCGTCTCTACTGGTGCCAGGTTGGATGTAAAGGATAAATTAGGTCATAGTTTATTACACTGGGCTTGTTGGTATAGTACAACAATTATAGACTGTATTAAATACATATTGGAACAAGGCCTTGATAAAGATGGTAGAGATAATCTTAATATGACACCTTTATTTTATTGTGTCCGATCTGACTATCAACCAGTAGAGAAGGTGAAATTACTCGCCTCTACTGGTGCCATGTTAGATGTAAAGGATGTTGAGGGTCATAGTTTATTACACTCTGCTTGTTTCTATAGTAAAACAATAGACAGTATTAAATACCTATTGGAACAAGGCCTTGATAAAGATGGTAGAGATTATATTAATAAGACACCTTTATTTGATTGTGTAGATTCTGACTATCAACAAGTAGAGAAGATGAAATTACTCGTCTCTACTGGTGCCAGGTTGGATGTAAAGGATGGTGAGGGTCGTAGTTTATTATACTGCGCTCGTTGGTTTAGAAAAGAACAATGTGAAACATATTTACGTGAATTAGGCCTTGATAAATAGAATATAAATAATCATACAACATATTTATTTTACTAGTTAATAATTATATTACCACTAAATTAAAATGTTTTGTTTATTTTGATGTAAATTTAAAGATTTGTTATAAACCATTTTCTGTCAATTATCAACAACATTCTGTACACAAACTGGCTACCTACCAGCCATTAAAACTAGTAACTCGTGATTACAACGTCACAGCGGGTTATTACGTCACTGGTCAAATCTATTTATAAACAAATTGAAAGTAGTATTACCAGGTTGAATAACATGAATAGAAAATCAACTCATGTGATGTTTTGGTGGTCATGAAAGTCAACTTTAAACCCAATTTAATTCAGGAAATAATATATTTACTATAGAAGGTAAGAAAAATTGATTTTTCATTTTATAAATTGACATCGATCCACTTTTATCATGTCAAGACTCCGAGTTAAATGAATAAATCTTATTTGATTTCTAGAATATATCTCTCCAGATTTCTTTGTTTATATTTGTTCACATGGAACTTGACTTCGACTCATCTTTTAAATTCTGGTTTAAGGCGAGATTTACTATATTATTTAGAAATATTTGTCTATTGTTTTTATTGAGTGATGTATAAGTATAAGGCAGACATGTTTTAAATTCTGGTTTAAGGGGAGATGAATCATTTACGATTTTATTATAGGAATATTTTAAAAAATAAATGTGTGTTGTTATCCTTTCTGGATGATATAGAAATAGGAGGATATTTTTTTAAGAAAATGAACCTTAAAATACAATAAATTAATAGTTGTTATGTGTAAAAAAAACAACAAAATATTCCTAAAAAATTAGAATAATATTAAAAATTGTATAAAAGATACCTAGAAAATTGAAATAATATTAAAAATTGTATAAACAATACCGTGATGAGTTTTTAGCGTCTTATAAATTATATTCTCTCTATTTTGTTTATGTTTTTCAGAGCTGCTACATTCCAACATAAACCCTCATTAAAAGTTGTTTGTGATTATTTAATACGTGATTGTTTCAAGAGATATCCACTAGAAAAATGACCACTGTGTAAAAAACATGTTTTAGCTGAAGATCCTAAGGTAATGTTTTTTTTTTATATTTTATTGTCTCATAACCAAAGAGTATTAATTCTCTAAAACAATAAACTTGACAAAGACTATAATATTAATAATGGTTTAATCTAGGATGCAGCCCTTTATAGTTATAGATATTTATAATGCTGCACCCTTGTACACCAAAAAGTACAATTTGTTTCCATGGAAAAACAAAAACTATTAAATCCGTAAAATTTTTGAATCCAGGAGATTATACCACTGTTAATATTCTGATTTTATTTTCTTAATTAAATTAAATGTGAAATAATCAATTTGAGTGCTGATACATTTTAGCATGGAATAAGCTGTGAACAATTAGATAATGTGTGAAAAATATTTTATTTCAGAAAGGTCGTAAAAATCAAATAGAGAGAGTTTATTGTTGTCATCTGTTTCATAATGGTTGTTTAGATACGTACATGAACACACCTCCATTTATAGGTAAATATTTATAATACTGCTGGGAGTCATGGCGACTGTCTTTATTACCTCAGTTGGTGAAGAAAACTAAACCTTTGACAGACAGTTGGAATTTCGTGGAAGACGAGGTGGAAATGTCGATGTCTGAGCAAACTGTTCTATCATAGTACACTGTATGGTGTATGCTGGTCTTCATTAGTCCAGTAGAAGCAGAAAAGTATGATGTTAAACCCCATTTCATGTTATATCACTTAATCTACATTTAAAATAAATAATAACACATAATATAAGATTATTATAAATATATCAGACATGTCTCCTTTAACTTGTGTTTTTAAAGACATAGCTTATGTTTGTTTGGTTTTTTCAGGAGGTACAATATATAGAAGTTAAAAGAGCCATTAAAAAAAGAACAATCAGAAGATGGACAATTATTCATTGGTTGATAAGGTCATGTGACACTCTAATTTTCCTATATAAAGGGTGCTAACTTTATTATAATAATGTCAACAATCACTTTGTAGATATTCTGCAAGTTTTAGAAGATCAGTTTTGTTTTGGGCTTGCTTATCAATGACTTGGTTTGTTCCGCGTTTAGACTCTATTAATATTTTCTGATGTTCACATTGCCTGGTTTTTATAGAATTATGGGTTTTGATATTTCATTACCCCCCCCCCCCCCTCCCCTGTTTTACCAGGAGACTGCGCAACGATATCCCCATCTGAGATTGGAGGAAAGTAAGCATAAAAAATGTATATATATTTTAATTATCTCCAATCTATTACCATGGAAACGTAGGCGTGATGTCATAAATTATGACGTCATATCTGCTATGACATCATAGTCAGAGAGATAGATTCCCTCATTTACCATGTTTTTTCTCTAAACAAGTCAGATACGATGTTCTTGCTCTCACCAATATGATATTTATGCACTTACAATATTTTGAGGCAAGCCATATCTCCGAGAAAAATTGATAAATTCACGCTTTCATACTCCATAAAGGTGGATATAGGTACTTGGACTCCAAAACAATCAAAAAACAGTTTTCGTAAAATTTGTCACTTAAGTATGTTTTTGCTCTGACCCAACGATATGTGATCTGTGTCAAAGGACTTTTTAACTAACTTTTATTATATTGAAAGAACGAACCACACGGACATTTTTATTTGTAAATACTCCACGGATCCAGCTATGTGGTTTTTACTGCGAGAACTTCACTTTTCCACATTAAACAGCAGATTCTTTTTCCCACAGGGTTTTTTCAATTTGCTGGAATGGCGTCAAACAGCTGGATCTCCTATTTTAACTTGTTTTCATTATGACAAGGTGAGAAGATGACCCGCCCTCTCTTCTCACGACAGTAATTTTAAAACTGTTTTAAAGTGATTTTACATATACAAGATTTTTTTATTATTTTAAAACTGTATTATGAAGTGGCTTTTAGATATACAAGAAGTTTTTATTATTTAGTGTTTTTACCTATCTTCAATATATTACTCATTCAGATGTAAATAATTTAATTAAATCAACCTGTCCATAATATCATGCCTTTTTAACAACCTTTTAACTAATTAGAAAGGTGAGAATCGTGTCTATGATGGAACTTGGTCATACATGTTAATGTTACAAATATCATCATTAGTCGGCATAGTATGACGCCATTATCACCGGGTTAACCAATGTGCGACGTCAAGGACGTTAAGGTTTTACGAACGTTATTTCCCACCACGCCGGACATTCATGTTTAATATATTATATAAGAATGATTCACTAAATGTATTTTATTGTTATTCATGTCATGACATAACCTCGAGTTCTTGCTATATCAGTTCTTGTTGCTTGTGGTCAACCTATAGGAGGCATGATTCAAGCCCTTGTCTATGTTTTAAAATCATTTTTTTATAATTTTTACACCTATCTCACAAATTATAAATAGTTTTTATTATTTAAACATGCATTATAGGAGGTGTGAGTCAAGCCCTTGTCTTTGTTTGAAAAACATTTTTATAATTTTGAAACCTATCTCACAAATTATAAATAGTATTAGTTAATAAACAAATGTAATATTGTTTTTAAATCATTTTTATATCACGAAAAACCGACATCCATCTGTGTACATATTGGTGTGCATGTAAAAGAACCATTGACATTGGAAATCGTGGAAAAGTTTCGTGGAAACCACAGTCTGGGCAAAATTTTCTACCTCACATAAAACCATAGAAATACATGTAAACCTTGCTAAATTTTCATCCCATCCTATCTACTTGCCAGTCGCACAGGTGAAGATCAGGCTTAGTATTCTCATTCTACAACTGTTGTTTTCTAGTTTAGATGACGGTGGTACGAAATGTTTTGCTTGAATTTTATCCGAGAGTCTTGGTTTCCGCATCAGAAAACCACGGGTTCGATTCTAATGGAAGGGTACTGAGTCTAGTCATTCGGGTGGGATAGACCTGATTTCACTTGAATTGGGCCAGGGCTTGGGTTTTATTTTAATTATCTGGATTATTACTATACGTCCACACAACAGCCATGTCTTGACAGCTTCTTATCCGAAAGGAAAACAACTTTAATGTTGAACAAATTTGACAAGGATGACTTCAAGAAATCTGACCTTTATCCTGTTCGAAAAAAGAAGGGTGACTCGGGAACAGAATGTCCCAAAACTGAATATTTATAGGATTCGTCACCCCTTTATACAATAAATATCAGATTTGAAACAAATCCATTCAAAACCACAACCTCTAAATGTGGGACGGAAGGTTATGGAATGCCGAGTATCGATTTTTTTTTTGTCCTCTAATGACATCAATGCTTTATAGCAAATTCGAAAGAGAATCTGTTACAACAGTGGTGTAGGACGCAGGGCCTGGCAAGGACAGTGTATAAACAGGCGGGCACGTAAAAGAACCTTTGACAATTGGATTGTGTTCGTCGTCTGATGACCCCATAGCAGGGCGGTTAGGTTGTCAAACGCGTCCAGTGGCATGCTTTCGATTCCCCACTTGCACGTCACAAAGAGTAAGGTCACCTGTGTAACCTCGTTGGTTTTTTCTCCTAGTTTAAAATTTAATCACGTTAGTCCCGAAATGACCTGGTTTAAACCCTGTTTATCCCTCTCCCTCGTACATAGGCGTACGAGAACCAGGGGCAAAGGAGATGCAATTGCCCCCCCCCCCCCCTCGCAACATACGGCTTTTCAGGCAGACAGGTAAAGTAAAAACAGACATTATTATTAAATCTAGGTGGTAAACAAAAGTGCCCGAGCTGTAATAAAACACTAATTCTTTTCCAAATTTACACCTTAAACTGCATGCTGGTCACAAACGGTGCCATCCGTGTTTATTTTATCGCTGTTGTAGGATCAACATGTCAGCGCCACCACCACCACCACCCCTAGTGGAAGTAGGTGGGTTTGACTTTCCGACTCACAGAGTGCACTAATTTCCCCATGCCGAGGATATGAAGTAAAAATCTATATCAGTTTAGTAAAATGTTTGTTCCAGAACATGTAGAAATAGTAGTCAGTATTTTTCAATGAATAAGAAATAAACTAGGTGTTGTTATAAGTGACCACTATGCATACCGAAATGAAATGAAATGGGGTTTAACGTCCTACTGTTCTGCTCCTAACCTGGGCTAATGAAGACGGGCATACGTCATACAGTGTGCTACGAGGGAAATTTTGCCCAGGCAGCGGCGCTACGGCCTAGTCTTATATCGAATTTCAACTGTCAAGGATTCTTTAATTTGCACGCCACTGAGTAGACGGGACCTATGCTTACCGGGTCCGTAGACAGTGGCGGCGCCAAGGGGGGGGGGGGGGGAATTGCCCCCTCATAAATCTCGTCTGCCCCTTGCTTGCCCCTCTCCTTCAATAATTTTAGAAAAAAAAATGTGATACGTTTTGGTAATCAATACCTTCGACGGTGATTAAATCCCATATCCCCATGTTGAGTGATTTTTTACTAGCCCATCCTGCTGTAAACCTACTTGAGATGTGCTTTTTACGATCCTCAAACTTTTTGGGTATAGGTTCAACGCGAAGAGAATATGCATTCACTTGATACACTCACTCCGTCCGTTTGACACCTCCCTCTTTTTTCGGATAAGCTGGTGATTTGGCGACGAACATTTTCTGGCCAGCTCTATTTATCTCGACGACCAGTGTCCCACTCCGCCCGTTTGACACTGTCTTCTCTAGTCGGATAAACTAGTGATTTGGCGACAGGCGGTATCTGTAATTTAAGCTCTGTTTATCTCGACGATCAATTTGAGGTTCGCAAGTCCGTTCATTTCACAAAATATAGTGGCGAAAATATTCATTCACTTTGAGTCACTCACTCCGCACGTTTGACACTTTCCTCTGTGGTCGGAAAGACTAGTGCATAGGCGACATACGGCATCCTATCAGCTCATTCACCTCTACGATGATCGGTGCCTGAATACGGTCAGACAGCATTTCCAACTATATATTTTTCAAATTTTTCTGGGGGAGGTCTTCCATACCCTCCATAAGTAGAAACCAAGCTGATTGGGACCATGGCTGATTGGGACAAAAGTCAAAGCTGATTGGGACCACATTCTTGGCTGATTGGGACCACATTCCAGGCTGACCACATTCTTGGCTGATTGGGACCACATTCCAGGCTGATTAAAAAATACTAGAAACTTAGGTTTTGATATTGAATTAAGTTTAATATAAATTAAAGGAGTTTTATATCTATAGCGTGACTATAATTATGTGCTTTTTTTAAATGTAGGCCTGCATTACTTATGTTTATATTCCATTTTTTTTATGCCACAGTTACTATATTAACAGAGATTATCTTATTAATCTTATGTAAATTATTATACGTTTTATGCAATTTAAACAGACCATTTTTATTTTATTTTATAAACTTCATAGCTTGTTTCGTAATCCATTATGGCCTATAAATTGTGTATAATTATATGTTAGAAAATCTGGTCCCAGTCAGCCACAAATCTGGTCCCAATCAGCCAGGTCCCAATCAGCCATGGTCCCAATCAGCCTACACGACCATCACCTATAACGGCACAAGATGGAAAAGATGTTTTTATAATTTTTGATTCGAACCAGCAATGTAGTTATAGGGGATTTAAACTTAACTACACGTGTAACGGTCGAATTTGTAGTTGTCTGATTCCAGTGGTGCTGTCGACTCGTGCTTGCATCTCAGTGAGGCTGGATGATCGTGTGACGCAATGCGTAATTATTTGTCCAATAATAAGTCTGCTTAATTTAGTCCTTTTGTTCTAGAAGGATGGACACGAGCACCTCAATAGAGAGTTTAATAGTAAAGTTTCTTATAATAAGTATAGTAAAAGTTTAGTTTTACGGACATGATGGGCCTATAATACGTCAATCTCGATTCGATACTGGACTCGATACTTAATTCTACCTCTACAGAATGGATCGACTGTAAAAGATAGATTTAGATAGAAAGATTCTACTGTAGTCTGTAGTATAGTAATTTTAGATGTAATGTCTCAGATAGATAGAAAGAATACATTGTTGAATCATTTGACATTGTTGTGGTGTTTGTATTGTGTCGTGAATTGACGACGTAGGCCTGTGGTATCGTCATAGATAGTTATTTATTCCAAAGACTTAGATAGAATCATCATATGGTACTTTGGAGCCATATAGCACGCATATAGGTACGTAAGCAATTAAACTTGCTGAGACAGTGTAATATTATTACAAACATCTTCCTAAGACATAAAGGACACAGGAAGTCACCGAACACAAATTGGCCACCTATTCGGCTAGCCAGCTATTCGACCGATCCAGCTGGCCACCTTTTCGTTGGCAACCTATTCAGAATTAAGACAACAGTCGCCCAAACTCATCTATTTTTACCAACCAATAAAATCCAACGTTACGTCTATCAAATGAAAGTAGAATAATATATTATTTTTTATCCATTCCTTTAGCTCAGAATAGAGGTGTAATTTCGCATTATCGTACAAAATTCTAGACATTCAACTAAATATATTCCGAAAGGTAATTAAATAGGCTTTCCAGATATTATTAGTAAAAGTTGGCACAATCATATTAAAGGGGTGCGCTCTCATCCTAAACGTCGACAATTTTTCAATATTTTAAACTCAAAGAACGGTAATATTCCGAGTCAAAATTCGCACCATCGTACAAAATTCTTAGCAACCAGCTATATATATATTCTGAAAGGTAATTGATTACGCTTTCCAAATATTATTAGTAAAAGTTGGCACAATCATATTAAAGGGGCGTGCTCTCAACCTGAATATAGCCAATTTTTCAATATTCTATATGTAAAGATAGACCGGTATTTTATTCGAAGTCCAAATTCGGACCATCGTACAAAATTCTGAGCAACCAGCTATATATATTCTGAAAGGTAATTGAATAAGCTTTCCAAATATTATTAGTAAAAGTTGGCACAATCATATTAAAGGGGCGCGCTCTCAACGTGAACATAGCCAATGTTTCAACATTTAAAGTGAAAGAACGGTAATATTCCGAGTCGAAATGCGGACCATCGTACAAAATTCTGAGCATCCATCTATATATATTCTGAAAGGTAATTGGATAAGCTTTCCAAATATTATTAGTACAAGTTGGCACAATCATATTAAAGGGGCGCCCTCTCAACCTACAAATAGCCAATTTTTTAATATTTTAAAGTGAAAGAACGGCAATATTCCGAGTCGAATTCGGACTATCGTACAAAATTCTAAGCATCCAGCTATATATATTCTGAAAGGTAATTGCATAAGCTTTCCAAATATTATTAGTAAAAGTTGGCACAATCATATTAAAGGGGCGCGCTCTCAACCTATAAATAGCCATTTTTTCAATATTTTAAACTGAAATAATGGTAATATTCTGAGTCAAAATTCGGACCATCGTACAAAATTCTGAGCAACCAGCTATATATATTCTGAAAGGTAATTGAATAAGCTTTCCAAATATTATTAGTAAAAGTTGGCACAATCATATTAAAGGGGCGCGCTCTCAACCTACAAATAGCCATTTTTTCAATATTTTAAACTGAAAGAATGGTAATATTCTGAGTCAAAATTCGGACCATCGTACAAAATTCTGAGCATCCAGCTATATATATTCTGAAAGGTAATTGCATAAGCTTTCTAAATATTATTAGTAAAAGTTGGCACAATCATATTAAAGGGGCGCGCTCTCAACCTAAAAATAGCCAATTTTTCAATATTTTAAACTGAAAGAATGGTAATATTCCCAGTCGAAATTCGGACCATCGTACAAAATTCTGAGCAACCAGCTATATATATTCTGAAAGGTACTTGAATAAGCTTTCCAAATATTATTAGTAAAAGTTGGCACAATCATACTAAAGGGGCGCCCTCTCAACCTACAAATAGCCAATTTTTTAATATTTTAAAGTGAAAGAACGGCAATATTCCGAGTCGAATTCGGACTATCGTACAAAATTTTAAGCATCCAGCTATATATATTCTGAAAGGTAATTGCATAAGCTTTCCAAATATTATTAGTAAAAGTTGGCACAATCATATTAAAGGGGCGCGCTATCAACCTGAACATAGCCAATTTTTTAATATTTTAAAGTGAAAGAACGGTAATATTCCGAGTCGAAATTCGGACCATCGTACAAAATTCTGAGCATCCAGCTATATATATTCTGAAAGGCAATTGCATAAGCGTTCCAAATATTATTAGTAAAAGTTGGCACAATCATATTAAAGAGGCGCGCTCTCAACCTGAACATAGGCAATTTTTCAATATTCTGAATGTAAAGACAGACCGGTATTTTTTTCGAAGTCCAAATTCGAACTATCGTACAAAATTCTAAGCATCCAGCTATATATATTCTGAAAGGTATTTGCATAAACTTTCCAAATATTATTAGTAAGAGTTGGCACAATCATATTAAAGGGGCGCGCTCTCAACCTACAAATCGCCATTTTTTCAATATTTTAAACTGAAAGAATGGTAATATTCCGAGTCGAAATTCGGACCATCGTACAAAATTCTGAGCAACCAGCTATATATATTCTGAAAGGTAATTGAATAAGCTTTCCAAATATTATTAGTAAAAGTTGGCACAATCATATTAAAGGGGCGCGCTCTCAACCTGAACATAGCCAATTTTTTAATATTTTAAAGTGAAAGAACGGCAATATTCCGAGTCCAAATTCGGACTATCGTACAAAATTCTCAGCATCCAGCTATATATATTCTGAAAGGTAATTGGATAAGCTTTCCAAATATTATTAGTAAAAGTTGGCACAATCATATTAAAGGGGCGCCCTCTCAACCTGAACATAGCCAATTTTTCAATATTCTGAATGTAAAGACAGACCAGTATTTCTTTCGAAGTCCAAATTCGAACTATCGTACAAAATTCTAAGCATCCAGCTATATATATTCTGAATGGTAATTGGACAAGCTTTCCAAATATTATTAGTAAAAGTTGGCACAATCATATTAAAGGGGCGCCCTCTCAACCTGAACATAGCCAATTTTTCAATATTCTGAATGTAAAGACAGACCAGTATTTTTTTCGAAGTCCAAATTCGAACTATCGTACAAAATTCTAAGCATCCAGCTATATATATTCTGAAAGGTAATTGCATAAGCTTTCCAAATATTATTAGTAAAAGTTGGCACAATCATATTAAAGGGGCGCGCTCTCAACCTGAACATAGCCAATGTTTCAACATTTAAAATGAAAGAACGGTAATATTCCGAGTCGAAATTCGGACCATCGTACAAAATTCTGAGCATCCATCTATATATATTCTGAAAGGTAATTGGATAAGCTTTCCAAATATTATTAGTAAAAGTTGGCACAATCATATTAAAGGGGCGCCCTCTCAACCTACAAATAGCCAATTTTTTAATATTTTAAAGTGAAAGAACGGCAATATTCCGAGTCGAATTCGGACTATCGTACAAAAGTCTAAGCATCCAGCTATATATATTCTGAAAGGTATTTGCATAAACTTTCCAAATATTATTAGTAAAAGTTGGCACAATCATATTAAAGGGGCGCGCTCTCAACCTACAAATCGCCATTTTTTCAATATTTTAAACTGAAAGAATGGTAATATTCCGAGTCGAAATTCGGACCATCGTACAAAATTCTGAGCAACCAGCTATATATATTCTGAAAGGTAATTGAATAAGCTTTCCAAATATTATTAGTAAAAGTTGGCACAATCATATTAAAGGGGCGCGCTCTCAACGTGAACATAGCCAATGTTTCAACATTTAAAGTGAAAGAACGGTAATATTCCGAGTCGAAATGCGGACCATCGTACAAAATTCTGAGCATCCATCTATATATATTCTGAAAGGTAATTGGATAAGCTTTCCAAATATTATTAGTAAAAGTTGGCACAATCATATTAAAGGGGCGCCCTCTCAACCTACAAATAGCCAATTTTTTAATATTTTAAAGTGAAAGAACGGCAATATTCCGAGTCGAATTCGGACTATCGTACAAAATTCTAAGCATCCAGCTATATATATTCTGAAAGGTAATTGCATAAGCTTTCCAAATATTATTAGTAAAAGTTGGCACAATCATATTAAAGGGGCGCGCTATCAACCTGAACATAGCCAATTTTTTAATATTTTAAAGTGAAAGAACGGCAATATTCCGAGTCCAAAATTCGGACTATCGTACAAAATTCTCAGCATCCAGCTATATATATTCTGAAAGGTAATTGGATAAGCTTTCCAAATATTATTAGTAAAAGTTGGCACAATCATATTAAAGGGGCGCCCTCTCAACCTGAACATAGCCAATTTTTCAATATTCTGAATGTAAAGACAGACCAGTATTTTTTCGAAGTCCAAATTCGAACTATCGTACAAAATTCTAAGCATCCAGCTATATATATTCTGAAAGGTAATTGAAAAAGCTTTCCAAATATTATTAGTAAAAGTTGGCACAATCATATTAAAGGGGCGCGCTCTCAACCTGAACATAGCCAATGTTTCAACATTTAAAGTGAAAGAATAGTAATATTCCGAGTCGAAATGCGGACCATCGTACAAAATTCTGAGCATCCATCTATATATATTCTGAAAGGTAATTGGATAAGCTTTCCAAATATTATTAGTAAAAGTTGGCACAATCATATTAAAGGGGCGCCCTCTCAACCTACAAATAGCCAATTTTTTAATATTTTAAAGTGAAAGAACGGCAATATTCCGAGTCGAATTCGGACTATCGTACAAAATTCTAAGCATCCAGCTATATATATTCTGAAAGGTAATTGCATAAGCTTTCCAAATATTATTAGTAAAAGTTGGCACAATCATATTAAAGGGGCGCGCTATCAACCTGTAACATAGCCAATTTTTTAATATTTTAAAGTGAAAGAACGGCAATATTCCGAGTCCAAATTCGGACTATCGTACAAAATTCTAAGCATCCAGCTATATATATTCTGAAAGGTAATTGCATAAGCTTTCCAAATATTATTAGTAAAAGTTGGCACAATCATATTAAAGGGGCGCGCTATCAACCTGTAACATAGCCAATTTTTTAATATTTTAAAGTGAAAGAACGGCAATATTCCGAGTCCAAATTCGGACTATCGTACAAAATTCTCAGCATCCAGCTATATATATTCTGAATGGTAATTGGACAAGCTTTCCAAATATTATTAGTAAAAGTTGGCACAATCATATTAAAGGGGCGCCCTCTCAACCTGAACATAGCCAATTTTTCAATATTCTGAATGTAAAGACAGACCAGTATTTTTTTCGAAGTCCAAATTCGAACTATCGTACAAAATTCTAAGCATCCAGCTATATATATTCTGAAAGGTAATTGCATAAGCTTTCCAAATATTATTAGTAAAAGTTGGCACAATCATATTAAAGGGGCGCGCTCTCAACCTGAACATAGCCAATGTTTCAACATTTAAAATGAAAGAACGGTAATATTCCGAGTCGAAATTCGGACCATCGTACAAAATTCTGAGCATCCATCTATATATATTCTGAAAGGTAATTGGATAAGCTTTCCAAATATTATTAGTAAAAGTTGGCACAATCATATTAAAGGGGCGCCCTCTCAACCTACAAATAGCCAATTTTTTAATATTTTAAAGTGAAAGAACGGCAATATTCCGAGTCGAATTCGGACTATCGTACAAAAGTCTAAGCATCCAGCTATATATATTCTGAAAGGTATTTGCATAAACTTTCCAAATATTATTAGTAAAAGTTGGCACAATCATATTAAAGGGGCGCGCTCTCAACCTACAAATCGCCATTTTTTCAATATTTTAAACTGAAAGAATGGTAATATTCCGAGTCGAAATTCGGACCATCGTACAAAATTCTGAGCAACCAGCTATATATATTCTGAAAGGTAATTGAATAAGCTTTCCAAATATTATTAGTAAAAGTTGGCACAATCATATTAAAGGGGCGCGCTCTCAACGTGAACATAGCCAATGTTTCAACATTTAAAGTGAAAGAACGGTAATATTCCGAGTCGAAATGCGGACCATCGTACAAAATTCTGAGCATCCATCTATATATATTCTGAAAGGTAATTGAATAAGCTTTCCAAATATTATTAGTAAAAGTTGGCACAATCATATTAAAGGGGCGCCCTCTCAACCTACAAATAGCCAATTTTTTAATATTTTAAAGTGAAAGAACGGCAATATTCCGAGTCGAATTCGGACTATCGTACAAAATTCTAAGCATCCAGCTATATATATTCTGAAAGGTAATTGCATAAGCTTTCCAAATATTATTAGTAAAAGTTGGCACAATCATATTAAAGGGGCGCGCTATCAACCTGAACATAGCCAATTTTTTAATATTTTAAAGTGAAAGAACGGCAATATTCCGAGTCCAAATTCGGACTATCGTACAAAATTCTCAGCATCCAGCTATATATATTCTGAAAGGTAATTGGATAAGCTTTCCAAATATTATTAGTAAAAGTTGGCACAATCATATTAAAGGGGCGCCCTCTCAACCTGAACATAGCCAATTTTTCAATATTCTGAATGTAAAGAAAGACCAGTATTTTTTCGAAGTCCAAATTCGAACTATCGTACAAAATTCTAAGCATCCAGCTATATATATTCTGAAAGGTAATTGCATAAGCTTTCCAAATATTATTAGTAAAAGTTGGCACAATCATATTAAAGGGGCGCGCTCTCAACCTGAACATAGCCAATGTTTCTTCAACATTTAAAATGAAAGAACGGTAATATTCCGAGTCGAAATTCGGACCATGGTACAAAATTCTGAGCATCCATCTATATATATTCTGAAAGGTAATTGGATAAGCTTTCCAAATATTATTAGTAAAAGTTGGCACAATCATATTAAAGGGGCGCCCTCTCAACCTACAAATAGCCATTTTTTTAATATTTTAAAGTGAAAGAACGGCAATATTCCAAATCGAATTCGGACTATCGTACAAAATTCTAAGCATCCAGCTATATATATTCTGAAAGGTATTTGCATAAACTTTCCAAATATTATTAGTAAGAGTTGGCACAATCATATTAAAGGGGCGCGCTCTCAACCTACAAATCGCCATTTTTTCAATATTTTAAACTGAAAGAATGGTAATATTCCGAGTCGAAATTCGGACCATCGTACAAAATTCTGAGCAACCAGCTATATATATTCTGAAAGGTAATTGAATAAGCTTTCCAAATATTATTAGTAAAAGTTGGCACAATCATATTAAAGGGGCGCGCTCTCAACGTGAACATAGCCAATGTTTCAACATTTAAAGTGAAAGAACGGTAATATTCCGAGTCGAAATGCGGACCATCGTACAAAATTCTGAGCATCCATCTATATATATTCTGAAAGGTAATTGAATAAGCTTTCCAAATATTATTAGTAAAAGTTGGCACAATCATATTAAAGGGGCGCCCTCTCAACCTACAAATAGCCAATTTTTTAATATTTTAAAGTGAAAGAACGGCAATATTCCGAGTCGAATTCGGACTATCGTACAAAATTCTAAGCATCCAGCTATATATATTCTGAAAGGTAATTGCATAAGCTTTCCAAATATTATTAGTAAAAGTTGGCACAGTCATATTAAAGGGGCGCGCTATCAACCTGAACATAGCCAATTTTTTAATATTTTAAAGTGAAAGAACGGCAATATTCCGAGTCCAAATTCGGACTATCGTACAAAATTCTCAGCATCCAGCTATATATATTCTGAAAGGTAATTGGATAAGCTTTCCAAATATTATTAGTAAAAGTTGGCACAATCATATTAAAGGGGCGCCCTCTCAACCTGAACATAGCCAATTTTTCAATATTCTGAATGTAAAGAAAGACCAGTTTTTTTTCGAAGTCCAAATTCGAACTATCGTACAAAATTCTAAGCATCCAGCTATATATATTCTGAAAGGTAATTGCATAAGCTTTCCAAATATTATTAGTAAAAGTTGGCACAATCATATTAAAGGGGCGCGCTCTCAACCTGAACATAGCCAATGTTTCTTCAACATTTAAAATGAAAGAACGGTAATATTCCGAGTCGAAATTCGGACCATGGTACAAAATTCTGAGCATCCATCTATATATATTCTGAAAGGTAATTGGATAAGCTTTCCAAATATTATTAGTAAAAGTTGGCACAATCATATTAAAGGGGCGCCCTCTCAACCTACAAATAGCCATTTTTTTAATATTTTAAAGTGAAAGAACGGCAATATTCCAAATCGAATTCGGACTATCGTACAAAATTCTAAGCATCCAGCTATATATATTCTGAAAGGTATTTGCATAAACTTTCCAAATATTATTAGTAAGAGTTGGCACAATCATATTAAAGGGGCGCGCTCTCAACCTACAAATCGCCATTTTTTCAATATTTTAAACTGAAAGAATGGTAATATTCCGAGTCGAAATTCGGACCATCGTACAAAATTCTGAGCAACCAGCTATATATATTCTGAAAGGTAATTGCATAAGCTTTCCAAATATTATTAGTAAAAGTTGGCACAATCATATTAAAGGGGCGCGCTCTCAACGTGAACATAGCCAATGTTTCAACATTTAAAGTGAAAGAACGGTAATATTCCGAGTCGAAATGCGGACCATCGTACAAAATTCTGAGCATCCATCTATATATATTCTGAAAGGTAATTGGATAAGCTTTCCAAATATTATTAGTAAAAGTTGGCACAATCATATTAAAGGGGCGCCCTCTCAACCTACAAATAGCCAATTTTTTAATATTTTAAAGTGAAAGAACGGCAATATTCCGAGTCGAATTCGGACTATCGTACAAAATTCTAAGCACCCAGCTATATATATTCTGAAAGGTAATTGGATAAGCTTTCCAAATATTATTAGTAAAAGTTGGCACAATCATATTAAAGGGGCGCGCTATCAACCTGAACATAGCCAATTTTTTAATATTTTAAAGTGAAAGAACGGCAATATTCCGAGTCCAAATTCGGACTATCGTACAAAATTCTCAGCATCCAGCTATATATATTCTGAAAGGTAATTGGATAAGCTTTCCAAATATTATTAGTAAAAGTTGGCACAATCATATTAAAGGGGCGCGCTCTCAACCTGAACATAGCCAATGTTTCAACATTTAAAATGAAAGAACGGTAATATTCCGAGTCGAAATTCGGACCATCGTACAAAATTCTGAGCATCCATCTATATATATTCTGAAAGGTAATTGCATAAGCTTTCCAAATATTATTAGTAAAAGTTGGCACAATCATATTAAAGGGGCGCCCTCTCAACCTACAAATAGCCATTTTTTTAATATTTTAAAGTGAAAGAACGGCAATATTCCAAATCGAATTCGGACTATCGTACAAAATTCTAAGCATCCAGCTATATATATTCTGAAAGGTATTTGCATAAACTTTCCAAATATTATTAGTAAGAGTTGGCACAATCATATTAAAGGGGTGCGCTCTCAACCTACAAATCGCCATTTTTTCAATATTTTAAACTGAAAGAACGGCAATATTCCGAGTCCAAATTCGGACTATCGTACAAAATTCTCAGCATCCAGCTATATATATTCTGAAAGGTAATTGGATAAGCTTTCCAAATATTATTAGTAAAAGTTGGCACAATCATATTAAAGGGGCGCGCTCTCAACCTGAACATAGCCAATGTTTCAACATTTAAAATGAAAGAACGGTAATATTCCGAGTCGAAATTCGGACCATCGTACAAAATTCTGAGCATCCAGCTATATATATTCTGAAAGGTAATTGGATAAGCTTTCCAAATATTATTAGTAAAAGTTGGCACAATCATATTAAAGGGGTGCGCTCTCAACCTAAAAATAGCCAATTTTTCAATATTTTAAACTGAAAGAATGGTAATATTCCGAGTCGAAATTCGGACCATCGTACAAAATTCTGAGCAACCAGCTATATATATTCTGAAAGGTACTTGAATAAGCTTTCCAAATATTATTAGTAAAAGTTGTCACAATCATATTAAAGGGGCGCGCTCTCAACCTGAACATAGCCATTTTTTTAATATTTTAAAGTGAAAGAACGGCAATATTCCGAGTCCAAATTCGGACTATCGTACAAAATTCTCAGCATCCAGCTATATATATTCTGAAAGGTAATTGGATAAGCTTTCCAAATATTATTAGTAAAAGTTGGCACAATCATATTAAAGGGGCGCCCTCTCAACCTGAACATAGCCAATTTTTCAATATTCTGAATGTAAAGACAGACCAGTATTTTTTTTAAAGGGGCGCGCTCTCAACCTTTCAGAACAGCTGGATGCCGAGAATTTTGTACGGTGGTCCGAAATTTGACTCGGAATATTACCGTTCTTTCACTTATCCAATTACCTTTAAGAATATATATAGCTGAAAAATTGTTAAGGTTGAGCGTGCGCCCCTATAATGTGATTGTGCCAACTTTTATTAATTATATTGAGAAAGCTTATTCAATTACCTTTCAGAATATATATAACTGGTTGCTCAGAATTTTATACGATGGTCCGAATTTGGACTCGGAATATTACCGTTCTTTCACTTTAAATGTTGAAAAAATGGCGATTTGTAGGTTGAGAGCGCGCCCCTTTAATATGATTGTGCCAACTTTTACTAATAATATTTGGAAAGCTTATTCAAGTACCTTTCAGAATATATATAGCTGGTTGCTCAGAATTTTGTACGATGGTCCGAATTTCGACTCGGAATATTACCATTCTTTCAGTTTAAAATATTGAAAAATTGGCTATTTTTAGGTTGAGAGCGCACCCCTTTAATATGATTGTGCCAACTTTTACTAATAATATTTGGAAAGCTTATCCAATTACCTTTCAGAATATATATAGCTGGATGCTCAGAATTTTGTACGATGGTCCGCATTTCTACTCGGAATATTACCTTTCTTTCACTTTAAATGTTGAAACATTGGCTATGTTCACGTTGAGAGCGCGCCCCTTTAATATGATTGTGCCAACTTTTACTAATAACATTTGGAAAGCTTATTCAATTACCTTTTAGAATATATATAGCTGGTTGCTGAAAATTTTGTACGATGGTCCGAATTTTGACTCGGAATATTACCATTCTTTCAGTTTAAAATATTGAAAAAATGGCTATTTGTAGGTTGAGAGGGCGCCCCTTTAATATGATTGTGCCAACTTTTACTAATAATATTTGGAAAGCTTATGCAATTACCTTTCAGAATATATATAGCTGGATGCTTAGAATTTTGTACGATAGTTCGAATTTGGACTTCGAAAAAAATACCGGTCTGTCTTTACATTCAGAATATTGAAAAATTGGCTATGTTCAGGTTGAGAGCGCGCCCCTTTAATATGATTGTGCCAACTTTTACTAATAATATTTGGAACGCTTATCCAATTACCTTTCAGAATATATATAGCTGGATGCTCAGAATTTTGTACGATGGTCCGAATTTCGACTCGGAATATTACCGTTCTTTCATTTTAAATGTTGAAACATTGGCTATGTTCAGGTTGAGAGCGCGCCCCTTTAATATGATTGTGCCAACTTTTACTAATAATATTTGGAAAGCTTATGCAATTACCTTTCAGAATATATATAGCTGGATGCTTAGAATTTTGTACGATAGTTCGAATTACCATTCTTTCAGTTTAAAATATTGAAAAAATGGCGATTTGTAGGTTGAGAGCGCGCCCCTTTAATGTGATTGTGCCAACTTTTACTAATAATATTTGGAAAGTTTATGCAAATACCTTTCTGAATATATATAGCTGGATGCTTAGAATTTTGTACGATAGTCCGAATTCGACTCGGAATATTGCCGTTCTTTCACTTTAAAATATTAAAAAATTGGCTATTTGTAGGTTGAGAGGGCGCCCCTTTAATATGATTGTGCCAACATTTACTAATAATATTTGGAAAGCTTATCCAATTACCTTTCAGAATATATATAGATGGATGCTCAGAATTTTGTACGATGGTCCGAATTTCGACTCGGAATATTACCGTTCTTTCATTTTAAATGTTGAAACATTGGCTATGTTCAGGTTGAGAGCGCGCCCCTTTAATATGATTGTGCCAACTTTTACTAATAATATTTGGAAAGCTTATGCAATTACCTTTCAGAATATATATAGCTGGATGCTTAGAATTTTGTACGATAGTTCGAATTTGGACTTCGAAAAAAATACTGGTCTGTCTTTACATTCAGAATATTGAAAAATTGGCTATGTTCAGGTTGAGAGGGCGCCCCTTTAATATGATTGTGCCAACTTTTACTAATAATATTTGGAAAGCTTATCCAATTACCTTTCAGAATATATATAGCTGGATGCTGAGAATTTTGTACGATAGTCCGAATTTGGACTCGGAATATTGCCGTTCTTTCACTTTAAAATATTAAAAAATTGGCTATGTTCAGGTTGATAGCGCGCCCCTTTAATATGATTGTGCCAACTTTTACTAATAATATTTGGAAAGCTTATGCAATTACCTTTCAGAATATATATAGCTGGGTGCTTAGAATTTTGTACGATAGTCCGAATTCGACTCGGAATATTGCCGTTCTTTCACTTTAAAATATTAAAAAATTGGCTATTTGTAGGTTGAGAGGGCGCCCCTTTAATATGATTGTGCCAACTTTTACTAATAATATTTGGAAAGCTTATCCAATTACCTTTCAGAATATATATAGATGGATGCTCAGAATTTTGTACGATGGTCCGCATTTCGACTCGGAATATTACCGTTCTTTCACTTTAAATGTTGAAATATTGGCTATGTTCACGTTGAGAGCGCGCCCCTTTAATATGATTGTGCCAACTTTTACTAATAATATTTGGAAAGCTTATGCAATTACCTTTCAGAATATATATAGCTGGTTGCTCAGAATTTTGTACGATGGTCCGAATTTCGACTCGGAATATTACCATTCTTTCAGTTTAAAATATTGAAAAAATGGCGATTTGTAGGTTGAGAGCGCGCCCCTTTAATATGATTGTGCCAACTCTTACTAATAATATTTGGAAAGTTTATGCAAATACCTTTCAGAATATATATAGCTGGATGCTTAGAATTTTGTACGATAGTCCGAATTCGATTTGGAATATTGCCGTTCTTTCACTTTAAAATATTGAAAAAATGGCTATTTGTAAATTGAGAGGGCGCCCCTTTAATATGATTTTGCCAACTTTTACTAATAATATTTGGAAAGCTTATCCAATTACCTTTCAGAATATATATAGATGGATGCTCAGAATTTTGTACCATGGTCCGAATTTCGACTCGGAATATTACCGTTCTTTCATTTTAAATGATGAAACATTGGCTATGTTCAGGTTGAGAGCGCGCCCCTTTAATATGATTGTGCCAACTTTTACTAATAATATTTGGAAAGTTTATGCAAATACCTTTCAGAATATATATAGCTGGATGCTTAGAATTTTGTACGATAGTTCGAATTTGGACTTCGAAAAAAATACCGGTCTGTCTTTACATTCAGAATATTGAAAAATTGCCTATGTTCAGGTTGAGAGCGCGCCCCTTTAATATGATTGTGCCAACTTTTACTAATAATATTTGGAAAGCTTATCCAATTACCATTCAGAATATATATAGCTGGATGCTGAGAATTTTGTACGATAGTCCGAATTTGGACTCGGAATATTGCCGTTCTTTCACTTTAAAATATTAAAAAATTGGCTATGTTCAGGTTGAGAGGGCGCCCCTTTAATATGATTGTGCCAACTTTTACTAATAATATTTGGAAAGCTTATGCAATTACCTTTCAGAATATATATAGCTGGATGCTTAGAATTTTGTACGATAGTCCGAATTCGACTCGGAATATTGCCGTTCTTTCACTTTAAAATATTAAAAAAATTGGCTATTTGTAGGTTGAGAGGGCGCCCCTTTAATATGATTGTGCCAACTTTTACTAATAATATTTGGAAAGCTTATCCAATTACCTTTCAGAATATATATAGATGGATGCTCAGAATTTTGTACGATGGTCCGCATTTCGACTCGGAATATTACCGTTCTTTCACTTTAAATGTTGAAACATTGGCTATGTTCAGGTTGAGATCGCGCCCCTTTAATATGATTGTGCCAACTTTTACTAATAATATTTGGAAAGCTTATTCAATTACCTTTCAGAATATATATAGCTGGTTGCTCAGAATTTTGTACGATGGTCCGAATTTCGACTCGGAATATTACCATTCTTTCAGTTTAAAATATTGAAAAAATGGCGATTTGTAGGTTGAGAGCGCGCCCCTTTAATATGATTGTGCCAACTTTTACTAATAATATTTGGAAAGTTTATGCAAATACCTTTCTGAATATATATAGCTGGATGCTTAGATTTTTGTACGATAGTCCGAATTCGACTCGGAATATTGCCGTTCTTTCACTTTAAAATATTAAATAATTGGCTATTTGTAGGTTGAGAGGGCGCCCCTTTAATATGATTGTGCCAACTTTTACTAATAATATTTGGAAAGCTTATCCAATTACCTTTCAGAATATATATAGCTGGATGCTCAGAATTTTGTACGATGGTCCGAATTTCGACTCGGAATATTACCGTTCTTTCATTTTAAATGTTGAAACATTGGCTATGTTCAGGTTGAGAGCGCGCCCCTATAATATGATTGTGCCAACTTTTACTAATAATATTTGGAAAGCTTATGCAATTACCTTTCAGAATATATATAGCTGGATGCTTAGAATTTTGTACGATAGTTCGAATTTGGACTTCGAAAAAAATACTGGTCTGTCTTTACATTCAGAATATTGAAAAATTGGCTATGTTCAGGTTGAGAGGGCGCCCCTTTAATATGATTGTGCCAACTTTTACTAATAATATTTGGAAAGCTTATCCAATTACCTTTCAGAATATATATAGCTGGTTGCTCAGAATTTTGTACGATGGTCCGAATTTCGATTCGGAATATTACCATTCTTTCAGTTTAAAATATTGAAAAAATGGCGATTTGTAGGTTGAGAGCGCGCCCCTTTAATATGATTGTGCCAACTCTTACTAATAATATTTGGAAAGTTTATGCAAATACCTTTCTGAATATATATAGCTGGATGCTTAGAATTTTGTACGATAGTCCGAATTCGACTCGGAATATTGCCGTTCTTTCACTTTAAAATATTAAAAAAATGGCTATTTGTAGGTTGAGAGGGCGCCCCTTTAATATGATTGTGCCAACTTTTACTAATAATATTTGGAAAGCTTATCCAATTACCTTTCAGAATATATATAGATGGATGCTCAGAATTTTGTACGATGGTCCGAATTTCGACTCGGAATATTACCGTTCTTTCATTTTAAATGTTGAAACATTGGCTATGTTCAGGTTGAGAGCGCGCCCCTTTAATATGATTGTGCCAACTTTTACTAATAATATTTGGAAAGCTTATGCAATTACCTTTCAGAATATATATAGCTGGATGCTTAGAATTTTGTACGATAGTTCGAATTTGGACTTCGAAAAAAATACTGGTCTGTCTTTACATTCAGAATATTGAAAAATTGGCTATGTTCAGGTTGAGAGGGCGCCCCTTTAATATGATTGTGCCAACTTTTACTAATAATATTTGGAAAGCTTATCCAATTACCATTCAGAATATATATAGCTGGATGCTGAGAATTTTGTACGATAGTCCGAATTTGGACTCGGAATATTGCCGTTCTTTCACTTTAAAATATTAAAAAATTGGCTATGTTCAGGTTGAGAGGGCGCCCCTTTAATATGATTGTGCCAACTTTTACTAATAATATTTGGAAAGCTTATGCAATTACCTTTCAGAATATATATAGCTGGATGCTTAGAATTTTGTACGATAGTCCGAATTCGACTCGGAATATTGCCGTTCTTTCACTTTAAAATATTAAAAAATTGGCTATTTGTAGGTTGAGAGGGCGCCCCTTTAATATGATTGTGCCAACTTTTACTAATAATATTTGGAAAGCTTATCCAATTACCTTTCAGAATATATATAGATGGATGCTCAGAATTTTGTACGATGGTCCGCATTTCGACTCGGAATATTACCATTCTTTCAGTTTAAAATATTGAAAAATTGGCTATTTTTAGGTTGAGAGCGCGCCCCTTTAATATGATTGTGCCAACTTTTACTAATAATATTTAGAAAGCTTATGCAATTACCTTTCAGAATATATATAGCTGGATGCTCAGAATTTTGTACGATGGTCCGAATTTTGACTCAGAATATTACCATTCTTTCAGTTTAAAATATTGAAAAAATGGCTATTTGTAGGTTGAGAGCGCGCCCCTTTAATATGATTGTGCCAACTTTTACTAATAATATTTGGAAAGCTTATTCAATTACCTTTCAGAATATATATAGCTGGTTGCTCAGAATTTTGTACGATGGTCCGAATTTTGACTCAGAATATTACCATTATTTCAGTTTAAAATATTGAAAAAATGGCTATTTATAGGTTGAGAGCGCGCCCCTTTAATATGATTGTGCCAACTTTTACTAATAATATTTGGAAAGCTTATGCAATTACCTTTCAGAATATATATAGCTGGATGCTTAGAATTTTGTACGATAGTCCGAATTCGACTCGGAATATTGCCGTTCTTTCACTTTAAAATATTAAAAAATTGGCTATTTGTAGGTTGAGAGGGCGCCCCTTTAATATGATTGTGCCAACTTTTACTAATAATATTTGGAAAGCTTATCCAATTACCTTTCAGAATATATATAGATGGATGCTCAGAATTTTGTACGATGGTCCGCATTTCGACTCGGAATATTACCGTTCTTTCACTTTAAATGTTGAAACATTGGCTATGTTCACGTTGAGAGCGCGTCCCTTTAATATGATTGTGCCAACTTTTACTAATAATATTTGGAAAGCTTATTCAATTACCTTTCAGAATATATATAGCTGGTTGCTCAGAATTTTGTACGATGGTCCGAATTTGGACTTCGAATAAAATACCGGTCTATCTTTACATATAGAATATTGAAAAATTGGCTATATTCAGGTTGAGAGCGCGCCCCTTTAATATGATTGTGCCAACTTTTACTAATAATATTTGGAAAGCGTAATCAATTACCTTTCAGAATATATATAGCTGGTTGCTAAGAATTTTGTACGATGGTCCGAATTTGGACTTCGAATATTACCGTTCTTTGAGTTTAAAATATTGAAAAATTGTCGACGTTTAGGATGAGAGCGCACCCCTTTAATATTATTGTGCCAACTTTTACTAATAATATCTGGAAAGCCTATTTAATTACCTTTCGGAATATATTTAGTTGAATGTCTAGAATTTTGTACGATAATGCGAAATTACACCTCTATTCTGAGCTAAAGGATTGGATAAAAAATAATATATTATTCTACTTTCATTTGATAGACGTAACGTTGGATTTTATTGGTTGGTAAAAATAGATGAGTTTGGGCGACTGTTGTCTTAATTCTGAATAGGTTGCCAACGAAAAGGTGGCCAGCTGGATCGGTCGAATAGCTGGCTAGCCGAATAGGTGGCCAATTTGTGTTCGGTCAGGAAGTCGGTGGGTTTTTTTTCTGACAGAGCACTGGTCGAATGTTTGGTACAATTGCTGTGATGTTTTTAGTTTGCAGCTGGCTGTGTAAGTTAACTTAGTGTGTGGTGGTTTGAGGTTAATTTTATGTGTCATGAGATGAAGAGGCTATTGATTTTCACCGATTTCTGATAATTACTCCCAGAGTTGTGGCGCTTGATCACTTCAAAAACATTTTGTGGGCGCTCTAGAGGCCAAAGTAAATACACGATTGAGGTTAAATTTATACACAGTGTTTAAGGTCATCCCGCGAAAAAAATCCTATTATTCAACGATTTCCTATAATTACTGCCAGAGTTATGACCCTTGATCAGTTTGTAAAATCTTGTGGATGCTTTAGAGATCATAAGTATCATTGGATTGATTTTGTATTTATTCACCGTGTTTACCCCTATAAATCGTTTCGATTCACTTTTGATTGATACACAGAGGTTTTAACCTTTAAAGGTTTTGAGACGAACATGTACATGTATATTAATTTTCAATGAATTTTGAACAGCTAAATCCATGATATTAAATGTTTTTTTATACTAAGCGTTTGCACCCTCCAAACAAATTCTAATATATTTTCCTGCGGTTGAGGGAACCGAATTAGGAAGAAAATAATTTCTCCCCATATGCGTAGTAATATATGGGGTATGAAGTACTATTTGCAAGTAAATAGTCTTACGAAGTCATTAAGGTCGAAGTCGCCAGATTCAACAGACGTTTTTATAACTTACACTGATTTGTTTTCACTACGTGTACGTCCGACAGATAGGTGTTTATCTTCGACAACATCATGAATCAACACGAAAACAATCAGTCTGCTGTATCTAGTTAGCTGACATTTTGAATGAAGTAAAACATCAGAGAATTGAAACAGAAAAGAAGTTCGATTTGTTACGAGCAGAATTACATGGGACTGTGCAGAAGTTTTCATCTGACGTGAAGAAGATCAAGACAGATCAAGATCATGATTGGAAGTTTAAAGGCAATAAGATTCAATTTGGTTTCAACGTAGAACTGGGAGATAAGATTCAACATATAAGAAATGTAGTTCATAATGACGACAGAGAGAGTTTATATGGTTTACTAGATGATGTTATGACCAAACTAAGTGAAAGAAATAAATTGATTAAAATAGCGGATTCATCGGCAGGTGGCTGGGAGACTGTCAACCAGTATGTATCTAATCCCTTGGCCAGTGATTCGGCAGATGAAAAGAGAATTATCAGAGCTGAACAGAGAGCATTGAAGAAAAGGAAGGAGTTAAAAGGTAGATCTTCCGTTCTAAGAGGAGAAGATTATATGATAGTAATGGCAGTTCGGTGACAGCAAGTTCGTCTAACTTTGTTTCCTGTGTTCCTGCAACCAGTGGCGGGGGCAGGAACTATTCATTTCGTCCCCAACAAAACAGAGGTTCCTGCTACAACTGTGGAGAGTTCAGTCATTACAGAAGAGATTGTCACCACACCAACTCTTTCAACAACACAACAACCGTTAAATCAACATAGTTACGAGATTTCAACCTGTATAAAAGATGAGTATTTTCATGATTTTAATGATTGTAATGTAGATCAGCGGGTCGTAGAGGGGTTCACGCATGATTATTTCGAATATGAGGAAGGTCAAGCTAACATTTTAGTTAACGGTCGATTACGCAAAAATGTAAAATTCTGGAAAGAAATTAACTGTAATTCGTATATATTAGATGTTATTGAAAATGGTTACAAGATTCCTTTTAATGATGTTCCAGATTCTAAGTTTTTAAGAAATAATAGATCTGCTTTCGATAATTCAGAATTTGTAGAAGGGGCTATTAAAGATTTAGAGGTAAGGGGTTTGGTGAATAGATGTCAAGTTCCTCCAAGAGTTGTTAATCCGCTCTCAGTATCTATTCAGAGTAGTGGTAAGAAAAGGTTAATTTTAGATTTGAGAGAGGTTAATAAATTTGTCGGTAAGCAGACGGTTAAATATGAGGATATTCGCACAGCATTGCTATATGTTAAGGAAAAGTCCTGGATGTTCAAGTATGACATACATGCTGCTTATCATCATGTCGAGATTTGTGATGCACACACACAGTTTCTAGGTTTCTCATTTGTCACGAATGGAGTTGCAACTTATTATAAGTTCTTGGTGCTACCATTTGGTCTAAGTACAGCACCTTTTTTATTTACTAAATTATGCAGAGTTTTGGTCAAAAAATGGAGAAGTGAAGGTAAATATATTGTTATGTATATTGATGATGGTTTTTGTGTTCATGATGATTAAAATATGGCACATAAGGTTAGTCAAGATGTTAAGAAAGATCTTTTAGCTACAGGGGGGCGCGGGGGGCCCCCCGCGTGAAATGCTCGCCCCCCCCCCGCTCAGAAATTGCTAACAATCATTAAAGTATACACAGTACCTTATATTAACCTAAAAAAGCTAAAAAAATTTTTGTTTGAATACTTATTTTAAAATGCTTATTAGACGTCCAGGTAACTACATAGCATGATGATTACAGCAGTATGTTAGAATGACCTTTCCGAAAATTTCCTCAAAATGTTCGCCCCCCCTACCGAAAGGTAATGCCCCCCCCCCCCCGCTTAATGGTGTCTAGATACGGGCCTGGCTAGTGGATTTGTTCCTAAAAATGAGAAGTCAACTTGGGAGCCTGTACAAGAGTTACTATGGTTAGGAGTGGTGATAAATTCTGTAAATGCAAATCTGAGAATTCCACAGAAACGATTAGATAAAGTCTTACGATGTATAGTTCAACTTCAGCGTGATTGTATATCGAATAAGGCAGTAGCTGTGAAAAAGGTAGCGAGTGTTGTCGGTCAGATTATATCTATGTCTATTGTTGTCGGAAGTATTTCCCAAATCATGACACGATCATTGTCTATTTATATTTTAAATGGGTTTAGTTGGGATTCTAAAGTACGTATTTCCGAACAGAGTATTCAACAGTTATTTTTTTGGAAGGAAAATATAAGTAAAATTAATTCTAAAGTCTTAAATTTTCAGCCTGGCTGTGAACGAATAGTGTATTCAGATGCTAGTAATGAAGGGTATGGGGGGGTTTGTGTACAAGCCTATCGTGATGTTGTTCGTGGTTTTTGGAGTGCTGAAGAAGCGATCAAGAGTTCTACTTGGAGAGAACTTGAAGCTGTTCGTCGTATTCTTAAATCTATAGTACATATCTTAAAAAATAAAAGGTTGAAATGGTTTTCAGATAATCAGAGTGTGATTTCTATTGTTCAGGAAGGTAGTTATGGAAGTCGGCGAGTTTTTGGCCGTTGATTTGTCCGAATGGTTACAAGTTTATATCTGTTATTAAAGATTGGGTTGATTTACCACGTGGAAAAGAGTTTTATAAGTCCTCGTTGCATTATGAGAGTATATTTGGCACGAAAGATTTAACGTTTCGGATGTTGGCATTAAGAATTGATTGCCGTAGTTAGATACGGCAATTTGTGCTTGAGAAGGCTGGTAATAAGTCTAGGTGACTTGGATTAGTTGAGATAACTAATGATTGATTAAATGATGTGATGTAGTATAACTGAGGGATTTCTGTTTATCGGTGTGGTCTATAATGTAATTTTAATGTTACTCATACATAATAATATGATAATTTGTATATCGTTATTGTCATGTTATAACTATTTTTTAATGTTGTCTTCTAAATATTTTTAGAACTGCTTATGGGACAGAGTTAGACCAGTTACCAGTAAGTTTATCATCATCTGTGAATGTATTTCCCGAGTTATAAACCGATGTTAAGGCGAAATCTACAACTGTGAAATATTATCGGGGTTATTTAGCCTGGAAGAGTTGGTTTCAATGTAATAATGTGCAAGGAGGTGTGTTACCTGCTAATCCTTTACATGTTGCGTTATATTTAACATCTCTGATACAAGAACAGAACAGTATAAGTCCGGTGATTCATGCTTTCTACAGTTTGAAGTGGGTTCATTCGTTAGCTAATTTGACTTGTCCTACAAATTCTCAACTGGTGATTAATGTGTTAAAGCTGGAAAACGACGCTTAGCGAAACCTGTTAATAAAAAGCTTCCTGTTACCGCAGAACATTTAGAATGTATGTATGATAAAACATTTGTTCCCAGATGTGCTTATAAACAAAGAATAATCTGTGCTTGTTTGTTGGCGTACAGTGGCTTTCTTAGAAGTGCCGAATTATTAAATACATCTACTTCGGATTTAAGTTTTGATGACACCCATTTGTCTATTTTTCTTGAGAAAAGTAAGACTGATATCTATAGAGATGGTGCAGGGGTTGTAATAGCACGAACGGGCAACAAATTGTGTCCTGTTAAGAATCTAGAGCATTATTTGGATTGGGCTGGGCTAAATGAAGATGAAGATATGTTTTTATTTCAGGCGTTGAGTAAGTGTTCAACGGGATATTGTATTAAGGGTATTAACAAAGCACTTAGTTATACTAGATTAGTAGAATTGTTTAAAGAAGCGTTTCAAGGAATAATAGATTGTTCAAAATATTGGTTACATAGTTTGCGTGCGGGAGGTGCGACAGCGTGTGCAAATAGGGGTATCCCTGATCGTTTGTTTAAGCGCCATGGGAGATGGAAGTCTGAAAACGCCAAAGATGGTTATGTCAAGGACGATTTGAAACAACGTCTTAGCGTGTCTTTGAGTTTGGGTCTATAAGGCGAATATAATCTAAATTGTGATTTGTGATACTAGTTCTTTCTTTGATATTCAGGCGGTTCGACGCTACATACCACTTGATATGGAGCAGGGGAGGGAGAGAAATATATTTTCCTGCGGTTGAGGGAACCGAATTAGGAGGAAAATAATTTCTCCCCATATGCGTAGTAATATATGGGGTATGAAGTACTATTTGCAAGTAAATAGTCTTACGAAGTCATTCAGGTCGAAGTCGCCAGATGCAACAGACGTTTTTACAACTGAGTAATCGGATTAGTGTAGGTTGTGAGATAGAATATATAATCGTTTTGTAATGGAATTGTAATTTCTTATTGTTAAATATTTAACTATACTCGTCCGCGCATAGCTCCGGAGACAGTTACCCAATGGGTATTTTTAGGTTTTTTCTGGTTGGCGGGGCTGTCGTGATGGAGAAAGGTTGTAAGACATAGAGTTATGTCTGAGTAATGGTGTAAGATATAGGGTAATGATTTTAGATATAATGTTGTTTGTATATAATGATGTTTGTATATAAGGAAAGGTGTAAGATATTGATTTATGTTTGAGTTACGGTGTTAGATAGTAATGTTTGTAGATTATAATATTGCTTGTATATAATGTATGTAGCTGATATATAATTAAAGGCGGTTCGACGCTGCATACCAGGCGGTTTGACGCTGCATACCACTAGAAGTGTTATGGGTTTTGATATGGAGCAGGGGAGGGAGAGAAATGCATTTCTGACAATTACTTCACGAGTTGTTACCCCTAATCAGAATTTAGTGTTTTATAGATATTTCATTACCGACAAAAGAACTGCTCGTACGATTTTGCTGCTGTGGGCGTATGTTTCGTTGCCAGGTTACTTATATTTTCACGGTGATACCTCCACCCTTTTTGTTCCTCCACGTTATAATGTGGAGGTATATTGCTGTTGCCCCTGTGTGTGGGGTGGGTGGGTGGGGCTCTGTTTGTCGCCTACAGACCGCAATTCTTAACTTATCGCCTTGAATCTTTACATACATACTTACTATTTATTCCCAAAGGATGATCGCTGTTGTTTTCGGTGCATGCCGGAAGGTCTGCCATTAAGTCAAATGGCGTGTTTACTATTCCCAGATGGTACAGAATCGTTGGTTTTCATCGGGTCCTCCAGTTTTTACCCACTGCTACAGTGTCCTACGCACAAGCGAATTATTAAATTTACAAAACTGAACCACGTGTTTGTACTAAAATGAATTGCCATGACCCCTGACTGTACGGAAAATCGAGTTTTTATCTTATGAATCCGCCAGAGATCACAATTGTTATCAGATTTTGATGAAACTTAAAATCTATGTTTACATCCCAGGGATCTTTGATTCTTTTGATATTGTCGTATGTCGGACCGTAACACACTTGATTATGGCCCCTGGTTGTACGGAAAATCGCCTTTTTAGTTTATTCTCTGTCCATCTCTTGCAAAATATGAGCGTGTCTTGCATGGCAACCGCTTGCATTCTACAGATATTGAAAGAAATCGAGTATTACAATGTTAATACCCATCTGTATTTAAAGACTGTGGTTTCATATAACTGATTAGTCTACAAATATTCTGCTCATGTTACTTCATTTAGTAAAACACAAATTGTCATGTTTCAGGATAGGATACTGCTGGGGCGTGTTCAGGAATTAGAAGTGGTGGTTGCACGATAGAAATAACGTTTGCCGCTATTGGGGGGGGGGACTACCCGCGAATTTGATCAAATCAGAAGTGTTGAGACAATATTTCTGCTCATTTAGGTGCATGTACGGCCTGCCCCCCCACCCAGTCGCATGCGACTTTTGTATCTAGGTTCGAGTCGACAAGGATTCTTTTACGTGCACGTGAGGTTTTTTGTATAGACTCATCCCACGACTGTTCTTTGCCAAACCCCCGTCATTCACCAGGATCAAACATTATACATCCCAGTTATTCATTGTAGCTCCCTGGTGAGATATAAATTACTTGTCTTCACTACAACAGGATCTGGAAGAGTTTAACAACCCACGTTCTTCGTGATGAGAGGAAATGGCCTCTCAAATGATCAGTCGGGTCGAGTTCTGATCGTGATGCATTGAAACAAAATTCATTAGCCCAGTCAGACGGAACAGAAGAGTATAAGGACGTTAAACCCAATTTAATTTCATTTTGTACATACCAAAGTACTTTCAAGTGTTCAATATTTACATAACGACGTACAGGTTGTAGAGCAATGTAAATATCTTTAAATCGTTGTTATATTTTCTCGTCAATCTGATTCAAATACAGATCTATATTTCAATCCGTTTTTTATACTTTCGATGGCCTAAACCACATGAAGATATGGGAGGTCGCGTCAGAGATCATGCGAGCGGCGTTGACGTTTCTAGTGGTTTTATTGGCTAATCACTCACGCCATACAGAACGCAGATTATATAACAACTCCTCCAGATCCTAGCGTAGTACTGACAAGTAAAACGAAATTTTGAACAATATAAAACGAAGCGAAATAGGGTGTGTGTTTTGATCACATGCTCCGTATGGAAGTCAGTCTGCAGTCTCTAAAGGTATCAATTTTATTTGTTTTTTTTTATTGAATATAATTTATGTAAATATGACCTGTGTACTTTTAAATTACCTAAAATCGTTAAAACCATTTCATGTCCAATTACTGATTTAAAAGACATCCAACACGGAAATAGTATCAGAAAATTTATTAAATATAGGGATGTAAACTATGATGATGCTAGCAACCTTGAAGAAATTATCAACTATTTATGTACATCACGGATAAAAGTTTACTTATATTACATATATGTAAATAATTATGTAAATTCTGTAAACTCTGTATTGTATTGTGTACTATGAGTACGAAATAAAACATTATTAAAATGCAGCCTGTAGACGACAATCAGATACAAGAAATGGGCGTGGCTCTGTCCCTGGGGTCGGGCATGCACCAAAAACAATAGGGATCAGCCTTAGGGTATCTGGAATAAGAATGTACAATTTCAAGACAATCAGTGAAGAATTGTGGCCTGTAGGCGATACACAGACACACACAGACAGACAGGGGCGGCGGCCGTCCACATTATGAATGTGGTCATATAAAAATTAAGCCATAAAATAAATATTTCTTTAATGTATTGTATATATAATATGAATGCAATCTCTCCACCCCTTCTTCCAAAAATGTAAGTATTGACATAGATCAATAAATTTTATAATGGACGATTTTGCTTTTGTTGTTAATGGGTGTTTGTTTCTGTCATCTTCAGTCCCAAATGGATCTTGGAAGAAAGTCTTCCATGGCTGTTTCTGCTGAGTAGAAAGAAAAGATAGGACGGGGAATAACCATATGTATGGTTTCATGTTGTCATCTTTGGCCCACATCTGGCAATCCATAATTTTCATATGTGGGACAAATATGTGCTAGTGATTTGTTCTATCTCTGGCCAACTTGTGGCATGTCATATCTTTGCCAAAAACTGCAAGCTGTTTCCCATGCAGATCTGGGCCAGTTTACGGCGAGCGTGGCAACCTGGTATTTGGGCTGTGTGGAACATGCTAGAGTCGATTATTTGTAGCATAGCCGGCCCACGGTACATGTTTGATACTGTTGGGCATTATGATTATTATGTTGAACACGGCATTGAATCCGCATGATTTTTAGCATTTTGCGGGGAGCGCAAAAACTATAAACCATGGTACAAAGCTCGTCATTGCGTCCCTCACACTTAATGCCAGATCGGCCCAATCATTTTGTCGTGTCATGTTTGTATCACGTGTTCAATGTGGTAATATTATGTCCCAATCTGTTTCACAGAGAATTACTACGAATTATCTCTGTAACGGATATGCCTGTCCAAAACACGTGCGTTGACTGCACGCCTCGTAGTCATCGGCTCAACGGCTCGTGCAATGTTTACTTGACACCTATATAACTGCTTCGGGCAAAATGATGCACTTTACTCATTTTAATACCCATTTACACTAAATAGGAAATATTTTTTAACTACAAATACTACAAACTTCTTTATTTATTTTTCTTTTACCTCAAAAAAATATTTGAGAATTTAATTTGTCGGAGTAAAAAAGTTAATATGCCGTACTCATTAAGCCTCGTCGATGTCATGCTTATCAGTGATTGTAGCGGCTAAGCGAATATTCACTGCGGGATCAGTTTGATTATGTCCTTGATTGAGGCGATCATTAAACGCGGCCAAGTCAATATACATACACCTGCAAAACATTGATTATTAAAACGCGGCCAAGTCAATATACACCTGCTACACAGATTAATTATTAAATGTCTTCTAATCGCATGGACCTTATAACTCGAGTTGACAATCTCTGAGGGAAAAATCGTTTAAGTCGCCTCGCGAGATGTATTAGGATTTCTTGATTTTTTAAAAAAATTGTATGATTAATTTAAAAACAAAATAAGCTATACGCAAATGCAATTATTGAGAGATAAGTTCCATTTTTTGTCCATGTGAATTCCGGTGTTTTTAAGTTAATTCCGATGTTTATAGGTCTATTCCGGTATTTTAATCTACCCGGTCTAACGCATGTCTGGATAATTTAGACCCATTGTTTACACAACTACGGAACCGTGGTCATAAATAAAATCCATAAACAGATCACGCTATATGTGAACTATAAGAATAATCAGTAAACCCCCCATCAAACTACCTACCTTCGCGTGACAGTTTATTTTTTTAGATTACCCATCCAAGGGAAACAACTCTAAATGAAATGACCCTTGACCTATTTGCATGCCGAAAATAATAACGAAACTAAAGAAAAATAAGCGACCAAGGCAAGATTATAAATTAACAATCTTAGAGAACGTGAAGTGTTGTGAAGATTTGGTGATGGCGTCTCTCGATATGTATCTATACTGTGGACTGACAGTCGTATTAGCATACTTAATATACAGATGTTCTACCTTAGTAACCGGCTACATGCAATGGTTGAAACTAAATAACAGTTTTGTTCATTTACCCTTCCACTGGTTTTTGGGAACTTTGCACTTGGTATATAATAATATAGTTTATTTAGTTATTGATTTTAAACGTTAGTAATTTTATTACAGTTGTCTATCACTCATATTAGTTTATTTGGTTACGGTATTGATTTTAAATGGAAATAAACAGCAGTAAAAAACACAATCTGAATGTTGTTGGTGCTCCAGCGCTGGCTCTAAGACTAAGACTAAAACACATTTTGATAGGTGGCCTGAAAATAGCCCTACAGATATTTTGGGTTTATGGATTAAAGGAAGAAAGTTCCATTTAAAGTCTCTAACTTATATTAGTATCATCCAAAATCTTCAACATTGAAAACACGAAGTATTTGTCAATTTAAATCAACCTTGATGCTGTGATTTTACCGGAAAAAGATGAGCCTCTTATATCCAATATTTAAGACAAAATAAACATTTTACCATTGGTACACGAATCGTGTAAACACATTGCATCAAATCAAAAGGCGTATGTAGACTTGAATAACCAGACGCTAGAAATTTGACATGCACGCCAATGTGTAGGCCTACCTCAGTTTTTTGTCCCATCTGACAACTAGAAAGATATCCTTGTCAGGCCGGAACAGGTATCAACATCCAATTTTTGTATTTAGTAAGTTACTTTTGAGCATATTTCCATAGTTTGAGTACCTTTCTTTATTTACAGATTAAAAACTTCAAGGATGTGTTTGTTATACACGAACCATTGATGAAAGCAGGTCATAAGGTCATATTATACTGGTTTGGTCCTTATAGACCTGTATTAGCAACAGTTCATCCAGAAACAGTCAAAGTTATCTTGAAATCAACAGCCCCTAAATCCAAGGGACTTGTAGGATACTCTTTAGTCGTGCCCTGGCTGGGTAAGTATAAAAATTTGTCTCTCTGTATAGTTAAAGGTTAACACAGAGTAAAAGAGACGCATAATATTTTCCTCCGTGGTTCCCCTGGTCAAAGGTGCAAGACAGAGGGCTTGGCAAGTAAACATGCATAGTTGCTTGGATGGGATGAAAACCAAGGTCCCGTGGACATATTGGCATGCATGTAAAAGAACCCGTTGCAGTTAGATTTTGATGTAAAAGTAGGCTGTAGCGATGTTGTCCGAGCAAAATTTTCCTCAAGGGTTCAAGGTCTGAGAAATGTTAACCAATGCCCAAATTACCATTCTACTAAGGGAATTAAAGTTTGCACAATCCACAAGTTCCCCAAACCATGACACATATATTGTCAACATTGAGAAAAGATCACATCAACTCGCTCCAAGTGGTATAGTTGGTTATCAAAGGCACCAAATAATCGAGATACAAACAAAGGCAAACACTTTACACCAAACGAGCGTGTTTTCCCGCCAAGAAAGGAAAGTCCTCAATGATTTTAAAGATGACTTTATTGTTTCCATGGACAATAGAAAAGAGATGGTGATCATGAACACTGAAGAATACCTCACCAGTGTCAACGATCTACTCTCTAGATCCAGTAACTTATAGAAGAATCTTCAGAGATCCGATTGAAACAATTTAAATATCTATAAGCTAGGATCAACTTGATTCCATTTCTATTTTTATTATTTATATTTTAACAGGTGATGGCTTATTGACAAGTGATGGGAAAAAATGTGAGAGAAATCGAAAACTTTTAACAGCAGCTTTTCATTTTGAAATATTACAGCCTTATGTTCGTGTTTATAACAGTGTAACAGATATATTAATGGTAGGCCTACTCTACTATTATAACCGATATATTAATCTTAGGCCTACTCTACTATTATAACAGATATATTAATGGTAGGCCTACTCTACTATTATAACAGATATATTAATGGTAGGCCTATTCTACTATTATAACAGATATATTAATGGTAGGCCCACTCTACTCTTATAACCGATATATTAATGGTAGGCCTACTCTACTATTATAACAGATATATTAATGGTAGGCCTACTCTACTATTATAACAAATATATTAATGGTAGGCCTACTTTACTCTAATAACCGATATATTAATGGTAGGCCTACTTTACTCTAATTAGGAGATAAACACCTCCTGTTTTGCATTTTGAGGGGTTTATCGACATTATAACATGTTCTTTTTCAGGATTTTAAAAGAACTTAATTTATTGTGTAAACTTCAAAATTCGCATAACAGCAAAACGGTTTGAATGATGTAAAAATAAAAAAAATCAATTTTGACGTCAGACAACGTTGTGACGTAACTTGATAACGGACTGCCATTTTACCGAGGTGTGCCGAATTTGTGGTCGAATCCAAGCGAAGATCAATTCAAGTTTAAAATGCTTGAGTCTTTGGTCTCTGGTAAATAAATTATGACAGAAAATGTTTTTCAAATATTTCAAATGAAATATTTTTAACGTTTGAAGACTTAAAAAGATAAGTAAATTAGCCTTAGTGTGGTCTTTTTGACCAGCAGTGCCAGTCGTGAACGAATTAGTTACGGCCTGTTAACCGAGACTACACAGGGGTAACTCTTTTTGGCAACAATGATGGCTTCGTTTTCGCAGTTTGTGATAACATGGGTGAGTTTTTAGCCTTTATTATTTTATTTGCAGACTGTCAACACAATATTGCTGGACTCTGTTTTCGGAGTAGAGCTGTTCTTACATACATCCCTCAAAATACCCTATAAAACTATGCGATGCCTAGGATTCACTTGGTTGCTATGTAGGCCTATATCGTTCTGACGTGTTGTCAATCATTGTCAATTTTGGCATAATTTCCTGTTATTCTAGGCCCATTCTCAGCTGTTATTTCACCTTCCCTAGTTACTATATTTCCAAACACTTTCTTTTGACTAATGACTCATTGTCAGGCGGATCATGTTATTCAGAATTTGAGCAAACTTTGATTTAAAATTTCCACTTTAAAGTAAACACTGCAGAGTGCAAAAAACAAAAACAAAATTGTCCACAGGTTAGTTACGAATAATTTATGTTGCCTGAAAACGGTTTTCATTAATTTATGACTGATTTTCTTCTGTTTTATGTATTTCAGAGATGTGTTTGTATAAAGGATGAAGTTTGAAAATAGTGTGATGGTCATTTGAGCAGAATTTCTTGAAGATATTTGTCAATAAAGATTTGAGTTGAGGAAGATGGCTGAGGACAAAATGAAAAAAAAGTACACTGTAATATTTATACGCAGTTATTCGCCTTGCTAAAACAGAGGAGTGTTATTGTCCAATCGACAGTGTCTAATCGACCAATCAAAAAACAAGATTCACCCTTAAGCATGTTACAATAACCGATATATTAATGGTAGGCCTACTCTACTATTATAACAGATATATTAATGGTACCGTAGGCCTGCTCTACTATTATAACAGATATATTAATGGTAGGCCTGCTCTACTATTATAACAGATATATTAATGGTAGGCCTACTCTACTATTATAACCGATATATTAATGGTAGGCCTGCTCTACTATTATAACAGATAACAGATATATATTATAACAGATATATTAATGGTACCGTAGGCCTGCTCTACTATTATAACAGATATATTATTGGTAGGCCTGCTCTACTATTATAACAGATATATTAATGGTAGGCCTACTCTACTCTTATAACAGATATATTAATGATAGGACCTGATAGGGGCTATAGACACATTTACTTAGTGAGTAAAATACTGCCTCACTAGCTTGGATGTCATGTGTTCTGGCTGAGAAAATTCCAAGTACCTTTACGAGCCATTGCCGTGCACCCTACGTTGACAATTTATGTCATAATTTGCCCAAACAATCAATTTGTGAAACTACAAATTATATTACTTTGTTTTTGGTAGAAAAAGTTAGAGAAAACAGGTAGTGAATTTATTGAGGTGTTTGAACCAGTTAGTTTGGCCACATTAGATACCATGTTACAGTGTGCATTCTCATATCAAGGAAACATTCAACAGCTTGGGAATGATCAAATATACTTTATTTTTATAAATGTTTTCATTATTATAGACCCACATTTCACAATAGAGGCTACAGTCAGCCTGTAAAAATGACAGCAGCTTATAAATTAGCATGTGAATATGATTGTGGCTTACAGTTAGCATGTGAATACGATAGCGGCTTCAGTTAGCATGTGAATACGATTGCGGCTTACAGTTAGCATGTGAATGTGATAGATGCTACAGTTAGCCTGTGATATAGGCTACAGTGAAAAGTACTGTGGTCAGGAAAAAAGAAATCCTATCGATATTCAGTCTTATGTGGTTTCACATGCCAGAGTTATTTCCTCTTGAACGAAAATGTTATTTAGGAAGCATTTGGGTCATGAGAGGACAAATCAGAGTTTTGTGGCCTCCTATTCAAGAGTTACCTCCCCCTTCCTTGCTGAACATTGTGAATCTTGTAAATAAACAGCATTCTGTGACCATCCATTCCAAAGTTACAACCAATTTCCCCACAATGGCCCAGCTTGGTTTGTCCATACCGGCTGACCACAGTTCAGCAGTTTTCCCGGCGATCACCAGCGCAAGATGGTGAACATGTCAACGAGATAAAATTCACGTTAGTTAGGAATGCCATTAAACACGAATATTAAAGCGTTAAAATTAAACCAAATACTCTGAAGTTGAATTTCCCCACAATAGTAGCTACTGTTTTTAACAAATGTTGAACATTGTAGGGATCTAATATTTTGAAAGAGGATTCTTATCTGTTTAGGTTAACAGAAAGTTGGATGGTCGAATGATAGCGTGTGTGTGTTGTATCATAGAGTCATCTGGCGTGATTTTGATTCCCCGGTTGTACGTGACAAAGAGTAGGATCAACCTCGCGGGTTTTCACCAGGTCTCCGGTTTCCTCCCACTGCTGAAGATCCCTATGCACAAACGAATCATTGAATAAAATTGAACCATATGTTAGTCCCAAAATGACCTAGTTTGTGTTGAGGGGATCTTAAACCCGATTTCACTCTTCCTCTCTCTATTAAGTGATCATCAAAGTTTTCCCTTTTGGATAAGTTGGTGTCCATGATTATTGTTTTGCTGTGTGGGTTGATCTTCTACACTCTACAAGATCTAACAGCTAATGTGGGTTGATCTTCTACGCTCTACAAGATGTCTGGATGGTTGATGTAAATATTTTAGTGGGAGACATTTTTGAACGGCAGTATTTTATGTGTGTTTGTATATTTTACAGAATGCATCATCCCTATGTTGTTTGTGTTCAAAGAATGGGTTATCTGATTTTAAGGAGTGTGTAAGTATTCAGCTTTAACAGTGGCATTGAACATTTATATTGTCACTTAACAGTATTGTCCCTTAACAGATGGAATTCCACCGAGAGAATTGACAAAACAAATAAACTCTTTTAGGTGACTTGTTTGAATGCTTGACCATAAAAATAATAATGTTTTACCATGTTTTTATTTAGATACAACAGAATCCTTCTTCAGGATTAAAAATTAGTACTATAAATACTGACAGTCCTTGGTCTTGACAATAATAGCTACCAGTAGTTTTAATTATCAAGACCACATCCTTTTCAATGAATGATTGAAACTGTTGTGTCTTAGTGAGTAAGGCATTGGCTGGTTAATATCTAATGTTTGATCCAAGTGTTGACAGGGAAAGTTCATTGGGATTTTAGATCCACTGTCCAGGCAAAATTGTCCTGGTAGCACACTGTATGAGGTATGCCGATCTTCATATATATTAGCCCAGTTACAGCGAAATTTCGACAATGGTTAATAGAATTATAGAATAACAGTTTAATAGTTTATAAAATGTTCATGAGTAAGGACTAAGATGTGAGTAATTATTTTTCAGGAGTTTAATGACTCTGATTACATCATTGTATAAACTAACTAAAGAAAGTAAAGAGTTCTATAAAATGTGTGATTACGCTCATCAGTTTTCTCAAGAAATTATCAACAAGAGAAAACTTCAACTGGTTTGTATTTTATTTATATAATAAGATTTCTTTGGGGGGGCACCTCGGTCTAGGTTCTCTGGGAGGTTTTTATCTTCTGGTTGTATCCAGGTCTTTATCTGGCTGTATTCAGGAAATCTTTATCCCTGGTTGCTGTATTGTTAAATTTACTGTATATTGAATTAAATACACATTTATTTGAGACATAACGTGATTACAAACAGACCTAAGTTTCTGTATTCACCTCTTGAAAATCTGTTGGAATTTGCAATATTTTTATTCCTAATTTCAGCAAAAAAAAACAGAAGAAGAAGTAAAGCAGAGACGCCATCTTGATTTCTTGGATATTTTATTGACAGCTAAAGATGAAAATGGTGAAGGTTTGTCTGATATAGAAATACGAGATGAAGTGGATACTTTCTTATTTGAAGGTGAGTTTTACAACATGTAGTTACAGAGCCTCAAAGAAAATTTAGAGAAATTGGGATGTCATATATCATTTACCGGTAGATAATGATGAGTGATTTTAAAACTTCTACAACTTTCTAAACTATTTATACTAGTACCGTAGTCATTTTATTCTATTTCTTCTCCTACTCTGTATTGTGATTCAAATATCATTATAGGACATGATACGACAGCGTCTGCTATTAGTTGGTGTTTCTATGCATTGGCCCGATATCCACAAATACAAGAGAAAGTTTATGCTGATGTTTGTAAAGTCTTAGATGTTTCTACTGATCTCCAATGGTAAGTTAATTAAATTATCTCCCTTTAGTAACCGTTTTAATGATATTTACAATCTTCTTTTCAACACTCTACCCATCTGTTCCAACATTCTACCTTAACAGAAAACAATTTTTATGGAAACAATCACTGGTTTCATTCTAAAAGCACAATATTTCGACAAGTATCCTCTTATTGTTATCAAGCACAATGACATTTAGTAAACTTAGGATTAATATTTTGGAGTTGCAAGGTAAAAACTGTGTCCCGTTGATGTGTTTCCCATTTGCTAAATGTCACTTAAAGATGAACATTCCACCTGTGTGTTTCAACATTCCACCTGTGTGTTTCAACATTCCACCTGTCTGTTTTAAAATATTCAGTTTGTTGTTATCTGTCTACAGGAAAGATCTGGCAGAGTTCACATTTTTACCACTGTTTATTAAAGAAACGATGAGATATGTTTCACCTGTACCGACCATCAGTAGACAGGTGAAGGATCCAATGGTAATCGACAATGTCACGATACCAAAAGATACGATCATCGATATACACATGGTTCATATTCATCATAATCCTAATATATGGTCGGATCCTGAGGTAAGAATGTTCACCGCAACTTTAAAGGTATGGCCTGATCCTGAAGTAAGAATATTCACCATAACACTAATATATGGTTGTGTCAATAGGATCAGGGTTCAATTTAGTATAAAACAAATTAGTAGCAAATTTTTGTGACAGATTCACATTTTGGCTAATCAATTCAAAATTTGAATAGCATTTTCTCAGATTTGAGGAGCAGTAAAACGTAGCCTACATCACGAAAATTTGCAATTCTGATTTTTCGGGGTATAAGTGGATACTTTTTTCCGTTGTATACTCCGCTTCGACTTATGCACGGATGAAGGTAAAAAAAATTGACATCTCCAAAAAAAAAAAAAAAAATTCAGTTACCGTCTCTCCACGATGCAGGGCCCACTAATCGTCTAAAACAAAACTACAAGTACTTTATGTAAAACCATTCCAATCGAAATATTTGTAGACGTGGCTTTGCTTGTTTATTTCTTTATTTAAATATCCCCCCTCTCTGCCTTCAAAATATTATCAACCCGAGAATATGCCATAAGCATCAAATATTTTCAGACATTCGTCAAAAATGGCTTTTTTCACGCGTCTCGCGTGATGTCTACTTTTAGTTTTCAGTTAAGTTAACCAATCATACTATACTGCGTTGTTTTATTCTATTTTTAGTAATACTTTATACATAAGTGTGATTAAAAACGGAGTCTACATTGTCTTCTAGTTATCGGATATATTGAAATAAAACTGGTTCAAATTAATCACGACCACAACTTGGAATATTGAACAAGTTATTCCCGCATTTATCAATTGATTCTTTCGTAGGCCTAAATATACTCCACATTCATCCAAAATATAATGAATCGCACTTCACAAGTTTGAAAGCAATTTTTGGCTAATGAATAAAATAATTCTATCGCCTTTACTGCGATTTGAGTCGCTTTTTGCGATGCGATACCGCTTAAATTGAACCCTGAATAGGATGAAGAAACAATGTTGTGTGTACACTATGGCATTTGTATGGAACAAAAAACCCTGGTGTAAGACCTCAGTTTTTTGTACCATCCGAAGGACAACTTGAAAATTCCAGATGTTTTTCTCTCCAGTCACTTATAACTTAAAACAAGAGGAACTGAGCCAAACTTGGAAAATTTTATCAATATCCTTTTTGAACAATTATAGCAAGAATGGGCAGCTGTTTATATTTTACAGATTTTACCCTAGACTTACTCTACATATACATTAAGTTTGTTTATATAGTCCGTACAGGATTCTGACTCGTCTGTCCAGGGATTCAAAATTACTCTAATGACATCAGTTGTTCTTAAATTGATTTCAAATGTAACAATTGCATGTTATCAAAACCAAACATGGGCCACAGTGGCTCAGGGAGTGGGACATTGTCTTGTTAGTCTGCTCCCAGGGTTGATTGAGAAAGTTTCCCTTTGTTAGTTGAGCAGGCCAGAGCCCCAGAGAGCCCGACAAGGAACAGTGTATATCCATTCAGATGGGATGAAGGACAAGGATGTTTACCTTGTTGTGCTTGTATATGAACTCTTGACAGATGGAATTGGTCATAGTGCCACTGTCTTAGCAAAATTTCCCTCAAAGCATTTGCCGGTCTTCAGTATCCCTGTCTTTGCAGGACATTTCCAAGACTAAACCCGCCTATCAATACATGTTTTATTCATGAATGTTTATAAATCATGTTTTATTGTATTGATCACACCCTGTTTTATTGTTTTGATTAGGAATTTAAACCAGAAAGATTTACCAAAGAGGCCATTGATAGTCGAGATCCATATGCATTTGTTCCGTTTTCTGCCGGACCAAGGTAAGTGTTAAAAAAAATCAACAAAGGATGAAGATTAGGAGGACTAACTGTCAAATTTGTGAGCCAGTGTACATTAATTGGAATATCGGCTATGGTTATAACGTGGGTGTATAACCTGTTTTCTGTAAAAACCTCTCCTACTGCCCCTTGCATGGTACATGTAATCAGGGAAATAAAACTCCCCCACCACCCCCTCCACCCCTCCTTGCATGACAATGTAATCAGAGAAATAACCAAGGGACTACAGCAGTGGAAGGAACCCGAAGGTTCAACAGCAATCTAACTCTTTGTCACTTACATGCCACTTGATTCAGTACCAGACCTGCAGATCTAAAATGGATGTGTTTTGTCATTCAGATGTCATCTATGGGTTATAAATAAAACCCCAGGTCACTTGAATTTGAAGGATTGTTGTCTATATTAGGTCAGATCGTGCAGGTAGATCATGAGGGGTTGTCAACCTTTTCTTGCCACATGACTGTCTATATTAGGCCAGTTGGTGCAGGTAGACTGCTGATATCTGTTATTAATAACTTGTTTTATTTGCTACAGAAATTGTATCGGTCAGAATTTTGCCATGAATGAGATTAAGACGGTGATTAGTCGAGTTGTACACAGGTGAGTTCACATTATTTCACAATTTATGAATGAATTTGCTGGTCACATGACCCTACGGATGTGCATACAGTTTGAAGCTAGCTTGGTTATACCAAATATACGTATTAATAGGTCCAGTCAATATAAACGTCACTGAGAAAATCGTCCACACAAGGGAACTATATGTAGGTGATTTCAGTGAAGCATTGTGTCCATATGAATTGATGTGTTGTGGTTCATAGAAGATCATTTGTTGGATACCGGATAGAGTAAGATTTTGTGTAGAATATGATTGGGTTTTGTTTGTAGAGTCAGTGTAGAATATGATGGTTTTTTTATTTGTTTGTAGATTCCGTGTAGAATATGATGAGACGAGAATACCTGAACCAATACCTGAGTTAGTGACACGAGCTAAAGATGGTTTATATTTACGATTTATGCCCAGAATACCTGCAGAATAATAGCAGGTATATAGTAGTTAGGGCGCCTGGCTGGCAATTTTTTTTGCACGTGCGTGCACGCATGCGCGTGCGTGCATGGGCGTGCCCGTGACCTTGCACTGGATGACCTTTAGCACGTGCGTGACCCCTTGCACGTGCGTGACCTTGCACGTGAGATTGCACGTACGAAGAGAGGGGCGCGCGCGCGGAAAAAGAGAGAGAGAGAGAGAAGAAGAAGAAAGAGAGAAGACGAAGAAGAAGAAGAAGAAGAAGGGGAAACAACTCTTTTACATTGATTAAGTTGGCCCTGAAAAGGGCCGTTGGTCCTCTCAATGAGAGGGTTAACAGGAGCACTTCGGCTGCTCCCACCGATTGGGTTTCTTCGTGCATTTCACCAAATGCTTTGACCGCCTATGACAGGTGTTGCCAATTTCGGTCCCGCACCAAAAACAAATCAAGTAATCGGCATCGGGCCGATTACCCCTAAACATGGGGTAATACCCCCCACAAGTGGCGCAATATCTGAAATCTTTACGATCCATGGTGTTTGTGACTTCTTTTGGCTTTGACACTCCTATTTATGGCTCGGGACGGGACGAGTCTAATGTGTTGGGGCGATACCATTTTCCAACCAATCAGAATAGCAGGACGTCACATGACGTCACAAAAAAACAGACACGTGATATGTTGTCGACATTTTATTGAACATATTTACAAATGAACTTGAACACAAAATTGAACTTGAACACAAAGGCATTGAACACAAAAAAAACATATTTACAGAGCAAAAAAGCATCGACATCGTTGTCCCTTCTTCTGGTCTTTTTGCAAGTCGGGAAAATGATCCCTAGCCCATTGTTCGACGAGTATATCGTTCACACGATACACGTGCCCGAACACAGAAAGGGCGTGCGGGGAGGGAACGTGAAAACGATGACACAAATAATACAAACAATAATGGCCGCAGACGACACTCTCGAGTCCCTGAATCCATCGGGGTTGGTAGTGGAGTTGTAGATCTTGGACGAAACGTCGAAAGGCTTCTCCGTAGACATCAGGGGGACACCCGTAGGAATCGAAGAAGGTAATGTGATCTGGTCCTTCGCACACAAACACGGTCCAGTGTCTACCGGGTTGGTCTTCGTCGTCCGAGTTGATGACATAGGCTTTGGGGTACGAGGTCGGGCGCAGTATATCCAGATGATTACGGGCCCACACGCCCCCGAATACGTTAGCGGGGAGATGTTTCTCTAAAGCCCGTGTCAGTTGTCCATTGGAGAGAGCCTCACCAATCTGTGATGACTTGTCGGTTGGCGTCGATTTCCAAGACATTGTCGTATTCGGCAAACAGAACAAGACTGAGGTGATTGGTCGGGGCCGCACCGAACTTGAGTTCCAAAGACAGGTTACCCGCCGCTTTGGGATGAAAGTAGTTACCGTCGGCTCCGTGGTCATTGGTCAAATCGAAACAATACAAAGTGTACCCATTGATATAGTCGTGGAAAGGGAGGTCCAGGTCTTCTCGGGTGTTTAAGACGGCCACCCGTTTCATCAAATCCAGGTAAGGTGCGATGGCTTGTCGCTGGGGAAAGTTGACGTCGTATTCGTCCACAATTTCCCCGTTCTTGGTCAATTTGATGTTTTCCAATTGATTGTGTTGGAATTCGAAGGGATTTCTGTTTTTTCTTCCATCGTAGGCCGTGTTACGTACCATACCCACGATTAATCTATTGGGCAGGCTTTCGTTGACAAACAGATTGTCTAGGACGTGACTGGTGCGATTGTCGGGAATGACCATGTCGCGGACCACCACGCGCTTCAGGGGATACTTGGCGTTGGACGATTGAAGTTGCGCGGCTACCCGTGTGTAGGTACTGGGAGCCAGGGTGACGAACGGGATATCCAGGTAGGCTTTGGTGAACTCGACTTTGTAATCTTCTGCATCGTTGCCTTCGCCGTACATCAGAAAAAATTTCGGGGATTGCTTTTCCAATTTCAATCGCAGGTCCACACCGTCCAACAGATACCGATCTTGTAAACACATGTCCAAGTGTAGACGCGACTGCAATTCAAAGGTGCGACTTTCAGCGATGGTTTTCTGACGTTGTTCCAATCCTTTGTTATTCGGAGCCTGTCGTCCACCATCCCCGGCGGTGGCGACGGATTTCGTGGAATTGAACTGACTGGCGGTGTCTTTTTCCCACAAGACTTGTTTCGACAGGTGATCGTTCTTGGCTCCCTTACCGAAACTCAACAAATTCTCCAAGTAAGCCCGGTAGGGATAGGTGGGCAGAGAGGTGGTGACCAAGGTTTCGGCATCCTTTCCCAGGCGTAATTTGACGTCTTTAAACAACGAATGAAACAGGTTGTTAATGGGTGCGACTTGACTATCCGCATCCAGGTCATCCCCGTTGTTCTTGGTCACCTTTAGGGCCAAGTGCAGTGTCATGTTGGCCAGATCGATGAAATCGGTGGTGGCATTGGAAATATAAAATTCGATGGGTCCGTCGTGGTTCAAGTCGGGCGTCAGTGGATACTTTCGGATTTTGGTCACCTTGTTTATGGCCGTCTGCGTGTCGGGTACACTGAACAAATCCTGCAATTCGTCTCGCGCGCAGGGACAGGAATCATTGCGCATTACCTGCGTAGCCATGGTCGAAGATATCTAGTTTACGTCGTTTGTGAGAGGTGACCTGTGTCTTCTTCTTCCTCTTCGGACGATGTGAAGTGGACGGGGTTCGTGAGGGGTCTTTTATAGGTTCCAGGTGGGCGACCACGTTCTTGAGTGTGTCGGACATCGTGTTTGACAACGCGGGGCGAAGCGTGTCCTGGGCGACTTTCTTCCAGTTCCATTTTTCACGACCACTGACGGCGTCGAGCACGCTTTGCCCCACTTTGGGTAACACTTGGGCCACATTCTTTTTCACGGCCGCTTTACCGGCCGACCACAAGGTCTTCCCGACCGATTTGACGGCATTCAATAACCCCGACCATCGACCGGCACCCTGTTGTCTCAGAATTCCCCCCTTGTACACCACCAGACCATTGCCAGCCCCTCGCTGTCTGAGCACTCCACCTTTGTACACTCGAATCATCATCGGCGGCGAAAATGAAGTTGGACCACCACCTTACCGTCGAGAAATGGCACGGCTTTCCCCATTCCGTTCCTTATATAGAGACCAATGGAGTTTAGTCGACTGTACTTCAGAGGTAAGTAGTGAATCCTGGCGGGACGGTGATACAATCGTCGACTGGGAATCACGTCCAGCAAAGTAGCCTTCACGTCGCCCACGATCTGGGGTTCGATAATGTCCGTGTAGATGTAAAACAGATCGTACTGGATTTGAAGATTTGGGGTGTGGTGGGCGTAGAAATACCGTAGACTTTGGCCATCTTCGCCGGTCATATCGATTGACTGCAGGGCAACCAAGAGTTCGTTTCCAGGCCATCCCAACATGGACACGATGGGTCCACACAGACGAAGTTCGATTTTCGGCAACACGTCAAACCAGAAAAGCGCCTGCACGTTATTGATCTTCAGATACACTCTATCGTTGGTGTTGTCTCTCTTGAAAGACACGAAGGAACCTCTTTGTACGGCCCCTTGGCGCATCACCTCTCGAGTTTCGTACTCGTTCTGCTCTTTCTTCTCGTGGTCGGTCATTTCCTTGTTATTGGGATCCAAGCGAACGGGTTTATGGGCCAAATGATTGTAGATGGGAGACAGGTTCCACAAATCATCCAGTCTAGTGTTCAGGACATCCAGGATATGTTTCAGCGACTCGTAGTCGTCACTCTTGATGTGCGTTTCCATTTCGACCGATCCCTTGATCTCACCACCCTTTACACCTTTGAAACAATTCGACGGGTCGATCCTGTGGCGGTCCCGGCATATCTTGACTCCGGGTTCGTCGCTCGAGGGCGGCGACCAAGGATGAATGCGTAAGCCGAGCGTGTTGTCTCGTTGATCGATGTTTTGCCATTGGTCGGGTAACGTGATCATGGACAGACCCACTTCCCATTCCCGATGATCGACGAGAAGTGGCGGTTCCAGATGTGTATGATACGTGGAGACTTTGTTGTCGGGATACCACGACATGGAACTGTCACTAGGGAGCGTGAGGTAAAAGGGCCGGTCGTTGTTCATTATGTTTGGTTTTCAAAGTTGGAGAAGGTAACAGGTAACCCAAGCTACTGGAGAGCAAGGCCGTCCACAACGTGGTCTGCGATCCGTCGGGTTTGAAAGCCAGTTGGGACAAAGAAACTCCCGCCACGACGTACACTAAAATCACTTGACAGAAAAAGACAATTTCCGCTTGTGGCACACGTTTTCCCAAGAGCGACCAATTGTGGGCACTCGCGGACGTAGACGTGGTTTCGTCTTGCATGTTGACTGATGTTGGCGTCTCTCGCTCCTATTTATACGTTTTGGAGACTGGTCCTGTCGATCCACGAATTAAAACTCGCCGGATAGCCCAACCATTTCACCAATACTTTGTCTTTTTTTCTTTCGAGTACTCTTTCGATGGGAAAGATCTCATCGTCTTTGACTTGGACCGCTTGCAATTCTTCGGGATAGAAGGTGCCCTGTATGGGTTCACCTCTTTCGTCCAACAGTTTGTAACCGGGACCGACGTTGGGTGCGACGTTGAACGTTTCCAGAGTCCAGTTGGGCCAGTAACCTTTGTCGAAGGCACCATGTTTCGGTAAAGCCAAACGTACGGTCGTACCAATGTTCATTGATTTTTTCTTTTTCGGGGAACGTGGAGGCGGTGTTGTCAACATCCATTCGTGTTCGGGGCGAACATCTTTGGGCGCCATGCCGATGGTCCGATGTCGTCTAGCATTGTAAGCCCGAACCAGGTCGTCTAGCACGTCGATGTACCGTTGTGTTTGTCGATGAGTAAAGTATCGCCACATGCGCTCTTTCAGTGTCCTTTGAAATCGTTCGACCACACTGGCTTTGGTTTCGACGTTGTGTGTCACGAAAAATGAATTTTTTTCTTCTTCAGGTACGCTTGCATTTTTCGATTGAGGAATTCGGTACCTTTGTCCGTTTGAAGTCGCAGGGGTTGTCGACTTTGAAAGATTTGACGAAAGGCATCCACCAAACTGTCCCCCGTCTTGTTTTTGAGGGGCAACACCCAAGCATACTTGGAAAACACGTCGATGACGCACAGCAAATACCGGTATCCTTCATTCTGTTTGGCCAAGGCCGACATGTCGCTCAAATCGGCTTGCCACTGATGATCTATGCCGGCCACCACCGTGGGAGACCGCGAGAATTTCTTTTTCAATGGTTTGTGCAAGGTGTACGCCCTTTGTTGTTTCAACCAGGCTTTGACTTTGTCCAAGGACACACTGGTAGCTTTGTGAAGGCCCAGGACTCCACCGAAAGCGGCCGGGTGATTCGGGTCGTAATACACTTTCTTCAGTTTTCGTTCCATGTTTCAGCAGGTGTCCCTATGAACAGGCTATTTATAGTTTTTGCAAGGAGAGCCATCTTCTGGTAGATGTACTAGGGGTATCCGTGCTGGAGATTTTCTTCTTTCTCGGGCGTCGCGGCGGAGTCCGTGTCGGTGGCGTGGACAACACGTTCCATCGTTCTTGATTACCAATGGCTTCGCGCGGTACGTTCGTGGCCTTCAAACTTTGCATCACGCCAAACCATCCCACGGGAGCCTGGGTATTCTTTCGCCGACGAACCAAATCGTTCACAATGTCAATGGCATTGGTGTTGGGTACGCGTGAGCCATTCCGAACCAATTCCAAGTTCTCGTTCCACGACCAAGGTGTCTTTTCTTTCATGTGTTTCAACAAAAGGCGAGCTCGATGTTGATAGGGTCGGGGGACCGACTCCAGGATGGGTGCCTCCGAAATTTCTTCTTTTGGCTCGGTTATGTTTTCGTCCAAGGGAATGACCTGTTTTCTTTTCTTTTGCATCGTTTGATAACGATGTAACAACTGTCCGTAACGCTGCATTTTATTTTCGTCGGTTAGAGTGGGATCGTTTAACACGTGTTGCATGTCTTGGTGGACATTCTCGACGGCCTGCTGCAGTGGATCTCGATCGTACGCGGGTTCGACTTGCATGACTTCGACGGGTTTGACGTCGATGGGTCCGTCGAAGGGTACCAGTTTCATTTTCTTGGCGAATTTCATCTTTGGGAAAGGACCTAAACAATCGGGTATAGAATCCCCCTTTCTGCTTCAGAAGTCGCCGACGGGTCTTCCAAGGTGTTTTAGACGTGCCCAAACGTCGTAACAAGGGGGCGTCCTTTTTCAAGCGCTTGACTTCTTTGTCGGTCACAGGAACGTTGCCGCGAATCAGGTTTCCAATACACTCACACACACCGTCGACGATGGGCTGGGTCTCGAGTAAAAGAGGACGGTCTTTCGGTGCAGTGTTCAATAGATACCGCAGTGTCTCCATGACTGAGCTCGGGGCCGTTCTCCGGTTCCCTTTTTATACCTTTCTGTCCACGGGGTTATCCACCAAATAGTTTAGATAGCTCGGCAGCCATAGCGTTCGCTCTATCGCGCGTTCTAAGGAAGGGATGTTTACCACCCTTTTGTCCACCCAATAGATTAGATACCAAGGGGGCCAAAGCCGGGAGGGCCATGGCCAGCAATGCCCCGATGGCACCACCCTGTTGATCGACAAGTCGTCGTTTGACGTTGGGGGATGTTCGTGGATTACTCAGTTTGCGAAGCAACGCTCGATGCTGGTTCAATTCTTCGGTACTCAGACCCCTTCCGCGCTGGGCGGCCCGTCGAACGAATTGATTTCGTTTTTTGTTTGTTTCCTCTTGCAGTCTTTCCTTCCATCGCAGCAAGATACGAATCAGCACACCCCCAAAAAACCCACGTCCCCCGGGTTTCATGATCAGGGAGAGTTTTTCGGTCGTCGGCATGTTTCTCTCCGTCAGTTGGGTCAACACTTGTCGATTTCGTTCCACCCATTTCTTGTGCTGGGCATGTAGTGGTTGAATGTTACCCTTCAGCAAATGGTTGGCCGCCAACTTGAACCACTGCAACAATCCAATACGTGCCCGGCCCGTATTCTTGACCAACTGTCCATAAGCCATATCGGGAGTCAGATGTTGTAATTTGCGAATGAAGGACTTGAGTCCTTTCATAGAATTCTTCTTTTCTCTTCGTGGTCTGCGAAAGATCGGAGAGGGAGACCGAGAAGGGGAGGGTGGTGACGTGGGACGTGGAGGTGTGACCGGTAAGGTGAGGCGTGGAGGTGTAACCGGTAAGGTACGGCGTGGTGGTGTGGCCGGTAAGGGAGACATGGGACTCGTGGGTGGTGTCAACGACGGGGGTAACCATTGTCTTCTGGGGGCCCTCATTCTCGGGCGAGTCTGACTTCGTACCGTGGGATCACGAAGGTCCGGTGCCAGGGTCGGGAACGTCGCCCTGGGAAGGGTGGGAGGTGGGTGTTTCCTCTGCGTATTCTTCGTGCGAGCCATCGTGACAAACAAGAGTCATTTCGAGGTACAGGTCCCCCTTTTATACTTTTTGGACGTAGACGATGGGTGGTTCCTCTTGGGGTAAAATGTTGGATCTCAGTCGCAATGTTTCGGGAGTGTCGGGCTTCAAATCAACGAGCAAGTAACTGCGAGGGGTACTCGTCGCATCTTCATAAGCTTCTTGCATATACTTGGAGCGGGAAGGGTACATCTGACGGGCCAACACACCAATTTGCGAGGCGTCTCGGGGATTTTTGAACAAGACCAGGTAATGGGCATTCAGACTGATGGTACGCTGTTGCTTGTCAAACAAGTTTTGCACAATGTAAATGACACTCGTGTCGTGGTGATGACTCTTTTTCGTGAACCACTTTTGCAATATCTCCGTGTCTTCTCCCATCAAATCATCCACGACTAAGACTTGTGGACCTTTGACTTGACCCATCACGTCGTCAATATCCGTCAAGCCTTTGACATAAGTGTAGGGAAAGCGATCGTAACTCTCTTGCCATTCGCCATAAGCCCACACGATACGTTGGGGAGGGACGTCGAACAGGGACGCTTGAAGAAATTTCTGCACAAAGACCGTCTTTCCAACACCCGTTGGACCACTGACTAACATGGTAAAGGGATGTTTGAACGTCACATCCATCTTGCACTGTTTCCCCCAATTCCCTTTTCCCCCCTGCCTTTTATACCTTCGCGCCAGAACAACAGACATGGAATGAAATTAGAACACAATTTATTTTACAAAAAATACAAAAAGAACATTCAATACAACAATTCAAAAAAACATATCATACAAAGGAAAAGAAAAAACTGTTAGTTATCGCGTTCTCTCTTCAGGATCTCTTGTCTTACCCAGGGTACATTTCTCAGGACGCGAGGAATCCAATACACATGTCCCAAAAGCTTCTGCATCGTGTCGTGTGGGTGCCAGTCTTCCACTTCAGCAAACGTGACGACGACGGGTATCCATTCACTCATATCGAAACAAGGGGGATACGACAAGACTTCGGTCATATCTCTCGGACCCGCATATTGGATGAGTGCTCGGGAAAAACTTTCTGCTTCCTTCTCTGCCAACAAGAGGACAGCCGGCTTCGGGATTTCACCGTTCGAAGTTTCACCGTTTTCACTGGTAGTTGGGAGAATAGGAGATGGGATGGAAAGCTTCGTCGGCTGTTTTCTTTTTCTCTTTGTATCGTCTGTAGAGCTCGAACGCTTCTCCACACCAGTACCAGTATCGCTGACTGCGGGTGTTGTCTCTGGGCATGTCGATGTTGTTGTCGAACATGCGACCGGCAACGGCTTCAAAGTTGTTTTCTGTTTGGATTTCTTCTTGGCACTCGAGCAGGCCGTGTCCGAGCTGTCCACAATTGAGGCACTTGTGATTTTCGTCGGTGGGTCTCTTGATTCCATAACACTTTCTTTTGACAGTTTCTTTTCTTTCTTCATCACTCTTCGCTTTTTGGGCTTCGGTTCGTTTTCCACACTGGGGTGCCCAGTGTCCTGGTTCTCCACAGAGGTAACAATTTCCATAGGAACCATAGGCTGGTCTGTCTTGTCTTGGTTTTCGTTGCTGTTGTTGTTGGGAACGAGCAGGGCAGTCTCTATACCAGTGTCCGACATTGTTACAGGAGAAACAAGCTTGACTAGCCATCGAGAGCAGAATGAAATTTCAGTGTGACACTTCGCTTCTTATAGTCCTGGTCGTGACGTCACTCGCTTTTGATTGGTTCTTTCTTTTCCTTCGTTTTGATTGGTTCGTTGTTTAATCTATGATTTCCAGGCTTTCCACGTACTTTTTCACTTCGTCCCAATCGACCAAGGCTTCACTCACGTGACAGGCTTCCAAAAATGTCATCAGGTCGGCTCGATTACCGTGTTTTTGTCGCCAATGGTTGAACACGGTGAAAATTTGCATGCGCGCACTGTTAGGATGACTCATCTTGGCTTGACTGATTCGCGCTTCTCTGATCCCCAGATGTCTGCCAATACATTCCCAGCCTTCTCCCAGTTTACCGGACATGACATTGATATCCATTTGATCCAGAGACCATCGTTTCTTTTTCTTCGGCAAGTCGTCCATCCACTGGCGTATGGGGTCTTCTTTCTGTTCGACGAACTCGTCTTTGCGTTTGATCAACGCGGTCTTAAAGCCCGGTACCACCGTCCAGAACTTTTTCAAGGCTTTCTCGACGTCTTCTCGCCATCGTTGTTCGTCCTCCCACGTCTTGACTTGATCCCGTGGATCGTCCATCATACTGCCTAGCACGCTATCGATGTCTTGCAGTTTCGGCTCGTCCACCCAGAGGTAGTGATTGTAATCGTCCACGGGGTGTGAGGGTTGACCCGTTATGGAAGAAACGCCTAGTCCCAGACACGAGTGGTATCTCTGACTGGGATGTTCGTACTTGCAGCCGATACACTCTTCGTGTTGTCTTTCTTCTATAATGGGTAGGAAACATTTCAACACTCGAAAGTTGAGCCATCGTCGTCTAAGTTTCTCGATCATCTCCGTATTTTCTGCCGGTTCGTCATCTTCTTTGTTTGTTCGCCATCGTCCTGAGACCCGAAAGTCAGTATCCATAGGGGTAAGTGTTGCTCGGTTGGCCATCGTCATTGAATTGAACAAACCGCTTGTCATACACGACTTTATATCGTTTGTTCTCGGGGCGTGTCCAAAGACGGCGGTCACGTGTTCTGGTAATCTTGAACGGATTGGCTATGACCAGAGTCTCGTTTTGATTGACGTGCCGTACATTCTCTTTCATGATGGCGTAATTCAGCTGTTGGGAGGCACGATAATTCAAGGTGAATCCCCGGACTTTACATACAGTTTTACCATCGCTCTGGCGGTACGCGTAATTCTTTGGTCCTCCGCTAACAAATTCTCGAATGGTGACATCTTCGGGCAACTCGTTCTTCCACTGGCCCAAACTCGAACCTTCCGGGGGATTCCATGACGTGGGGTGGTATTGATAGATGACGCTATCGGTGTCAAAATAGCATACCCTTTCTCCCAACTTTTCCAAGACGGAATAGAGTTTTAAACGGGCCTGGGCCGTGACAAAGGCGGCGATAACCACGTTGGTGATGGGACTGGGTGCGACGTGTTCTTCTTTTTTCAGCGTTTCCATCAAGACCATGTTATCGTTCACTAACTGCACATCTCGTACGGTCTGGGTCACGTCCAACATTTTTTCAAAGTAGACGCTGGGCTCCGTGATGTATTCTGTCTTGGGAAAGTTGTCTCTCTGTCCGAATTTACCCCATGCTGTGTTGAGTTGTAACTTGCTAAACGCCCGCATCCCTTTGTTGGGTTTTATCGACGCGGGATCCAGACGAATACCTTCCATGTCGTACACGTCGTTGACGAAGCGGGCCTTGTCTTCTTCGGTGTGGCAGGTGTCGGGATAACCGCTGCTTTCCATCTTCTTCTTGAGGTAGTGGTTAATGTACCCCGTAAACAGACCGCCCGTTTTGGCCTCGGGATCGTAAGTGCTGAATTCTTTCCAGTGCCAGACTTCGTAGACTTTCAGTACTTTGTATCCTAGGGCCACCGCTTTCTTCAGTTCCAGGGTGACAAACGTACCCACCCAGGCTCGCTGTTCGTCGGTGTGATCACACGGTTGGTATTCGGCAATCTCCCCTTGTTGCATGTGTTCGTCGACGCAGCTTCGACACAGGGCAAACACCAATTTCTGTTTGCGTCGAAACGGGAGCACTGGATGGTACAGGCCACGGGGTGGCAAGACGGAACACTGGATCAATCCTTCGTACTGTTGCCACTGGTCTTGATCGGGCTGTGTGACGATCGTGGGTTCCTTGATGGGAAAGGTACCGTACTTGCAGATGTAAGGGTACAAGGACACCACGTCGATGTAGCGCATGTCTTCCACCGACTCGTTCACCAACAGTTGGATGGCATTGGTTCTTCCGCCGAAGAAAGCGTTGCGGGGCATCAGAGGTTCGGGAGCGGGCCATTGCTGATCTTCCAAGCCTTGTAAAAATTCGTTCATCTCGGGATCGTGGCGTCGTTCTTCCTCCATCTCACATTCCCACATGACGCGGATGGTCTTCATACCGTACTGTTCCTGGAGTCGACGGTGACGTTCTTGTGTCTTCTGGTACAAGTCCCTCATGCTGCGAGATGGATCGTAGGGATGTTTATGCTGAACGTCTTGGACGGGACCCGGATAACATTTGGGACAACCGTGAAAGGCACACCCGTGAAACTCGTACACCGTACCCGTGGTCGTGTCCATACCATCTAAACTGTAAGGGCCAACTCGGCATTCATTACCGTTGCGGGCGTGTCGAATGTTGGGTAGTGGCGTCTGGTTTCGGAATGCAGCCATGGTCTGTCGATGTTGTTCCCATTCCAACCATCGAAGGGCTTTGTTGGACTGTTGTCGAGGCTGGAAGCGGTGCCAGTCCTTACCAGGTTTTGGCTCTTGCATCAGGGCTCGAGGAATGACGACGAGGGTGTCTTTTGTGAGGTAGTGCGTGCGTAACACGCGACTGCAGGCAGAGGTCAGGGTCAAACTCTTTTCAAAGGGATCGATTCCCGTGTCCATGAGAAATATCTCTCGAAACATACCACAGCATCGGCGGAGGACATCGACGTCACTTTTACAGTAGGCCAGAATTTCCTGACGAAAATCAAAGACGTCGTGACTGTGTTGTTCATACCACTCGTGAAATTTTTCACGTTCCGATACACTCATGCCATCCGGATCGTAATCGGTGTCGGGAGGATAGGCGCCCACGTAATCTTCATTCTCCGGTTTGTTGAAGTGGTGAGGGAAATAACCTTTCTTGAGTTCTTGCAGGCCAAAGGTCTTGGGCATGTCCCGTAAAGCCATCGGTAGAAAGTTGAGGGAATCGATGAATTTTACCGTACCGACTGTGATCGTCATCGCTTTACCACCATTCATAATCACTTCGGGTTGCGCCACGGAATGTTTGTGCAGCGTCTGTAAAATCAGTAGGCCGTCGTAACCTTTAAAGTTGTGAGCCACGGCAATCACGGGACTCGATTCGTGACTGTCATGTTTCCGACCATTTACCACCGTACCGTGAGCAGCGAGTTGCAAAAACCATTTTCCCACATCGTCCAGCGTGTCTGGGCCTTTAAACACAATTTCCCGTTGGTGATTCCAGTACGTGTCACAGTGCTCGCAGGGATCTTGGTTGTCGATACAAAAGTGACAGCAGGTTTGCAGGACACATAGGTTGGGAATGTGTTCACCGGTATCTTGCTGGCATTCAAAGTCAAAGAAGACGAAGCGGGTTAATGTTGTCTGCTGTAGTTTGTCGATTTGGGTCTTTCGGTCTTTGTTCATGTTGATGGGTGATTTCAGTGGTTGGATGTAGCAAAACTGTTTCTCGGCCGTGTGCCACTCTCGGCAGATGGAACATTCGTATTCTCCGCATCGATGTTGTTCTAAATTTCGCTTGGCCTTGATGACGTCCCACTCTTTTTGACATTTCTCACATTTCTTCCATCGATGACATATACTGCACTTGGCTCTGGAACGGGTGGCGAGATGATTGTCGAAACATTGGCGGCTGACAAACACGCGATGACAACGGTAACACGTCTTTGTGTTGGGATCGGGTGGACAGGGTGGACCCACTGTCTTGCATCCATGACACATGACGTGACACGCGTGTTTCTCTGCATGATCGTATCCCACTTGGCAGGTCTCACAAAAATACGACCTTTCCACAAAGGCGGGCATGGAGGTAATGACATCATAATGTCTGTCGTGTAAATACAGGTTGAGATGTTTTGGTGTGCCTGTGACGTGTTTTGTTCCCCGATAGATCGCCTTTCCAAAGATGACCCGAGAGAAAACATTGAGTTGGTATCCTTGCTCTCCTAAATACTTGGCGTACAATTCCCAGGTTTCCATCCCCGTACAGGCTTGCCTGGCTCCACCGACGGCATCGATAAGGGCTTCCGTTTTTCTGGTCTGCCATGTTCGGGGTCCTGTGTTGTTGGTTAATCTCTTCTTCTCTCTTACCCATTCAGGTGTGTCCTGTTTGTTGGCATAATGACGGGCGACGACAATGGCTCGCTGAAAACATAAGTCGTCGGCATTCTTAATGGTGACCAAACATTGCTTTCTCTTCAAATAATCTTCGAAATTAGCACTGTGTCTCTTCTTCGTGTTTGTTCCACTACCTCTACCATCGGGAGGGGACACGTGACAGATACTCATGGACATGCGTTGATCCAATCTAAATTCTTCGTTACTCTGTAATACGGCAGCCACTTTCTGTAACAGGTCTTCGGCTTTTAACAAACGATGCTCACGGAACGGTAACCAGATCGGTGTTTTGAGTCCTGGGTGACTAATGGCGATTCTAACATAATCACTTTCTCTGGCGTCCAAGGTTCGGCGAATTTCCTCGATGATGGCCTCAAAAGTGTCGTGTAGTTGTTGTGGTACATCGTTGGCTGGAGCGTGGGACCAATCTTCCAGAAAATCTATCTCCACACACAGTGATTCGGTTCTAAATAATCGGCTGTATCGTCTATCCACGGGTCGTAAAGAATAACTCATCTTGCTTCGCTCGCTGATCGCATATCAATGTTGGAAGCTGTCGCTTCTCGGCCTTTTATTCCAGTCACCATGAATGGACTCGTCCATGACGTCATATCCTTCAAATGGACTCTTCCGTGACGTCATATCCATGCCATTACACATGTGCAATACTTAACGTCAGGTTACATGCGGTTGTGTAATACTGGATTTTCCATACGTGTATTTTTAGCAACAAACGTACACACATGCGCTGTATAACGTCACATCGCGTCTATATTTAGCCTCCAACGTACGCATGGCGTTGCATCACGTCTATATTTAGCCCACAACGTTCAACCTACGATGCATAACGTGATGCTCAGTACTGTGACGTCACTCCATGAATGGACTCGTCTGTGACGTCATACCACTCAAATGGATTCGCCCTTACGGTTTTAAAACGACACAACACACGTCTTTCTATCAGTATGAGAATGGATGCTCCGGTCGTACGCATCGAAGACAACCGCAGCACGGATACTCTCGTGTATCTCAGGGGTCACACGCTTGCCGTGATTACCCCTGACGATATCTTTGTCTTACCTGACGAGGTATTAAAAACACCTCCCAGGAAAAGACCTCCTCCCGAATTAGTGGAGGCCATTAGACGCAACCGACATAATGTGCGTCGTACCCTCACATTCTAGTGCTCACATTCGAGTGAGGACCAACGGCCCTTTTCAGGGCCAACTTAATCAATGTAAAAGAGTTGTTTCCCCTTCTTCTTCTTCTTCTTCGTCTTCTCTCTTTCTCTTCTTCTTCTTCTCTCTCTCTCTCTCTTTTTCCGCGCGCGCGCCCCTCTCTTCGTACGTGCAATCTCACGTGCAAGGTCACGCACGTGCAAGGGGTCACGCACGTGCTAAAGGTCATCCAGTGCAAGGTCACGGGCACGCCCATGCACGCACGCGCATGCGTGCACGCACGTGCAAAAAAAATTGCCAGCCAGGCGCCCTAACTACTTATATATCTCATGTTAAATAAAGACTACAATGAATAGACTGTAGTTTGTATTTAAACTCTTCACTTGTAATAAATGTCCGCCTCTATTGGCCGAGTTGGAGCAGAACGTACAGTAGGATGTTAAACCCCATTTCATTTCAGATGTAATAAAATGTTTATATCGGTTGTAATAAATGTTTGTTATAAAAGTTTATATTGGTTGTAATAATGTTTATTGGTTGTTACATAATGCTATGTTTGTTATCAATAGAGAGATAATTGAGTACTGAATCTGGTGATTTTAAAAGATCCTCTGGCAATTGGAATTTGATACAAGAGTATGCCTTAGGGTCGCAGTACCGTGCAAAATTTCAGTCCAAAATCTCAAGGCCTTTTTGTGACTTCTAAGGGGGTGGGGGTGAATTGCCGGTTGGATGGCCGGATGGTTAGGACATGCGCGCTGTATCATAAAGCTGCGGCTCCTCCGGTTGCTCTCACTCCTAATGACCCCTCAGCGCAAGCGAATTATTGAAATAAAATTAAACCGTATGTTGGTCCCAAAATGACCTAGTTTGTGTCAAGTGGATGTTAAACCCCATTTCTCTCTTTCTCTGACTCTAACCCATTTCATTTGAGCATTATATTTTGTTAGGGCCTGTAACTGGACAAGACATAAGGAGTGTTACGCAAAGTTGAAACAAAATAGAAACTAAGTCTCGATGTGGCAAAATAAATTGTTTATTTAAACATTATGAACTATATAGAAAGTATTCTTATTTCCCACTTTTTATTTTTTAGGCTGAAGCACCCTCGGAGGAGAATTTAATGAATGATAAAAACAAGAAAAACCAAGCATCAATTTATTTTATAATTCTGGAAAAGAATGCATTTGACCCAATTTTTAAATAATTATTTTTTTGTTTTTAATGTTAAGTATTCTTCGAAAACACAATTAGAGTTTTAATCCTCTTAATAATTTCTGTATAATATAGTAAGTAAAGTGACAAATAAATCACTTAAAATTTGGTCGGAAATCATAAAAGTATTTAATAGACATTATCTTGAAACCAAATGTAGATTAGATATACCCAGAATTACAAAAAACCTTGACCTACATTAAGGTGACTTTTCCTTGCTTATGAAACGAAATAAGGTTTAATATCCCACTTTTCTGTGTTATTAGGGTGATTCTGCCTTACAGTCTACTCTTATATCAAATATTTCAACTGTCAAGGGTTCATTAAAGGGAACTGAGGGGGTCGAATGGTTAACAGGCACACATTGGATCAGGAGGTCTGGCATTGAGTCAAATATGTCAGTTGTCAAGGGTACTTTCAAGTGAACACAGTCGAAGTGGCTTTGATCCAGGCTTGCACCCATTTGACCCAGTTTGTGTCAAGTGGACGCTTAACGTGTTTCAACACAAGTTTTTTTTCAGTGTATTAACAGTATGGGGGAATATTAACAGGTCATTGTGTAACGATAGATAGAAAGTAATATGGTTTAAAAAAAATAGGTCATTTCGAGACTAACATATGGTACATTTATTTCAGTAATTCTCTTGAACATAAGGGTCTAACTCTTTAGCAGTGGGGGGAAACCAGAGAACCTGGAGAAAACCCACGAGGTTCGACAGAGACAGGGAGAAATTGGGTTTAAGGTCCACTCGACACAAACTAGATCACTTCGGGACTAACATGGTTTAATTTTATTTCAATAATTCTCTTAGGCGAAGGGGTCTTTAGCAGTGGGAGGAAACCGGAGTACCCAGACAGGCAACACCATTCTCTTAGATGTACAACCAGGGATTCGAAACCACACCTCTTGACCACCCAATCCAATCAGACAAATCTTTAATACAAAATCTATAGAAATGTATAGAAAACTGCTACTTTAAATCTATTTGAGCGACGTTTGAATGAGTGCTCTCTCAACGTTATCAATGGAAAATTGTTACTACGTGTAATATGTTTGGGCGATATTTCTATGAGCATTCTCTCAGCGTTATCAAGCTGGTCTAATGGAAGTGTACTTCAATATAACGTGGAGAGAATACTCTTCGAAAGGTCACCCAAATAAATTAGCAGCCAGTATGGGTTTATTGCTTAATACCACAAAACTAATATTATAATTTGTTCTCTTTAAAGTAATGAATTTTAACCTATACCTATCATTCATTGAGTCCTGTAGCCAAAACACTAACCTGGGACTAGATGAACTATACTGTACAATAACCCACGACCAGATGAACTATACCTTGATATCCCACATCTTGATCAACAATAAATAAAAGACAAAAACTCATTTCTATGATGTCCAAGAGGACGATAAATTAACTACAGTAAGATTCTATGATGTCTGAACAACTACAGAGATGTTCATTATTAGTCTAGTCATTATCTGTGAGCAAAAAAATCATTAGTTGATTAATTACATCAACCACTGTTAGATGACTCATTAACAAGTAATTAATACCAACACTGTTAAACAATGTACAACCTTTCATCTTATATTATCTCATCTGCTTTTATTAATAATACTAACCGGTAAATACTGTTTTATATCACACAGTGTCTAACAGTACTACTGTTGTTTGACATATCAAAACAAGGTAATATCTGGAGTTTTATAACTTTATATATAATATACTAGAATCAAACAAAGCTGGTATATATAAACTGAACCTTGTTTAAACAACGATATACTTTAACGTACATACAGTATTCATCCAGTGGCGGCGCCAGCCTTCGGTGGTTGGAGGGGCAAAGCTGGGGCAAAGTCCAAGGATAAGGGGCAAAGGCACGAGCTTCAACTAGGGGTAGGAGGGCCTCCTCCAGAAAATTTTGAAAAACAGGCTGCCGGAAATGCAGCCTGACAGTATTTCAGGCACTGATCGTTGAGGTAAATTGTAAAACGAACGGACTTGCAAACCTCGACGCAGACCAATCACGAGTTGGGTATGGGGCACTTCCCAACGGGAATTTTAAAAAATAAACTGTCGGAAAAGCTGTCTGACAGTATCCAGTCAGGCACCGAGCGTCTAGATAAATAGATCTGGCCACATACCGCCCGTCACCTGATCACTAGTTTAACCCTTGTGAACGCCAAAGTAGCGACTCCTTGTGTGTGTGTGTGTAGGTGTGTGTGTGTGTAGGGGGGTGGGGGGCACCGATTGTAGAGATAAATTGAGCTGATCTGTTGCCATCTGTTGCCTGATCACTAGTCTTTCCGACCCCAAAGAAGACTTGCGAACCCAAGAAGTCCCAAATAATTTGAAAAGTTGTACGTGGCAAGGAGTAGGGTCGCCTGTCCAACCTCGTGGGTTTTCGCCGGGTACTCCGGTTTCCTCCCACTGGTAAAGACCCCTACGCGCAAGCGAATTATTGAAATAAAATTAAAAACCATATGTTAGTCCCGAAATCAACTAGTTTGTGTCGAGTGGACGTTAAATCCCATTTCTCTACGTAGGAAGTCCGGAATAGCTTTTGTGTTGGGTTTAGGTTTGAGGGTTAGGGTTTTATTTCTCGTTTTTAGTTCAAGTGTTCAGACGAGTCCAGGGCCCGGTTCCTAGAAAATTCTTAAAAGTAACCACAAAGTTATGCTTCACTTTTGCTTACGGAAGAAACTTTATGAAATACCGTCTCTATAGAAACTTCTCAAGACCGTTCTTACGTAAGGTCAAGCCAAGTACGAGTCTAAGCACAGTGTGACTGGTAAATTGAGACTAAGATGCTCTTTAGCGTCATAAAAACAAATTTGGTATGCAAATTACACCGTAAATTCGTCTGCATATAGAGTTATAAATAGATCAATGACATTAACTTCAAATAGTCGATATATGAGTATCTGACAAATGACATGAAATGAAATAGGTTTTAACTTCTTACTGTTTTGCCCCTAAGCGGGGCTAATGAAGACGGGCATACGCCATACAGTGTGCTATGAGGGAAAGTTTGCCCGGGCAGCGGCGCTACGGTTTACTCTTATATCGAATTACAACGGCCAGGGGATCTTTGACGTTCACGCCAATTTTTACACGGGACCTTATTTTTTCGTCTGCATCACTGACGAGGGGATGAACCTTCTCGGCCAATGCAGGGATTGAACACCTTTCCTCGGCCCGATTCATAAAAAAATCTTTAACACGTTCTTGCGCAAGACATGTAGATTTTTAGTACACTTTGCAAATAAGTAAACTTATCTTATTTCGTGTTAACAGAAAATTCTTAAGAACGTTCTTGTGCTTAGATTTTAAGTAGACTTCAGTGTAAGCACAACCACGTTATTATGTGTTCCAAGAAAAAACTTAAGCACAACTTCGTTCTTAAAATTGTCAATCTAAGCACAAATCCCAAGCAAGGTATAGGACTTACCAACCTTTAAGCCTGTTTCTGCTTCAAACAATATTGCTGACCGTGGATTTATTCGACGATATTTGCTACATCTTTTGGTACCTAAGAGTCAATTGAAAGACAGAAAATCCTTTAGAAACATATTCTCGAGAAGAATGCTGTAGGAAATTTCGCTTCTACCCTAAACACAATTCATTTATTTCCAAATTGGTAAACAACACACACGCGGGGATACTTAAAGATCAGTCGCTCTCACAAATCATTCGGTTTGTTTGCATGTACTTGTGTTTTGGGTTGTCTTCTTTTGTTTAGTCTGTGGTATATTTTATATATGTAGGCCTAGAGTAGTTGTAGCGCCTGTACAGCCATGCACGTGCGCGCATGCGCATTGCATGCATGTGCGTGCATGTGCGTGCACGTGACCTTGCACTGGATGACCCCTGGCACGTGCGTGACCCCTGGCACGTGCGTGACCCCTGGCACGTGCGTGACCCCTGGCACGTGCGTGACCTTGCACGTGAGATTGCACGTACGAAGAGGGGCGCGCGCGCGCGGAAAAAGAGAGAGAGAGAGAGAGAGAGAGAGAGAGAGAGAGAGAAGAAGAAGAAGAAGAAAGGGGAAGAGAGGAGGAGGAGGAGGGAAGGGGAAACAACTCTTTTACATTGATTAAGTTGGCCCTGAAAAGGGCCGTTGGTCTCACAATGTGAGGGTTAACAGGAGCACTTCGGCTGCTCCCACCGATTGGGCTTCTTGGTGCATTTCACCAAATGCTTTGACCGTCTATGACAGGTGTTGCCAATTTCGGTCCCACACCAAAAACAGACCAAGTAATCGGCATCGGGCCGGTTCCCCTTAAACATGGGGTAATACCCCCGACAGGTGGTACAAAATCTACGATCTGTTTGAGGTCGATCCATGGTGTTTGTGACTTCTTTTGGCTTTGACACTCCTATTTATGGCCCGAGACGGGACGAGTCTAAGGTGTTGGGGCGATACCATTTTCCACCAATCAGAATAGCATGACGTCATATGACGTCACAAAAAAAACAGACACGTAATATGTTGTCGACATTTTATTGAACTTGAACACATTTACAAAGCATATTATTCAACACAAAATTGAACACAAAATTGAACTTGAACACATTGAACACAAAAAACATATTTACAGAGCAAAAAAGCATCGACATCGTTGTCCCTTCTTCTGGTCTTTTTGCAAGTCGGGAAAATGATCCCTAGCCCATTGTTCGACGAGTATATCGTTCACACGATACACGTGCCCGAACACAGAAAGGGCGTGCGGGGAGGGAACGTGAAAACGATGACACAAATAATACAAACAATAATGGCCGCAGACGACACTCTCGAGTCTGAATCCATCGGAGTTGTAGATCTTGGACGAAACGTCGAAAGGCTTCTCCGTAGACATCAGGGGGACACCCGTAGGAATCGAAGAAGGTAATGTGATCTGGTCCTTCGCACACAAACACGGTCCAGTGTCTACCGGGTTGGTCTTCGTCGTCCGTGTTGATGACGTAGGCTTTGGGGTACGAGATCGGGCGCAGTATATCCAGATGATTACGAGCCCACACGCCCCCGAACACGTTAGCGGGGAGATGTTTCTCTAAAGCCCGTGTCAGTTGTCCATTGGAGAGAGCCTCACCAATCTGTGATGACTTGTCGGTTGGCATCGATTTCCAAGACATTGTCGTATTCGGCAAACAGAACAAGACTGAGGTGATTGGTCGGGGCCGCACCGAATTTGAGTTCCAAAGACAGGTTACCCGCCGCTTTGGGATGAAAGTAGTTACCGTCGGCTCCGTGGTCGTTGGTCAAATCGAAACAATACAAAGTGTACCCATTGATATAGTCGTGGAAAGGGAGGTCCAGGTCTTCTCGGGTGTTTAAGACGGCCACCCGTTTCATCAAATCCAGGTAAGGTGCGATGGCTTGTCGCTGGGGAAAGTTGACGTCGTATTCGTCCACAATTTCCCCGTTCTTGGTCAATTTGATGTTTTCCAATTGATTGTGTTGGAATTCGAAGGGATTTCTGTTTTTTCTTCCATCGTAGGCCGTGTTACGTACCATACCCACGATTAATCTATTGGGCAGGCTTTCGTTGACAAACAGATTGTCTAGGACGTGACTGGTGCGATTGTCGGGAATGACCATGTCGCGGACCACCACGCGCTTCAGGGGATACTTGGCGTTGGACGATTGAAGTTGCGCGGCTACCCGTGTGTAGGTACTGGGAGCCAGGGTGACGAACGGGATATCCAGGTAGGCTTTGGTGAACTCGACTTTGTAATCTTCTGCATCGTTGCCTTCGCCGTACATCAGAAAAAATTTCGGGGATTGCTTTTCCAATTTCAATCGCAGGTCCACACCGTCCAACAGATACCGATCTTGTAAACACATGTCCAAGTGTAGACGCGACTGCAATTCAAAGGTGCGACTTTCAGCGATGGTTTTCTGACGTTGTTCCAATCCTTTGTTATTCGGAGCCTGTCGTCCACCATCCCCGGCGGTGGCGACGGATTTCGTGGAATTGAACTGACTGGCGGTGTCTTTTTCCCACAAGACTTGTTTCGACAGGTGATCGTTCTTGGCTCCCTTACCGAAACTCAACAAATTCTCCAAGTAAGCCCGGTAGGGATAATTGGGTAGAGAGGTGGTGACCAAGGTTTCGGCATCCTTTCCCAGGCGTAATTTGACGTCTTTAAACAACGAATGAAACAGGTTGTTAATGGGTGCGACTTGACTATCCGCATCCAGGTCATCCCCGTTGTTCTTGGTCACCTTTAGGGCCAAGTGCAGTGTCATGTTGGCCAGATCGATGAAATCGGTGGTGGCATTGGAAATATAAAATTCGATGGGTCCGTCGTGGTTCAAGTCGGGCGTCAGTGGATACTTTCGGATTTTGGTCACCTTGTTTATGGCCGTCTGCGTGTCGGGTACACTGAACAAATCCTGCAATTCGTCTCGCGCGCAGGGACAGGAATCATTGCGCATTACCTGCGTAGCCATGGTCGAAGATATCTAGTTTACGTCGTTTGTGAGAGGTGACCTGTGTCTTCTTCTTCCTCTTCGGACGATGTGAAGTGGACGGGGTTCGTGAGGGGTCTTTTATAGGTTCCAGGTGGGCGACCACGTTCTTGAGTGTGTCGGACATCGTGTTTGACAACGCGGGGCGAAGCGTGTCCTGGGCGACTTTCTTCCAGTTCCATTTTTCACGACCACTGACGGCGTCGAGCACGCTTTGCCCCACTTTGGGTAACACTTGGGCCACATTCTTTTTCACGGCCGCTTTACCGGCCGACCACAAGGTCTTCCCGACCGATTTGACGGCATTCAATAACCCCGACCATCGACCGGCACCCTGTTGTCTCAGAATTCCCCCCTTGTACACCACCAGACCATTGCCAGCCCCTCGCTGTCTGAGCACTCCACCTTTGTACACTCGAATCATCATCGGCGGCGAAAATGAAGTTGGACCACCACCTTACCGTCGAGAAATGGCACGGCTTTCCCCATTCCGTTCCTTATATAGAGACCAATGGAGTTTAGTCGACTGTACTTCAGAGGTAAGTAGTGAATCCTGGCGGGACGGTGATACAATCGTCGACTGGGAATCACGTCCAGCAAAGTAGCCTTCACGTCGCCCACGATCTGGGGTTCGATAATGTCCGTGTAGATGTAAAACAGATCGTACTGGATTTGAAGATTTGGGGTGTGGTGGGCGTAGAAATACCGTAGACTTTGGCCATCTTCGCCGGTCATATCGATTGACTGCAGGGCAACCAAGAGTTCGTTTCCAGGCCATCCCAACATGGACACGATGGGTCCACACAGACGAAGTTCGATTTTCGGCAACACGTCAAACCAGAAAAGCGCCTGCACGTGATTGATCTTCAGATACACTCTATCGTTGGTGTTGTCTCTCTTGAAAGACACGAAGGAACCTCTTTGTACGGCCCCTTGGCGCATCACCTCTCGAGTTTCGTACTCGTTCTGCTCTTTCTTCTCGTGGTCGGTCATTTCCTTGTTATTGGGATCCAAGCGAACGGGTTTATGGGCCAAATGATTGTAGATGGGAGACAGGTTCCACAAATCATCCAGTCTAGTGTTCAGGACATCCAGGATATGTTTCAGCGACTCGTAGTCGTCACTCTTGATGTGCGTTTCCATTTCGACCGATCCCTTGATCTCACCACCCTTTACACCTTTGAAACAATTCGACGGGTCGATCCTGTGGCGGTCCCGGCATATCTTTACTCCGGGTTCGTCGCTCGAGGGCGGCGACCAAGGATGAATGCGTAAGCCGAGCGTGTTGTCTCGTTGATCGATGTTTTGCCATTGGTCGGGTAACGTGATCATGGACAGACCCACTTCCCATTCCCGATGATCGACGAGAAGTGGCGGTTCCAGATGTGTATGATACGTGGAGACTTTGTTGGCGGGATACCACGACATGGAACTGTCACTAGGGAGCGTGAGGTAAAAGGGCCGGTCGTTGTTCATTATGTTTGGTTTTCAAAGTTGGAGAAGGTAACAGGTAACCCAAGCTACTGGAGAGCAAGGCCGTCCACAACGTGGTCTGCGATCCGTCGGGTTTGAAAGCCAATTGGGACAAAGAAACTCCCGCCACGACGTACACTAAAATCACTTGACAGAAAAAGACAATTTCCGCTTGTGGCACACGTTTTCCCAAGAGCGACCAATTGTGGGCACTCGCGGACGTAGACGTGGTTTCGTCTTGCATGTTGACTGATGTTGGCGTCTCTCGCTCCTATTTATACGTTTTGGAGACTGGTCCTGTCGATCCACGAATTAAAACTCGCCGGATAGCCCAACCATTTCACCAATACTTTGTCTTTTTTTCTTTCGAGTACTCTTTCGATGGGAAAGATCTCATCGTCGTTGACTTGGACCGCTTGCAATTCTTCGGGATAGAAGGTGCCCTGTATGGGTTCACCTCTTTCGTCCAACAGTTTGTAACCGGGACCGACGTTGGGTGCGACGTTGAACGTTTCCAGAGTCCAGTTGGGCCAGTAACCTTTGTCGAAGGCACCATGTTTCGGTAAAGCCAAACGTACGGTCGTACCAATGTCCATTGATTTTTTCTTTTTCCGGGGACGTGGAGGCGGTGTTGTCAACATCCATTCGTGTTCGGGGCGAACATCTTTGGGCGCCATGCCGATGGTCCGATGTCGTCTAGCATTGTAAGCCCGAACCAGGTCGTCTAGCACGTCGATGTACCGTTGTGTTTGTCGATGAGTAAAGTAACGCCACATGCGCTCTTTCAGTGTCCTTTGAAATCTTTCGACCACACTGGCTTTAGTTTCGACGTTGTGTGTCACGAAAAAATGTATTTTTTTCTTCTTCAGGTACGCTTGCATTTTTCGATTGAGGAATTCGGTACCTTTGTCCGTTTGAAGTCGCAGGGGTTGTCGACTTTGAAAGATTTGACGAAAGGCATCCACCAAACTGTCCCCCGTCTTGTTTTTGAGGGGCAACACCCAAGCATACTTGGAAAACACGTCGATGACGCACAGCAAATACCGGTATCCTTCATTCTGTTTGGCCAAGGCCGACATGTCGCTCAAGTCGGCTTGCCACTGATGATCTATGCCGGCCACCACCGTGGGAGACCGCGAGAATTTCTTTTTCAATGGTTTGTGCAAGGTGTACGCCCTTTGTTGTTTCAACCATGCCTTGACTTTGTCCAAGGACACACCGGTAGCTTTGTGAAGGCCCAGGACTCCACCGAAAGCGGCCGGGTGATTCGGGTCGTAATACACTTTCTTCAGCTTTCGTTCCATGTTTCAGCAGGTGTCCCTATGAACAGGCTATTTATAGTTTTTGCAAGGAGAGCCATCTTCTGGTGGATGTACTAGGGGTATCCGTGCTGGCGATTTTCTTCTTTCTCGGGCGTCGCGGCGGAGTCCGTGTCGGTGGTGTGGACAACACGTTCCATCGTTCTTGATTACCAATGGCTTCGCGCGGTACGTTCGTGGCCTTCAAACTTTGCATCACGCCAAACCATCCCACGGGAGCCTGGGTATTCTTTCGCCGACGAACCAAATCGTTCACAATGTCAATGGCATTGGTGTTGGGTACGCGTGAGCCATTCCGAACCAATTCCAAGTTCTCGTTCCACGACCAAGGTGTCTTTTCTTTCATGTGTTTCAACAAAAGGCGAGCTCGATGTTGATAGGGTCGGGGGACCGACTCCAGGATGGGTGCCTCCGAAATTTCTTCTTTTGGCTCGGGTATGTTTTCGTCCAACAAGGGAATGACCTGTTTTCTTTTCTTTTGCATCGTTTGATAACGATGTAACAACTGTCCGTAACGCTGCATTTTATTTTCGTCGGTTAGGGTGGGATCGTTTAACACGTGTTGCATGTCTTGGTGGACATTCTCGACGGCCTGCTGCAGTGGATCTCGATCGTACGCGGGTTCGACTTGCATGACTTCGACGGGTTTGACGTCGATGGGTCCGTCGAAGGGTACCAGTTTCATTTTCTTGGCGAATTTCATCTTTGGGAAAGGACCTAAACAATCGGGTATAGAATCCCCCTTTCTGTTGCTTCAGAAGTCGCCGACGGGTCTTCCAAGGTGTTTTAGACGTGCCCAAACGTCGTAACAAGGGGGCGTCCTTTTTCAAGCGCTTGACTTCTTTGTCGGTCACAGGAACGTTGCCGCGAATCAGGTTTCCAATACACTCACACACACCGTCGACGATGGGTTGGGTCTCGAGTAAAAGAGGACGGTCTTTCGGTGCAGTGTTCAATAGATACCGCAGTGTCTCCATGACTGAGCTCGGGGCCGTTCTCCGGTTCCCTTTTTATACCTTTCTGTCCACGGGGTTATCCACCAAATAGTTTAGATAGCTCGGCAGCCATAGCGTTCGCTCTATCGCGCCTTCTAAGGAAGGGATGTTTACCACCCTTTTGTCCACCCAATAGATTAGATACCAAGGGGGCCAAAGCCGGGAGGGCCATGGCCAGCAATGCCCCGATGGCACCACCCTGTTGATCGACAAGTCGTCGTTTGACGTCGGGGGATGTTCGTGGATTACTCAGTTTGCGAAGCAACGCTCGATGCTGGTTCAATTCTTCGGTACTCAGACCCCTTCCGCGCTGAGCGGCCCGTCGAACGAATTGATTTCGTTTCTTGTTTCTTTCCTCTTGCAGTCTTTCCTTCCATCGCAGCAAGATACGAATCAGCACACCCCCAAAAAACCCGCGTCCCCCAGGTTTCATGATCAGGGAGAGTTTTTCGGTCGTCGGCATGTTTCTCTCCGTCAGTTGGGTCAACACTTGTCGATTTCGTTCCACCCATTTCTTGTGCTGGGCATGTAGTGGTTGAATGTTACCCTTCAGCAAATGGTTGGCCGCCAACTTGAACCACTGCAACAATCCAATACGTGCCCGGCCCGTATTCTTGACCAACTGTCCATAAGCCATATCGGGAGTCAGATGTTGTAATTTGCGAATGAAGGACATGAGTCCTTTCATAGAATTCTTCTTTTCTCTTCGTGGTCTGCGAAAGATCGGAGAGGGAGACCGAGAAGCGGAGGGTGGTGACGTGGGACGTGGAGGTGTGACCGGTAAGGTGAGGCGTGGAGGTGTAACCGGTAAGGTACGGCGTGGTGGTGTGGCCGGTAAGGGAGACATGGGACTCGTGGGTGGTGTCAACGACGGGGGTAACAATTGTCTTCTGGGGGCCCTCATTCTCGGGCGAGTCTGACTTCGTACCGTGGGATCACGAAGGTCCGGTGCCAGGGTCGGGAACGTCGCCCTGGGAAGGGTGGGAGGTGGGTGTTTCCTCTGCGTATTCTTCGTGCGAGCCATCGTGACAAACAAGAGTCATTTCGAGTACAGGTCCCCCTTTTATACTTTTTGGACGTAGACGATGGGTGGTTCCTCTTGGGGTAAAATGTTGGATCTCAGTCGCAATGTTTCGGGAGTGTCGGGCTTCAAATCAACGAGTAAGTAACTGCGAGGGGTACTCGTCGCATCTTCATAAGCTTCTTGCATATACTTGGAGCGGGAAGGGTACATCTGACGGGCCAACACACCAATTTGCGAGGCGTCTCGGGGATTTTTGAACAAGACCAGGTAATGGGCATTCAGACTGATGGTACGCTGTTGCTTGTCAAACAAGTTTTGCACAATGTAAATGACACTCGTGTCGTGGTGATGACTCTTTTTCGTGAACCACTTTTGCAATATCTCCGTGTCTTCTCCCATCAAATCATCCACGACTAAGACTTGTGGACCTTTGACTTGACCCATCACGTCGTCAATATCCGTCAAGCCTTTGACATAAGTGTAGGGAAAGCGATCGTAACTCTCTTGCCATTCGCCATAAGCCCACACGATACGTTGGGGAGGGACGTCGAACAGGGACGCTTGAAGAAATTTCTGCACAAAGACCGTCTTTCCAACACCCGTTGGACCACTGACTAACATGGTAAAGGGATGTTTGAACGTCACATCCATCTTGCACTGTTTCCCCCCATTCCCTTTTCCCCCTGCCTTTTATACCTTCGCGCCAGAACAACAGACATGGAATGAAATTAGAACACAATTTATTTTACAAAAAATACAAAAAGAACATTCAATACAACAATTCAAAAAAACATATCATACAAAGGAAAAGAAAAAACTGTTAGTTATCGCGTTCTCTCTTCAGGATCTCTTGTCTCACCCAGGGTACATTTCTCAGGACGCGGGGAATCCAATACACATGTCCCAAAAGCTTCTGCATCGTGTCGTGTGGGTGCCAGTCTTCCACTTCAGCAAACGTGACGACGACGGGTATCCATTCACTCATATCGAAACAAGGGGGATACGACAAGACTTCGGTCATATCTCTCGGACCCGCATATTGGATGAGTGCTCGGGAAAAACTTTCTGCTTCCTTCTCTGCCAACAAGAGGACAGCCGGCTTCGGGATTTCACCGTTCGAAGTTTCACCGTTTTCACTGGTAGTTGGGAGAATAGGAGATGGGATGGAAAGCTTCGTCGGCTGTTTTCTTTTTCTCTTTGTATCGTCTGTAGAGCTCGAACGCTTCTCCACACCAGTACCAGTATCGCTGACTGCGGGTGTTGTCTCTGGGCATGTCGATGTTGTTGTCGAACATGCGACCGGCAACGGCTTCAAAGTTGTTTTCTGTTTGGATTTCTTCTTGGCACTCGAGCAGGCCGTGTCCGAGCTGTCCACAGTTGAGGCACTTGTGATTTTCGTCGGTGGGTCTCTTGATTCCGTAACACTTTCTTTTGACAGTTTCTTTTCTTTCTTCATCACTCTTCGCTTTTTGGGCTTCGGCTCGTTTTCCACACTGGGGTGCCCAGTGTCCTGGTTCTCCACAGAGGTAACAATTTCCATAGGAACCATAGGCTGGTCTGTCTTGTCTTGGTTTTCGTTGCTGTTGTTGTTGGGAACGAGCAGGGCAGTCTCTATACCAGTGTCCGACATTGTTACAGGAGAAACAAGCTTGACTAGCCATCGAGAGCAGAATGAAATTTCAGTGTGACACTTCGCTTCTTATAGTCCTGGTCGTGACGTCACTCGCTTTTGATTGGTTCTTTCTTTTCCTTCGTTTTGATTGGTTCGTTGTTTAGTCTATGATTTCCAGGCTTTCCACGTACTTTTTCACTTCGTCCCAATCGACCAAGGCTTCACTCACGTGACAGGCTTCCAAAAACGTCATCAGGTCGGCTCGATTACCGTGTTTTTGTCGCCAATGGTTGAACACGGTGAAAATTTGCATGCGCGCACTGTTAGGATGACTCATCTTGGCTTGACTGATTCGCGCTTCTCTGATCCCCAGATGTCTGCCAATACATTCCCAGCCTTCTCCCAGTTTACCGGACATGACATTGATATCCATTTGATCCAGAGACCATCGTTTCTTTTTCTTCGGCAAGTCATCCATCCACTGACGTATGGGGTCTTCTTTCTGTTCGACGAACTCGTCTTTGCGTTTGATCAACGCGGTCTTAAAGCCCGGTACCACCGTCCAGAACTTTTTCAAGGCTTTCTCGACGTCTTCTCGCCATCGTTGTTCGTCCTCCCACGTCTTGACTTGATCCCGTGGATCGTCCATCATACTGCCTAGCACGCTATCGATGTCTTGCAGTTTCGGCTCGTCCACCCAGAGGTAGTGATTGTAATCGTCCACGGGGTGTGAGGGTTGACCCGTTATGGAAGAAACGCCTAGTCCCAGACACGAGTGGTATCTCTGACTGGGATGTTCGTACTTGCAGCCGATACACTCTTCGTGTTGCCTTTCTTCTATAATGGGTAGGAAACATTTCAACACTCGAAAGTTGAGCCATCGTCGTCTAAGTTTCTCGATCATCTCCGTATTTTCTGCCGGTTCGTCATCTTCTTTGTTTGATCGCCATCGTCCTGAGACCCGAAAGTCAGTATCCATAGGGGTAAGTGTTGCTCGGTTGGCCATCGTCATTGAATTGAACAAACCGCTTGTCATACACGATTTTATACCGCTTGTTCTCGGGGCGTGTCCAAAGACGGCGGTCACGTGATCTGGTAATCTTGAACGGATTGGCTATGACCAGAGGCTCGTTTTGATTGACGTGCCGTACATTCTCCTTCATGATGGCGTAATTCAGCTGTTGGGAGGCACGATAATTCAAGGTGAATCCCCTTACTTTACATACAGTTTTACCATCGCTCTGGCGGTACGCGTAGTTCTTTGGTCCTCCGCTAACAAATTCTCGAATGGTGACATCTTCGGGCAACTCGTTCTTCCACTGGCCCAAACTCGAACCTTCTGGGGGATTCCATGACGTGGGGTGGTATTGATAGATGACGCTATCGGTGTCAAAATAGCATACCCGTTCTCCCAACTTTTCCAAGACGGAATAGAGTTTTAAACGGGCCTGGGCTGTGACAAAGGCGGCGATAACCACGTTGGTGATGGGACAGGGTGCCATCAAGACCATGTTGTCGTTGACTAACTGCACATCTCGTACGGTCTGGGTCACGTCCAACATTTTTTCAAAATAGACGCTGGGCTCCGTGATGTATTCTGTTTTGGGAAAGTTGTCTCTCTGTCCGAATTTACCCCATGCTGTGTTCAATTGTAACTTGCTAAACGCCCGCATTCCTTTGTTGGGTTTTATCGACGCGGGATCCAGACGAATACCTTCCGTGTCGTACACGTCGTTAACGAAGCGGGCCTTGTCTTCTTCGGTGTGACAGGTGTCGGGATAACCGCTGCTTTCCATCTTCTTCTTGAGGTAGTGATTAATGTACCCCGTAAACAGACCACCCGTTTTGGCCTCGGGGTCGTAGGTGCTGAATTCTTTCCAGTGCCAGACTTCGTAGACTTTCAGTACTTTGTATCCTAGGGCCACCGCTTTCTTCAGTTCCAGGGTGACAAACGTACCCACCCAGGCTCGCTGTTCGTCGGTGTGCTCACACGGTTGGTATTCGGCAATCTCTCCTTGTTGCATGTGTTCGTCGACGCAGCTTCGACACAGGGCAAATACCAATTTCTGTTTGCGTCGAAACGGGAGCACCGGGTGGAACAGGCCACGGGGTGGCAAGACGGAACACTGGATCAATCCTTCGTACTGCTGCCACTGGTCTTGATCGGGTTGTGTGACGATCGTGGGTTCCTTGATGGGAAAGGTACCGTACTTGCAGATGTAGGGGTACAAGGACACCATGTCGATGTAGCGCATGTCTTCCACCGACTCGTTCACCAACAGTTGGATGGCATTGGTTCTTCCGCCGAAGAAAGCGTTGCGGGGCATCAGAGGTTCGGGAGCGGGCCATTGCTGATCTTCCAAGCCTTGTAAAAATTCGTTCATCTCGGGATCGTGGCGTCGTTCTTCCTCCAGCTCACACTCCCACATGACGCGGATGGTCTTCATACCGTACTGTTCCTGGAGTCGACGGTGACGTTCTTGTGTCTTCTGGTACAAGTCCCTCATACTGCGAGATGGATCGTAGGGATGTTTATGCTGAAGGTCTTGGACGGGGCCCGGATAACATTTGGGACAACCGTGAAAGGCACACCCGTGAAACTCGTACACCGTACCCGTGGTCTTGTCCATACCATCTAAGCTATAAGGGCCAACTCGGCATTCATTACCGTTGCGGCCGTGTCGAATGTTGGGTAGTGGCGTCTGGTTTCGGAATGCAGCCATGGTCTGTCGATGTTGTTCCCATTCCAACCATCGAAGGGCTTTGTTGGACTGTTGTCGAGGCTGGAAGCGATGCCAGTCCATACCAGGTTTCGGCTCTTGCATCAGGGCTCGAGGAATGACGACGAGGGTGTCTTTTGTGAGGTAGTGCGTGCGTAACACGCGACTGCAGGCAGAGGCCAGGGTCAAACTCTTTTCAAAGGGATCGATTCCCGTGTCCATGAGAAATATCTCTCGAAACACACCACAGCATCGGCGGAGGACATCGACGTCACTCTTACAGTAGGCGAGAATTTCCTGGCGAAAATCAAAGACGTCGTGACTGTGTTGCTCGTACCACTCGTGAAATTTTTCTCGTTCAGTCACACTCATGCCATCCGGATCGTAATCGGTGTCGGGAGGATAGGCGCCCACGTAATCTTCATTCTCCGGTCTGTTAAAGTGGTGAGGGAAATAACCTTTCTTGAGTTCTTGCAGGCCAAAGGTCTTGGGCATGTCCCGTAAAGCCATCGGTAGAAAGTTGAGGGAATCGATGAATTTTACCGTACCGACTGTGATCGTCATCGCTTTACCACCATTCATAATCACTTCGGGTTGCGCCACGGAATGTTTGTGCAGCGTCTGTAAAATCAGCAGGCCGTCGTAACCTTTAAAGTTGTGAGCCACGGCAATCACGGGACTCGATTCGTGACTGTCATGTTTCCGACCATTTACCACCGTACCGTGAGCAGCGAGTTGTAGAAACCATTTTCCCACATCGTCCAGTGTGTCTGGGCCTTTAAACACAATTTCTCGTTGGTGATTCCAGTACGTGTCACAGTGCTCGCAGGGATCTTGGTTGTCGATACAAAAGTGACAGCAGGTTTGCAGGACACATAGGTTGGGAATGTGTTCACCGGTATCTTGCTGGCATTCAAAGTCAAAGAAGACGAAGCGGGTTAATGTTGTCTGCTGTAGTTTGTCGATTTGGGTCTTTCGGTCTTTGTTCATGTCGATGGGTGATTTCAGTGGTTGGATGTAGCAAAACTGTTTCTCGGCCGTGTGCCACTCTCGGCAGATGGAACACTGGTATTCTCCGCATCGATGTTGTTCTAAATTTCGCTTGGTCTTGATGACGTCCCACTCTTTTTGACATTTCTCACATTTCTTCCATCGATGACACACACTGCACTTGGCTCTGGAACGGGTGGCGAGATGGTTGTCAAAACATTGGCGGCTCACAAACACGCGATGACAACGGTAACACGTCTTTGTGTTGGGATCGGGTGGACAGGGTGGACCCATTGTCTTGCATCCATGACACATCACGTGACACGAATGATTCTCTGCATGATCGTATCCCACTTGGCAGGTCTCACAAAAATACGACCTTTCCACAAAGGCGGGCATGGAGGTAATGACGTCATAATGTCTGTCGTGTAAATACAGGTTGAGATGTTTTGGTGTGCCTGTGACGTGTTTTGTTCCCCGATAGATCGCCTTTCCAAAGATGGCCCGAGAGAAAACGTTGAGCTGATAACCTTGCTGTCCTAAATACTTGGCGTACAGTTCCCAGGTTTCCATCCCCGTGCAGGCTTGCCTGGCTCCACCGACGACATCGATGAGGGCTTCGGTTTTCTTCGTCTGCCACGAATGGGGTCCTGTATTGTTGATTAATCTCTTCCGTTCTCTTTCCCATTCAGGCGTGTCTTGTTTGTTGGCATAATGACGGGCGACGACAATAGCTCGCTGAAAACATAAGTCGTCGGCATTCTTTATGGTGACCAAACATCGCTTTTTCTTTAAATAATCTTCGAAATTAGCGCTGTGTCTCTTCTTCGTGTTTGTTCCGCTACCTCGACCATCGGGAGGGGACACGTGACAAATACTCATGGACATTCTTTGATCTAGTCTAAATTCTTCGTTACTCTGTAACACGGCAGCCACTTTCTGCAAAACGTCTTCGGCTTTTAACAAACGATGCTCACGGAACGGTAACCAGATCGGTGTTTTGAGTCCTGGGTGACTGATGGCAATTCTAACATAGTCACTTTCTCTGGCGTCCAAGGTTCGGCGTATTTCCTCGATGATGGCCTCAAAAGTGTCGTGTAATTGTTGTGGTACATCGTTGGCTGGAACGTGGGACCAATCTTCCAAAAAGTCTATCTCCACACACAGTGATTCGGTTCTAAACAATCGGCTGTATCGTCTATCCACGGGTCGTAATGTAAAACTCATCTTGCTTCGCTCGCTGATCGCTTGAAAATGACTGAAGCTGTCGCCTCCCTTCTTTTTATTCCTGTCACCATGAATGGACTCGTCCATGACGTCATACCCTTCAAATGGATTCGTCCGTGACGTCATATCCATGCCATTACACATGTGCAATACTTAATGTCAGGTTACATGCGATTGTGTAATACTGGATTTTCCATACGTGTATTTTTAGCAACAAACGTACACACATGCGCTGTATAACGTTACATCGCGTCTATATTTAGCCTCCAACGTACGCATGACGTTGCATCACGTCTATATTTAGCCCACAACGTTCAACCTACGATGCATAACGTGATGCTCAGTATTGTGACGTCACTCCATGAATGGACTCGTCTGTGACGTCATACCACTCAAATGGACTCGTCCTTACGGTTTTAAAACGATACAACACCCGTCTTTCTATCAGTATGAGAATGGATGCTCCGGTCGTACGCATCGAAGACAACCACAGCACGGATACTCTCATGTATCTCAGGGGTAACACGCTTGCCGTGATTACCCCTGACGATATCTTCGTCTTACCTGACGAGGTATTAAAAACACCTCCCAGGAAAAGACCTCCTCCCGAATTAGTGGAGGCCATTAGACGCAACCGACATAAAGTGCGTCGTACCCTCACATTCTAGTGCTCGCATTCGAGTGTGGACCAACGGCCCTTTTCAGGGCCAACTTAATCAATGTAAAAGAGTTGTTCCCCCCTTCCTCCTCCTCTTCCTCTCTTCCCCTTCTTCTTCTTCTTCTTCTTCTTCTTCTTCTTCTTCTTCTTCTTCTCTCTCTCTCTCTCTTTTTCCGCGCGCGCGCGCCCCTCTTCGTACGTGCAATCTCACGTGCAAGGTCACGCACGTGCCAGGGGTCACGCACGTGCCAGGGGTCACGCACGTGCCAGGGGTCACGCACGTGCCAGGGGTCACGCACGTGCCAGGGGTCATCCAGTGCAAGGTCACGTGCACGCACATGCACGCACATGCATGCAATGCGCATGCGCGCACGTGCATGGCTGTACAGGCGCTACAACTACTCCTAGGCCTATGGGAGACACGTCAAAGGTATCAGGGGATCACTTGACTAAGTGGGTAAGACGCTGGTTCGCTAGCCTGGAGGTCGGGTGTTCGATCCCTGCATTGGCCGAGAAGGTTCATCCAAATTTTCCGACATAGTTTCTCCTTGTCAGTGATGCAGGACCGAGGACAGCTGTCTTGTCATTCGGATGGGACGAAAAAACGAGGTCTCGTGTACAAACTGGCGTAAACGTAAAAGATTCCTTGGCAGTTGGAATTCGATAGAGTATAGTGCCGCTGCCAGGGCGAAATTTCCCTCATAGCACACTGTATGACGTATGTACGTCTTCATTACCCCAGATTAGGAGCAAAATAGTAGGACGTTAAATTTCATTTCATTTCACTTGTTAAATAATAAAATACATCTAAATCGACTATTTTCCGGGAGGTTAATGTCATTGGTCTATTTATAACTCCATGCAGACCATAGAGCTATATATAGAAACGGTGTAATTTGCATACCAAAAATGTTTTTTGACGTTAGAGAGCATCGTACTCTCAATTTACCAGTCACAATGTGCTGAGACTCGTACTTAACTTGTGCTTACGTAAGAACGGTCTTGAGAATTTTCTAGAGACGGTATTTTATAAAGTTTCTTACGTAAGCAAAAGTGAAGCATAACTTTGTGCTTACTTTTAAGAATTTTCTAGGAATTGGCCCTGGCTGGCGTCTTACCCACTTAACCACGTGATATCTTTGACATGGCCCCTATAGACCTATAAGCTAGCCGCCTCCCCCACAAAAAAAAGAAGCATCTTCGTCATTGAAAAAACGAATTATTTGTCAGTTTAAATCAAAATTGATGATGTGATCTTATCGGAAAAAATGGGCTTCCAATATTTAAGACAAGATAAATATTTTACCATTGGTACACGAATCGTGTACCATAATGCGTTTCAGCCCAGTTCTAGCGAGAGACTCGGGGGAACAAGGCTAGAAACATTGCACCAAATCAAACGGCGCATGTAGACTGGAATAACTAGACGCTAGAAATTTGCATTCGATTGACACTGTTGGCAAATTTCGCCGCACATAACTGATTTGAAATTGGAGTAAAAACGGAAACCATTGAATGTAAATCAGTTTATATACATTCATATCAGAGTATTATATGCGTTGCGACCCACTTGTGCCAACTTCTAGGTCCCAAATGTTAGCGATTAATTTAGCTCCTTTCAAGTGTTGTTTACCAATTTGTAAATAAATTAAAAAAATTTAGTGTAGAAGCGAAATTTTCTATAGCATTCTTGTCGAGAATATATTTCCTAAGGATTTTCCGTCTTCCAAATTATGTCTCTTAGGTATCAAAAGATGTAGTAAATGCCGTCGAATAACTAACTATACGGTCAGCCATATTGTTTGAAGCAGAAACAGGCTTAAGGTTGGTAAGCAAGCCCTATACCTTGCTCGGGACTTGTGCTTAGATTGGCAATTGTAAGAACGAAGTTGTGCTTAAATTTTTTCTTGGAACACATAATAAAGTGCTTGTGCTTACACTGAAGTCTACTTAAAATCTAAGCACAATAACGTTCTTAAGAATTTTCTGGGAACACAAATTAAGGTAAGTTTACTTAATTGCAAAGTCTACTTAAAATCTAAGCACAAGAACGTGCTTAAGAATTTTCTAGGAATCGGGCCCAGGCTTTGATGGTAAAGGGGAAGAAGGATTTTTGGAATGTTGTGGATCTAGCAAGTGATGGTTTTAGTGTTTGAGTGTTTCGTAGTGTGTATGTAGTATTAGGAGGTTTATAATTGTTTAAGATTTCAGATAAGTACGTAGGACATTGATTATTGGGAATTTCGTACAGAGTTGTGAGTTTCCTTTGATGTCTCCTTTAGATCAAGCTTTCCCATCCCAGGAACTCATATCGACTTAATAGTGTGTTTGAGTAAATTGTGACTAATCCTGCCAGGACCACAGGCCTTCCTGGCATTAAGACATTTCATTATATCCACTGGTAGAGAAAATGAAGAGAGGGTTCTAGAATTAAAAGTTGGAAGGTCATCTCCGGTTGTATTTTTGGCAACAGACCCAAAGAAATTGTTAAGCGTTTGTTCTTTATCAAAGTTTTTGTGGACCAAAGCTTCCGTCTTCTTTCTGTAACGGAGGAATATCTGAAAATTTGTTTCTTTTCAACAACTGGTCCATACGTTTTAAAACATTTTCTATTGGTTTGGATATGTTATTGACGTTATCTAGAATTTTCTCATTATAATTTGCTTTTAGAATTTTGTTGAAATTGTTAACTCTGTTGCGTTGATTTTTATATTTTTCAATGTCTTTTGGATGCTAGGATTGTTTGGCTTTTTCCGTAATCTTTCACGTATTCGGATATCTCATCTTATATGTGAATTAAACCATGGTTTATCGTTTGGCCTTATGATAACTTCCCCTTTTTGAATTGTGTTGCCTATAAATTCTCTTATTTTGCCATAAAATAATGTGCACGCATCTTCAATGCTTAAATATTCAAGTTTGACTTTCCAGTCAACGTTTTGTATAAGTCTATTGAGCTCATTAAAATTGCCATGCTTGTAAGAAAATATTTCTCTCCTGAAGACTTTGCGTTTATGCATTTTAATATCTATTTCACAACCTATTCCTTTATGATCTGAGATATATGATTCAACATCCAAAGTTTCAGTAAAAGCAACACCTATATCCCTCGAGACTAGAATAGAGACGAACAAGAAGGTGTGATTCTAGAGGGCTCCTGGATGACATTTGTTAGACTGTTTGTTAAAAGCAAATCATGAAGCGTATCTGACCGGTTTTGTATATCAACATTAAAATCACCAAGAAGTACAATTCTATTTGTGGTATTGTATGCGGCGTCTATAGAGTTTTATAAAGTTGGTGTCAGAACTCTTGTGATGAATTGGGTACACTCATGAAATAAATAGAGGACCTGTTTTGAGATTGATTTCAACCCAGATACATTCTGCATAGCCGACTTCGAGATCATGTCGTCGTTTATATATCAGTAAATTAGATACACAAACAAGAATTCCACCTCCAAAGCAGTTCCTGACCCTACGAATTGGTGGGTGAAATCCAGACCAAGAAATGGTCTCATTACTAATAGATTCGTCAAGGTGAGAATGTGGAATTTATTAGTTAGGTTTTGTACCTCGGTTAGTTTGTTTCTGATACTACGAGTATTCAGATGGAAGATAAAAAGGTTGTGGAAATCTGCTTTTTTTCGTGATGAATTGTAGCCTGGATTAGGAGAAATATCGTTTGCTAGAACAACTAACATAAACTTACATATGGATTTAGGCTTTTGGGAGGGATAGTTAATTTGTTAAGCGAAAACCTATTATTATTTAAAGTTCTGAACACACGTTTCATTTATATCTTTAGAATTTGTTACTAGTATTGAAATGACAGTTGGCTTCATACAAATGTGCTTCACTGAATGATGTGATTTGGGTCAGTGATATAACAAATAGAATGTGCTGAAAGAAAATGTGCGCACGTGAATTGACGTAAAGTATATATAAAGTCATACAGAAAATTCGCTCTAGGCACTCTTTTTCTGGGTATTGTGATAGAACAAATAATTTCGTGTAACGTTGTGGAGGCAATCCGGTGTCTTACATTTCAAGACAGCGTTGTAAATTTAATTTGAAATAGCTTACAAACGAGTGAGTATTTCTTTCATATAGCTATACGAATTAACTCAGCGTTTGTTCGGATACCGGTTGGTTATTTCTTCTGTCCAATTTGGTTGATGACAACAGACTGTCCCATTGAATTTATCAATACAATAATTTTCTGAGCACTTGTACAAATCAGTGAAGCAATCGTGCTTAAATGTCGTTGATGTCGAATAAAATTTATTTTGAAATAATAATAATGTCCATGCGAATATTACTATGGGAGTAAGCCGTAACTATTTTTGATCAGCGAATTGCTCTGAACAATTATTTGAAATTAATATTATTGTAAGATGAGGGACATGTAGTGTGACGTCACACTATGCGTTGTGTTCTCGGGGTAAGTTTGTGTGGTTAAAGCTGAACTCCGGTTACAAAAATACCGAAATAATTAAATAAAAAAAGTTAACGCTCTCAAGCCGCCATACTCGTTTCCAATTTGTGAAATAAATATGGCGGACATTGAGGCTTATGACCTGAAAAGGTTAGCCGATCTCACTTCCGGTTTGTTTCTTGTCAGCCAGCTATACACATCCGGCGTTATTCTCTCGCACGCTTCACTGATTGTTCTATTTTCTCAACACAGTATACCAAATTATTGAAGATTGCAAAATGTCTGATCAGGTAAGACTGTAAATAATTATATGATCTGCGTCGACTACAATATCAATTTCTTCAGGCTTGGTAAAATAGAAAAAAAAAAAAATTCTATCAAACACTCCCCGGTGTACTTATGTCTCTTTCTCGTTTTCGTGAACAATATTCAACATGGAGTAGACTATAGTTTGTACAGGTGATTTGTTTTGTTTGAAAATTTTAGGTTGGGGTAAGCCATCTTTTTGCATCTTTTTTTTTTGAGTAAAGCTTAGGCTATATTGTAGTAGACGCAGTTCATATAATTATTTACAGTACGACGCAATCAAATATTTCTAATGTTTAAAAAGTATTTAGCTGAATGGGAAATTAGTCTTCATGTGGTGTATTTAGCCAACACTTTCAATCTTCAATGACATAGTTGTGGTCTGCTAATCGAGACTGGAGAGGAACTCTTGACTACAAAAATTTTTTCGCTTGTAAAGTTTGCGTCCTGTAAAATGTGGTAAGTTTGGGGGGGGGGGGGTAGCTTTTTAAAGTCTTATTTGCAGACCATTGACAATATTTTTATTATTTGCCGTTCAGACAAAAGTAGTTCGAGGCTTACATCCACTAAAAAATCCTGTAAAATTATGTACTGATGTCTCGGATGCTAGCGCCAGCGGTTGCTACGTGATGTCAATGAATTTAAGCATATATCATATACGATAATGAATAAGTGTCGATGTCCAATTCCACATGGTTATAATTAATTTGTGACTGATTTTCTACTGTTTTATGCATTTCAGGGATGTGTTTGGATATAAGATTGAAAATACATGTAGTGTGATTGACATTTGCAGAATTTCAGGGATGTGTTTGGATATAAGATGAAGCGTGATTGACATTCACCATGAAAACCTATCTGCCTAGACAATAATTTTGCCTTATTAAAGCAGAGTGGTTTTTTGTGTGGTTTGTCATACTCTTCTACCAATAAGAAGTAAGGAAATTTCAGATCTGTGCTACGATACATTTAAAGGACACAGACGATTCAAAGGAAGTAAACGTATCAGTTTCAAGGTTGTAATGTACACATGACATCTAGGCCTATCTTCAAGTGAACCAAGATCGACCTGCAAGTTTACACAACAGACTCCATACCCATATTGCCTTCATAAAGAAGTTACATGATTCTGACATAGAAGGTCTAACAAAGGGCATAAGTTATATTATAATACAGAGATCGAAAAGTTCTAAATATTCATGTACCATCAATAAATCCTAATGCATTTAAGCATTTAAATTATTAATTAATTATTTGTGAACTTTGATGTATGCTGAAGAAATCTGTTTATTTTCATTTTCAAAGTCGAATGGGACAAATAATTTAACGAGATACAGTTGTTTTGCATAAAAAGAATCATTTGAGAAATTGGATGTCATTTGGCCACAATTACCTAGCAATGGGGAAACTGGGTTATTTGTGAACAATGTCAATGATTTAGAGAAAGGAACCACTTGTATAAAAGTGCATGGCAATGAATACCTGCCGCTTCACTTCTTTGATAATTAGTTGCACTCTTTAAGTCACTGTCAAAAACGTACCCCTTTATACATTATTTTTTTCTCTTTTGATTGGGAGCCACGGTGACACAGTGAGTAAGACGCTGGCTTGCTAGTCTGGAGGTCGCAGGTTCCCTCTCGGTGTTGGCTGAGAAAGTTCATCAATATTTTCCGTTGTGCAAGTCCTATGTACACATTAGCGTGCATGTAAAGATCCCTTGGTAGTTGGAAATCGATATAAGAGTAGACTGTTACGCTGCTGTCCTGGTAAAATTTTCCTCATAGCGCACAGCATGGCGTATGCCTGTCTTCATTAGCGCAGTCAGAACAGAATGGTAGGATGTTAAATCCCATTTCATGTCATTTCCTTCTTTTTTATGTTTAAAGTGGGAAACGTATTTTTTAACACTGACTATTTTATATTCTATATTTCTACCTCCCAAAGTTTGAATCCGATGCAGGACGGAGGGTCTGACAGGGGCAGCTGTCCATTCGTTCGGATGGGACGAAAAACCGAGGTCCCGTGTACACATTGGCGTGCACGTAAAAGAGTAAGACGTATTGCCGTTGTCCGGGTAAAATTTCCCTCATATCACACTGTATGGCGTATGCGTATGCCCAATTTGGAGAAGAACAGTGGGTCGTTAACCCTCAATTCATTTTATTTTTGAATCCGAAAAACGGAACACGTTTTGTCTCGTTAACAAAAAACACGACACGGGGGTGAAAAGAGCCGGCTTTTTTTACCACTGAAGCACCAAAAACATAGTTTACTTGACAAATGGACAAAATGAAATGAAATACCTAAGAATAACGAAACAAGTTCTGTCTAGTTATTCAAGCCCGATCCACACTATGTCAGATAGGTGACAGGGGTTTGTTTACTGGTGAGGCATCAATTAAATACAGACAATAGTTCTCGTGACAAATGGACAACGATTATATGACGTTTATAAAAAATAATAATAATTTATTCCTGTCACGTTACGTTATTTGTTATTGGAAATATGAATTCGGAATAACGAAATACACTCATTCTCCGAGGTACCGTGTACATAATATTATTGACTTGCACGTAAAAGAACCATTGATAATTGGATTTTGGAAGAGTAGGCTGTAGTATCGCTGTCTGGGCAGAATTCTCCCGTATCACACACTCCACAGCATCTACCCGTCTTCATAACCCTGCCTCGTTATTCAATATTTTAATCCTAATAACCATACACGTGTTGTTTCGTTATTCGTCCTGTAACTAAATAAAAAGTGACCAAATTATATATTAATGATTCTAAATGAATCTCAAGCTAAAGTTTGTTGTCCTTCAACAAAAAAATTACAGTGTTGTATAAATACATATTTTATGTGCATTCTGTTTTTCGACCCTTCCGAATAATTAGATAATCTTGATAGTAAAATGTATAATTCATTTATAAAATATTAGCTTGTGGCCTGTCTAAGGATCAATTTTGATATTTATTTGATAGTTGTCCGTGTGTGCATGGCCGTGTAAATTTCTAGTGAATTTGTATCTGCGCATGTGCATGTTAAAGGTCAACAAGCGATTATCAATTATTATGATACTGGGAGGAAATGCGTCAAACTGGGCATAGAAATTACAAGTCTTTCATATATTCAATAATATGTATATATCTGTAACCTTTAAACACCACGTTTCCGTTGTTTATGAATCATAACCAACAATATTCATCATTATACAACAGTCATGTTATATTACAAGTGTGTCGCCTCATTTCAACTGTAAATTACGAAAAGTAGCAATTAGCCACAATGTTTATGTTAAAACGTGTAGCTGTAATATACATGTTAAAACAATTAGCCGTAATGTACAGATTAAAACAATTAGCCGTAAAACAACTGGCCGTAACATACTGGTTAAAACAATTAGCTGTAATATACTGGTTAAAACAATTAGCTGTAATATACTGGTTAAAACAATGAGCCGTAACATACAATACTTAAAACAATTAGCCGTGATATACCGGTTAAAACAATTAGCCGCAATATACTGGTTAAAACAATTAGCCACAATAAAACGTTAACCATATAACTAAAATAAAATACACCGTTTTAAAAAGTTATTAGTGTTGGCATATTTGTTGTAATATCACGCTATATTATCTGGAATTTTCAGGTCATACATTTCACAGTGAACTATAATCCCCGGGAATTCCCGATTCAAAGTAAATAGTAAATGAAATAAAATGAATTTGGGTTAAACGTCCTACTAAAGTAATGTGTATTCCCAGGGAAAATTTAATGCTGTAAACATGTTGAATAAAACATTTGTGAACTTTGATGTTAAGTTTGGGGTCAGGTTCATTTGTCACAATGATGTGAACATGGTAAAAGAGATCACACTAAACCATCATAAAGCCCCCCCCCCCCCGGCCGACTGCTTGCCCGTAAATAAACGAATTAAATACAAAATAAAGTTACTGGCGTTTAAAGTACTCAATAATCAAGCGCCACAATCTGCTCACTCCATACAACTCCAGTAGAACTTTAAGATCACAGAACACGTCGTTATTACATGTAGTCAAACTTCAACAGACGAAACGATCTTGTCATTTTGCAGTACATGTTCAAAGAATCAATACACATTTACTTGACGAAAATAAACAGTAAAATAATCCGCATCAACTTTAAAGAGCATTAAGATCTTTTATCGAAGCTTTGGCACCCATCTTGAAGAAACTTTTATCATTTCTAACTCGTTTGCGATAATGTGTCCAACCCTCTCATGTAGCGCCAGATTAACCATGGGGGGGGACCTGGGGCCTTGAGCATGTTGTGGGCCTCCAACCTAACACAAGTGACCACGCCTTAGGCAGTATTGTTCCATACATATGAAAGTTACTACAATAAATCTAATTTGATGTCGGTCAATGATAAACAACGGGGAGACCTTGATACGGAGAGTCATATCACGAAATCCGACTATTTCATGTGATCATGATGTAATAAGTACACGGGATAATTATACAGCTAGCTACAATTAAGTACGTTAGTCTAAGTTAAAATTCGCTATAAAACTCCGTCTTTCAAACGTCTGTATATGAATATTATGACGTCATCAGGTTCCCAGTCCAATGATCAATGACAATGGTCCAATGAAATTGACAATGGTTTCTTTGATATTTATGGTGCGCAGTATCTTACTCTCAGAGACTAGCTGCACCACATACACGATGTATGATATATGATAAAAACATACCGTCCACAAACACTCATATAACAGGATCATTAGGGTTACATTCCCAGCATCAATCCTCATCTTCACCTGGCCCAAATTATCAAATTATTATAGTATAGAGTCTAAACGTCCAGAAACCATCGTTCCTCGATTCAACGACAATAAAGAAAAAAAAAGTACGTTTGGAATTTATAAATGACATTTTTGACAGATTCTGAGTTCCAAACTCGAATATAATCAATTGATTCCATCAAAGTTACCTTGATTTCACCTTCTACAACCACAAGTTGTAACCCAAATATCACCGATAAAGAATGGGTTTTGTTGGTACACTTTCCTCGCTAAAAAATCAACTACAAAAAAAAAAAGAAATACAGGCGCAGCATGAGCTCAGGGGACCGAATATCCAGATATTTTAAAAAATCCAATGGAACGCCTTGGAGGGTCTCATCTCTGTCATTGGCAGATGGAAGTCCTCGGTCCGACCATGCTCACATCGCTTTGTGCGCAACTGAGAATTTAATGTAGAAAGACCTGGACCCCGTGGTTATCTGGCGCTATTTTCATGGGAGATGCCCATAACACTGGCAATATGTCAAGTGGTCAATCGTCGATCAGCCATCACCTTGTTATGCAACCGTGAAATGTTTTCTTGAATGGTTTCTGTTGATGGCCTTCCAGGAAGCGAGTTATTATCATGACTCTCTCTTAAACGCTTGAATTCTGCAGACCATTTTTTGCTATGCAAAGGGATGAGGCATCATTCCCGAAAGCGGAGACCATGTCCGCATGTATCTGCGTTGGGGTTTTTCCTTGATGACTGCCCTTTAGTAGAGAGGTTCATGCTCAGGAAAAAAATGCAATAAACGAGGTATATTTGAGGCTTATTTTATATGAGGCATCATTCCCGAAAGCGGAGACCATGTCCGCATGTATCTGCGTTGGGGTTTTTCCTTGATGACTGCCCTTTAGTAGAGAGGTTCATGCTCAGGAAAAAGATGCAATAAACGAGGTATATTTGAGGCTTATTTTATCTGGCGGGATATCGGGTTCAAAATGCAATCTAGAGTTAAAAGCAGGAAATCAAAAGCAGAAAGTAGAAAATCAAAATTAAAAGGAAAAACTCTTATCTGAAAGGGTATTTAAATTGTGTAAAACCACAAAGTGTTCATGGACAGAATTTCTACTTTCTGCTATCAACTTTTGAATTTGGACTTTATGCTTTTACTTTTGACTTCTGCTTATGATTTTCTAACGCAGATAACCATATGGATGAGTGAAACCCTATTTTATTTGGCCTATAAATCTGCAAACAAGTCATGTACAGAAATAACTGTTATTGAGTGATTCATAAATACATGCAACTATTCAATAAATTTTTACAAACGATTGTTCGTATAAAAGGAGGGACACGTCAGAGCACGGTATTATAGTAACAACCAACAAACTGATATAACATAATAATATTTATTATAGACATATTACTTGGTCACAGAAGTTTAACACTACGTACGTATACTGGAAGTCTCCTGTCTCTCTAATAAACTATCTACCATCATCTGAAACGTAAGTTGCTGTTTCTTTTATATATTGTTTATCACTTTTATACATTATGTTAAAATATGTTCATCTTGTTTATACCATACATTGTACAGTGCCGGGTTTAGTTGAAGAAAGGCGTTAGAGTTCCCTCCCTCTCCTCGCGTATAAGACCCCTTCCCAAATCCCCCTCCCTCACATATAAAAACCCTTTCCCCAATCTTCCACCCTAGACTATTCCACGTGGACCCCCCACTCCCTCCCTCACATATAAAAACTCTTTCCCCAATCTCTCACCCTAGACTAGCCCCCTCCCCTCACGACTAAGGACAGATAAAATTGTGTTTGAAAGACACAGTTGGGCTAATCCGAGTCTATAATGACAACTAAGGGGGGGGGGTACCAAAGGGGAAGGGGTCTTATATTAGACACAAGTATAATATCATCCATGGGATCAAGGTTCTCGCATCGTATTTTTATAACTAACTCTAAAATCCTTCTAATGGTGTTATAATTATCTTTCCAATTGAAACCATCCATCCTAACTTAAGATAGATGAGTTTTACAAAAGGATTTTAAACATTGATTAGGGCTACGTTGTTAGATCTAATGCAACATATAGATGTAATTGGAATAAAGATAATGTTGTGAACAGCCCGGGTCACATAATTTTAACATACCATTATTTACAAAAACAATTCTCATTCAATGTATTTTCTTAGCACGGGAAATAGAGCTATGTTCCACCCGTTTATTTTGTGTAAAGCAATTTAAGCATTTGAATGAAGGTCTCATATTAGAACTCCAAGAAAAAAAACCCCCAAAACCCCAGTAAACTATACACAAAAGGAAAACCATTTATTCATATCCAATGTCACGGAAAGAAGAGCACTCTTATCTTCGTGTACAATGGTTTAATTTGAGTCACAAATATTACAATATGTTTGTGACAATACTCGGTAGTTCTCTAATCCAAAATACCATAAAACTACGAAATTCAAGCGATTTAGTTTATCGATACACATTATATCCATTGAAGCCTGCGAGTAAATCAAATGCCAAGGTCATGAATCAAATGCCAAGTTCAAGGCCAACCCACCGATATATTTCGAAACAATTTGAATAGACAATAGACTCATTTATTTCACCGCTCTTCGACTGTCTGACCATATTGTGCAAACTCCCCAATTGATATTGTAACCGTTAATTTTGCGTGTTAACAGTTTTCAGTTTCGAAGCGTAGTTACATTCATCGTAAGTGCCTGCTCGGAAATGTGCACTGCGCGAGCGCAAGCGATTTTAACTAAAATCTGTTAAAATTGCATTTTAAGTTACAATCGATCTTCGTGAAACGCATAAAATTTCATTTTGATTTTAGTTAAAATCTATTTTAGTGATTTTAGCTTAAGTTTTTGTGAAACAGGGCCCTGGTTCTGATTTGGAAAATGTTTTTTTTTATACCAACAACTTATATTTTTCTGTTTAAGTTAAAAGTAAAATCCATAATATATCAGGTGTGTGTGTGTGAAATAGCTTTATTTAACGTCCGCTTCCATTGAGGTGATATCAGGATGACAATATATTCGTTGCTTTATCTTTCGATATAAAAGAGAGAGAAATGAGGATTAACGTCCACTCGACACAAACTATTTCATTTCGAGACTAACATATGGTTCAATTTTATTTCATTAATTCGCTTGCGCGTTAGGGTCTTTAGCAGTGGGAGAAAACCGGAGGACCCGGAGAAAACCCACGCGGTTAGACAGGCGACCCTACTCTTTGTCATGTACAACCGGGACATTGAATCCACGCCAGTTGCCTCAATGACAGGACAGACCTTATGATGCAAAGCGCACGCGCTAACCATTCGACTATCCAACCCTCTATAATCAGACCAGGGAGAGAGAAATGTTTACAGGTAAAGAAAGTGTTGCTGCTAGTCTTGTCCACTTTGAAAGACCAGGGAGAGAGAAATGTTTACAGGTAAAGACAATATTGCTGCTAGACTTGTCCACTTTGAAAGACCAGGGAGAGAGAATTATTATAAACTGTTTCTTCTAATTAAATGATCATCTGATTGTTAGGTTTGTGTTTGAAAGGACGAGAATTGGACAAGTGTATCACTGTAATTGTCAATACCTTTTTAAATTTTCTATTGTTTCATTGTACATGTAGTTCAATAATTTATTTCTTATTGTGGGCGACATTTATGTTATAGGATGGGGATTAAATATGGTATTGTTTAATCCAATATGTTTGATTGTAAACAGAATTTAAATAACACGTGATTTATATTGGCCCACGTTGAGGTTTTTCTATGTGTCGTCTATTCAGTTAGTTCGTCATAGTAGTGACGTGTGCATATTGAATACACGACATACAATAAAAGTTAAATTCACGGGGAACGAATCTATGGAAAATTTGGTCCTTTAGTAACGCAATGATCAATTGGTGTCATGTGATATCAAATATGTTTATTAGAAACGAGTTTTATTTGACGCTCATACACGGCAAGCAATGAATAATATTAATACTATCATGTGAATACTAGGTGACGTTTATCACCCATATATAGTAATAGCCTGTCACTCAATGGCTGACGCTTACTGCGTATCATCCATGTGGATACACTTACTGCTCATACACTGCAAGCAATGAATAATATTAATACTATCATGTGAATACTAGGTGACGTTTATCACCCATATATAGTAATAGCCTGTCACTCAATGGCTGACGTTTACGGCGTATCATCCATATATAGTAATGGGCGGAGTCTGTTTGGTATTGTTTATTCACAAGCGCAAAATCATTAGCCGGTTAAGTGTCTACCATAGCAACGGTCCCTGTGCTTCGATTTATATGATTTGTGGTCGTGTTAGGTTGGCGTACATGCTTAATCATATATATGAAGAGTTCGTGGAAAAAGACGCCGACAGTGTATAATCGGATGATTTAATTAAGATCGGATATTTGTAATAAATAGTCAGCAATTAAAAACAACGTCGTCGTGTGTATGCAATGAATTCTCCTCCAACTTCGCACCCGTTGCTAGGTACTGAGGGCGGTATGTCACGTGACACAAACATGATACTTGGCAATTACAATGTTCTGGGAAAGATTGGAAGCAAAATTATGATAGATTAATTAGTTTGAATATGTTTTTAATCCTAATATATCATCAAATCGCCCAGTTTGTACCCGGGAATGTATCTTTAATGAATTCTATCATACTGATCGGCAGTGAATATTCTCTAATCCGCTACAATCACTGACAGGGATAACACCGGTGTGGGTTAATGAGCTCGATATATTAACCTTTTACGAAATCCAAATTAAATTCTATATCATCTCGTAGCCATGTTTACTGAATTTACCCGAACCTACGTAAATCTACAAGAATCTACAAGAATCTATCAATATTCACACTCAAATCATATCCATTATAATCGTGAGGACGTATTATGCCGTCGCCCCTGTTTGTCCGTCCGTCGACAATTTGTTTGCGGAAACTCTACAGGTCATAATTTGTATTTGATTTTGACGAAACTTAAAATATAGGCCTATATCCCAAAGAGCTCGGCTCCTTTCGATATTGGCATGTATTGGAACATAACTTCGTGGATTATGGCCCCTGATAGTTCGAAAAATCACGTCTTTAGCTTGTAGTCAGTCTAGGGGTCACAACTTTCGTCTGATTATGATGAAACATGAAATGCATGTTTATATCTCAAATATCTTGGTTACTATTTTTTTTTTCGTACATATCGAATAATAACGTCCTGAATATGGCCCCTGATTGTACGACAAATCGAGTTTTTAGCTTGTGGTCCCTCATGAGGTCACAATTATTATCCGATTTAAAAAGCCGTTCGAATGTATCACCGTTATACCGTGTTATAAGTTGAGTTCGAATTTCTTTAAAATCGGACCAAAACTGACGGACAAAATAGCCGCCCGTCGTACACAAATAGTGTAAAGATATGTTATATCAAGGTTGTGGACCCTCTAGATGTTACAATTTTGAGCCGATTTTGTTGAAACTTGAAATACATCTTTATAATCCAAAGCTCCTGATTCCTTTCGATATTCGTGCATATCAGAGCGTAACTTCACAATCGTTTAAATATATCACCGTTACACATCAATGAAGGTTGAGATCGAATTTCGTAAAAATCTGGACAAAATGGCTGCTACGCAATTAGTGTAAAAGTATGTAATACCAAGGTTGTAGGCACTCTATAGATGTCGCATTTTTATCCGATGTTGATAAAATTTGAAATGTTTATAATCCAAAGATGGTGGTTCCCTTTGATTTGTGCATATCAGACTGTAAGTTCCTGGATTATGGCCCCTGATTGTACCAAAAATCACGTTTTTAGCTTGTGGACTCTCTACAGGTCACATTTTTTTATCTGATTTAATCAACCGTGTGAATATATCACCATGACACCATGATGATAGTTGAGTTCGAATTTCGTGAAAATTTGACCAAAAATGTCGGACAAAATGGCCACCCCTCGTACGCAAATAATGTAAATGTATGGTATATCAGGGTTATAGATCCTCTAGAGGCCACAATTTTTCATTCAATTTTTTTATGAAACTTAATATATATATTTATGACTTAAAGATCTTGGTTCCTTTCGCTATTTGCGCATATCAGACTTTAATTTCCTGGATTACGGCTCCTGATTGTACGAAAAATCGTGCTTTTTAGTTTGTGGATTCTCTAGAGGTCACAATTTTTATCCGATTTTAAAAATCGTTTATTAAATATATCACCATTCCACCATAATGAAGGGCAAACTCGAAACAAACTGCTCTTTGTTTGCACATTGTGTAAAAGTATGTAAATACGAAGGTTATGGACCCTCGCGAGGTCACAATTTCTATCCAATTATTATGAAACTTAAAATATATCTTTATACCCCAAAGATCTCAGTCGCTTTGAATATTTGCGCATTTCAGATCATAACGTTTTGGATTATGGCCCCTGATGTTTTTAGCTTGTTCTCTATCCATAGCTTGCAAAATGTGGGCGTATCTTGCCTGGTAGCCGCTGGTTATAAGACGTCAACACTGCGTCGCAGTTCCAGTTATATTTATTATTGTCACCTTCGTTTCAATTAAATGAATTTGAATAGAACAAACTATGTGGTAGTCAAAATTTAACCGGATACTCCATTCATATCGAGTCATATCCTGCCGATTGTGATCAAAGAAGAAAACAATATGATTTGCAGCGTCTGCGTTTTCGTGCCACAGACAAATTTGAAATTGAAAGAGGTGAACTACACAAAATATTTCTTTTTTGAATAAAAAAAGGGGGTGGGGGCAGAAGCCCCTAACTTTCGGGCAATCTGACTTTTCGGGTAGGCGGGCAAAGCGAAAACAAATTGTTTTATTTCATCCAATTGGCAAAATAAAGTGCCCGAAATATAATAAAACACCAGTTTTACTTTTCTTTTAATTGAATACCACGAATTTGTAATGAATTGATTATGGATTAAAACATTTTGTCTGGAGTCACTCTACACATACTAAGTCATTTCAGGACTATAACATGAATCTTGCATTTCAAGTTTGTGCGTAGAGGTCTTTAGTAGTGGGAGGAAACTGGAGTACTGGACTAAAAACCCTACTTCTTGTCACGTGCGAGCGGGAAATCGAAACTACACCACTTAAATTATGATGCAATGCATACACGTTAACTATTCGGTCACCAAACCCCCCTTTTCAATTCTGAAACTTTAATAAAAGTCAAGATTTGTTGCCTTTTATTTAGAGATCTTGTGATTTTCAGTCCGTAAAGTTTAAATCAAATGTATTTACAGGCCTTATTTCTGGCTCTGATATGTTGACAGGCCTGCTTGTGTTGACATAAAAAGTCATCATGTTATAATATAAAAATCTTTATTACACTGGTAATGGCTTTTCTGGTGACAAATATAATTTATCACAGTTACAAACAAGAACTGATGATAAAAATATAAGAAAAATATTCTTTGATATAAGGTAAAACATAATCGATTACAATCTCATCAGACCAATTATCTCGTGCGTGGATCAGGGGTGAAGATGATCATTTATAAGTATTTCTTAATTTATTTATTTGTTTCCCCCATTTAAATAATACCTGGTCGTGGTATGGCTATGACATGTACATTGTTTAATATGAATTACTATATGTATATATAACATTGAATATGTCACAGCCTCATCTATCCTACTTCTGCTTTTTGTAAAGTGCTGACCCCAGGGCCACATCCCTGGCAGTACTCCTAACAAATCTGTGTGGGAAAATAAAAATATATATATACTCTTCAACAAAAGAAACGCACAGCCCACTTTTCATCATTTTATTTTTTATGTAAACGAGGTCGTTGTTTCCACCAATCTTACTTGTTTTTAATGTCATTATGTAAGGATAAAAGAAAATCATTATTGGTTTTAAATGTAGGGTCACTAACTGTGACTGGTCATCCTTTTTGCCGAAATTTCTTTTCGCTTGATTGCACCAAGACACATGAATTTAACAACCCCGCGAGCTTTTATCATGGAACCCAAATCTAAGACCTTTAAAATTCCTGGGTCCTCGGTTTCTAAATCAGTTGCACAGGTAAACACTCAACGAACCAAGTGAGGCTACATCTGAACGAAGACCAACGCAACAACGCTATTGGTCGACTACAAGCAGGTGAATCCCAGACAGATGTAGCCAGGCTGGTGAATGTTTCCCTGAGTTCAATTTCTCGTCTTTGGGATACGTACCGACAGCGAAGTTCAACACGTGACCGCCCAAGATCAGGCCAAACAAGAGTGACCCAACATGTCCTGAACTGTCACTTCCGGTTGCGTCATTGGCGGAAACGATTCACAACAGCGACCTCTTATATAGCAGCAATTTCCGGACGACGTATAATCTCAGACCAGAGAGTCTGTAAACGCCTACGTGAAACCGATTACGAGCCAGACGTCCCCGTTAGAGATGCTGATTTGAAGTACGCCGACACCGTGAAATCCATCTGAAGTGGTTTCAGACACTGAGCGTATGGCCAGAACAACACTGAAGAACAACGGTTTGGTTCAGCGACGTGTCACGGTTCCTGTTGCAACGAGGCGAATGGTAAAGCGAGGGTATACCGACGACGAAATGTCACATTGCGTTTCTTTTTAATTTAATCAGTAGAAATTGTTAATCGTCTGATAATTATGGCAACCATTGCTTCGCGAATATTCTGGTCTGTTTATTTACGGCTTATTTACATAACAAGAACTAACTTCCACTCGACGATTAAAAAGCATGGATAAAAGACGTGTGACGCTTTGTGTAGGGAAATCCCCTGTTTTTCACGATCGTACAGCGGATTGGATAATATAATATTATTCATAACTTGTTATTAATACAGCTATACAAGTAGTACAATGACTGGCGACTCTCTGTTTTATTTGAACACCTTCAGACTCGTTATAAGCAACAAACAAAAAGGAAATGTTTTGACGACACGCGGGTTAAAAGAAAAGGTTTTTTTACAACTGAAGCACCAAAAACATAGTTTACTTGACAAATGAACAAAATGAAATGAAATACCTAAGAATAACGAAACAAGTTCTGTCTAGTTATTCAAGGTCGACACACACAAAACGACTTGTTTTATGTCAGATAGATGAAAGAAGTTTGTTTACTGGTGAGACATCAATTAAATACAGACAATAGTTTACTTGACATCTTTATTAACCATGTCTCTTTATTCGTTATTCAAAATATGAATTCGGAATAGCGAAACATACACCCAGTCTCCGACGTACCGTGAACATATTGACTTGCTCTTAAAAGAACCATTGACAATTGGAATTGTAGCGTCGCTGTCTGGGCAGAATTCTCCCGTATCGCAACTCCTTGTGACCAAATTATATATTAATGATTCTAAATGAATCTCAAGCCAAAGTTTGTTGTCCTTCAACAAATAAATTACAGTGTTGTATAAATACATATTTTATGTGCATTCTGTTTTTCGACCCTTCCGAATAACTAGATAATCTTGATAGTAAAATGTATAATTCATTTATAAAATGTTAGCTTGTGGCCTGCCTAAGGATCAATTTTGATATTTATTTGATAGTTGTCCGTGTGTGCATGGTTGTGTAAGTTTCTAGTGAATTTGTATCTGCGCATGTGGATGTCAAAGGTCAACAAGTGATTATCAATTATTATAATACTGGGAGGAAATGCGTCAAACTGGGCATAGAAATTGCAAGTCTTTCATATATTCAATAATATGTTAATATCCGTAACCTTTATACGCCATGTTTCCGTTGTTTATGAATCATCAACAACAATATTCATCATTATACAACAGTCATGTTATATTACACACGTGTCGCCTCATTTCAACTGTAAATTACGAAAAGTAGCAATTGGCTACAATATATATATGTTAAAACGTGTAGCTGTAATATACATGTTAAAACAATTGGCCGTAATATACTGGTTAAAACAACTGGCTATAATATACTGGTTAAAACAATTAGCCGTGATATACTAGTTAAAACAATTAGCCGTGATATACCGGTTAAAACAATTAGCCGCAATATACTGGTTAAAACAATTAGCCACAATAAAACGTTAACCATATAACTAAAGTAAAATACACCGTTTTAAAAAGTTATTAGAGTTGGCATATTTGTTGTAATATCACGCTATATTATCTGGAATTTTCAGGTCATACATTTCACAGTGAACTATAATCCCCGGGAATTCCCGATTCAAAGTAAACAGTAAATGAAATAAAATGAATTTGCGTTAAACGTCCTACTAAAGTAATGTGTATTCCCAGGGAAAATTTAATGCTGTAAACATGTTGAATAAAACATTTGTGAACTTTGATGTTAAGTTTGGGGTCAGGTTCATTTGTCACAATGATGTGAGCATAGTAAAAGAGATCACACTAAACCATCATAAAGCCACCCCCCCCCCACACACACACACACACACTGCTTGCCCATAAATCAACGAATTAAATTGGCGTATAAAGTACCCAATAATCAAGAGCCACAATATATTCAAGATCTGCTCACTGGCCTTTAAAGTACTCAATAATCAAGCGCCACAATCTGCTCACTCCATACAAAACCATTATAACTTTAAGATCACAGAACACGTCGTTATTACATGTAGTCAAACTTCAACAGACGAAACGATCTTGTCATTTTGCAGTACATGTTCAAAGAATCAATACACATTAATTTGACGAAAATAAACAGTAAAATAATCCGCATCAACTTTAACGAGCATTAAGATCTTTTATCGAAGCTTTGGCACCCATCTTGAAGAAACTTTTATTATTTCTAACTCGTTGGCTATAATGTGCTCAACCCTCTCATGTAGCGTCAGATTAACCATGGTGGGGCCCTGGGGCCTTAAGCATGTTGTGGGCCTCTAACCTAACACAAGTGACCACGCCTGAGGCAGTATTGTTCCATACATATGAAAGTTACTACAATAAATCTAATTTGATGTCGGTCAATGATAAACAACGGGGGGACCTTGATACGGAGAGTCATATCACGAAATCCGACTATTTCATGTGATCATGATGTAATAAGTACACGGGATAATTATACAGCTAGCTACAATTAAGTACGTTAGTCTAAGTTAAAATTCGCTATAAAACTCCGTCTTTCAAACGTCTGTATATGAATATTATGACGTCGTCAGGTTCCCAGTCCAATGATCAATGACAATGGTCCAATGAAATTGACAATGGTTTCTTTGACATTTATGGTGCGCAGTATCTTACTCTCAGAGACCAGCTGCACCACATACACGATGTATGATATATACTATTCAAAAAAAGTAGGGGATATTTGATTTTTAAGTGTTATTAAAGTCACCTAATGAAACTGATGAAGAAACAAATGACAAAATGAAATGAAGTTCACATTCATCGATTTATTCCAAATGATCGTTCGACTAAGTAAGGCACAGACTGACCATTATAAGGGTAAAATGATACCCGGGGTCAAACAGCAAAGTTACCACAGCATCACAACAAAGTCAGTAACGGGTAAATCCTCCTCTGTTTGCCAAACAAGCATTGATCCGACGTGGCATACTCCTAATGAGACGTCTAAGGTCATTTTGGTCCAGATTGTCCCATTCCTGTTGCAACGCAGCAGCAAGTTCTTGGACATTGGCAGGACGTTGTTGACGTTGACGTAACCTCTGTCCAAGCATGTCCTAGACATGCTCGATGGGGGAGAGGTCGGGACTCAGTGCGGACCAAGGTAATGTGGTGATGTTCTGTTGTTGGAGGTAACCTGTAACGATCCTGGCCCTGTGACATCTTGCGTTGTCATCCTGGAAGATGAAACGGCGGCCATGACGTCGTGCGAACGGCACAACATGGACTGCCAAGATGTTGTCCCGGTAGTACTGGCCTGTAACACGCCCTGCAACAACATGTAAAGCCGTTCTTCCAGCAACAGTGATGCCTCCCCACACCATAACAGAACCACCCCCAAATCGATCATGTCTGATGACGTTACCTTCTTGGAAGCGCTCGTTTCGACGACGCCACACCCTCCTACGTCTGTCCAAAAAATCAACAGTGAACCTTGACTCATCTGAAAACATCACATTGCTCCAGCGTCGATTATCCCAGTGTTGACGATCCCTACACCAACGACGTCTTACCTGGATGTGATGATCTCTCAAACAAGGGATCACGCGAGGACGTCGGGCGCGAAGGTGACCCCTATGCAGTCGATTCCGAATCGTCTGGCCACTCACTCTCACACCAGTGTCTGTTCGAAGACGAGCGCTGATCTGAATTGCTGTGATGACACGATTTCTCAAGGCCAAGGTACGGATATATCGATCCTGGGCTTGAGTTGTCGCCCTTGGTCGACCTGAGCGTGGTCTGTCCTGTACAGATTGTGTATCACGGTATCTGGACCATAGCCTGCTTATGACAGACTGAGAAACATTCATCGTCCGCGCCACAACCGCCTGTGTTGTGCCGATCTGTAGCATGCCAAGGGCACGTAACCTTTCATTTTGGGTAAGCTGACGCATATCAAAATTTGTTTTCTGGTCACTAAAACAATAAAACTGATGTTTCCACCATGGAATTCAATGCCACAATGACTGTAACATTCAAAGTCAGAGTCGTGCAAATCTTGGGTTTTCATGTTATTCCAGCCCGTGAACAAAGCCATTTCAAAGTGGTCTAATAAGCCTAATTAAGATGGCTGACTCGAATTCCAATCAACAGATCAATCGTTTAAAGTCCACGAAGACGAGACCGCTGGGAGAAAATTTTGAAAATTTAACTGCCGCAAACATGTTATTCCATCCTGTGAATACAGCAACTTCAATGTGGTCCAATATAGCCTACTTGGCTGACCTGAATCCCAACCAAACAACCAATGCTTTACTGCTATTCTAGCCCGTGTAAGCCACTCCAAAACTCCTAAAGTGTCCATTGGTTTTGTAACCGAAATCCCACTCTGAATTCTTCCCATCCAATCTGACTGTTGCATCTATATTCACAAATAATAATCGATGCCCGAAAAATGTGGCACAAAGTAGAGTGGCTCCAGAAAAAATGTTTTATGCAATGCATAGTCATATTCACGCTCGATGACAGTAAGTTCGGGGGCAGAAGCCGAAATGCCCCCAAAAATTTCGGGTTTACAGACAGCGGCACCGGTCTTCTGCGAGAGGCGAAAAAGCGGAGCTAACCTTGTAGGGGTCCCCGGGAAAATTTTGGAATATTTGACGGCCGCAAACGCGTTTTCCTGCTGTTCCAATCCGTAAAATTAGTGTTTTATTAGATTTCGGGCACTTTATTTTGCCAAATAAACAGTAAGCAAAACATCGGAAATAAGTGGTGGGGACACAGTATATCATGTCCCCACCACTAAAAATATTGGTGGGGACGCGTCCGGGTGTCCCCACCGCGATCTGCACCCATGCAACGTATGAAACTCCCCCATTGATATTGTAACCGTTAATTCAGCCTGTCAACAGTTTTCAGTTTCGAAGCGTAGTTGCATTCACCGTAGGTGCCTGCACGGAAATGTGCACTTCGCGGGCGCAAGCGAGTTTAACTAAAATCTGCTAAAATTGTATTTTAAGTTACAACCGACCTTCATTTTAATTTTAGTTGAAATCTATTTTAGTGTTTTTAGCATAAGTTTTTGTGAAACAGGGTCCTGGTTCGGATTTGGAGATTGTTTTTTCTATACCAATAACTTATATTTTTTCTGTTTAAGTTAAAAGTAAAATCCATAATAAATCAGGTGTGTGTGTGAAATAGCTTTATTTAACGTCCGCTTCCATTGGGGTGATATCAGGATGACAATATATTCGCTGTTTTATCTTTCGATATAAAAGAGAGAGAAATGAGGATTAACGTCCCCTCAACACAAACTATTTCATTTCGAGACTAACATATGGTTCAGTTTTATTTCATTAATTCGCTTGCGCGTAAGGGTCTTTAGCAGTGGGAAAAAACCGGAGGACCCGGAGAAAACCCACGCGGTTAGACAGGCGACCCTACTCTTTGTCATGTACAGCCGAGAAATTGAATCCACGCCAGATGCCTCAATGACAGACCTTATGATGCAAAGCGCACGTGCTAACCATTCGACCATCCAACCCTCTATTATCAGACCAGGGAGAGAGAAATGATTACACGTAAAGACAATGTTGCTGCTAGACTTGTCCACTTTGAAAGCAACATGTGATGGTTATATTGGGGTTTCTTTGTCTCGTTTGTGTCGTGTGGACAAGAGATCAAATACCTTGACTTTCCATTTTCCTTTTACTACATTTATCTGGACAAGGTACTGCACAGTTTCCGATTTCCCATTTAAGATTGTTAGAATTATTATAAACTGTTTCTTCTAATTAAAGGATTATCTGATTGTTAGGTTTGTGTTTGAAAGGACGAGAATTGGACAAGTGTATCACTGTAATTGTCAATACCTTTTTAAATTTTCTATTGTTTCATTGTACATGTAGTTCAATTATTTATTTCTTATTGTGGGCGACATTCATGTTATAGGATGGGGATTAAATATGGTATTGTTTAATCCAATATGTTTGATTGTAAACAGAATTTAAATAACACGTGATTTATATTGGCCCACGTTGAGGTTTTTCTATGTATCGTCTATTCAGTTAGTTCGTCAAAATAGTGACGTGTGCATATTGAATAAACGCCATACAATAAAAGTTAAATTCACGGGGAACGAATCTATGGAAAGTTTGGTCCTTTAGTAACGCAATGATCAATTGGTGTCATGTGATATCAAATATGTTTATTAGAAACGAGTTTTATTTGCCGAGAAGTCTTCATTCAAGCGGTTGACTATTTTCACTCTCTACCAGATCTCAACAAGTGTCTTATTACTCATCTGTAAGTTTTATTTTATTTTGATTATTTCGTTTTCATTTATAACTGTATTTTCACTACTGGACCAAATTAATAGAAAGTTGCCGGGTGGCTCTCTCAGAATGTTGTGAAAAAAAAAAACTCAATGGACATGGACCATTACCCGCAAATTTCAATGTTTCATAATATTCTCAGTGGGTAACCCGACAACCACTGGTCCACTGGACCTATAATTTTATGCAAATATAGATACTTTATTATGGGGAGTAGAAGGCGTCATATTTCTAACCGCTTATTGCTAGATATTTTATACCAATATGGATACACTTACTGCTCATACACTGCAAGCAATGAATAATATTAATACTATCATGTGAATACTAGGTGACGTTTATCACCCATATATAGTAATAGCCTGTCACTCAATGGCTGACGCTTACTACGTATCATCCATATATAGTAATGGGCGGAGTCTGTTTGGTATTGTTTATTCACAAGCGCAAAATCATTAGCCGGTTAAGTGTCTACCATAGCAACGGTCTCTGTGCTTCGATTTATATGATTTGTGGTCGTGTTAGGTTGGCGTACATGCTTAATTATATATATGAAGAGTTCGTGGAAAAAGACGCCGACAGTGTATAACCCGATGATTTAATTAAGATACGATATTTGTAATAAATAGTCAGCAATTAAAAACAACGTCGTCGTGTGTATGCAATGAATTCTCCTCCAACTTCGCACCCGTTGCTAGGTACTGAATGCGGTATGTCACGTGACACAAACATGATACTTGGCAATTATAATATTTTAAAAAGAAGTTGAAGCAAAATTATGATAAAGTAATTAGTTTGAATATGTTTTTAATCCTAATATATCATCAAATCACCCAGTTTGTACCCGGGAATGTAACTTTAAATATCAATCGGAAATCATGGAAAATCAATAGGATTCCTCGTGTCATGACAATTACAATATTCTGGGAAAGATTGGAAGCAAAATTATGATAAAATCACCCAGTTTGTACGCGTGAATGTATCTTTAATGAATTCTATCATACTGATCAGAAGTGAATATTCTCTAATCCGCTACAATCACTGACAGGGATAACACCGGTGTGGGTTAATGAGCTCGATATATTAACCTTTTACGTAATCCAAATTGAATTCTAGGTCTTTTTTTTTTTAAATAAAGGTGTTTGAAGTAGATCTGGATACAAAATTATTTTCTATTTAGTGAAAATTGGGATATAAAATAAAAAGGATTCATTCTTCCCGGGTCAGCTTATGTTCTGTAAACAATGCGCACGCTCCCGAACCACTGTGATGTGACCTCACATGTAGAAGACATTTGAACGTATAAAAATCTGTCATCTCAGACAGGGGCATAAGGAGGATTTCGCAATACTAATAACACTGGTGTAACGAAATTAATTTTGACCTTCTATTCGTCATGGCATGAGAAATCTTCCTCTATAAGTCGGCTGAATAGTTTTCAATATTAAATACTCCTCTTTAGTGATATTTACAACAAAACATCCTACAAAGTTGTCAGTCATTGTACTGCTTGTATGGCTGTTTTAATAGCAACTAATGACTCGTATTATATTATCTAATTCGCTTAACGGTCGTCGTGGAGTCGGGGGATCGCCCTTGTTTTACGGAAGTTTATTGCCGTCATGTTTCTATCTCAATGTCGGGGGGGGGGGGGCTTTCTCGTTTTGAGAGGTCAATTCGTAGCCATGTTTACTGAATACCACTAACAGGACAATTTACCCGAACCTACATAAATCTACACGAATCTACAAGAATCTACCAATATTCACACTCAAATCACATTCATTATAATCATGACGACGTATTATGCCGTCGCCCTTGTTTGTTCGTCCGTCCACATTTTGTTTGCGGACACTTTACAGGTCATAATTTATATTTGATTTTGACGAAACTTAAAATATAGGTTTATATCCCAAGGATCTCGGCTTCTTTCGATATTGATATTCTGACATTGTTCTGAATTTATATTTTTATTGGAGACAAAACGGAAACAATTGTTACGATGCAGGCTTTATTGTGTCCAAATTGTTAATTGTTATGCATGATATTATTAAGGACAGGTTGATTTAATTAAATTATTTACAACCACACTGTCGTGAGAAGAGAGGGCGATCATCTTCTCCCTTTATCATAAATAAAAACATGTTAAAACAGAGCTGACGTCAGATGTTGTTAAATTAAATATTATCTGGCTTCTTACTTAAAAATGTATAAATACAACTCAACCCTCACCACATGTTTTATTACTAATCCATAACAATCAACTAAGTGTTTATTTAATAGTAAATAACAAAGGACATGTTTTTTTAACAGTTAGTGGACCTAAATGGGGAAACAATCTGGGATAAAAAAAAAATAGGTTGCGATGAAACAGCCCGGGTTGAAACGGTCGTGGGATAAACTCAAAACTGACCGTATCCCCTTGATCCAGGGCAAACACATTTTTAATTGTTTCTTTGATTTCTGAAAAAGTATAAATTTTTGCGCCATGCCGTCTTTCGGGGTAACGTTCGTTCATGCTTGTTACAAGTTCCCCACGCGCAGCGTAATACCATTTCGACGATAAATGTAGAAATAACAAACTTCCCACAGAGCACGGCCTTGTTTGTTTGTGGGGCAAAAATGGCTGCCAATCTTGAACTACGCGGGCCAAATATAATCGGGCTTTCTGATTGGTCAATATCTTTACAATGATTGACAGGTCGGATTCATCAATTGGAGAATAACTTCGAAAAATCACGTTTTTAGCTTGTAGTCACTCTAGGGGTCACAACTTTAAACTGATTATGATGAAACATGAAATGCATGTTTATAACCCAAATATCTTGATACGACAAATCGAGTTTTTAGCTTGTGATCTCTCTTGAGGTCACAATTATTATCCGATTTATAAAGCCGTTCGAATGTATCACCGTTATACCGTGTTATAAGTTGAGTTCGAATTTCTTGAAAATCGGACCAAAACTGACGGACAAAATAGCCACCCGTCGTACACAAATAGTGTAAAGATATGTTATATCAAGGTTGTGGACCCTCTAGATGTCACAATTTTGATCCGATTTTGATGAAAGTTGAAATACATGTTATAATCCAAAGCTCCCGATTCCTTTCGATATTCGCGCATATCAGAGCGTAACTTTACAATCGTTTAAATATATCACCGTCACACATCAATGAAGGTTGAGATCGAATTTCGTAAAAAATCTGGACAAAATGGCTACTACTCGTACGCAATTAGTGTAAAAGTATGTAATACCAAGGTTGTAGGCACTCTATAGATGTTGCATTTTTATCCGATGTTGATAAAACTTGAAATGTTTATAATCCAAAGATGGTAGTTCCTGTTGATATTTGTGCATATCAGACTGTAATTTCCTGGATTATGGCCCCTGATTGTACGAAAAATCACGTTTTTAGCTTGTGGACCCTCTACAGGTCACATTTTTTATCTGATTTAATCAACCGTGTGAATATATCACCGTTACACCTTGATGATGGTTGAGTTCGAATTTCGTGAAAATTTGACCAAAACTGTCGGACAAAATGGCCACCCCTCGTACGCAAATAATGTAAATGTATGGTATATCAGGGTTATAGATCCTCTCGAGGCCACAATTTTTATTCATTTTTTTTTATGAAACTTAATATATATATTTATGTCTTAAAGATCTTGGTTCCTTTCGCTATTTGCGCATATCAGACTTTAATTTCCTGGATTACGGCTCCTGATTGTACGAAAAATCGTACTTTTTAGTTTGTGGATTCTCTAGAGGTCACAATTTTTATCCGATTTTAAAAATCGTTTATTAAATATATCACTATTCCACCATAATGAAGGGCTAACTCGAAACAAACTGCCCGACTTAAACGGCCGCTCTTTGTTTGCACATTGTGTAAAAGTATGTAAATACGAAGGTTATGGACCCTCGCGAGGTCACAATTTCTATCCACTTATTATGAAACTTAAAATATATCTTTATACCCCAAAAGATCTCAGTCCCTTTGAATATTTGCGCATTTCAGATCATAACGTTCTGGATTATGGCCCCTGATGTTTTTAGCTACGTCGCGGTTCTAGTTATATTTATTATTGTAACCTTCGTTTCAATTAAATGAATTTGAATAGAACAAACTATGTCGTAGTCAAAATTTAACCGGATACTCCATACATATCGAGTCATATCCTGCCGATTGTGATCAAAGAAGAAAACAATATGATTTGCAGCGTCTGCGTTTTCGAGCCACATAGAAATTTGAAATTGAAAGAGGTGAACTACACAAAAAAATTCTTTTTTGAATAAAAAAAAGGGGGTGGGGACAGAAGCCCCTAACTTTCGGGCAATCTGACTTTTCGGGTAGGCGGGCAAAGTGAAAACAAATTGTTTTATTTCATCCACTTGGCAAAATAAAGTGCCCGAAATATAATAAAACACCAATTTTACTTTTCTTTTAATTGAATACCACGAATTTGTACTGAATTGATTATGGATTAAAACATTTTGTCTGGAGTCACTCTACACATACTAAGTCATTTCAGGACTATAACATGAATCTTGTATTTCAAGTTTGTGTGTAGAGGTCTTTAGTAATGGGAGGAAACTGGAGTACTGGACGAAAAACCCTACTTCTTGTCACGTGCGAGCGGGAAATCGAAACTACACCACTTAAATTATGATGCAATGCATACACGTTAACTATTCGGTCACCCAACCCCCTTTTTCAATTCTGAAACTTTAATAAAAGTCAAGATTTGTTGCCTTTTATTAAGAGATCTTGTGATTTTCAGTCCGTAAAGTTTAAATCAAATGTATTTACAGGCCTTATTTCTGGCTCTGATACGTTGACAGGCCTGCTTGTCTTGACATAAAAAGTCATCATGTTATAATATAAAAAATCTTTATTACACTGGTAATGGCTTTTCTGGTGACAAATATAATTTATCACAATTACAAACACGAACTGATAATAAAAGTATAAGAAAAATATCTCTTTGATATAAGGTAAAACATAATCTATTACAATCTCATCAATGCCAATGGCGGGAGAAAAATAGCGTTTTGGAAACGAGGCTAATTGAGATGACATCACGCGCTGGGTGAAAATTCAACAGAATTGAAATTATATTACAAAAGATTTGGGTGAAAATTGAAATTAACTTGGGTGGAAATTGAAATAATTGACTTGGGTGAAAATTATATAAAAAAAAAATTATATTACAATGACTTGGGTGGAAATTGAATTGGGTGAAAATTAGGTAAAAATTATAAAAAAAAAACAAATTAAACTGCAAATGACTTGGGTGGAAATTAAAACTGACTTGGGTGACTTGGGTTGAAATTTAAACTGACTTGGGTGAAAATTATTTAAAAAAAAAAAAAATTATATTACAAATGACTTTGGTGGAAATTAAAATTGACTTTGGGTAAAAATTAAACAAAAACAAATTAAATTTATATTTAATTTGTTGAAAATTATAAAAAAAAACAAAACCAAAATCAATTGCAAATGACTTGGGTGAAAATTATAAAAAAAAAAAAAAAAAAAAAAAAAATATATATTACAAATGACTTGGGTGGAAATTAAAATTGACTTTGGTGAAAATGAACAAAAAACATATTAAAATTTACTTGGGTGAAAATTATAAAAAACAAATTTAATTGCAAGGTGATATCAAATTCATTGTTTGCCTTTAGTTTAATCCAGCTTCCCAATTCTTGCCATATCAAATTCATTGTTTGCCTTTAGTTTAATCCAGCTTCCCAATTCTTGCCAATATGCTTGTACATGTTCACAGCTGTAGTAAAGTTGTATTAGTATTAATGCTTCTGTTTCTTTTTTGCAAAAGGTACATTACGATAATTCCAATTTTAGCTAAAAATTATTGGTACCAATTATTCTACTATGGAGTCGAAATTGAAACCATTTCAGCCTAATATCGACAGTAAAATCAAAGGTTTGCTTGTAAATACGAGCCCATTCTTCTAGAGTTAATTTCATTCCCAGATCTGATTCCCATGAGATTTCGGATTTAGTTTTTTGAATTTTTTATCTAAGAAATGTGTCCACAAATGTTTTGCCCCAGTATCAAACTTAGAGATAAATTCAATAGTTTGAGGGTAAATGATTAACCTAACATCTGCTGTTTTAGGATTTACGTTGTTTAAAGTGGTCCATTAAGCCAGAAGTGATTTTTTTAATCCATACAGGTCTGTAAAGTGTGATCAGAAATTATAAATAGATTTGAACGTGTCGTATGTCATAAAAACGCCTTTATCGAATAGATCATAAACATACTTTATTCCTTTCTGATGCCAAACATCAAAATATATTGTTTTATTGTTTATTTTTATATTTGAATTGTACCACAATGGATGACGTAGAATATTATATATTTCGTTATCTTTCGGTTTTATCTTAATTAGCACAATACTTATATAATTAAAACCTCTTGCCAGAAAGACATTTTTGTACGCTTTGATAGTCTATAAAAATAATCATCCCCGAAAGAGCCAACCAATAACGGTTTATCTGGTAGAGAAGCAACTAACAATTTTGCCCAGGCAGTGTTTTGATGTTTTAATAATCTTCTAAACCGTGTAATTTTGGACGACTTTGGGTATGCTATTATATCAATTATTTTATATCCACCATTTTCAAAATTTTGAAACATAGTTTTTCTAGACACTCTTTCAGCTTTATTACCCGAAACAAATTTATATACTGATTTCTATATGTTCTTTAAATAAGATATATCCGGTGAGGGTTGACTTGTTAGTAGATGATTTAATTTTGGTATTAATATTGACTTTACGACAGTTATTCGACCGAGTACAGTCAAATTTCGTTTAGACCAATTTGACACTAAATGACAAACTTCTTGAAACTTAACATTATAATTCATGTCTATTATCTTATCGATATCAGTACTGTATTTTTTATTCCTAGGGTCGTAAATTCCGATATTTCCCAGATTAATTTTTTTTTTAACATTTAAAAATCTTTCTCGACTTCCTCTAAATGATCCTATCCAAACAAATCAAGTTTTTTCTAAGTTTAGTTTTAAACCTGAATATTTTGCGAATTCATCAAGAAGATTCAAGGCCTGTCTAAGAGATTTTTTGCTATGTCAAGTGTCAGAGCAGTGTCATCTGCACATTGTAGGACTTTTTGGTTTTTACTCCCTAAATTAATTCCTTTATTGTCTTCCACGCTTCTTATTAAACTACTAAAAATTTCGACACATATCAAAAATAAATAGGGCGATAACGGATCTCCCTGTAGCCATCGGGTTTCATATGTTTTAATGCCGTCAGGGCCTCACTAGTTGTTACCTCCCCCTCTAGACTATCACTTTCATTATTACTAAAAATGGTAATATTATGGTCCGCTAAAACTTCATCAAGATTAATATCTTCTAAATTACTTTCCCGTGATTCTTATAAATTTTTATAGAAATCTTTAATAGCTTCTAAAATATCTTTTTGATTTGTTATCAGTCTTTGATTCTTATCAATAATATTTGTAACATTCCTATTGACATAATTTCTATTTTCCAAATTTAGAAAATATTTGGACGGTTTCTCACCATGTTCAATATATGCAGCATTTCATCTTAAAATCAATCCTTTAATGTGTTTCTCCTTAATCGTTCTTGTTGATTTAAATAATTATGGTAAATTTTATTTAAAAACGTGTTAACTTTATCCTGAAGAAAATCTTTTTTTCTTTCTTTTCGATTCTTAAAAATACACTGTAGGGGATAGTTTTTGACCTTATATTGAGTAGCAACATTTCGAAAAATAATTGAACGTTAATCAAAAATGAAAGGTCACTATCTTTTATAAGACCTATTTTATCTTCGCATAAGGTAATACGGTATATTCTTTTTTAGTGTCTAGAATTGTATTTTTGACTATTCTAACATATTCAACATCTTCGAGAAGTGTATTATAAAATCTCCAAAAAACCCTGCCTCTCTCGAATGAATTAGTTCTTCACGAAAACTGCAGAGTGATCCGTTCTATAACCTGGTAAAATTTGTGGTTTATCTATCAAACTTCTCAACGCTTCTGAAATTAAAACGAAATCTAATATATTAAATTCGGAGTCAAATTCTCGTATTAGTTTTTTTTCAGTTTACAATAGAAATCAGGAGTATCTCTATTTGGGCCATATATTGTAATTAAATTCAAAGTAATTATCTTTTCTAAAAGCAGTTCAACCGCTATAATATTACCATCTTGACCTATGTCTTTTCATTTTATCTCATATTCAAAGTTATTATTTAGAAGTTTACAGACCACTCTTGCATTGTTTTTTCTTTCACCTAAGATAATGCCGCCATCCCATTCTGAATGTATTTTTTAAAATCAGTTCAAAAGATGTGTGTCTTGTAGACAACATATTGAGTATTTCTTTTCTGCTAAATAATTAAACAAATCTTTCTGTTTTGAGCCATCCCTTAACCCTCTACTGCTCAAACTAATAATTTGTACCACTGTAACAACAATGACCAATCGTTATAATTTCAAATATGTGTACTTCAAAATAAAGTAAATATTGAATTGTACTGATAAATCCATGTAGTTTGTAAAAATATATTGTAAATAGTTTTGAATGAAAATGTTGAAAACATAAACTTATAAATGTCATAAAGTTATACACATATACACAGATTGTAAACATATGTAATGTTGGAATAGGTACACTAATGTCTTGACTAAACGCTTTAAACTAGAACGGTTTAGAGAGAAATGGGGTTTAACGTCCACTCGACACAAACTAGGTCATTTCGGGACTAACATATGGTTTCATTTTATTTCAATAATTCGCTTGCGCGTAGGGGTCTTTAGCAGTGGGAGGAAACCGGAGTGCCCGGAGGAAACCCACGAGGTTGGAAGGCGCCCCTATCTCCATGCCACATACGCTCACACCAGGGTTCGAAACCACAGCCGCAAGCCAGAGGTGACCGGCCAGCTAGATGTCGAAGCGCGGCACTCTAGACCACTAGGCCATCCCAACCCCCCAGAACGGTTTAGAACCCTTTCCAAGATAAAACCAACCACGAATAACCGTAGTCAAGAAACAGTGCGTTAGATGGCTGTGATTATTGAGTTGCCTATTCTAAAATGCCTATTCTAGAACGGTTTAGAATAGGTAAGTTAGTATATTACACCGGGTACAGAGTGATACTCATTAATCACAGCCATCTAACGCACTGTTTCATGACTACTGTTATTTGTGGTTGGTTTTATCTTGGAAAGGGTTTCATATATGTCATCATATAGATTGAAAATAATACGTCTTTTGTCATATGTCTCACCACGAACATTTCCGTTAAAATACCACGTATTTTCTATTTCTTCATGGGAATTGGGTGTATTTATAAGCTCTACGTTTCTGGTTGTGACGTCATCTAGCTAGCCAGTTAACATCTTGCTCTTTGAAGTATTTACGATTTCTCATTAATACTGTTTTTGCATATGTTGTTAGTATCTTCAATATGATTGGACGAGGTTTATCTGGATGTTTTGATGGAATTCTATGAATGACATTTATTTCTATAATTGGAATATTAAGACCAGCACAGTCATGAGCAAGTTTAAGGAATTTTGATTTTAAGTCCTTATTTCTCGCCTCTCTCACACCATAGATTTTTATAATTTTTTTTCTCGAGAATATTGCTCATTTGTGCTTGCAAGTATCAAAGCCGATTTCCTCTTTCTACGCTCTTACAATTATCTAGTTGCCCCTTTAATCACTCTATATCTTGTCTAAGACTCTCTATCTCCAGTTTGTCTCTCTCGTATTCATTTTCTTGTTTTTTTAGCTCTATTGACAGGATGTCTCTGACTTGCTCCCGCACTCTGAATTTAATATCACGGAAAAAATTGTCCATATGGTCTTGAATCATAGTCTCAAACATACTTAAGGTTACTAGATCTTTAAGTTTTATATTCATTTCATCCAACATTTTAACAGTTATCATTTTCATCATCTTCTCCTTAATGTCACCCAAACTTTTTATTATTATATTGCTGTTAGATCCGATTCTGAAACACGAGCCCTTTTTGATGGCAATTTTCTGTCATTTTTAACCTAGATTATATCACACCAAATTTTACTTCAGAAACTATAATGTCTTAAAACCTTGTCACACAATCCCTTGCTCCATCCTCTTTCACAGCACCCAGCAAAGTTTTAAACCTTTACACTCAATAATATTTCATAATTTTCACAAAACTATCAGAGCCCTCAAACTGTGAATTCACCTCTTAGCCATCTTATTTATGACTTGGTTGAAATTAAAATTGACCTTGATGAAAATTATAAAAAAACAAACTAAATTACAAATGACTTGGGTGAAAACTATAAAAAACAAATTATATTAAAATAGACTTGGGTGATAATTATAAAAAAACAAATTATATTAAAATTGACTTGGGTGGAATTGAAATTGACTTGGATGAAAATTATGTAAAAACAAATTATATTGAGTGAATATTGCAAAACCAAATTATATTATTTTTCATGTCCCTTATCAGCCACCGTATTCATATGTATACATATGTATTCGTTGAATCTAAATCTTATTGTTTATTCAAATGGAAAACGTGTGCTGTAACTAATTATGATATTAAATTATTAACATCGAGAGAACTTGATTATGCTGGGTCGTTGCTAGGGAATAACTGACAGCTTGGAAAAGCATGACATCTGGTGAAATGCGCAACACTGGAGTTCTGTGGTTGTAAAATGTAAATGGCAATGACCGTTCCGCGGACAGCATGTAATTAATGCGAGTATGAAATTACTGGGAGTATAAACTTTGAATTATAATAATGAGGGTATGAACATATCGAATGATATCAATGGGTGCATGACATGTGCCGATTCTATAACATAAAATAAAGCATGGCGTGGGTATATCTATTCGTTAAATCGCTGATTGAAGATCTTGAAATGAATTATCTCGTTATTTTTTCTCTATACATTATAGAGAACTTTCCAAAAATCCTAAAAAGGAAAAAATCACGCGACTAATACGGGTCAAACAGGTTATCTGCCGAATATGGTATTCGATTTTATGTTTATTAAAATTGTTTAAAACGTTCGTCAAGTTAGCTCACAACTATGGTAGATAGAATTCATATTGAATATAATTACATTCAAACGATAAATCTATGAATAACTCAACGGCAATTTAATAACTGGTATACGTGCATACTCACAGCTACTCTGAAGGACATGCATTGACGTGTTTAATAATAGGGATGTATTGTAGCAAATACCAAACTCGTATGTACAGCCCGGTTTACTTTTAAATTGATAAAATATTGTTACCACTCAACAAAAGTACCTACCAATTTTCCTGCTGAATTTGCGATATTGCCGTATTATGATAGGAACATTATACAAATTTGAAGGAAGAAATACTTATAATAATTTATGAGAAAAACTTGATGAATTTTGAGTGATTATCACGCCGGGCTTGAATCAATCTCATCAACATTGTGAATTTGACCTGGAAAAGTTCTCACAATCTGCAATTGGCTTTCTTATGGTAGATTTCATCGGGGCGTCGGTCAGTGTGGATTCTGCTTAATCCAATATGTTTGATTGTAAACAGAATTTAAATAACACGTGATTTATATTGATCGCTTATTCTATGTGTTTAAGTTCATCATATACATGTACAGGTAAAACAACATATTGATCATCAAAAGGCTGTAAATAATTCGATATTGAGCCCTTTTCTTTGGAAATAAATATTCATAGGTGAATGTAAAGTGCCACTGGCAAGAGTTATACAAAGATAATGTGCTCAACAACGCTTATTTTACTTATAAATCTCTCCAGGAAAAAGTTCCAAAACCACTATGATGTAGATGTTAAATATCATTAAATAAGCTTTTTATTACATTATGTAATATTTGAATCCAATTTTACTAAATTGTTATTAAATTTGATTAGTTTCTCTTAATCAATTTCAAGTTCAATTGAAAATCTCATAGAACCTGATATCTGTATACCCTGGATAAAACACGATGCTATAGATATTACAACTAATTAAATATATATTAATTATTACTTTATGCAATATTTGAATCCATTTTATTTTCATGATATAATTATTATATTAAATTGTTATTAAATTTGTTTATATCTACATTCAATTTGATTATTTTCTTTTATTCTCTTATCAAATTTTAATTTCAATTGAAAATCCGAAATCGTTCGACTTGTTCTTGTATTCGTAGTAATAGAGCTTGTATTTTAAAGATGTCTTTTTACCAGTTTTTATGCTGCAACTGACATAATTTTTATTACCCACTCCAAATTACTAGAAAGTTTTCGAAATGCCCCTGGAAATCGTGTCTACGGCCGTCTGGTTTTCAAAATTTTATGGGGGAGCCCCCCCCCCCGTCGAACGCTTCGCGCCTCCGGCGCTCGCGGACTCTAAAGAAATATATTTGTCGGGAAAATAAGCTCCCCCCCAAACAAGTTCGGCCTCGTACGCCTATGCTGGTCTGGTATTGTTTGTGCGTACTAGATCGCCAACTCCCGAGGACGAGTTTCGAAGCTGTCTCTGACAAATTTCCCTAAAAAAGACTTTCCGGATCAGTGACACGCCACTAGTAGAAGTTTCTTGTACATTCGATGGCGTATGCCTGGTTCGTGTGGTAGATGCAGGAGTTTCCTCCCCTTTGGTAATAACACTGAACTATCTATCAGTAATCTCAATAGCATCGTAAACCTAACCTTTGCCCAGCTATTACAATCACTTTATCTCGGTCCCTTTCGATCTTCTGTAGAGCCTGGGTAAATTTAATACACTGAAAGGGGGAAACATATAAAAATTATCCTTCCATTTTAATGAAAATGCATCAATGGCCATTGCATTCATGGCTGGTCTGTAAGCTACATATCTGTCAAATTGTGTATTAATAAGATCTATTGGCAGTTGAAATTCGATATTAAAGTAGGCCGTAGCGCCCTTTCCGGGCAAAAATTTGCTCATAGCATACTGAATGGCATAATGCCCGTCTTCCATTAGCCGAGGTTAGGTGCAGAAGAGTAGGACGTTTAACCCCATTTCATTTCAAGTGAATATATTGTTTATGGTGAGTATCCAAGACATGCGACCCGGATCAACCAATTGACCTAAAGGTGCACGAAGGTGGACCTGATAAGGCCAGTTTTCAGTCGTTCGGATGGGACGAAAACCGACGTCCCGTGTACGCTTTTGATGATCAATATGTTGTTTTACCTGTACATGTATATGATGAACTTAAACATAGAATAAGCGATCAATATAAATCACGTGTTATTTAAATTCTGTTTACAATCAAACATATTGGATTAAACAGAATCCACACTGACCGATCGGCAATACTATACCATTCCTAAAACCTCGGATAATGACCGATCTCACAATTCTGGGCTCTTTTCAGATTTCTCTTTTTTTTTCAAGAAAATATTTGGTGTGGGGGGGGGGGGCGCCTCGTACGCCTATGCCAATTGAGATGTTCACAGAAGATATCCTAAATCATATCTCTGAAACATGACTAAAACTATCTCTTGAAAATTTTACAGTTTTGCGAATTACCTTCTCAAGAAATCTCGATGATAGTTATCATAAATTATGCTTCTAAAATTCAGGAAATAAAAAGATTAATTGTAATGTGGTCAAAGAGTAATAGAGAAAATAACAGTAGTGGAAAAATATCCTAATACCTAAACTCGTACATCTCTTTATTAGCCTATCTACTCCAAGACAGGAAGTTACCAAGGAAATCGAGAGTATGATTTTTTTAATTATATCTGGAATGGCAAGACTACGATGGCTGATAAGGAACATGAAAAATAATATAATTTGATTTTTATAATATTCACCCAAGTCAATTTTAATATAATTTGTTTTTTACAATTTTCACCCAAGTCAATTTTAATTTCCACCCAAGTCAATTTTAATTTCCACCCGAGTCAATTTTAATTTAATTTGTTTTTTATTATTTCCACCCAAGTCAATTTTGATATATTTTGTTTTTTATAATTTTCACCCAAATCAATTTTAATTTGATTTGTTTTTTATAATTTTCACCCAAGTCAATTGTAATATAATTTCGATTCTGTTGAATTTCCACCCAGCGCATGATGTCATCGGAGAACGCGAGATCGAAGACGGTCCTGTACATATGACGTCATATGTGGATTGTGGGTTAGGGTTTTTTTGTCTCTCCATCACAAAACCTGAGAGCATGGCTTGTTAGCAAAAAGGCGACTCCCGGTCACCTGACATTAGAGTTTTGGGGCCTTGGGATTGTAATGGCAAGATTTGAGGGATATGGGGTTGTGTTCCCGGGGGGTTGGGGAGGGCATGCGCATAATTTGTTTTTTACTTTTGGCCACCTACTCGCATTGTCCCCCCCCCTCTCCATTTGGTTGTTGTTTTTCAAAAAAGTTCGAACGACAATCTTTTCTGAACTCTCGGGCCATGTCCCTCCCAAAAATCTAGGGTGCACAGTTGCATGCCCCAAAGGAACCGAAATGTTGGCCTTTGAAGTAATTCGGATGATTGGAAAGCCATGTTTGAGACGTTCCTCCGCCCCGGTGGTAGTGTCCACAGGAACCGATATATGATGGCCTTTGGAGTACTCCGGATAATTTGGAAAGCCATGTTTGAGACGTTTCTGCGCGCCAGTGGTAGTGTCCAGTGATTTGAAATTTTAATAATGGACGATAATACGCCGGGGTTATTGATCCGAAAGAACAAAATAGATTCAGAATCATTGGGGCCTAGATATAGGGCCGCAAACATGGCCCCTCGTTTCAGACAATCACTCAGAAACTTCGCCAATTTAGACCAAAAAACACCCGGTTTCGCTAGGTAAACACCCAGATGAACCCATTGGGAGGTTCCGAGGTTGGAAATTCTTTCAGATTTCATCCTCGACTAGCGGAAGTGGGGGAAATCGTTATTTTTTTTCATCAAAATGTTTGAAAGGCCCCCTTTGCATGACCACAGTAAATACATTGTTATGACGGATTTTTTTTTTAAAAATGGTCCTACCCCCCTCCATTTCCGGCCTCGATATTAAAATCGAAAATCTAGTTCCATGTTTATTTTTTTTTAACTTGATGTACCTCCGGGAAAATGACCACCGCTCACTCCCCATGGGTCGGAATCAACATTTTATTTTTGGGAATTGTGTTTGGCCGAAAGATGGGTGCTTGGGTGGAATACCTGCCCTGAAAATTTGGTGTCAATCGGCCCTCTGGAAGGGTCGGGTGTAACAATAATCCACATGAAAAATGGGCAAAAACGGCAAAAAATCGATTTTGTCATTTCGGTGCCCCATAGAAAAAGCCCTTAACCCAGCCCCTATGGGCAGTAGGTCCATGAAATTTGGATGGAGCCCACCAAAAATGAGCAGGATCGACCAAGGGTTCCGATTTTATTCCCCCGTAAAGTTTGAAATAAGGATAGGAAGGTGTCGGATCAGAACCCTACTCGATTTGACACGGAGCCAAGGTGGGGGGTTAGGCTACCCCTCCTTAAACCCCATATTCCTGTTTCTACCCCCTGTCAGTACATGGTTTCTCCAGGTCACGTTTTTCTAAACCCTGCCCCTCCCCGTAGGCCAAAGTAGGCATGGGGATAGGCCTTGGTTATGCCTTCGAACCCTCTGGTGTTTGGACCCCAAAGGAAGTAACCCTTAAATCTTTTTTGACCAGCAGCCCGTGTTGGAAATTGGAGAACTGGGGTGATATGATCAAATTTCCTTGTTGATGACATCACGCGCTGGGTGGAAATTCAACAGAATCGAAATTATATTACAAATGACTTGGGTGAAAATTAAAATTGACTCGGGTGAAAATTAAAATTGACTTGAGTGGAAATTAAAATTGACTTGGGTGGAAATTATAAAAAAAAAACCAAATTATATCAAAATTGACTCGGGTGAAAATTAAAATTGACTTGGGTGAAAATTATATTATTTTTCATGTCCCTTATCAGCCACCGTAGACATATAGAATCTTGAGAAAATTAATAGTACAGGGGTATGAAAACGGTGGATTAAGAATGCTAAATATAAACTGTTTCATAAAAAGTCTTAATAAGTCATGGATAAAAAAAAAAACGAACAAAACTTATAAAAGATTTTATGCCCATAAGCCTAGAGAAATTGACATCGTCAGGAGGTGAACTTGTAAAAAAAATAATAAATGAAACTAATAATCAATTTTGGAAAGACGTTTTCATGACTTTATCCATGCCAGCCAGAAAACAATTAACTCCAAAGAAATAATTAATGAACCCGTGTGGCATAATAACCAAATTACAATTGCTAGAAATCCTATCTACTACAAAGAGTGGTATGAAAACAGAATAAGATTTATCTACGATTTCTTAGACGAGGAAGGGAATCTAATTAATTTAGCCCAATTCAATAAAAACATTTAGTTTCAATCCTCCTTTTACAAAATATTTAGGAATTATAAAGTTTATTAAAACATTTCTCGAAAACCATCAAAATATTGGGTACTGCGGCTATTACCATGGCTGCCCTAAACAAATCCAAACAATCATGGGTAAAAAAGTTATTTCAAAGGATTTTTATCAATTGTTTGTTCCCCAACTTCAATAAAACACAAAGCGAAATCAAATGTGAATCAATCCTATTTGATGAAAATATAGGTGATTTGTGGCAAGATATCAATTCCTTAGCTTCTAAAATAGCTAAAGACACTAAACTTATCTGGTTACAATATAGGATTATCCATAGAATTCTGAGTACCAATCAATATCTAAAAAATAGGTATACAAGAAAATGACAAATGTACATTTTGTAGAAACTTTGTAAAAAACCATCACTCACATTTTTGTCGAGTGTGAAAAAATTGAAAAGATATGGAAACATTTTCTTAAATGGTTTAATTTGATCATGAATTTTGACCTTATCTTATCTCCAGTGGATATAATATTCGGGAAATAATAATAATAATGTCCTAAAATCCAACCGAAGCTGCTCTTTGGTAACATTATGGTCAGTTAAAAGAAAACACCAGTTAAAAGGAGTATGCGATCAACAATTAAAAGAAAACGTTTCTAAAAAGATGGGTTTTAAGATTTAAAAACTGTCAATTGATGCACAGTACTTGAGTTCTTTAGGAAAATCATTTGAATTCCACAGTTCTGCTGCCGCAAAAGCAAGGAGCGTCTACCGAAAGAAGAGTTTGCAGTTACTGATTTAATAATGTACTTAGATTCAGAACGAAGATTTCTGGTAGGGTGGTAGGGTTGAATTAATTCTTTAATACATAGAGGAGAGTCATCACATGACAAAGCACAGAAAGTCAGCATGAGAATTTTAAAATCAATTCTGGTCTTAATCGGTAGCCAGTGGAGTTCTTTCAAAACGGGAGTAATATTGGTGTATAATTTAGTTCTTGTAACAATTCTTGCAGCTTTGTTTTGAATCTTCTGTAGTCGATTAATTTGATATGCTGGTAAGTTGTAGAGTAACCATTTGCAGTAGTCGAGACGTGAGGTCACCAAAGAGTTGATTAAAAGTTTTGTAGAGTCAATGTCAAGGAAATTGCGGATCCGTCCAATTTTGTGAAGTTGGAAGTTGGAAGCTTTACAGATTGAGGAGATGTGAGCATTCATGTTCATATTCTTATCCAAAATTACACCAAGATTTCGAACGCTATTAACTGGGTTAACAACAAAATTACCGATAGAGATATTACTAACAGATATTTTGGATAAAAGATGATTAGAACCGATTTGCACGAACTCTGTTTTTTCATCATTGAGCTTTAAGAAGTTCTTTTTCATCCAGCACTTAATAGCATCAATGCACGATTCAAGTTTAGACACTCGCAGAGATTCATTTTCGGGTTTAATTGAAATGTAGAGTTGAGTATCATCAGCATAGATATGATAATTCAGATCGAATGATTTTAAAATACGCCCTAGAGGAGTGGTATAAGCGGTAAAGAGCAACGGTCCGAGTACCGATCCCTATAATATGCAAACTAACATACTCTTGTTAATCATAAAAAAAAACTACATTTATAGAAATAGACTATTAAACCAAACAGTATCCCTAGACGGTATCTTAATAGAAATAAGATACTACCAAAAACTCGAAGAATACAAATACAAAATAAATTTAAATTATGAGATATATAGAGACAAATGGGGCGATACGAAGCTTTGTTTGCTGAATGATCGCTATTAGATGACCCAGACCAATTATCTCGTGCGTGGATCAGGGGTGAAGATGATCATTTATAAGTATTTATTTATTTTTTATTGACTTGTTTCCCCATCTAAGTAATACACGGCTGTAATTTGGCTATGTACTCGAAACAATTGAATATGTCACAGCCCCACCTATCCTACTTCTGCTTTTTGTAAAGTGCTGACCCCAGGGCCCCGTCCCTGGCAGTAACAAATCTGTGTGGGAAAATAAAAATATATATATATATATACTCTTCAAAAAAAGAAACGGAAAGCCCATCTTTCATCATTTTATTTTTTTATGTGAACGAGGTCGTTGTTTCCATAAATCTTACTTGTTTTTATACGCCCACATTTTCATGTGGACGTATATTGTCGTCGCTCCTGTTCGTCCGTCCGTCCGTCCGGACGTCCGTCCGTCCACAATTGTTTGTGAACAGTCTACAGGTCACAATTTTTATCCGATTTCGATGAAACTTAAAATATAGGTTTATCACCCTAAGATCTCGGTTCCTTTTGATATTGGCATGTATCTGACTGTAACTTCATGGGTTATGGCCCCTGATTGTACGAAAAATCACGTTTTTTAGCTTGTGAACAGTGTAGAGGTCACAATTTTGAACCGATTTGGATGAAACTTGAAATGCATGTTTATAACCCAAAGATCTTGGTTCCTTTCGATATTTGCGCCAATCGGATCGTAACTTCCTGAATTATGGCCCCTGATTGTCCGAAAAATCGCCCTTTTTAGCTTGTGGTCCCTCTGGAGGTCAAAATTGTTATCCGATTTAAAAAACCGTTTGATTATATCACCGTTCCATGGTTATGAAGGTTGAGTTTGAATTTCGTGAAAATCGGACCAAAATTGACGGACAAAATGGCCGCCGTTTGTACGCGAATAGTGTGAAAATATGTTATATCAAGGTTATAGAGGTCACAATTTTGAACCAATTTTGATGAAACTTGACATGTATGTTTATAACCCAAAGATCTTGGTTCCTTTCGATATTTGCGCCCATCGGATCGTAACTTCCTGAATTATGGCCCCTGATTTTCCGAAAAATTGCCCTTTTTAGCTTGTGGTCCCTCTGGAGGTCAAAATTGTTATCCGATTTAACAAACCGTTTGATTATATCACCGCTCTATGGTTATGAAGGTTGAATTCGAATTTCATGAAAATCGGACCAAAATTGACGGACAAAATGGCCGCCGTTTGTACGCGAATAGTGTGAAAATATGTTATATCAAGGTTGTGGACCTTATATAGAGGTCACAATTTTGAACCAATTTTGATGAAACTTGACATGTATGTTTATAACCCAAAGATCTTGGTTCCTTTCGATATCTGCGCCCATCGAATCGTAACTTCCTGAATTATGGCCCCTGATTGTCCGAAAAATTGCCCTTTTTAGCTTGTGGTCCCTCTGGAGGTCAAAATTGTTATCGGATTTAAAAAACCGTTTGAATATATCACCGCTCCATGGTTATGAAGGTTGAGTTCGAATTTCGTGAAAATCGGACCAAAATTGACGGACAAAATGGCCGCCGTTTGCACGTGAATAGTATGAAAATATGTTATATCAAGGTTGTGGACCTTATAGAGGTCACAATTTTGAACCAATTTTGATGAAACTTGACATATATGTTTATAACCCAAAGATCTTGGTTCCTTTCGATATTTGCGCCCATCAGATCGTAACTTCCTGAATTATGGCCCCTGATTGTCCAAAAAATCGCCCTTTTTAGCTTGTGGTCCCTCTGGAGGTCAAAATTATTATCCGATTTAAAAAAACGTTTGACTATATCACCGTTACATGGTATTGAAGAGAGAGTTTGAATTACGTGAAAATCGGACTAGAATTGACTGACAAAATGACCGCCGTTTGTACACGAATAGTGTGAAAATATGTTATATCAAGGTTGTGGACCCTATAGAGGTCACAATTGTGAATCGATTTTGATGAAACTTGACATGTATGTTTATAACCCAAAGATCTTGGTTCCTTTCAATATTTGCGCCCATCGGGTCATCACTTCCTGAATTATGTCCCCTGATTGTTCGAAAAATCACCCTTTTTAGCTTGTGGTCCCTCTGGAGGTCACAATTATTATCTGATTTAAAAAAAACCGTTTGATTATAAAAACGAAACAAATTCTAATGGTTTTCTGATAATTCCTTAATATGTGACAACTCTTGTTGACTGCCCGGACGATCTGGCTGCTGTGTGGGCGTATGTTTCGTTGCCTGGCAACCTATTTTTAATGTCATTATGTAAGGATAAAAGAAATTCATTATTGGTTTTAAATGTAGGGTCACTAACTGTGACTGGTCATCCTTTTTGCCGAAATTTCTTTTCGCTTGATTGCACCAAGACACATGAATTTACCAAGCCCGCGAGCTTTTATCATGGAACCCAAATCTAAGACCTTTAAAATCCATGGGTCCTCGGTTTCTAAATCAGTTCCACATGTAAACACTCAACGAACCAAGTGAGGCTACATCTGAAAGAAGACCAACGCAACAACGCTATTGGTCGACTACAAGCAGGTGAATCCCAGACAGATGTCGCCAGGCTGGGAATGTTTCCCTGAGTTCAATTTCTCGCCTTTGGGATAGATACCGACAGCGAAGTTCAACACGTGACCGCCCAAGCTCAGGCCAAACAAGAGTGACCCAACATGTCCTGAACTGTCACTTCCGGTTGCGTCATTGGCGGAAACGATTCCCAACAGCGACCTCTTCTATAGCAGCAATTTCCGGACGACATAGAATCTCAGACCAGAGAGTCTGTAAACGCCTACGTGAAACCGAATTACGAGCCAGACGTCCCCGTTAGAGCTGCTGATTTGAAGTACGCCGACACCGCGAAATCCTTCTTAAGTGGGTTCAGACACTGAGCCTATGGCCACAGCAACACTGAAGAACAGTTTGGTTCAGCGACGTGTCGCGGTTCCTGTTGCAACGAGGCGAATGGTAGAGCGAGGGTATACCGACGACGAAATGTCACATTGCGTTTCTTTTTTGGGAGAGTTTATATTTAAAAACCTGAAATTACATTCTGATATGTTTACGACGTCATTACATTCTGATGTAAATATGACGTCATTACAAACTGATGTAAATAAGACGCCATTACACGCCTATTTTCAACTGACAGCTCTTTATCTAAATCTTACATAATTTAATCAGTAGAAATTGTTAATCGTCTGATAATTATGGCGAACATTGCTTCGCGAATATTCTGGTCTGTTTATTTACGACTTATTTACATAACAACCATTAACTTCCACTCGACGATTAAAAAGCATGGATAAAAAACGTGTGACGCTTTGTGTAGGGAAATCCCCTGTTTTTCACGATCGTACAGCGGATTGGATAATATAATATTATTCATAACTTGTTATTAATACAGCTATACAAGTAGTACAATGACTGGCGACTCTCTGTTTTATTTGAATAGACATTTAACGTAATATGCCGCGTCATATTTTATTGTAGAGTAAACGTACTCTTTAACACTAACTATTTGATATTCTATATTTCTATATGCCAAAGTTTGCATCCGAAAACCGGAACACCTTCAGACTCGTTATAAGCAACAAACAAAAAGAAAATGTTTTGACGACACGCGGGTTAAAAGAAAAGGTTTTTTTACAACTGAAGAACCCAAAACATAGTTTACTTGACAAATGAACAAAATGAAATGAAATACCTAAGAATAACGAAACAAGTTCTGTCTAGTTATTCAAGCCGATCCACACAAAACAACTTGTTTTATGCCAGATAGATGACAGGGGTTTGTTTACTGGTGAAGCATCAATTAAATACAGACAATAGTTCACGTGACATCTTTATTAACCCTGTCTCTTTATTCGTTATTCAAAATATGAATTCGGAATAGCGATACATACATCCAGTCTCCGACGTACCGTGTACATATTGACTTGCACTTAAAAGAACCATTGACAATTGGAATTGTAGCGTCGCTGTCTGGGCAGAATTCTCCCGTATCGCACACTCCTTGTGACCAAATTATATATTAATGATTCTAAATGAATCTCAAGCCAAAGTTTGTTGTCCTTCAACAAATAAATTACAGTGTTGTATAAATACATATTTTATGTGCATTCTGTTTTTCGACCATTCCGAATAACTAGATAATCTTGATAGTAAAATGTATAATTCATTTATAAAATATTAGCTTGTGGCCTGCCTAAGGATCAATTTTGATATTTATTTGATAGTTGTCCGTGTGTGCATGGTTGTGTAAATTTCTAGTGAATTTGTATCTGCGCATGTGGATGTCAAAGGTCAACAAGTGATTATCAATTATTATAATACTGGGAGGAAATGCGTCAAACTGGGCATAGAAATTGCAAGTCTTTCATATATTCAATAATATGTTAATATCCTTAACCTTTATACGCCATGTTTCCGTTGTTTATGAATCATCAACAACAATATTCATCATTATACAACAGCCATGTTATATTACACACGTGTCGCCTCATTTCAACTGTAAATTACGAAAAGTAGCAATTGGCTACAATATATATATTATGTTAAAACGTGTAGCTGTAATATACATGTTAAAACAATTGGCCGTAATATACTGGTTAAAACAACTGGCTATAATATACTGGTTAAAACAATTAGCCGTGATATACTAGTTAAAACAATTAGCCGTGATACACCGGTTAAAACAATTAGCCGCAATATACTGGTTAAATCAATTAGCCACAATAAAACGTTAACCATATAACTAAAGTAAAATACACCGTTTTAAAAAGTTATTAGAGTTGGCATATTTGTTGTAATATCACGCTATATTATCTGGAATTTTCAGGTCATACATTTCACAGTGAACTATAATCCCCGGGAATTCCCGATTCAAAGTAAACAGTAAATGAAATATAATGAAATTGTGTTAAACGTCCTACTAAAGTAACGTGTATTCCCAGGGAAAGTTTAATGCTGTAAACATGTTGAATAAAACATTTGTGAACTTTGATGTTAAGTTTGGGATCAGGTTCATTTGTCACAATGATGTGAACATAGTAAAAGAGATCACACTAAACCATCATAAAGACCCCCCCCCCACACACACTGCTTGCCCATAAATCAACGAATTAAATTGGCGTTTAAAGTACCCAATAATCAAGAGCCACAATATATTCAAGATCTGCTCACTGGCCTTTAAAGTACTCAATAATCAAGCGCCACAATCTGCTCACTCCATACAAAACCATTATAACTTTAAGATCACAGAACACGTCGTTATTACATGTAGTCAAACTTCAACAGACGAAACCATCTCGTCATTTTGCAGTACATGTTCAAAGAATCAATACACATTTATTTGACGAAAATAAACAGTAAAATAATCCGCACCAACTTTAAAGAGCATTAAGATCTTTATCGAAGCTTTGGCACCCATATTGAAGAAACTTTTATCATTTCTAACTCGTTGGCTATAATGTGCTCAACCCTCTCATGTAGCGTCAGATTAACCATGGTGGGGCCCTGGGGCCTTAAGCATGTTGTTGGCCTCCAACCTAACACAAGTGACCACACCTTAGGCAGTATTATTCCATACATATGAAAGTTACTACAATAAATCTAATTTGATGTCGGTCAATGATAAACAACGGGGAGACCTTGATACGGAGACTCATATCACGAAATCCGACTATTTCATGTGATCATGATGTAATAAATAGACGGAAAAATTATACAGCTAACTACAATTAAGTACGTTAGTCTAAGTTAAAATTCGCTATAAAACTCAGCCTTCAAACGTCTGTATATGAATATTATGACGTCATCAGGTTCTCAGTCCAATGATCAATGACAATGGTCCAATGAAATTGACAATGGTTTCTTTGACATTTATGGTGCGCAGTATCATACTCTCAGAGACTAGCTGCACCACATACACGATGTATGATATATACTATTCAAAAAAAGTAGGGGATATTTGATTTTTAAGTGTTATTAAAGTCACCTCATGAAACTGATGAAGAAACAAATGACACAATGAAATGAAGTTCACATTCAGCGATTTATTCCAAATGATCGTTATACTAAGTAAGGTACAGACTGACCATTATAAGGGTAAAATGATACCCGGAGTCAAACAGCAAAGTTACCACAGCATCACAACAAAGTCACCACATACACGATGTATGATATATGATAAAAACATACCGTCCACAAACACTCATATAACAGGATCATTAGGGTTACATTCCCCGCACCAATCCTCATCTTCACCTGACCCAAATTATCAAATGGGTTTTCTTGGTACACTTTCCTCGCTAAATAATCAACTACAAAAAAAGAAACACAAGCGCAGCATGAGCCCAGGAGACCGAATATCCAGATATTTTAAAAAAATCCAATGGAACGCCTTGGAGGGTCTCATCTCTGTCATTAGGAGATGGAAGTCCTCGGTCCGACCATGCTCACATCGCTTTTTGCGCAACTGAGAATTAAATTTTATGTAGAAAGACCTGGACCCCGTGGTTACATTCACCGTAAGTGTCTGCTCGGAAATGTGCACTGCGCGAGCGCAAGCGATTTGAACTAAAATCTGTTAAAATTGCATTTTAAGTTACAATCGATCTTCGTGAAACGCATAAAATTTCATTTTGATTTTAGCTAAAATCTATTTTGGTGATTTTAGCTTAAGTTTTTGTGAAACAGGGCCCTGGTTCTGAATTGGAGAATGTTTTTTTTATATCAATAACTTATATTTTTCTGTTTAAGTTAAAAGTAAAATCCATAATAAATCAGGTGTGTGTGTGTGTGAAATAGCTTTATTTAACGTCCGCTTCCATTGAGGTGATATCAGGATGACAATATATTCGTTGTTTTATCTTTCGATATAAAAGAGAGAGAAATGGGGTTTAACGTCCCCTCGACACAAACTATTTCATTTCGAGACTAACATATGGTTCAATTTTATTTCATTAATTCGCTTGCGCGTAAGGGTCTTTAGCAGTGGGAGAAAACCGGACGACCCGGAGAAAACCCACGCGGTTAGACAGGCGACCCTACTCTTTGTCATGTACAACCGGGAAACTGAATCCACGCCAGTTGCTTCAATGACAGACCTTATGATACAAAGCGCACGCGCTAACAATTCGGCCATCCAACCCTCTATAATCAGACCAGGGAGAGAGAAATGTTTACACGTAAAGACAATGTTGCTGCTAGTCTTGTCCACTTTGAAAGACCAGGGAGAGAGAAATGCTTACAGGTAAAGACAATATTGCTGCTAGTCTTGTCCACTTTGAAAGCAACATGTGATGGTTATATTGGGGTTTCTTTGTCCCGTTTGTGTCGTGTGGACAAGAGATCAAATACCTTGACTTTCCATTTTCCTTTTACTACATTTATCTGGACAAACTACTGCACAGTTTCCGATTTCTCATTTAAGATTGTTAGAATTATTATAAACTGTTTCTTCTAATTAAAGGATTATCTGATTGTTAGGTTTGTGTTTGAAAGGACGAGAATCGGACAAGTGTATCACTGTAATTGTCAATACCTTTTTAAATTTTCTATTGTTTCATTGTACATGTAGTTCAATAATTTATTTTTTATTGTAGGCGACATATATGTTATAGGATGGGGATTAAATATGGTATTGTTTAATCCAATATGTTTGATTGTAAACAGAATTTAAATAACACGTGATTTATATTGGCCCACGTTGAGGTTTTTATATGTATCGTCTATTCAGTTAGTTCGTCATAGTAGTGACGTGTGCATATTGAATACGTGCCATACAATAAAAGTTAAATTCACGGGGAACGAATCTATGGAAAATTTGATCCTTTAGTAACGCAGTGATCAATTGGTGTCATGTGATATCAAATATGTTTATTAGAAACGAGTTTTATTTGACGAGAAGTCTTTTTTCAAGCGGTTGACTATTTCGCTGTCTACCAGATCTCAACAAGTGTCTTATTACTCATCTGTAAGTTTTATTTTATTTTGATTATTTCGTTTTCATTTATAACTGTATTTTCACTACTGGACCAAATTAATAGAAAGTTGTCGGGTGGCTCTCTCAGAATGTTGTGAAAAAAAAACCTCAATGGACAAGGAACATTACCCGCAAATTTCAATGTTTCATAATATTCTCAGTGGGTAACCCGACAACCACTGGTCCACTGGACCTATAATTCTATGCAAATATAGATACTTTATTATGGGGAGTAGAAGGCGTCATATTTCTAACCGCTTATTGCTAGATATTTTATACCAATATGGATACGCTTACTGCTCATACACTGCAAGTAATGAATAATATTAATACTATCATGTGAATACTAGGTGACGTTTATCACCCATATATAGTAATAGCCTGTCACTCAATGGCTGACGCTTACGGCGTATCATCCATATATAGTAATGGGCGGAGTCTGTTTGGTACTGTTTATTCACAAGCGCAAAATCATTAGCCGGTTAAGTGTCTACCATAGCAACGGTCCCTGTGCTTCGATTTATATGATTTGTGGTCGTGTTAGGTTGGCGTACATGCTTAATTATATATATGAAGAGTTCGTGGAAAAAGACGCCGACAGTGTATAATCCGATAATTTAATTAAGATTCGATATTTGTAATAAATAGTCAGCAATTAAAAACAACGTCGTCGTGTGTATGCAATGAATTCTCCTCCAACTTCGCACCCGTTGCTAGGTACCGAGAGCGGTATGTCACGTGAACAAACATGATACTTGGCAATTACAATATTTTGAAAAGGAATTGAAGCAAAATTATGCTAAATTAATTAGTTTGAATATGTTTTTAATCCAAATATATCATCAAATCACCCAGTTTGTACGCGTGAATGTATCTTTAATGAATTCTATCATACTGATCCGCTACAATCACTGACAGGGATAACACCGGTGTGGGTTAATGAGCTCGATATATTAACCTTTTACGTAATCCAAATTGAATTCTAGATCTTTTTTTTTTAAATAAAGGTGTTTGAAGTAGATCTGGATACAAAATTATTGTCTATTTAGTGTAAATGGGGATATAAAATAAAAAGGTTTCATTCTTCCCGGGCCAGCTTATGTTCTGTAAACAATGCGCACGCTCCCGAACCACTGTGATGTGATCTCACATGTAGAAGACATTTGAACGTATAAAAATCTGTCATCTCAGACAGGGGCATAAGGAGGATTTCGCAATACTAATAACACTGGTGTAACGAGATTAATTTTGACCTTCTATTCGTCATGGCGTGAGAAATCTTCCTCTATAAGTCGACTGAATAGTTGTCAATATTAAATACTCCTCTTTAGTGATATTTACAACAAAACATCATACAAAGTCGTCAGTCATTGTACTGTTTGTATGGCTGTATTAATAGCAACTAATGACTCGTATTATATTATCCAATTCGCTTAACGGTCATCGTGGAGTCGGGGGATCGCCCTTATTTTACGGAAGATTATTGCGGTCATGTTTCTATCTCAATGTCGGGTGGGGGTGGGGGGCTTTCTCGTTTTAAGAGGTCAATTCGTAGCCATGTTTACTGAATACCACTAACAGGACATTTTACCCGAACCTACATAAATCTACAAGAATCTACAAGAATCTACCAATATTCACACTCAAATCACATTCATTATAATCATGACGACGTATTATGCCGTCGCCCTTGTTTGTTCGTACGTCCACATTTTGTTTGCGGACACTCTACAGGTCATAATTTATATGGACTCAGACTAGTAATTATTTGCCCATTGACTTCAATGTTAAAAGCATGTAACATCACAGGCTGTAGTTTTTTTTCTCAACATTCCGTTGGTTCCAATCTTTTTAGGCACAATGGGGACCACATTTGGCAATCTCCTCATCATAAATTTGTAGGGGGTTGACCATTTAGATTTTCTGCTACGGGGATTTGAAGTTCGCTGGGGTAAAAATCTCACTTCCGACACAATGATTGCTCCGCAGAAAGACATTTTACACCCCCTATCCCTCCGCTGTAATATCCTCAGTATTACCCAAAACTGCTATGAAATTGAAAATTTGATGCCTTTTCTCCAATTCTAGACCAAAAAGTCAACCAAAAAATGCAGGAAGAGGGGAGAAAAAAAATAAAGGAAAAATTGTCTATTTATAACTCGCACTACATTCGTCCATCATGAAATAAGGGGAAATAATTACTAGTCTTAGTCCTATATACCTCACATGTTGCTGCTATTTGAACAAATCTTTTGTAATCTGATAAACAAACATATATGCAATTCCCTGACCAAAGATTATGAAAATCCATGCATTTTCAGATGAGCAGTGCTGCATTCTGCAAACACTATAATACATCAGAAAACTGCGGAATTTCAGACAGAAATTTCAAAGGACATGAATTTTGAATTCCACGCAACATTTTTATTGTTGAACATAAATGCATTCTGTAAAAAGATGAGATAAATTCAATGCAAATCAAACATGAAAATACTTTAAAACAGCAATCATGATGCAATATTAGACTTTTTAACACTTTCATCAAAAAGCACACAGTTTTTCGCTGTTAACGTAGTTTCAAGTGCCAAATTATGGTTAAATCTAAGATGTTGAAACCTGCAGTGCCTATCAATTTTAAACTGTCTCCTATATAGCTGTATTTCCATAGGATAAGTAAGTTGAAATAATCTGATTGTGTAGCACTACAACAGCTTTCCCCCCCCCCCAGTATGAAATCGTATAATTTGAAAGCACATGAATTTTGAATTCCACAGAACATTTTTATTATTGAACATAAATGCATTCTGTAAAAAGATGAGATAAATTCAATATAAATCAAACATGAAAATACTTTAAAACAGTAATCATGATGCAATATTAGACTTTTTGACGCTTTCATCAAAAAACACACAGTTTTCTCTGTTAACATAGCTTCAAGTGCCAAATTGTGGTCAAATCTCAGATGTTGAAACATGAAGTGCCTATGAATATCCAAATATCACCTATATAGCTGTATATCCACAGGATAAGTTAGTGGAAAAAATCTGATTATGTAACACTGCAACAGTTTTTTTCACCCCAACCCCCCCAGTATTGAATTGGATACACTGCTGACCAATCATAGGTCACCCTGTTCACTCTGGTCTGTCAAATGATTTACAATGGTGATGGTGCCTACAACTTTCCTGGCAAAGAGATATGAACAACCGTCAACACACAGGCTATTTATTGGCATTTATGTTATCTTCCAATATGAGAGGTCATGATAAACACAAGGGTGTCCTTTTCAAGCTCGAAAATGAAATCATCAACAAAAAGCAAAGTTTACAGAGGTTCTCGGCTGGAACCCAAACTGATCACGATTTGCGTTCCACTTTCACCACAGGTGACATAGAGAGAGATCAGGGATGAAATTGATATGCATCATCATTCTACAAAAGCCAGTCCAGGAAGTCATCGGGTTTCAAGATGTAGACCTGAAATGTTAAATTTGGATGAGAATGAGCATTCTGGGGCGAATACTATCCAGGGAAATGGATCATTGACATCCAGAAAATGGTCAAAATGTGCAATTCTGTCATTCAGTTACATGCTAAGGGGACAAGAAAACCCTGTGCAGTACCAAATTTCCAGCCCATTAGTCAGCAGAAGTGGGGATCAGGTTGGATGTAGTTCGTAAAGTGTATGAAATTCCCATTTATCTCACCTGTTCTGCTTCTTTTTTTCTTTTTAAAGCTTGTGTTGAGGTCAATCCACTCTATGAATGAAACATTAGCCTTGGCACCTGAAATGATAGAAAGCTGGGGATAAATATGCAATAAAAAAAACTGTGGGATAATAAGAAAGGAAAAAAAATGGTCTCAATTGGAAATAGAAATAAACCTCTTTGTTTCTAGCGAACATCCCGTCACTGGACCTACAACTAGAAACCAGTTCACAGTCAGTAGTCAGTAAAAAAGTAAACTCTGAGTGTCACATAAGTCTAAGGCAATCTCAAAGGTAGACACCATCTTTTGAAGTTTGGTCTAAATGTCAAGGCCAACTGCAGATTTGGTCAAATGTCACACAGGTGTAAATTTTGGAGTGTACCTGTTAACATATCATTGTGTGTAGGCCAAATATTTTAGGTCTAAATATTAAGGCTAACTGCAGACTTGGTTCAAGGTCACACGTAAATTGGGGTGTGGGCGCATGATTTTTGGACAAAATTGTGGGTTAGGGCTAGGGTCAGGAATGGGTTTTGGCTTGGGCCTAGGGCACACGCTTGTTGACGAGATTGCAGGTTAGGGTTATGGTTAGGGTAAGGTCTTGGGTTAGGGTTAGGGTCAGCTCTATTTACATCTCGGGACCTTCAGGCCAAATCTGCAGTTGAATAGGCCTTAATATTGAGGCTTAAAACCACGTTTTGACACCATAGCGAACGAAATTTTAACATCTACAAATCAAATTCACCCTCGGCCAACAGATACCCCCAATAATGGCTATTTTGATATGAAATAGACACAAAACTTACTGCTGAGCAATAAAAAAACAGTATACTTACCATTTCTGATACTTTCCATTCAAAACTTCAGGAAATAAGCGGCTCGGAAAATATTCATCGTCCATGCTTATTGTTATATCAGGACTCAGACTAGTAATTATTTGCTCACTGACTTCAATGTTAAAAGCATGTAACATCACAGGCTGTAGTTTTTTTCTCAACATTCCGTTGGTTCCAATCTTTTTAGGCACAATGGGGACCACATTTGGCAATCTCCTCATCATAAATTTGTAGGGGGTTGACCATTTAGATTTTCTGCTACGGGGATTTGAAGTTCGCTGGGGTAAAAATCTCACTTCCGACACAATGATTGCTCCGCAGAAAGACATTTTACACCCCCTATCCCTCCGCTGTAATATCCTCAGTATTACCCAAAACTGCTATGAAATTGAAAATTTGATGCCTTTTCTCCAATTCTAGACCAAAAAGTCAACCAAAAAATGCAGGAAGAGGGGAGAAAAAAAATAGAGGAAAAATTGTCTATTTATAACTCGCACTACATTCGTCCATCATGAAATAAGGGGAAATAATTACTAGTCTTAGTCCATATTTGATTTTGACGAAACTTAAAATATAGGTCTATATCCCAAAGATCTCGGCTCCTTTCGATATTGGCATGTATTGGAGAATAACTTCGAAAAGTCACGTTTTTAGCTTGTAGTCACTCTAGCGGTCACAACATTAAACTGATTATGATGAAACATGAAATGCATGTTTATAACCCAAATATCTTGATACGACAAATCGAGTTTTTAGCTTGTGGTCCCTCTTGAGGTCACAATTATTATCCAATTTAAAAAACCGTTCGAATGTATCACCGTTATACCTTGTTATAAGTTGAGTTCGAATTTCTTGAAAATCGGACCAAAACTGACGGACAAAATAGCCGCCCGTCGTACACAAATAGTGTAAAGATATGTTATATCAAGGTTGTGGACCCTCTAGATGTCACAATTTTGATCCGATTTTGATGAAAGTTGAAATACATGTTATAATCCAAAGCTCCCGATTCCTTTCGATATTCGCGCATATCAGAGCGTAACTTTACAATCGTTTAAATATATCACCGTCACACATCAATGAAGGTTGAGATCGAATTTCGTAAAAAATCTGGACAAAATGGCTACTACTCGTACGCAATTAGTGTAAAAGTATGTAATACCAAGGTTGTAGGCACTCTATAGATGTTGCATTTTTATCCGATGTTGATAAAACTTGAAATGTTTATAATCCAAAGATGGTGGTTCCTTTTGATATTTGTGCATATCAGACTGTAAGTTTCTGGATTATGGCCCCTGATTGTACGAAAAATCACTTTTTTAGCGTGTGGACCCTCTACAGGTCACATTTTTTATCTGATTTTATCACCGTTACACCTTGATGATGGTTGAGTTCGAATTCGTGAAAATTTGACCAAAACTGCCGGACAAAATGGCCACCCCTCGTACGCAAATAATGTAAATGTATGGTATATCAGGGTTATAGATCCTCTAGAGGCCATAATTTTTATTCAATTTTTTTATGAAACTTCATATATATATTTATGTCTTACAGATCTTGGTTCCTTTCGCTATTTGCGCATATCAGACATTAATTTCCTGGATTACAGCTCCTGATTGTACGAAAACTCGTGCTTTTTAGTTTGTGGATTCTCTAGAGGTCACAATTTTTATCCGATTTTAAAAATCGTTTATTAAATATATCACTATAATGAAGGGCAAACTCGAAACAAACTGCCCGACTTAAACGGCCGCTCTTTGTTGGCACATTGTGTAAAAGTATGTAAATACGAAGGTTATGGACCCTCGCGAGGTCGCAATTTCTATCCAATTATTATGAAACTTAAAATATATCTTAATACCTCAGAGATCTCGGTCCCTTTGAATATTTGCGCATTTCAGATCATAACGTTTTGGATTATGGCCCCTGATGTTTTTAGCTTGTTCTCTATCCATAGCTGGGGGGTTGGGATGGCCTAGTGGTCTAGAGTGCCGCGCTTCGACCTCTAGCTGGCCGGTCACCTCTGGCTTGCGGCTGTGGTTTCGATCCCAGGTGTGAGCGTATGTGGCATGGAGATAGGGGCGCCTTCTCAACCTTGTGGGTTTCCTCCGGGCACTCCGGTTTCCTCCCACTGCTAAAGACCCCTACGCGCAAGCGAATTATTGAAATAAAATTAAACCATATGTTAGTCCCGAAATGACCTAGTTGTGTCGAGTGGACGTTAAACCCCATTTCTCTCTCTATCCATAGCTTGCAAAATGTGGGCGTATCTTGCCTGGTAGCCGCTGGTTATAAGACGTCATCACTACGTCGCAGTTCTAGTTATATTTATTATTGTAACCTTCGTTTCAATTAAATGAATTTGAATGGAACAAACTATGTCGTAGTCAAATTTAACAGGATACTCCATACATATCGAGTCATATCCTGCCGATTGTGATCAAAGAAGAAAACAATATTATTTGCAGCGTCTGCGTTTTCGAGCCACAGAGAAATTTGAAATTGAAATAGGTGAACTACACAAAATATTTCTTTTTTGAATAAAAAAAAAAGGGGTGAGGGGCAGAAGCCCCTAACTTTAGGGCAATCTGACTTTTCGGGCAGGCGGGCAAAGTGAAACCAAATTGTTTTATTTCATCCAGTTGGCAAAATAAAGTGCCCGAAATATAATAAAACACCAGTTTTACTGTTCTTTTAATTGAATACCACGAATTTGTAATGAATTGATTATGAATTAAAACATTTTGTCTGGAGTCACTCTACACACACTAAGTCATTTCAGGACTATAACATGAATCTTGCATTTCAAGTTTGTGCGTAGAGGTCTTTAGTAATGGGAGGAAACTGGAGTACTGGACGAAAAACCCTACTTCTTGTCACGTACGAGCGGGAAATCGAAACTACATCACTAGAATTATGATGCAATGCACACACTTTAACAGGCCTTATTTCTGGCTCTGATACGTTGACAGGCCTGCTTGTGTTGACATAAAAAGTCATCATGTTATATAATATCAAAAATCTTTATTACACTGGTAATGGCTTTTCTGGTGACAAATATAATTTATCACAATTAGAGACAAGAACTGATAATAAAAATAGAAGAAAAAAAAATCTCTTTGATATAAGGTAAAACATAATCTATTACAATCTCATCAATGCCAATGGCGGGAGAAAAATAGCGTTTTGGAAACGAGGCTAATTGAGATGACATCACGCGCTGGGTGAAAATTCAACAGAATTGAAATTATATTGGGTGGAAATTAAGAAAAAATTAAATTAAAATCTACTTAGGTGAAAATTATAAAAAAACCAAATTAAACTGCAAATGACTTGGGTGGAAATTAAAACTGACTTGGGTGACTTGAGTGAAAATTATAAAAAAAAAACAAATTATATTACAAATGACTTGGGTGGAAATTAAAATTGACTTGGGTGAAAATTAAACAAAAACAAATTAGATTAAAATTTACTTAATTGAAAATTATAAAAAAACAACAAAATAAATTGCAAATGACTTGAGTGAAAATTATAAAAAAAAAAAATTATATTACAAATGACTTGGGTGGAAATTAAAATTGACTTTGGTGAAAATGAACAAAAAACAAATTAAAATTTGCTTGGGTGAAAATTATAAAAAAACAAAAATTAATTGCAAATGACTTGGGTTGAAATTAAAATTTATTTGGGTGAAAATTATATAAAACAAAATTAAAATTTACTTGGGTGAAAATTATAAAAAAACAAAATTAATTGCAAATGGCTTGGGTTGAAATTAAAATGTATTTGGGTGAAAATTATAAAAAAAAACAAAATTAATTGCAAAGACCCTCAAAATGTTTCCATTTATCTTGAACTTTGTCACCAAGTGTAATTTGTTTTTTTTCAAAGTAGTATAATAATTATTTTTTAAATACATTTTGTCTAAGCCTTTGTTTATATATATGTAACTTTGCTAAACTATATATCAAATTTGGAATTTTGTTATCATCAGTATCAATGCCACATAAACATGTTATCAAGGTGATATCAAAATCATTGTTTGCCTTTAGTTTAATCCAGCTTTCTAATTATTGCCAATATGATTGTACATGTTCACAGCTGTAGTAAAGATGTATTAATGATTTTGTTTCTATTTTGCAAAATTTACATAAGTGTATTCTCCCCAATAAACCGCCCAGTTAAAAACCCCTTTTCGTCCTCATGAGTAAGTTATTTAAAATAGATTTAATACGTTTTGCTATAACGGCTGACAAAATTTTGTAGGAGGTATTTAGCAATGTAATTGGTCTCCAATTTTTGATGAATTCCCTTGGTTTATTCCCTTTTGGAAATATAGAAACAATACCGAGCCGTTTTGTTTCTGATAAGATACCCGCCCTTAGTCAATAATTGAATGATCTGACAAGGAAAATTGATAAGTTTGACATGTGTGGACATAAAAAGTCATCATGTTATAATATCAAAAATCTTTATTACACTGGTAATGGCTTTTCTGGTGACAAATATAATTTATCACAATTAGAAACAAGAACTGATAATAAAAATATAAGAAAAATATCTCTTTAATATAAGGTAAAACATAATCTATTACAATCTCGTCAATGCCAATGGCGGGAGAAAAATAGCATTTTGGAAACGAGGCTAATTGAGATGACATCACGCGCTGGGTAAAAATTCAACAGAATCGAAATTATATTACAAAAGAGTTGAGTGAAAATTGAAATTAACTTGGGTGGAAATTGAAATAATTGACTTGGGTGAAAACTATATAAAAAAAAATTATATTACAAATGACTTGGGTGGAAATTGAAATTGACTTGGGTGAAAATTTAAAAAAAAACAAATTAAATTAAAATTTACTTAGGTGAAAATTATAAAAAAAACAAATTAAACTGCAAATGACTTGGGTGGAAATTAAAACTGACTTGGGTGATTTGGGTGGAAATTAAAACTGACTTGGGTGAAAATTATTTAAAAAAAAAACAAATTATATTTATATTACAAATGACTTGGGTGGAAATTAAAATTGACTTGAGTGAAAATTAAACAAAAACAAATTAAATTAAAATTTAATTGGGTGAAAATTATAAACAAAAAAAAACAAAATAAATTGCAAATGATTTGGGTCAAAATTGTGAAAAAAGGCAAATTATATTACAAATGACTTGGGTGAAAATTATAAAAAACAAAATTAATTGCAAGGTGATATCAAATTCATTGTTTGCCTTTAGATAATCAAGCTTCCTAATTCTTGCTAATATGCTTGTACATGTTCACAGCTATAGTAAAGGTGTATTAATGATTCTGTTTCTTTTTAGCAAAAGGTACATAAGTCTGATTACGATAATTCTAATTTTAGCTAAAAATTTATTGGTACCTATTATTCTACTATGGAGTCGAAATTGAAACCAGTAAAATCCAAGGTTTGCTTGTAAATACGAGCCCATTCTTCTAGAGTAAATTTCATTCCCAGATCTGATTCCCATGGGATTTCGGATTTAGTTTTTTGAATTTTTTATCTAAGAAATATGTGTACAAATGTTTTGCCCCAGTATCAAACTTAGATATAAATTCAATAGTTTGAGGGTAAATGATTAACCTAACATCTGCTGTTTTAGGATTTACGTTGTTTAAAGTGGTCCATTTAGCCAGAAGTGATTTTTTTAATCCATACAGGTCTGTAAAGTGTGATCAGAAATTATAAATAGATTTGAACGTGTCGTATGTCATAAAAACGCCTTTATCATAAAAACGCCTTTATCGAATAGATCATAAACATACTTTATTCCTTTCTGATGCCAAACATCAAAATATATTGTTTTATTGTTTATTTTTATATTTGAATTGTACCACAATGGATGACGTAGAATATTATATATTTCATTATCTTTCGGTTTTAACTTAATTAGCACAATACTTATATAATTAAAACCTCTTGCCAGAAAGACATTTTTGTACGCTTTGATAGTTTATGAAAATAATCATCCCCGAAAGAGCCAACCAATAATGGTGTATCTCTTAAAAAGCAACTAACAATTTTGCCCAGGCAGTGTTTTGATGTTTTAATAATCTTCTAAACCATGTAATTTTTAATGACTTTGAGTATGCTATTATATCAATTATTTTACATGCACCATTTTCAAAATTTTGAAACATAGTTTTTCTAGACACTCTTTCAGCTTTATTACCCGAAACACATTTATATAATGATTTCTCTATATTCTTTAAATAAGATATATCCGGTGAAGGTAGATTTGTTAGTAGATGATTTAATTTTGGTATTAATATTGACTTTTCGACAGTTATTCTACCGAGTACATTCGATTTCGTTTAGACCAATTTGACACTAAATGACAAACTTCTTGAAACTTAACATTATAATTCATGTCTATTACCTTATCGATATCAGTACTGTATTTCATTCCTAGGGTCGTAAATTCCGATATTTAAATCTTTCTCGACTTCCTCTTAATGATCCTAACCAAACAAATCAAGTTTTTTCTAAGTTTAGTTTTAAACCTGAATATTTTGCGAATTCATCAAGAAGATTCAAGGCCTGTCTAAGAGATGTTTTGCTACCGTCAAGTGTCAGAGCAGTGTCATCTGCACATTGTAGGACTTTTTGGTTTTTACTCCCTAAATTAATTCCTTTATTGTCTTCCACGCTTCTTATTAAACTACCCAAAATTTCGACACATATCAAAAATATATAGGGCGATAACGGATCTCCCTGTAACCATCGGGTTTCATATGTTTTAATGCCGTCAGGGCCTCACTAGTTGTTACCTCCCCCTCTAGACTATCACTTTCATTATTACTAAGAATGATAATATAATGATCCGATAAAACTTCATCAAGATTAACATCTTCTAAATTACTTTCCCGTGATTCGTATAAATTTTTATAGAAATCTTTAATAGCTTCTAAAATATCTTTTTGATTTGTTATCAATAATATTTGTAACATTCCTATTGACATAATTTCTATTTTCCAAATTTAGAAAATATTTGGAGGGTTTCTCACCATGTTCAATATATGTAGCATTTCATCTTAAAATCAATCCTTTAATGTGTTTCTCTCTTAATCGTTCTTGTTGATTTAAATAATTATGGTAAATTTTATTTAAAAACGTGTTAACTTTATCCTGAAGAAAATATATTTTTTTTCTTTTCGATTCTTAAAAATACACTGTAGGGGATAGTTTTTGACCTTATATTGAGTAGCAACATTTCGAAAAATAATTGAACGTTAATCAAAAATGAAAGGTCACTATCTTTTATAAGACCTATTTTATCTTCGCATAAGGTAATACGGCATATTCTTTTTTAGTGTCTAGAATTGTATTTTTGACTATTCTAACATATTCAACATCTTCGAGAAGTGTATTATTAAATCTCCAAAAAACCCTGCCTCTCTCGAATTAACTAGTTCTTCACGAAAACTGCAGAATGATCCGTTCTGTAACCTGGTAAAATTTGTGGTTTATCTATCAAACTTATCAACGCTTCTGAAATTAAAAAGAAATCTAATCTGGCCTTTTTTGTTGGGTTTTTCCTGCGCCGTGTGTAACTTTTCTTACACGGAGAATATACCTGCCAAACATCTGAAAGATTTTCAGCATTCATTAAATCTAAAACTTCTTTTCTTGCCTTTATATTGTTCTATTAAAACAATCAAGATCATAATTAAGGACAAGGTTTAAGTCGCCACAAATTATATTAAATTCTGAATCAAATTCAGTCTACAATAGAAATCAGGAGTATCTCTATTTGGACCATATATTGTAATTAAATTCAAAGTAATTATCTTTTCTAAAAGCAGTTCAACCGCTATAATATTACCATCTTGATCTATGTCTTTTCGTTTTATCTCATATTCAAAGTTTTTATTTAGAAATATACAGACCCCTTTTGCATTGTTTTTTCCTTCACCTAAAATAATGTCACCATCCCATTCTGAATGTATTTTTTGAAATCAAAGTTCAAAAGATGTGTGTCTTGTAGACAACATATTGAGTATTTCTTTTCTGCTAAATAATTAAACAAATCTTTCCGTTTTGAGCTATCCCTTAACCCTCTACTGTTCATACTAATAATTTGTACCATTGTAACAACAATGACCAGTAATCATTATAATTTCAAATATGTCTACTTCAAAATAAAGTAAATATTGAGCTGTACTGATAAATCCGTGTAGTTTGTAAAAATATATTGTAAATAGTTTTGAATGAAAATGTTGAAAACATAAACTTATAAATGTCATAAAGTTATACATATAAATACAGATTGTAAACATATGTAATGTTGGAATAGGTACAATGATGTCTTGACTGATTTCTGTTCTATAAAGGTGTAATTTAAACGCTTTAAACTAGCTCTATTGACAGCCTGTCTCTGACTTGATCCCGCACTCTGAATTTAATATCACGGAACAAATTGTTCATATGGTCTTGAATCATAGTCTCACACATACTTAAGGTTACTAGATCTTTAAGTTTTATATTTATTTCATCCAGCATTGTAACAGTTATCATTTTCTTCATCTTCTCCTTTATGTCACCCAAGCTTTTAATTATATTGCTGTTAGATCGGATTCTGAAACACGAGCCCTTTTTGATGGCAATTTTCTGTCATTTTTAACCTACATTATATCACACCAAATTTTACTTCAGAAACTATAATGTCTCAAAACCTTGTCAATACAATAGGTCAAGCCTATTGTTTAAAATATTTCTCTCAATATCACAATTATTTCTTCATAGTTCATAAATCTAATCACACAACCCCATGCTCCATCCTCTTTCACAGCACCCAGCAAAGTTTTTAACCTTTACACTCAATAATATTTCATAATTTTCACAAAACTATCAGAGCCCTCAAACTGTGAATTTACCTCTTAGCCATCTTATTTATGACTTGGTTGAAATTAAAATTTACCTTGATGAAAATTATAAAAACAACAAACTAAATTACAAATGACTTGGGTGAAAACTATAAAAAAACGAATTATATTAAAATTGACTTGGGTGGAAATTGAAATTGACTTGGGTGAAAATTATAAAAAACTTATATTGGGTGAATATCACAAAAAAAACCAAATTATATTATTTTTCATGTCCCTTATCAGCCACCGTATTCATATGTATACTTATGTATTCATATGTATTCGTTGCATCTAAATCTTATTGTTTATTCAAATGGAAAACGTGTACTTTAACTAATTATGATCTCAAGTCATTAACATCGAGAGAACTTGGCTATGCTGGGTCGTTGCTAGGGGATAGCTGACAGCTTGGAAAAACATAACATCTGGTGAAATACTTCTGTGGTTGTAAAATGAATCATAATATTAACAAAGTTAATCACCGCGAGTATGAAATTACTGGGAGTATAAACTTTGAATTATAATAATGAGGGTATGAAATTACTGGGAGTATAAACTTCGAATTATAATAATGAACATATCGAATGATATCAATGGGTGCCGATTCTATAACATAAAATAAAGCATGGCGTGGGTATAGCTATATTCGTTAAATCGCTGTTTGACGATCTTGAAATAAATTATCTCGTTTTTTCTATAAAATCCTAAAAAGGAAAAAATCACGAGACATATACGGGTCAAACAGGTTATCTGCCGAATATGGTATTCGATTTTGTTTATAAAAATTGTTTACAACTGTCGTCAAGTTAGATCACTACAATTTAATAACTGGCAGTAGTATGACCGCTTGTCTGGCAACGCACGTGCGCGCATGCGCGTGCACGTGACCTTGCACTGGATGACCCCTGGCACGTGCGTGACCTAGATGACCCTTGGCACGTGCGTGACCCATGGCACGTGCGTGACCCCTGGCACGTGCGTGACCTAAATGACTCCCTGCACGTGCGTGACCTTGCACGTGGGATTGCACGTACGGAGAGAGGGCGCGCGCGCGGGAAAAGAGGGAGAGAGAGAGAGAGAGAGAGAGAGAGAGAAGAAGAAGAAGAAGAGGGAGGAGGGAAGGGGCAACAACTCTTTTGCATTGATTAAGTTGGCCCTGAAAAGGGCCGTTGGTCCACACTCGAATGCGAGCACTAGAATGTGAGGGTACGACGCACTTTATGTCGGTTGCGTCTAATGGCCTCCACTAATTCGGGAGGAGGTCTTTTCCTCGGAGGTGTTTTTAATACCTCGTCAGGTAAGACGAAGATATCGTCAGGGGTAATCACGGCAAGCGTGTGACCCCTGAGATACATGAGAGTATCCGTGCTGCGGTTGTCTTCGATGCGTAACGCCGGAGCATCCATTCTCATACTGATAGAGAGACAGATGTTGTGTCGTTTTAAAACCGTAAGGACGAGTCCATTTGATATGACGTCACGGACGAGTCCATTCATGGAGTGACGTCAAAGTACTGAGCATAACGTTATGCATCGTAGGTTGAACGTTGTGGGCTAAATATAGACGTGATGCAACGTTATGCGTACGTTGGAGGCTAAATATAGACGCGATGTAACGTTATACAGCGCATGTGTGTACGTTTGTTGCTAAAAATAGACGTATGGAAAATCCAGTATTACACAACCGCATGTAACATTTCTTCTGACGTTAAGTATTGCACAATCTATGTGTAATGGCATGGATATGACGTCACGGACGAGTCCATTTGAAGGATATGACGTCATGGACGAGTCCATTCATGGTGACGGGAATAAAAGGCCGAGAAGCGACAGCTTCGAACATTGATATGCGATCAGCGAGCGAAGCAAGATGAGTTTTACATTACGACCCGTGGATAGACGATACAGCCGATTATTTCGAACCGAATCACTGTGTGTGGAGATAGACTTTTTGGAAGATTGGTCCCACGTTCCAGCCCACGATGTACCACAACAATTACACGACACCTTTGAGGCCATCATCGAAGAAATTCGCCGAACCTTGGACGCCAGAGAAAGTGATTATGTTAGAATCGCCATCAGTCACCCAGGACTCAAAACACCTATTTGGTTACCTTTCCGTGAGCATCGTTTGTTAAAAGCCGAAGACGTGTTACAGAAAGTGGCAGCCGTGTTACAGAGTAACGAAGAATTTAGACTAGATCAACGCATGTCCACGAGTATCTGTCACGTGTCCCCTCCCGATGGTAGAGGTAGCGGTGGAACAAACATGAAGAAGAGACACTGCGCAAATTTCGACGAATATTTAAAGAAAAAACAATGTTTGGTCACCATAAAGAATGCCGACGACTTATGTTTTCAGCGAGCTATTGTCGTCGCCCGTCATTATGCCAACAAAAAAGACACGCCTGAATGGGTAAGGGAGAAGAAGAGATTAACCAACAACACAGGACCCCACTCGTGGCAGACGAAGAAAACCGAAGCCCTTATCGATGCTGTCGGTGGAGCCAGGCAAGCCTGTACGGGGATGGAAACCTGGGAATTGTACGCCAAGTATTTGGGAGAGCAAGGTTATCAGCTCAATGTTTTCTCTCGAGCCATCTTTTGGAAGGCGATCTATCGGGGAACAAAACACGTCACCGGGACCCCAAAACAACTGAACCTGTATTTACACGACAGACATTATGACGTCATTACCTCCATGCCCGCCTTTGTGGAAAGGTCGTATTTTTGTGAGACCTGCCAAGTGGGATACGATCATGGCAAAGAACATTCATGTCACGTGATGTGTCAAGGATGTAAGACAGTGGGTCCACCCTGTCCACCTGATCCCAACACAAAGACGTGTTACCGTTGTCATCGTGTGTTTGTCAGCCGCCAGTGTTTCGACAACCATCTCGCCACCCGTTCCAGAGCCAAGTGCAGTGTGTGTTATCGATGGAAGAAATGCGAGAAGTGCCAAAAAGAGTGGGACGTCATCAAGGCCAAGCGAAATTTAGAACAACATCGATGCGGAGAATACGAGTGTTCCATCTGCCGAGAGTGGCACACGGCCGAGAAACAGTTTTGCTACATTCAACCACTGAAATCACCCATCGACATGAACAAAGACCGAAAGACCCAAATCGACAAACTACAGAAATCAACGTTGACCCGTTTCGTCTTCTTTGACTTTGAATGCCAGCAAGATACCGGTGAACACATTCCCAACCTATGTGTCCTGCAAACCTGCTGTCACTTTTGCATCGACAACCAAGATCCCTGCGAGCATTGCGACATGTACTGGAATCACCAACGAGAAATTGTGTTTAAAGGCCCAGACACGCCGGACGATGTGGGAAAATGGTTTCTACAACTCGCTGCTCACGGTACGGTGGTAGATGGTCGGAAACATGACGGTCACGAATCGAATCCCGTGGTTGCCGTGGCTCACAACTTTAAAGGTTACGACGGCCTACTGATTTTACAGACGCTGCACAAACATTCCGTGGCGCAACCCGAAGTGATTATGAATGGTGGTAAAGCGATGACGATCACTGTCGGTACGGTAAAATTCATCGATTCCCTCAACTTTTTACCGATGGCTTTACGGGACATGCCCAAGACCTTTGGCCTGCAAGAACTCAAGAAAGGTTACTTCCCTCACCACTTTAACAGACCGGAGAACGAAGATTACGTGGGCGCCTATCCTCCCGACACCGATTACGATCCGGATGGCATGAGTGTGACTGAACGAGAAAAATTTCACCAGTGGTACCAACAACACAGTCACGACGTCTTTGATTTTCGCCAGGAAATTCTGGCCTACTGTAAGAGTGACGTCGATGTCCTCCGCCGATGCTGTGGCGTGTTTCGCGAGATATTTCTCATGGACACGGGAATCGATCCCTTCGAAAAAAGTTTGACCCTGGCCTCTGCCTGCAGTCGCGTGTTACGCACGCACTACCTCACAAAAGACACCCTCGTCGTCATTCCTCGAGCCCTGATGCAAGAGCCAAAACCTGGTAAGGACTGGCACCGCTTCCAGCCTCGACAACAGTCCAACAAAGTCCTTCGATGGTTGGAATGGGAACAACACCGACGGACCATGGCTGCATTCCGAAACCAGACGCCACTACCCAACATTCGACACGCCCGCAACGGTAGTGAATGCCGAGTTGGCCCTTATAGTTTAGATGGTATGGACAAGACCACGGGTACGGTGTACGAGTTTCACGGGTGTGCCTTTCACGGTTGTCCCAAATGTTATCCGGGCCCCGTCCAAGACCTTCAGCATAAACATCCCTACGATCCATCTCGCAGTATGAGGGACTTGTACCAGAAGACCCAAGAACGTCACCGTCGACTCCAGGAACAGTACGGTATGAAGACCATCCGCGTCATGTGGGAGTGTGAGATGGAGGAAGAACGACGCCATGAGCCCGTCATCCAATGCCATCCAACTGTTGGTGAACGAGTCGGTGGAAGACATGCGCTACATCGACGTGGTGTCCCTGTTTCCGTACATCTGCAAGTACGGTACCTTTCCCATCAAGGAACCCACGATCGTCACACAGCCCGATCAAGACCAGTGGCAACAGTACGAAGGATTGATCCAGTGTTCCGTCTTGCCGCCCCGTGGCCTGTACCACCCGGTGCTCCCGTTTCGGCGCAAACAGAAATTGGTGTTTGCCCTGTGTCGAAGCTGCGTCGACGAACACATGCAACAAGGGGAGATTGCGGAATACCAACCGTGTGAGCACACTGACGAACAGCGAGCCTGGGTGGGTACGTTTGTTATCCTGGAACTCAAGAAAGCGGTGGCCCTAGGATACCAAGTACTGAAAGTCTACGAAGTCTGGCACTGGAAAGAATTCAGCACCTACGATCCCGAGGCCAAAACGGGTGGTCTGTTTACGGGGTACATTAATCACTACCTCAAGAAGAAGATGGAAAGCAGCGGTTATCCCGACACCTGCCACACCGAAGAAGACAAGGCCCGCTTCGTTAACGACGTGTACGACACGGAAGGTATTCGTCTGGATCCCGCGTCGATAAAACCCAACAAAGGGATGCGGGCGTTTAGCAAGTTACAACTCAACACAGCATGGGGTAAATTCGGACAGAGAGACAACTTTCCCAAAACAGAGTACGTCACGGAGCCCAGCGTCTATTTTGAAAAAATGTTGGACGTGACCCAGACCGTACGAGATGTGCAGTTAGTCAACGACAATATGGTATTGATGGAAACGCTGAAGAAAGAAGAACACGTCGCACCCTGTCCCATCACCAACGTGGTTATCGCCGCCTTTGTCACGGCCCAGGCCCGTTTAAAACTCTATTCCGTCTTGGAAAAATTGGGAGAAAGGGTATGCTATTTTGACACCGATAGCGTCATCTACCAATACCACCCCACGTCATGGAATCCCCCGGAAGGTTCTAGTTTGTGCCAGTGGAAGAACGAGTTGCCCGAAGATGTCACCATTCGAGAATTTGTTAGCGGAGGGCCAAAGAATTGCGCGTACCGCCAGAGCGATGGTAAAACTGTATGTAAAGTCCGGGGATTCACCTTGAATTATCGTGCCTCCCAACAGCTGAATTACGCCATCATGAAGGAGAATGTACGGCACGTCCATCAAAACGAGCCTCTGGTCATAGCCAATCCGTTCAAGATTACCAGATCACGTGACCGCCGTATTTGGACACGCCCCGAGAACAAACGGTATAAAATCGTGTATGACAAGCGGTTTGTTCAATTCAATGACGATGGCCAACCGAGCAACACTTACCCCTATGGATACTGACTTTCGGATCCCAGGACGATGGCGAACAAACAAAGAAGATGACGAACCGGCAGAAAATACGGAGATGATCGAGAAACTTAGACGATGGCTCAACTTTCGAGTTTTGAAATGTTTCCTACCCATTATAGAAGAAAGGCAACACGAAGAGTGTATCGGCTGCAAGTACGAACATCCCAGTCAGAGATACCACTCGTGTCTGGGACTAGGCGTTTCTTCCATAACGGGTCAACCCTCACACCCCGTGGACGATTACAATCACTACCTCTGGGTGGACGAGCCGAAACTGCAAGACATCGATAGCGTGCTAGGCAGTATGATGGACGATCCACGGGATCAAGTCAAGACGTGGGAGGACGAACAACGATGGCGAGAAGACGTCGAGAAAGCCTTGAAAAAGTTCTGGACGGTGGTACCGGGCTTTAAGACCGCGTTGATCAAACGCAAAGACGAGTTCGTCGAACAGAAAGAAGACCCCATACGCCAGTGGATGGACGACTTGCCGAAGAAAAAGAAACGATGGTCTCTGGATCAAATGGATATCAATGTCATGTCTGGTAAACTGGGAGAAGGCTGGGAATGTATTGGCAGACAACTGGGGATCAGAGAAGCGCGAATCAGTCAAGCCAAGATGAGTCATCCTAACAGCGCGCGCATGCAAATCTTCACCGTGTTCAACCATTGGCGACAAAAACACGGTAATCGAGCCGACCTGATGACGTTTTTGGAAGCCTGTCACGTGAGTGAAGCCTTGGTCGATTGGGACGAAGTGAAAAAGTACGTGGAAAGCCTGGAAATCATAGACTAAACAACGAACCAATCAAAACGAAGGAAAAGAAAGAACCAATCAAAAGCGAGTGACGTCACGACCAGGACTATAAGAAGCGAAGTGTCACACTGCAATTTCATTCTGCTCTCGATGGCTAGTCAAGCTTGTTTCTCCTGTAACAATGTCGGACACTGGTATAGAGACTGCCCTGCTCGTTCCCAACAACAACAGCAACGAAAACCAAGACAGGACAGACCAGCCTATGGTTCCTATGGAAATTGTTACCTCTGTGGAGAACCAGGACACTGGGCACCCCAGTGTGAAAAACGAGCCGAAGCCCAAAAAGCGAAGAGTGATGAAGAAAGAAAAGAAACTGTCAAAAGAAAGTGTTACGGAATCAAGAAACCGACCGACGAAAATCACAAGTGCCTCAACTGTGGACAGCTCGGACACGGCCTGCTCGAGTGCCAAGAAGAAATCCAAACAGAAAACAACTTTGAAGCCGTTGCCGGTCGCATGTTCGACAACAACATCGACATGCCCAGAGACAACACCCGCAGTCAGCGATACTGGTACTGGTGTGGAGAAGCGTTCGAGCTCTACAGACGATACAAAGAGAAAAAGAAAACAGCCGACGAAGCTTTCCATCCCATCTCCTATTCTCCCAACTACCAGTGAAAACGGTGAAACCCCGAAGCCGGCTGTCCTCTTGTTGGCAGAGAAGGAAGCAGAAAGTTTTTCCCGAGCACTCATCCAATATGCGGGTCCGAGAGATATGACCGAAGTCTTGTCGTATCCCCCTTGTTTCGATATGAGTGAATGGATACCCGTCGTCGTCACGTTTGCTGAAGTGGAAGACTGGCACCCACAAGACACGATGCAGAAGCTTTTGGGACATGTGTATTGGATTCCTCGCGTCTTGAGAAATGTACCCTGGGTGAGACAAGAGATCCTGAAGAGAGAACGCGATAACTAACAGTTTTTTCTTTTCCTTTGTATGATATGTTTTTTGAATTGTTGTATTGAATGTTCTTTTTGTATTTTTTGTAAAATAAATTGTGTTCTAATTTCAGTCCATGTCTGTTGTTCTGTCGCGAAGGTATAAAAGGCAGGGGAAAAGGGAATGGGGGGAAACAGTGCAAGATGGATGTGACGTTCAAACATCCCTTTACCATGTTAGTCAGTGGTCCAACGGGTGTTGGAAAGACGGTCTTTGTGCAGAAATTTCTTCAAGCGTCCCTGTTCGACGTCCCTCCCCAACGTATCGTGTGGGCTTATGGCGAATGGCAAGAGAGTTACGATCGCTTTCCCTACACTTATGTCAAAGGCTTGACGGATATTGACGACGTGATGGGTCAAGTCAAAGGTCCACAAGTCTTAGTCGTGGATGATTTGATGGGAGAAGACACGGAGATATTGCAAAAGTGGTTCACGAAAAAGAGTCATCACCACGACACGAGTGTCATTTACATTGTGCAAAACTTGTTTGACAAGCAACAGCGTACCATCAGTCTGAATGCCCATTACTTGGTCTTGTTCAAAAATCCCCGAGACGCCTCGCAAATTGGTGTGTTGGCCCGTCAGATGTACCCTTCCCGCTCCAAGTATATGCAAGAAGCTTATGAAGATGCGACGAGTACCCCTCGCAGTTACTTACTCGTTGATTTGAAGCCCGACACTCCCGAAACATTGCGACTGAGATCCAACATTTTACCCCAAGAGGAACCACCCATCGCCTACGTCCAAAAAGTATAAAAGGGGGGCCTGTACCTCGAAATGACTCTTGTTTGTCACGATGGCTCGCACGAAGAATACACAGAGGAAACACCCACCTCCCACCCTTCCCAGGGCGACGTTCCCGACCCCCCACCGGACCTTCGTGATCCCACGGTACGAAGTCAGACTCGCCCGAGAATGAGGGCCCCCAGAACTCAATGGTTACCCCCGTCGTTGACACCACCCACGAGTCCCATGTCTCCCTTACCGGCCACACCACCACGCCGTACCTTGCCGGTTACACCTCCACGCCTCACCTTACCGGTCACACCTCCACGCCCCACGTCACCACCCTCCCCTTCTCGGTCTCCCTCTCCTATCTTTCGCAGACCACGAAGAGAAAAGAAGAATTCTATGAAAGGACTCAAGTCCTTCATTCGCAAATTACAACATCTGACTCCCGATATGGCTTATGGACAGTTGGTCAAGAATACGGGCCGGGCACGTATTGGATTGTTGCAGTGGTTCAAGTTGGCGGCCAACCATTTGCTGAAGGGTAACATCCAACCCCTACATGTCCAGCACAAGAAATGGGTGGAACGAAATCGACAAGTGTTGACCCAACTGACGGAGAGAAACATGCCGACGACCGAAAAACTCTCCCTGATCATGAAACCCGGGGGACGTGGGTTTTTTGGGGGTGTGTTGATTCGTATCTTGCTGCGATGGAAGGAAAGACTGCAAGAGGAAAGAAACAAGAAACGAAATCAATTCGTTCGACGGGCCGCTCAGCGCGGAAGGGGTCTGAGTACCGAAGAATTGAACCAGCATCAAGCGTTGCTTCGCAAACTGAGTAATCCACGAACATCCCCCGACGTCAAACGACGACTTGTCGATCAACAGGGTGGTGCCATCGGGGCATTGCTGGCCATGGCCCTCCCGGCTTTGGCCCCCTTGGTATCTAATCTATTGGGTGGACAAAAGGGTGGTAAACATCCCTTCCTTAGAAGGCGCGATAGAGCGAACGCTATGGCTACCGAGCTATGTAAACTATTTGGTGGATAACCCCGTGGACAGAAAGGTATAAAAAGGGAACCGGAGAACGGCCCCGAGCTCAGTCATGGAGACACTGCGGTATCTATTGAACACTGCACCGAAAGACCGTCCTCTTTTACTCGAGACCCAACCCATCGTCGACGGTGTGTGTGAGTGTATTGGAAACCTGATTCGCGGCAACGTTCCTGTGACCGACAAAGAAGTCAAGCGCTTGAAAAAGGACGCCCCCTTGTTACGACGTTTGGGCACGTCTAAAACACCTTGGAAGACCCGTCGGCGACTTCTGAAGCAACAGAAAGGGGGATTCTTCACCCGGTTGTTTCGGTCCTTTCCCAAAGATGAAATTCGCCAAGAAAATGAAACTGGTACCCTTCGACGGACCCACCGACGTCAAACCCGTCGAAGTCATGCAAGTCGAACCCGCGTACGATCGAGATCCACTGCAGCAGGCCGTCGAGAATGTCCACCAAGACATGCAACACGTGTTAAACGATCCCACCCTTACCGACGAAAATAAAATGCAGCGTTACGGACAGTTGTTACATCGTTATCAAACGATGCAAAAGAAAAGAAAACAGGTCATTCCCTTGTTGGACGAAAACATACCCGAGCCAAAAGAAGAAATTTCGGAGGCACCCATCCTGGAGTCGGTCCCTCGATCCTATCAACATCGAGCTCGCCTTTTGTTGAAACACATGAAAGAAAAGACACCTTGGTCGTGGAACGAGAACTTGGAATTGGTTCGGAATGGCTCACGCGTACCCAACACCAATGCCATTGACATTGTGAACGATTTGGTTCGTCGGCGAAAGAATACCCAGGCTCCCGTGGGACGGTTTGGCGTGATGCAAAGTTTGAAGGCCACGAACGTACCGCGCGAAGCCATTGGTAATCAAGAACGATGGAACGTGTTGTCCACACCACCGACACGGACTCCGCCGCGACGCCCGAGAAAGAAGAAAATCTCCAGCACGGATACCCCTAGTACATCTACCAGAAGATGGCTCTCCTTGCAAAAACTATAAATAGCCTGTCCATAGGGACACCTACTGAAACATGGAACGAAAGCTGAAGAAAGTGTATTACGACCCGAATCACCCGGCCGCTTTCGGTGGAGTCCTGGGCCTTCACAAAGCTACCAGTGTGTCCTTGGACAAGGTCAAGGCATGGTTGAAACAACAAAGGGCATACACCTTGCACAAACCATTGAAAAAGAAATTCTCGCGGTCTCCCACGGTGGTGGCCGGCATAGATCATCAGTGGCAAGCCGACTTGAGCGATATGTCGGCCTTGGCCAAACAGAATGAAGGATACCGGTATTTGCTGTGCGTCATCGACGTGTTTTCCAAGTATGCTTGGATGTTGCCCCTCAAAAACAAGACGGGGGACAGTTTGGTGGATGCCTCTCGTCAAATCTTTCAAAGTCGACAACCCCTGCGACTTCAAACGGACAAAGGTACCGAATTCCTCAATCGAAAAATGCAAGCGTACCTGAAGAAGAAAAAAAATCATTTTTTCGTGACACACAACGTCGAAACCAAAGCCAGTGTGGTCGAACGATTTCAAAGGACACTGAAAGAGCGCATGTGGCGTTACTTTACTCATCGACAAACACAACGGTACATCGACGTGCTAGACGACCTGGGTCGGGCTTACAATGCCCTACGACATCGGATCATCGGCATGGCGCCCAAAGATGTTCGCCCCGAACACGAATGGATGTTGACAACACCGCCTCCACGTCCCCGGAAAAAGAAAAAATCAATGAACATTGGTACGACCGTACGTTTGGCTTTACCGAAACATGGTGCCTTCGACAAAGGTTACTGGCTCAACTGGACTCTGGAAACGTTCAACGTCGCACCCAACGTCGGTCCCGGTTACAAACTGTTGGACGAAAGAGGTGAACCCATACAGGGCACCTTCTATCCCGAAGAATTGCAAGCGGTCCAAGTCAACGACGATGAGATCTTTCCCATCGAAAGAGTACTCGAAAGAAAAAAAGACAAAGTATTGGTGAAATGGTTGGGCTATCCGGCGAGTTTTAATTCGTGGATCGACAGGACCAGTCTCCAAAACGTATAAATAGGAGCGAGAGACGCCAACATCAGTCAACATGCAAGACGAAACCACGTCTACGTCCGCGAGTACCCACAATTGGTCGCTCTTGGGAAAACGTGTGCCACAAGCGGAAATTGTCTTTTTCTGTCAAGTGATTTTAGTGTACGTCGTGGCGGGAGTTTCTTTGTCCCAACTGGCTTTCAAACCCGACGGATCGCAGACCACGTTGTGGACGGCCTTGCTCTCCAGTAGCTTGGGTTACCTGTTACCTTCTCCAACCTTGAAAACCAAACATAATGAACAACGACCGGCCCTTTTACCTCACGCTCCCTAGTGACAGTTCCATGTCGTGGTATCCCGACAACAAAGTCTCCACGTATCATACACATCTGGAACCGCCACTTCTCGTCGATCATCGGGAATGGGAAGTGGGTCTGTCCATGATCACGTTACCCGACCAATGGCAAAACATCGATCAACGAGACAACACGCTCGGCTTACGCATTCATCCTTGGTCGCCGCCCTCGAGCGACGAACCCGGAGTAAAGATATGCCGGGACCGCCACAGGATCGACCCGTCGAATTGTTTCAAAGGTGTAAAGGGTGGTGAGATCAAGGGATCGGTCGAAATGGAAACGCACATCAAGAGTGACGACTACGAGTCGCTGAGACATATCCTGGATGTCCTGAACACTAGACTGGATGATTTGTGGAACCTGTCTCCCATCTACAATCATTTGGCCCATAAACCCGTTCGCTTGGATCCCAATAACAAGGAAATGACCGACCACGAGAAGAAAGAGCAGAACGAGTACGAAACTCGAGAGGTGATGCGCCAGGGGCCGTACAAAGAGGTTCCTTCGTGTCTTTCAAGAAAGACAACACCAACGATAGAGTGTATCTGAAGATCAATCACGTGCAGACGCTTTTCTGGTTTGACGTGTTGCCGAAAATCGAACTTCGTCTGTGTGGACCCATCGTGTCCATGTTGGGATGGACTGGAAACGAACTGTTGGTTTCCCTGCAGTCAACCGATATGACCGGCGAAGATGGCCAAAGTCTACGGTATTTCTACGCCCACCACACCCCAAATCTTCAAATCCAGTACGATCTGTTTTACATCTACACGGACATTATCGAACCCCAGATCGTGGGCGACGTGAAGGCTACTTTGCTGGACGTGATTCCCAGTCGACGATTGTATCACCGTCCCGCCAGGATTCAATACTTACCTCTGAAGTACAGTCGACTAAACTCCATTGGTCTCTATATAAGGAACGGCATGGGAAAAGCCGTGCCATTTCTCGACGGTAAGGTGGTGGTCCAACTTCATTTTCGCCGCCGATGATGATTCGAGTGTACAAAGGTGGAGTGCTCAGACAGCGAGGGGCTGGCAATGGTCTGGTGGTGTACAAGGGGGGAATTCTGAGACAACAGGGTGCCGGTCGATGGTCGGGGTTATTGAATGCCGTCAAATCGGTCGGGAAGACCTTGTGGTCGGCGGGTAAAGCGGCCGTGAAAAAGAATGTGGCCCAAGTGTTACCCAAAGTGGGGCAAAGCGTGCTCGACGCCGTCAGTGGTCGTGAAAAATGGAACTGGAAGAAAGTCGCCCAGGACACGCTTCGCCCCGCGGTGTCAAACACGATGTCCGACACACTCAAGAACGTGGTCGCCCACCTGGAACCTATAAAAGACCCCTCACGAACTCCGTCCACTTCACATCGTCCGAAGAGGAAGAAGAAGACACAGGTCACCTCTCACAAACGACGTAAACTAGATATCTTCGACCATGGCTACGCAGGTAATGCGCAATGATTCCTGTCCCTGCGCGCGAGACGAATTGCAGGATTTGTTCAGTGTAGCCGACACGCAGACGGCCATAAACAAGGTGACCAAAATCCGAAAGTATCCACTGACGCCCGACTTGAACCACGACGGACCCATCGAATTTTATATTTCCAATGCCACCACCGATTTCATCGACCTGGCCAACATGACACTGCACGTGGCCCTGAAGGCGACCAAGAACAACGGGGATGACCTGGATGCGGATAGTCAAGTCGCACCCATTAACAACTTGTTTCATTCGTTGTTTAAAGACGTCAAATTACGCCTGGGAAAGGATGCCGAAACTTTGGTCACCACCTCTCTACCCAATTATCCCTACCGGGCTTACTTGGAGAATTTGTTGAGTTTCGGTAAGGGAGCCAAGAACGATCACCTGTCGGAACAAGTCCTGTGGGAAAAGGATACCGCCGGACAGTTCAATTCCACGAAATCCGTCGCCACCGCCGGGGATGGTGGACGACAGGCTCCGAATAACAAAGGATTGGAACAACGCCAGAAAACCGTCGCTGCCAGTCGCACCTTTGAATTGCAGTCGCGTCTACACTTGGACATGTGTTTACAAGATCGGTATCTGTTGGACGGTGTGGACCTGCGATTGAAATTGGAAAAGCAATCCCCGAAATTTTTTCTGATGTACGGCGAAGGCAACGATGCAGAAGATTACAAAGTCGAGTTCACCAAAGCCTACCTGGATATCCCGTTCGTCACTCTGGCTCCCAGCACCTACACACGGGTGGCTGCGCAACTTCAATCGTCCAACGCCAAGTATCCCCTAAAGCGCGTGGTGGTGCGCGACATGGTCATTCCCGACAATCGCACCAGTCACGTCCTAGACAATCTGTTTGTCAACGAAAGCCTGCCCAAGAGATTAATCGTGGGTATGGTACGTAACACGGCCTACGATGGAAGAAAAAACAGAAATCCCTTCGAATTCCAACACAATCAATTGGAAAACATCAAATTGACCAAGAACGGGGAGATTGTGGACGAATACGATGTCGACTTTCCCCAACGACAAGCCATCGCACCTTACCTAGATTTGATGAAAAGGGTGGCCGTCTTAAACACCCAAGAAGACCTGGACCTCCCTTTCCACGACTATATCAATGGGTACACTTTGTATTGTTTCGATTTGACCAATGACCACGGAGCCGACGGTAACTACTTTCATCCCAAAACGGCAGGTAACCTGTCTTTGGAACTCAAGTTCGGTGCGGCCCCGACCAATCACCTCAGCCTTGTTCTGTTTGCCGAATACGACAATGTCTTGGAAATCGATGCCAACCGACAAGTCATCACAGATTGGTGAGGCTCTCTCCAATGGACAACTGACACGGGCTTTAGAAAAACATCTCCCCGCTAACGTGTTCGGGGGCGTGTGGGCTCGTAATCATCTGGATATACTGCGCCCGACCTCGTACCCCAAAGCCTATGTCATCAACACGGACGACGAAGACCAACCCGGTAGACACTGGACCGTGTTTGTGTACGAAGGACCAGATCACATTACCTTCTTCGATTCCTACGGGTGTCCCCCTGATGTCTACGGAGAAGCCTTTCGACGTTTCGTCCAAGATCTACAACTCCACTACCAACCCCGATGGATTCAGGGACTCGAGAGTGTCGTCTGCGGCCATTATTGTTTGTATTATTTGTGTCATCGTTTTCACGTTCCCTCTCCGCACGCCCTTTCTGTGTTCGGGCACGTGTATCGTGTGAACGATATACTCGTCGAACAATGGGCTAGGGATCATTTTCCCGACTTGCAAAAAGACCAGAAGAAGGGACAACGATGTCGATGCTTTTTTGCTCTGTAAATATGTTTTTTTGTGTTCAATGCCTTTGTGTTCAAGTTCAATTTTGTGTTCAAGTTCATTTGTAAATATGTTCAATAAAATGTCGACAACATATTACGTGTCTGTTTTTTTGTGACGTCATGTGACGTCATGCTATTCTGATTGGTTGGAAAATGGTATCGCCCCAACACATTAGACTCGTCCCGTCTCGGGCCATAAATAGGAGTGTCGAAGCCAAAAGAAGTCACAAACACCATGGATCGTAAAGATTTCAGATATTGCGCCACTTGTGGAGGGTATTACCCCATGTTTAAGGGGAACCGGCCCGATGCCGATTACTTGATTTGTTTTTGGTGTGGGACAGAGATTGGCAACACCTGTCATAGGAGGTCGAAACACTTGGTCAAATGCACCAAAAAACCCAATCGGTGGACGCAGTCGAAGTGCTCCTGCTAACCCTCTCATTGTGAGACCAACGGCCCTTTTCAGGGCCAACTTAATCAATGTAAAAGAGTTGTTTCCCCTTCTCCCTCCTCCCTCTTCTTCTTCTTCTTCTCTCTCTCTCTCTCTCTCTCTCTCTCTCTCTTTTCCCGCGCGCGCGCCCCTCTTCGTACGTCATGCACGTGCAAGGTCACGCACGTGCAGGGGGTCATTTAGGTAACGCACGTGCCAGGGGTCACGCACGTGCCAAGGGTCATCTAGGTCACGCACGTGCCAGGGGTCATCCAGTGCAAGGTCACGTGCACGCGCATGCGCGCACGTGCGTTGCCAGACAAGCGGTCATACTACTCTGGCATACGTGCATACTCACAGCTACTCAGAAGGACATGCATTGATGTGTATAATATAGGGATGTATTGTAGCAAATACCAAACTTGCAAGTATAGCCCGGTTTACTTTTAAATTGATAAAATATTGTCACCACTCAACCAACGTACCTACCAATTTTGCTGCTGAATTTGCGATATTGCCGTATTATGATATTTTGATAGGAACATTATAAAAATTTGAAGGAAGAAATACCTATAATAATTTGGCAACGTGAAGTTGGCACGTTATTCGGGATTCGGAATTCAAATAACGAATAACGAGCCAGCTCGTTTTTCGGGATTCGCGAATAACAAATACCGTGCTGGCTCGTTATTCGGGATTCGCCAATAACCAATAACGAGCCAGCACGTTTTTCGGGATTCGGGATTCGACACTGAAAAGAGCGGTCTACCTTCCATGCGACCATTTCCTCGATACCTCCAAAACTAAGGGTAAATGAACGTCGTGTGGCCGACTAGCACGGAGACAGCAGCATCTGCAGCGAGTACGGTGCTGACTGGTTTGTTGGAGTGCACGGGGCAGTAAAGGAACGTTGGGTGACCGACTAGCAAGGAGACGACCGTTTTTTATGCGAACAGGCGCGTTATTCGGGATTCGCCACTAATAGCTGAACGTTCTATCTTAAGAGCCAGCAAGTTATTCGGGATTCGGGATTCGCAACTAAAACAGACCGATTTACTGGGCATCCGATCATTTCCTCGCTACCCCGACCGTAGTTGGGTGACCGACTAACAACTAGACGACCATTTGTCCAGCGATATTGCCGTATTATAATAGGAACATTATACAAATTTGAAGGAAGAAATACCTATAATAATTTATGAGAAAAACTTGTTGAATTTTGAGTGATTATCACGCCTGGTGCGGACTTGAATCAATCTCATCAACATCGTGAATTTGACCTGGAAAAGTTGTCACAATCTTCAATTGGCTTTCTTATGGTAGAATTCGTCGGGGCGTCGGTACGTGGTGGGTTTCTTGGTTTGGCGCCCATGATCTCGTCAGGTGACTAGGGTTTAGTCTACTTTCTAGTGGTAGTAATATTGGGTTTTATTGTCTCGTGTGGACAAGATATCAAATACCTCGATGTTTCATTCTTTAAATGGATCGAAAGGTCTACGTCATTTATCTGGCCAAGCTACTGTTTAATTTCAGATTCAACATTTAAGATTTTAAGAAATCTTATCAAACGTTTCTGTTTCTAACTGAATGTGGTAACTTTCTCTCATTACATGATTGCTAGAAGTGGACTGGCGTATTATTGTAATTGCCAATATATTTTATATAGTTTCAAGGTAGTTAAATGATTTATAGGTTTTAGGAATGGTATAGTATTGCCGATCGGTCAGTGTGGATTCTGTTTAATCCAATATAATATATGTAATTATCTTAAAAGTTATGAATTTATAATTTTATAAATTTATAATTTTGTAAATTAATCATTTTGTAAATTAATCATTTTGTAAATTGATAATTTTGAAAAAATTCATAATTTTGAAAAAATTCATAATTTTGAAAAAATTCATAATTTTGAAAAAATTCACAATTTTGAAAAAAATCATAATTTTGAAAAAATTCATAATTTTGTAAATTTTGTAAGTTAATGGATAATTTTGTAAATTAATGGATAATTTTGTAAATTAATGGATAATTTTGTAAATTAATGGATAATTTTGTAAATTAATGGATAATTTTGTAAATTAATGGATTGGATAATTTTGTAAATTAATGGATAATTTTGTAAATCAATGTATAATTTTGTAAATCAATATATAATTTTGTAAATCAATATATAATTTTGTAAATCAATATATAATTTTGTAAATTAATTTATAATGATAAAATTATAAACAATTTGACAAAATTAAAAACAATTTGACAAAATTAAAAACAATTTGACAAAATTAAAAAACAATTTGACAAAATTAAAGAATTAAAAATAATTTGAATAGGAAATAAAAAATTACAGAATTAAATGTTATTCTACAAAATCAAAAACTAAAAATTTAAAATGAAAATTGGTTGTTATAACAAAACGCCCCTAAAACTAATCTTTTTTTAAAGTAATGCTATTCTTTATTCATATAAAGTTATGGTATTTGATCCAAGTAGACAAATAGAATAAATCAATACAATCATATAGATATCAAGAAAGTATTTGTAATATCTTCACTTGCCGAGTTTTGTTAGGATCAGTTTTCAGGAAGTTTTGCAATTCAATAAGGCTTTATAATTAGTTAATTCTATTTAATTTAAATATTTTGTTGACAGTGCCGGAAAGAAAAAAGAATAAAAGATTTTGTTTTTGACACTTAAGAGAATTCTTAAATTCATCTGTTGATAGTGCTCTTAGGTTATTCTGTTATCTAATTGTATCGGGAAATCAAAAATTTGCCTACTTCTGCTTTGGTTTGAAAGGCTGGGAAATTAGTTTGCGATTGTCAATTTCCCTAACACCCCCCGTCTCCCCTTGGCCTTGGTCAGTGACCTAACAGTCCGGCACTGTTTGTTGATAACTAAACTGACATAAGCGTACGAGCCAGGGACAGGGGGCGGGACAGCTGCCCCCTTACTTTTGGGGTAGACGGGTAAAATGAAAGCAAAAATTATTGTTTCATCTAGTTGGCAAAATAGAGTGCCCGGAATCTAATAACACACTTATTTTATTTTTATTTTAATTGAATACCGCGAATTGTACGGAATTGAATATAGACCAGAGGGAGAAGGGGGGTATTATCCGAAAGGTGGGCAAAAAGCGGGAGTTGACTTTTCTAGAAGCATTTTTCCTCAGGAATCCGAAAATGATGGGTGATCAGTCAGGTGAGGGAGCGTTCAGGAGTTATCGAGGTCAAAAGGTCACCAGAGGTCAAAAGAGGCTGCCTTATGAATTTAGTCACTTCTGATACTGTCTGTTGCAGATTTCTTGTTGGAACGCCGCTGAATCATTGAATAAGTGACGAAGGATAATTTGTGAAACCAATTAATCAAATTATGATGTAATTGGAAAGGTCAAAAGGTTAGCCAGGTCAAATTAGTAAGAAGTAAGGATGCACTGAGATTAGGGGCAAAACTAATGTTATTTTCAATATGCAGTACAATTCTGCATGATCTGACGAAGTAATTTCATCCAAAATTAACGATTATGTTAAACGAGTGATATGTTACACCATAAGTATATAATCTATAAGTATATAATCGCGACCATTTTCACAAACTGGAAGTATTATTCGTTACCACTTCCGGGTAACCGATTGTGGATTGTGATGGACATTACTCGATATTCACGTCCATGCGTGCACATGACTCCTCATCCGATTCATTATCGTCATGAACGTCATTAGTATCGACATTAATTTCGTCGAAAACGTGGGGGATTTCTCCATCGTCATGAATCAACATTTCGGGAAGAAACTCTCGTTCCAATCATGTAGTGTTGGTGACTCCAGTGCAAGCCTTGGCGAAGACGAACATCGCCACATTGTTGGCTCGACAACACTGGAGCTTGAGGGACTTTGCACGGAGTGGAAGCAAGGTCAGGTCTACTATGCGTCCTTTCTTATAATTTGCCCAGAAAATATTGTATCGAGTCTGATCTACATTCGTACGGCGAGGCTGGCCGTAGAAAACGCAAACAATTTTACTCAAGGCATTCATTGAACGTGCGTTCCCCTAAAAAGGTTCAACTCCTAAAGTTGCGAACGTAGCCAAGGCTCTTCGTCTATTTTCGCTTTGTTCCACAATGGTATTTTTCTTTTGTGGAAGAAGGACAGTACTGGACTGTCATACCTAAGGTTCCTTTGAGTCCTTCGGTTTTGGACAAACTTTTCATATAACACACCAAGCTGTTCACTAGTGAGTTCCATGTCGCCTTCAATTCCCCACAAGTCAGTGAGTTCGTCCGATAGGTAGGACAGGAGGAACAAGCCATGCAGAGCCTCGCCTACACGCTTGTGAACCGTCCAAGCGTAGTTGTAATGCTTCCCGGTAAGAATCCCCCGGATTGTACCGGAATTCGCTATACCCGCCTGGGTTATGTTCGCTTGGTGGGATTCTTACCGGGAAGAATTACAACTACACTTGGACGGTTCACGAGCATGTAGCCGAGGCTCTGCATGGCTTGTTCCTCCTGTCCTACCTATCGGACGAACTCACTGACTTGTGGGGAATTGAAGGCGACATGGGACTCACTAGTGAACAGCTTGGTGCGTTATATGAAAAGTATGACACTGTCCAAAACCGAAGGACTCAAAGGAACCTTAGGCATGACAGTCCAGTACTGTCCTTCTTCCACAAAAGAAAAATACCATTGTGGAACAAAGTGAAAATAGACGAAGAGGCTCTGGCTACGTTCGCAACTTTAGGAGTTGAACCTTTTTAGGGGAACGCACGTTCAATGCCTTGAGTAAAATTGTTTGCGTTTTCTAGAGCCAGCCTCGCATTAGGAAGGTAGATCAGACTCGATACAATATTTTCTGGGCAAATTATAAGAAAGGACGCATAGTAGACCTGACCTTGCTTCCACCCCGTGCAAAGTCCCTCAAGCTCCAGTGTTGTCGAGCCAACAATGTGGCGATGTTCGTCTTCGCCAAGGCTTGCACTAGAGTCACCAACACTACATGGTTTGAACGGGAGTTTTTTCCCGAGATGTTGATTCATGACGATGCAGAAATCCCCCACGTTTTCGACGAAATTAATGTCGATACTAATGACGTTGATGACGATAATGAATCGGATGAGGAGTCATGTGCACGCATGGACGTGAATATCGAGTAATGTCCATCACAATCCACAATCGGTTACCCGGAAGTGGTAACGAATAATACTTCCAGTTTGCGAAAATGTTCGCGATTATACACTTATAGATTATATACTTATTGTGTGACATATCACTCGTTTAACAAAATCTTAATTTTGGATGAAATTACTTCGCCAGACTATGCAGAATTGTACTGCATATTGAAAATAACATTAGTTTTGCCCCTAATCTCAGTGCATCCTTATTTCTTGCTAATTTGACCTGGGTAACCTTTTCCATTACGTCATAATTTGATTAATGGGTTTCACAAATTATCCTTCGTCACTTATTCAATGATTCAGCGGCGTTCCAACAACAAAATCTGCAACAGACAGCATCAGAAGTGGCTAAATTCATAAGCCAGCCTCCTTTGACCTCTGGTGACCTTTTGACCTCGATAACTCCTGAACGCTCCCTCACCCGACTGATCACCCACCATTTTCGGATTCCTGAGGAAAAATGCTTCTAGAAAAGTCAACTCCCGCTTTTTGCCCACCTTTCGGATAATACTCCCCCTTCTCCCTGTGGTCTAATATGGATCCAAACATTTTGACTGGAGCCACTCTAATTTTCAGGCATGGATTATTATTTGTGAATGTAGCTGCAACGGTCTAGGGGATCGATGTAATTCAAGTCGATACAGAGTGGGATTTCGGTTACAAAACCATTGGGCAACTTTGGAGTTGCTTAATTACTGACAAAATTAAACTAAACCACTGAAATAACAGGGAAACGCGTTGAGGTCGTCAAAGTTTTCAAACTTTTCCCTGGCGAGTTCCTACATGGTAAGTTCCGCTCCTTCCCCACTCTCGGGGGACTGGCGCCACCGTCTATAAACCGAAATATTTTTGGTCATTTCGAGCTCTGCCCCACTCACAGTCATTCAGTCTGTACGCCTATAGGAAGTGGTGTCATCGTGTCGAATCTTCATTTGCTGTAATTTTGTAGATTTACACACGAATAAAACCAATGATGTTTACCCTGGCAATTTCGCTCAACCGTCTCCCGTGCTTATCTAATTTATACGTCAACCGTATTTTTATGACATTGTTCTATACCAGATGGTCGGCGACTTCTAACCTGATGTTTGATCATTAACGTAAGAACGTTGAAGGAATCCTGCAAGGGTAACCTGTATAGTATAAATGGAACTAATATTAGTGTATTTATTGGCTGATTCTGTGTCCATTTTTAGACGTCCACATGGAATAATGTCGTCGCCCCACCCGTCCGTCCGTCCATCTGTCTTCTGTCACAATTTTTATCCGATTTTGCGGAAACTTGAATTATAGGTCTATCTCCCAAAGATCTCGATTCCTTTCGATATTGGAATGTATCGGACCATAACTTCATGGATTATGACCCCTGGTTGTACGAAAAATCACGTTTTTAGCTTATGGACAATCTAGAGGTCATAAATATCTTGGTTCCTTCTATTTTCGTAGATCCTGAATTATGGCCCCCGATTGTACGACAAATGGGGTTATTAGCTTGTGGACCCTCTAGAGGTCACAATTAATATCCGATTTAAAAAGCCGTCAGAATATATTACCCTTACACCTTGTTGGTGGTTGAGTTCGAATTTCTTGAAAATCGGACTAAAACTGACGGACAAAATGGCCGCTCCTCGCACACAAATAGTGTAAATATATGGTATATCAAGGTTGTGGATACTCTAGATGTCACAATTCTACTCTAATTTTGATGAAACTTGAAATACATGTTTATAACCCAAAGATCCCGATTCCTTCGATATTCGCGCATATCGGAGCGTAATTTCACGATCGTTTAAATGTATCACCGTTACACATCAATGAAGGTTGATTTCAAATTTCGTAAAAATCTGGACAAAATGGCTGGTCCTTGTGAGCAAATAGTGTAAAAGTATGTAAAACCATGGTTGCAGGCACTCAAGAACTCACAATTTTTATCCTATGTTGATCAAACTTGAAATGTTTTTAATCCAAAGATCGTGGTTCCTTTTTATATTTGTGCATCAGAATGTAACTTCATTGATAATGGCACCTGAGTGTACGGAAAATCACGTTTTTAGCTTGTGGCCCCTCTAGAGGTCACAATTTTTATCTGATTTAATCAACCGTATGAATATATCACCTTTATACCTTGATGATGGTGGAGTTCGAATTTCTTGAAAATTGGACCAAAACTGCCGGACAAAATGGCCACCCCTTGTACGCAAATAGTGTAAAATTATGGTATATCAAGGTTACAGATCCTCTAGAGGCCACAATTATTATTCGATTTTTGATGAAACTTTAAATTTATGTTTATATCACAAAAATCTTGGTTCCTTTCAATAATCGCGCATATTCGAACGTAACTTCCTGGATTATGGCCCCTGATTGTTCGCAAAATCGCATTATTAGCTTGTGGACCCACTAGAAGTCAGAATTTGTATTCATTTTCACAATTGTTAAAATATATCACACTCTAGAAATCAAAATTTTGATGAAACTTAATATATATATTTATGTCCCAAAGATCTTGGTTCCTTTCGCTAGTTGCGCATATCAGACCGTAACTTCCTGGATTACGGCTCCTGATTGTACGAAAATCGTGCTTTTTAGTTTGTGGATTCTCTAGGTGTCACAATTTTTTATCCGATTTTTAAAATCGTTTAAATATATCACTATTCCACCATAATGAAGGGCAAATTCGAAACAAAATGCCCGACTAAAATGTCCACTCTTTGTACGCAAATTGTGTAAAAGTGTGTAATATGAGGGTTGTCGAGCCTCAAGAGGTCACAATTTCTATCCAATTTGATGAAACTTAAAACATATCTTTATATCCCAAAGATCTCAGTCCCATTTGATATTTGCGCATTTCAGATCATAACTTTCTGGATTGTATGACAAGTTGCTTTTGGTTTATAAGCGTATTCTCTATATGGGCGTTTCTTGCCTAGCAGCCGCTATAAGTCAATTTTAATTTTCACCCAAGTCAGTTTTAATATAATTTGGTTTTTTTTATAATTTTCACCCAAGTCTATTTTCATATGATTTGTATTTTATAATTTCCACCCAAGTCAATTTTAATATAATTTAATATAATCTTTTTAATAATTTTCACCCAAGTCTATTTTAATGTAATTTAATATAATTTGGTTTTTTTTTATAATTTCCACCCAAGTCAATTGTAATTTCCACCCAATTCATTTGTAAGAACAAATCATATTAAAATTGACATTAAAAAAGCAAATTAAATTACTTGAGAGAAAATTATAAAAATTAAATTATATCAAAATTGACTTGGGTGAAAAAAAAAAATTATATCATTTTTTCATGTCCCTTATCAGCCACCGTATTCATATGTATACTTATGTATTCATATGTATTCGTTGCATCTAGTGTTTATTCCAATTGAAAACGTGTACTTTTTAAAACTAATTATGATCTCAAATCATTAACATCGAGAGAACTTGGCTATGCTGGGTCGTTGCTAGGGGATAGCTGACAGCTTGGAAAAGCATAACATCTGGTGAAATACAGAACACTGGAGTTTTGTGATTGTAAAATGAATCATAATATAAATAAAGTTAAAGATACATTATGGGAGATTTTTATAAGGAGTTAGCTATTCTTGCTATAACAGTTCAAAGATAGATGATGAAAGAAGAATATATTGAAAATTTCAGTCAAATTACTTTATTCTGAACATAGTTATCACCACTGTTATTTTTGACTAGAAATGGTATAGATTTCTATGCGTACGTAACTAACGTACGAAAATTAAATGATAGCTAGCTTTTTTTTCGCACGTATACAATGAATAGCCATTTTGCTCAGTAATCCCAGCCAGAATTTGGCTTTTTTTTTAAAAAATTGCGTTAAAGTTTTAAATTTTTGTTTAGAACTGTAATAAATTAACTGTTAGTCAACCCCCGTGCCTAAAACATTAACAAAATTGATTGTGTATATCTGAAATAGACACGACCGACGCACTAAATAGTGCCAATATGCAGACGTCAAATTTAGAGTTGTAGATGTTATTTCTGTGAAAAATCATTGGAAGAAGCGATAAGACGTTATGGCTGTACGGATTATCCAGTCCTAAAGGCTGAAGGAAGGCTTGTTTACAATGTAACACTGTGTCTTGTAATGCTGACATTTTTTTGTTGATGTGACCTCATGACCTGTGACGTTTAGATAACGTCATATGGATATCATGGCTATTCACTGTGTCAGAGTCACTGCGGTTTTTCTATAAAATCCTAGAAAGGAACAAATCACGCGACATATACGGGTCAAACAAGTTATCTGCCGAATATGGTATTCGATTTTATGTTGATTAAAATTTTTACAACGGTCAGGTCAGCTCACAACTATGGTAGATAGAATTCATATTAAATATAATTACATTCAAACGATAAATCTATGAATAACTCAACGACAATTTAATAGCTGGTATACGTGCATACTCACAGCTACTCTGAAGGACATGCAGTGACCTGTATAATGATAGGGATGTATTGTAGTAAATACCAAACTCGTATGTATAGCCCGGTTTACTTTTAAATTGATAAAATATTGTCACCACTCAACCCAAGTACCTACCAATTTTCCTGCTGAATTTGCGATATTGCCGTATTATAATAGGAACATTATACAAATTTGAAGGAAGAAATACCTATAATAATTTATGAGAAAAACTTGTTGAATTTTGAGTGATTATCACGCCTGGTGCGGACTTGAATCAATCTCATCAACATCGTGAATTTGACCTGGAAAAGTTCTCACAATCTTCAATTGGCTTTCTTATGGTAATTTTCGTCGGGGCGTCGGTACGCGGTGGGTTTCTTGGTTTGGCACCCATGATCTCGTCAGGTGACCGCCTAAGCTCAGGTCGATCAGTTACGTCATTTGTGGGAACGGGTCACAACAGCAACTTCTATTGCAGCAGCAGTTCGTGGACGGTGTAGGATACCAGACCAGGTAGTTCGTAACCGCCTACGTGAAGTCGGATTACGTGCCTTGCCAACAGATGCTAAAACGATCTTCTCGTTGAAAGCACCTGATACGTTTAGTCTACTTTCTAGTGGTAGTCATGATATTGGGTTTTCTTGTCTCGTGTGGACAAGATATCAAATACCTCGATGTTTCATTCTTTAAATGGATCGAAAGGTCTACGTCATTTATCTGACCAAGCTACTGCGCAATTTCAGATTCAACATTTAAGATTTTAAGAAAAATTTACAAACGTTTCTTTCTCTAACTGAAGGTCGAAAGTTGCTCTCATTACATGATTGCCGAATGTTTAGCGCGTCTTGGTTGTACGTGACAAGGAGTAAGGTCGCCTGTCCAAACTCGTATGGAGCGGAATTTTCCCCATAATTCTAAATCCTAACCTAGTAATGCGTATGCTAATATGCCTACTTCTATAACAAATGTTAAATTGGCTATTTAAACATGTAAAAATACTAATTTATATTACTTATTTCTTAAATATTGCAGTTAGAATTTGTATTTTGTTCTCTTTCCATTATTAGTTTTAATTTATTGTAGTCTGTTTAGTTTCGTTAACATTTTGACATTTCACAAATGTTGCGCGGTAAAGCTGTCATAATTCTAAGCCAAATTTTGCTAACAGACGGCGCTGTTTACAATTGTATGGAGGCTGATTGGGGACATGCAAAATCTCGCCCTTTTCATAACCCGACATAGACCAAAATCATAAACTATTCTATATATGTTTAAAATATATAAATAGGATTCTCTGTCGTGCATTTATCATAATAATACTGCTAAATCGATCGAGTTAGCATCTTGTGTTTCTAAAAGAACAATAAAATATATAGTTATAAGAACTAATTACGTCATGCACGGGAATGAATAAATAAATATAAATAGGTAATCATTTTTCGCCTCAAATGTATGAAATATTTTAGGCACATAAGTAAATTTTTTTTTTTGATATTATTTTAGCTTTTTATCGGGTCAAACTTCGGTGGGTATGTCCCAGACTCGGTCTCGGGTTCGCTGCCGGTGTAGGAAGAGAAAGTCCCTCGATTTTTCCACGGGTTTAACGTCCTATATTCTTCTGCACCTAACCTGGGCTAAGGAAAGATGGGCATGCGCCATACAGTGTGCTATGAGGGAAATTTTGCTCGGGTAGCGGCGCTACGGCCAATGTGTACACGGGACCTCGGTTTTTCGTCCCTTCGGTTCCTGAAGTGGAACAATGTCTAGTCTTTCTAATGGCGTGCACGTAAATGAACCCTGGACGTTGGAATTTGAAATAATAATGGGCCGTAGCGCCTCTGTCCGTGCAAAATCACTTCACACTACACACTTCATGGCTTGTTCTCGCCTTGATGCTGAACGACGGGACGTTAAACTCGATTTCATTTAAAGATAAATTAAGGAAGAATAGATAGGCCCAAAAAGCTGACTAATGTAAAGGGAATTTGCTGAAAATTTCAGTTTCACTCTGACCGAGAATTTAGCGATTGAATTTTGCGCATAGCCTCGATCATCGTTACTAAAGTCGGTAAGATACAAAAAGAAACCCACATAGTCTCGATTATCCATTTTTTGATTTAATCATGAATCAGCGTTGAGCATCAGATCGGATCTTTATACAGTAAACATCGCAGGCTAAAGGTGACATCGACAATCGGTAATGCAGATTCTGCTCTTGCATAATGTATGTTTAATTTCCAAATCACCGGGTTGTCTTATGAGGTAGAGGGTCTCTTTGGGCATTGGGCGAACGATTCGCCCCTTAAATTGATCTTATTAATCTCATTCCAAAGTTTGGGTTTGTGGGTGGGTGAGGTGTGTCTGTGTGGAGTGGGCGGGGTGTGGCTTTGCTTTAATATTTATATCTGAATTATCATTCCCTGTTTCTCAATCCAATCTCAAATAAAATAAAATAAAATATTGTTTATAAATCAAAACAAACACAAAATAGCTTTTTTCTACCGGTGTATTTCTATATTATTTAAATAATATAAGAATAATTTACTTTTGTACGTAACATATTTTATATATCTTTAGCCAATTACTTCTCACAAAAATATTGAGAACGAATATTGCAAAAAAAGGAGACTAAATCAATCGATAAGGCCGTATCGGGGGCAAATGCACGAAAAAGTATCATATTTATTCCTCTGAAAAATATGTAGAATAATTTGCCTTTGTACAAATTCTAACTGCAATATTTAAGAAATAAGTGATATAAATTAGCATTTTTACATGTTTAAATAGCCAATTTAACATTTGTTAGTAAGAAGTTACATGCATAAAAATAGAAGTAAACATATTAGCATACGCATTACTAGGTTAGGATTTAGAATTATGGGGGAAATTCTGCTCCATAATCTCGAGGCTTTTCTCCTCCAATTGTCAATATATTTTCTATAGTTTTAAGGTAGTTAAATAATTTATAGGTTTTAGGAATGGTACAGTATTGCTGATCGGTCAGTGTGGATTCTGTTTAATCCAATAATATGTGTATGTATGTAAAAGGGATTTCAATTAACACGTGATTGAAGTTATATATTTGCCCACGTTATAGTTTTTTTTTTCTATTTATCGTCTATTCAGTAAACTTGTCATAGTAGTGGCGTGTGCATATTGAATACGCACCATACATTAAAAGTTAAATTCACGGGGAACGAATCTATGGCAAGTTTGGCCCTTTAGTAACGTAATGATCAATTTGTGTCATGTGATATAACATTATGTTTATTAGAAACGAGTTTTATTTGACGAGAAGTCTTTATTCAAGCGGTTGGTTATTTCACTGTCTACTAGACCTCAACAAATGTGTTATTACTCAGCTGTAAGTTTGATTTTATTTTACGTATATTTGCTGAACAAGATATTATGTTATTAGTTTTAATTATTTCGTTTTTATGTATAACTCTATTTTCACAAGACTACATTAAAGTTACATTATGGGAGATAAGACAAAGAGATGGCAGTTCTCACTATAATAGTTAAAAACTATGGTAAAGGTAATTTGCTGAAAATTTCAGTGAAATTGATCCACTGTTTGCCGAGAAAAAAGCGTTTGAAATATTCACATAGCCTCGGTCATCATTACTCAAATCATTAATATAAACGGCATAGTCTCGATTATCCACTTGATTGATTTAATTATCGACGGCCATTAAGCGGCATATTTGAATCTAATCCAGCTTACATCGAATGCTAGCGTTGACATCGAGAGTTTATTATGGTCTGGATAAGTTAATTAATGTCTAATTAATTATTTAGATAACATTTCAGGCCTAAAGGAAGACCTGTAATAAGCAGGGGCCTGTTTCACGAAATTTGAACTAAGATACAATCCAAATTTTAGTAATTTGATTGGATAATATTTGATTGATTTTAGTGTTTAGCCAATCAAAATTAAAGAATCTACTAATATTTGGATTTTATCTTTAGTTAAAATTTCATGAAACTGGCCCCAGATTTTGCTCTTGCATAATGCTATTTTAATAGAACGTTTTCGTGTAATCCCCCCCCCACCTTTGTATAATATGGGGAGTAGCAGGGGTTGTATTTCTAACTGCTTGTTGTTAGATATGGATGCTAATAGTAAGTGCAGGAGAACGGCGCACCTCAAAAGAACCCCTGATCATATCCATACGTCACCAACTGTTTCCCTCCCTGCTCGCCACGAGAGACGGGTGAATTGCTAATATTAAACCTGCTAATCACTAGGTGGCGCTAATTACTACCCATAAACTCCAAATGATTAGGACAATCGATTACCCATATATGGTATTGGCCTGTCACTCACTGGGTGACGTTTACTGCCCACGCTGTGTATCACCCATGTATGGAAATGGGCGGAGTTTGTTTGAGATTGTCTATTCACAAGAGCAGAATAATGAGCCATCTAGCCCCGCCTTACATTAAGCCTGTTACGCTTTCGTTTGAATGTCGTCCATAGCAACGACCCCTATGTGTCGATTTTAATGAGCTGTGGTCGTGTTATGTAGGGGTGCATACTTAGCTATATAGATGAAGAGTTCTGAAATTTGAATAAAATATATTACGATTAAAAGTGTAATAATTTTGACCCTAAGGTTACAAGTATTTTTATATTTTTTATTATATAAGGTTATTAGTACTTTTATATTATTTTTTTTTAAATATATGGTAATTAGTATTTTATATTAGTCAGTGATCTGATTTGTATTTTTTATCGTTGTTTGGTTCAATTAAAATACATGTGGATGCCGTGGTGCACAGACTGTAAAAGATCCGTCATCGTACGTTTTCAGTGTTCTGGCTACTGCATGATTAAGTTGAATTTCTTTATTATCTCGTAAAGAATGTGTGGACACACGGACACTCACGAACTCGGTCAGGTATGCCGGTGCACCTCCATGTATTGCTTTGAATGCGATGCACAGAATTATGAAGATGATGCGGGCATCAACTTTGAGCCAGTGCAGTCTGTACAGAACAGGAGTGATATGTTCACGCATCTTGGTTCTGGTGACGAGTCGAGCCGCCAAATTTTAAATAAGTTGAAATTTCTTGATCTGCTTAGGAGGAAGGCCAAAAAGCAGACTAATGCAATAAACTAAACGAGATGTCACAAAAGCATGGATCAGTTTGTCAGTCGTCTGCAGGTCCAAAATCTTAGGAAGTTTTCCTATTCCCAAAGCATGGGACACCGACCTACACATACTAGAAACGTGAGTCTCCAAGGTACCGCCTGAATCAATCATTACACCCAAATCACGAACGATTTCGGAAGGATGAACTGTGAAGTCACCAACCCGGACACCACCCAAGGCCCCATCAGCCCTCTTGTACTTAGATCAGAACCAAACAAGTTCGGTTTTGTCGTCATTCAATGACGAATCTCATCCACACAGGCATCAACACGGACAGTACAAGAAGTGTCAGTGAGCGAGCCACAGACGAAGTACAGTTGGGTGTCATCAGCATAAATTATACAATTTAGTCCGTGACGACTAATGACATCCTCAATGGGTGTCAAATATAATGAAAAAAGCATGGGACCTAAAACAGATCCCTGTGGTACACCGAAATTTAACGGTTTCGACTCCGACACGACTGAACCGATCACTACTCTCTGCGTGCGTCCCTTGAGATACGAATTCAGCAACTATTATATTTTTATTAGGAAATCACATGGAAATTATTTGTAATTAGGAAATCACATGGAACTAAGTTGCGATTCACGCAGGCGAATGACACTGACACAACTTTTAACACTAGATAATTTTTTCTACTTCGCTAATAATTAATAGAGGGGAGTTATTATCATAATATAGTAATTCTGAAATGTTCGATGTGTTTGTGTGCTCTCTCTCTCGTCACGGTATATAATTGTATATAATTGTATTTTTGTATTTCTATGTTTACCGATGAACCAGATGATCAAGTTTAATACAGTTTTTATTTGAATATTTCTATGAATAATTTTATTTCTAATGACACAGTTGTTACGAGATTGATTTCCACCTTTTTGTTCGTCATGGCGTGAGAAATCTTCCTCTATAAGTCGACTGAATAGTTTATTTATTTATTTTTCCAAGAGGCATATCAAACATGACCATAGAGGTGATAATATGAAGTTACATGATAATAAGATGATAAGATGTGAGGGTTTGATGAGAGAAAAAGTAATGATGTCATGAATGACCAGCCTCTTGAGGATGACCCATAAAAACCTGCTTAGATTAAAACTAGGTTTATTTCCAATGGGGTCCTTGGAGGAAGATGTTTCATTTATGAACGATGATGGGTGAAAAATGACAATAAATAGTGAAATATGAAATGTGTGTGCACCATAAGGGGTGTGAAGTTCGAAGGGGTATGAAAGACATTGGATTACACATACATAATAAAAAAAACCCCCAAAACATTTGTTTTTCTAGCAAGTTTTGTTTAACATTTTTCTTAAAAGTGACTATGTTTTCTATTGATTTAAGTTGGTTTGGAAGTTCATTCCAGGCCTGAATACTTGAATAGTAGAAGGTTGAATATTGGGTATTATTTTTGCATTTTGGTACAACATAATTATAAATGAAATGGGGTTTAACGTCCTACTCTTATGCACCTTACCCGGGCTAATGGAAGACGGGCTAATACTTGATCTAGTACTATGTAGATGAGAATCCCTGACTAAGCGAAAATTGGCTTTCATGTACACCGGAGACACATTATGAAAGATTTTGTGAACATGGTTCAATTTCAGTTGTCTGGCTCTATTTTCAAAATTTAAACTATTTAGATCTTTATACAGATTTGGGATAATTGAATCTCTGGGACCTAAGCCGTGTATGAATCGGATAACTTTGTTGTGAATAATTTGCAGTTTGTTCTTCAATTTCTTGTTTAAGCCCGAAAACCAAGCTGAACATGCATAATCTAAGTGGCATTGTATAAGGGCATTTGTTAATAATTTCCTAGTATACTTTGTTAGAGACTTGTTATATCTTAATAAGAATTTCAGTCTGGTATTGACCTTATTAATAATATTGTTAACTATTAATTCATCAGAGAGATAATGATCAATATATAGACCCAGGTATGTTACACTATCTGTTGCTTGAATGACATGATCATTACACACTATTTTAAAATTATTAATTTCCTTTAGTTTTCTACTTGGGCCAAATAACATACATCCAGTTTTACCTAAATGAAGGGATAACTTATTGTTTACTAACCAATCTGAACAAGCCTTTAAGGCTTCGCTAAATTTTATAGCTACTATTTCAGGATTTGAATGCGAAAACAGGATGGCACTGTCGCCAGCATATAAAATTAATTTACAAGGGGCTGGTATGCTATTGATCATGTCATTCACATAACAGAGAAATAACAAGGTACCCAGGATGCTGCCCTGTGGAACACCACAAGAGATGTCCAAGGGGTCTGAGAAAGTTTACCAACGTTGACAACTTGTTTCCTGTTGGAAAGATATGAAAGAAACCATCCTGTTGATCGAACGCCCATTATTTCAAGTTTTTTAGTTGTCAATATTAAATACTCCTCTTTAGTGTTATTTACAGCAAAACATCATACAATGGGTCAGTCATCGTACTGTTTGTATGGCTAGGGAGCCTATTGTGGTCATGTTATTATTTCCAGGTCAAAGATGCTTTCTCGCCTCGGAAGGTCCACTCTCGACTTCTAGCTCCCTCAACTTGTCGCGCCCTCGACTTCTCGCCCCCTCGTTCACTCGACTTCTCGCTCACTCTACTGCTCCAACCGCGAATAACCAACTGAAGAACGAATAAGCAACTGAAGAACGAATAACCAACTGAAGAACGAATAACAACTATTAAAATGTCCATAATCCTGTTGTTTATGTATAGGATATTAACTTACCCAAGGTTGATATGATAGAGAACACGCGGGCGAAGGCCAAGGGTTCTCTATCATATCAATCCGAGGGAGAGTAGGTTTATATCTGACATATACAACGTTCACCCTTAAATTTAATGGACTCTTCTAAAAAAGCCAACAGTAATTGGATAATTGCTCGGTAGTTTCCGCCAAATAGCGAGAATTACCGATGTAATATTGCGCGTGTTTTTGTTTACACGTCGCCATTTTGAATTGAAAGCAAGAACAAAATGGATAATTAAACGAAGCCAGACGAATAATCAATCCTTTTTAGTCATCATATTGACGATGGAATAGATGTGGATGCAAATATGATGAGGATCTATCCAAAGCCTGAAGAAAATTTGGATCAAAAGGCAATCTTTTCCGATATTTCTGACAATGAACCGTGATTGAAATTTAGGTATGTTCAGAGAAGGATTTGACCGACTTGTTTAAGTGGACTGTATCCAAAAATACTTTACAAAGGAACTTTTGAGCGATAAATACTTTCAAATCTTGCAGTGTGTGGAGAAATAATGTGGGCGGAAAGAAAATTCTGAAAGATATCTTACACATGGAGTATGGATAACCGATTTAAATATGCCGATAAGTACACCGTCTATTTCGTTACTGAATGCTACAAACTGTACCATAACTTTTTTTATTGTCAAAAGAATAAAATTTTATTTCTGTGTTCTTTGTATTATTTCGATCATCTACATTATCAGCGGCTGATATGAGCCGAATATATCGACCTTGGATGACGTCATCAGCGGTTGATATGAAATATCAACCTGTCAGGACGTCATCAGCGGTTGATATGAACCGAATATATCAACCTCTGATGACGTCATGAGAGGTTGTTATAAGATATAACTGCTATGGACATCAAAGAAAAAAACTACTACCAGTTGTATATATGATTATAAGCTACGTCTACACTAGCAGCATTCACCGTCTACACTAGCCTTTTAAATCCCGGTTTTTTCCTAAAAGCCGGCTTTTTCAATTTCTCAATCGTAAAAGCCGGCTTTTTAAAATCCGGCAATTATTGAGGGATTTTTCAAAATCAAAAAGCCGGCTTTTTCAAAAAACCGGCAATTTTATGTGTGTAGACGGTAAATCCGGGATTTATCAAGTACCCGGATGTCATTATCTCTGCAAAATTGACTGAAGCCGATGGCGTAATAAATAAACCGGAAGTTCCACAAATAACGAAGGTCGGTGTTCATCGTCTTTTTCCGTTCAGTCAGTGTAGACGCTACACTTGAAAAAGCCGGGTTTTGAAAAAACCGGGTTTTTAAAAAGCCGGCTTTTTCAAGCCTAGTGTAGACGAAGCTATTGTGTCACTTTGTAAAGTGGCCATACTATGTATAGCACTATTACCTTGGTCACGACAAACCAAAACAAACCTGTAACATAATTGTACGTTACACTTTCTGTAAAAAGACATTAAAAAGAATAGGTAGGCTTAACAATATACTTTATCACGGTCCAAAATTCTTTGTTTCACTTTATGCTTCAATTATGGACTGTAAATGGACATTCATTATGTGTTTTATATAAAGCAGAAAATTGGGAGAAGCTGATTAAGGTTCCAATGTTCCATGTGAAAAACATATGACCATATTTGTAAAATTAGCTCTGACATCATGCCTGGCAAATTCTTATTTTATTCAAGGCGCAATAACGATATCATTTTAAAAAGAAAATGGTAGTTCTTGATAAACAAAACAATGAATGTATTATCTATTTGACCTATCTTACCAATTAGAAACCAATAGTATGCAGGGCAATGAGTACTACTACTAGGCGGGCGGGAATCTTAAAAATGTTAGAATTTACAGGTTTCATGAAATTATTAATCATAACATTATTCAGGAATTAGTTCAAATCTACATCAACATTGATTAACTAGTTTAATTTAAAGAATCATTGGGTACTTGTCTTGCAGAAAACCGCGTGGATGGGAGGTGGTAAGGAGACTGTTGTTAATGTTATAAATGGCATTGGTGATATTTTAAAAATAAATCTACCTACCGAAATAGTCTCTTTTGAACCTGTTTCGTTTGAATTTGGTCATAGAGGCACTATAACTCCATCCGTTCGATTATTTAAATAATCGTTCAGGTCATCTATTTCTTCATTACCAACAGAATTCTTGTATAATCGAATGGTCGCCACCAAGAGTGGTTTCCTCTTGTTAGTCGTGAAGGAGAGAGAACCTGATGGGACTAAAACAGGGGGCTCTTGTACGCATTGGTGTGTACGTAAAGGAACCTTGGGTAGTTGAAATTCGAAATAATTGTCCTGGAACATCATAGATTTTATGGCGTACGCCCATCTTCATAAGGAAATTAAACACCATTTAGTACTTAAGATAAATACTGGTTTTTTTTATATTTTTCATACACAGATACAGATGAAAAATGGATCCAGGTAAATAGACGATAAACTAGTTACTACATGTATGACATCAAACGAACTTTGGCGTCATTATTTACCAAAGGTTGTACCAATTCAGTACAATAAAATAAAGTGTAAAAATATATATTTGTATTTAATCTAGAGGTAGATAATCAGAATAAGTTATTTTTATTTGATTGGCCCTAATGATATTCCGTACATAATGGAGTAATTACTGGGTAGCCTTTATGAGTATATACAACGGATATATTTTAATTATTTGTTTAGTCTCATTATGAAACAGTGCAAATATCAATCCGAATTTTACATAAAACGTTTTTGGTAAAATCAGGACTTCACACGGTAGTTCAGGTCATATTTCTTACAACTAATAAGTCAGTAATGTGTTTACCGTCTATTTCCATTGAATTATAAATTATGCATGACGTAATGACTTAATACAATTCAAATATCCTCCTGCGTCGTTATCAATCGGTTGTTGTTAAATACAATAACGTTCATTGTTAATGTAAACTTTAAACGATAAGTTCTGAACAAAGCTATTTAAAGGCGAGAGTGCATGATTATTGTCTATATTTATATTTGGTTGGATAGTCGAATGGTCTAAAGTCTGCACTTACAATTGGCGTGGGTTTTCTCTGGATCTTTCGGTTTCTTTACACGTACATTGGTTTTATTCTGGTAGGTTTCACCTTTAATAAATGACCATTTGTTTTTTAATTTAGAAAATCTACCAAAGCAGGTGGCCAGTTTAACGAAACACAGCGGATTGTTACGAACTACACTTGCAGATCCCATTGAAAGTGTGGCACACAAATTAAATGAAAGTTTTACTATTAATGATAAACAATTGAAGGGCATATTAAAAACAGCCAAGACAAAACCAGAGGACGGTGTATCTCAATTAATAGGCATAATAAAGGGCGGCAGCCAGGAACATTTTCATGACTTTATCCAATGTTTGAATGACATGGGATATACAGGATTGGTTGAGAAGCTCACAGGTTTGTACATGTATTAAATGTCTCAGTGGTTTTGTATGCATGTGTTAGTTGGTCATTGGTTACGTAATATTTTCAGGGTGTCAGTTTTGATTTCGTAATTCTCTAATGGGAGTTTGATATTGGCATTAATCAATCAAAAGTAGAGAAAGAAACCATTATGATTTCTGGTGAAAATTCTCAGGTGCGTTCGCCTTTAATCCACCTTAATGTAATACACCCAAGAGACTGAACAGGTTTCAAATGTAAACCTGCACTATAATGTACCCCACCGAGAATAATATTTTTATAATATTTTTATATGCGGAAAATATAGTAAAGCATAATGGATTATGTAAGAGATAACATCTACCTAATGCAAATCATCAATTCGACATTTACTGAAGTAACGACCAATAACAGACACCCGGTTTAATTTCATTTCACTGATAATTCCGTTGAAGACGAAACGTTATTATATGAGACTGTGAGAGGACATCTGACAAATCATCAAAATAATTGACTGTCACTAGATAAGAGAAAATGAGAAAAATAGGAAATGCTCGTTCATTCACTTGATTTTATTTATTCTGTACTTAATGAAAACATGGTAATGCACTGATTTTTTCTAATATGTTCGTTTTCTCTAATTTGTGTCTGTTATTGTTCGTTACTTCAGTCAGTTATATAGAAGGATAACTCGTATTTGCCATTTTGGGCGTCACTTCGGTTTTTTTTAAATGCCACTTACACAAATACTTGTATTTTTGGTGACAAAAACAACTTTCATAAACTTTTTGAAAAACTTGATTGTATTGAATCCTTCATAATCAAGGGATTTATTTAAATCATCGAATTCCATCAATTAAAAAAAGCCTTCAATCTGTTAATAATAAACGAATTATCGTCTTACAATAAGACATAATGGAAATTCCTTTTATATGATTTATTCGATAATAAATTGTATATACTTCAATATAATTATGTTAAACTGTAGATTAATATGTAGATAACAACAAGCTAGTCGGTATTACTATAATAGTTCAAAAACAAATCATGAAAAATGATTACATTAAAAAATTTTTTTAAATTACTTTATTTTTGGCTAAGTTATGATTGTGTGAAGATGAATCTATTAAGGTTTAATTGGAATAAATGTCTATCTGATTAATAATATTAGATGATTTCTGATTGTAGCTCATCAAGGTGCTTCACATACATAATAGAGCGGCGGACCAATAAGTACACAGAATTGCTTGAACATTTGTATTCTGCATCGCCGATAGTCAGTTTAATTTTATTCCTAGCAATGGCGGATTCAGTTTTGGGCCCCAAAATTACAGTAAAGAATATTCACATATTTTTCTGTTTCTATGAAAGTGTAAATTTAAGTTTTGTGCTGGTCTGGTTATATAGTTGATGAAATTCAATTTTATATTCGGAGTCCAGATATGCGCCACACACCATTAAAAATAGTTCTACCGTGGAAATATATATTTTTATTTAATCTAGAGGTAGATAATCAGAATAAGTTATTTTTATTTGATTGGCCCTAATGATATTCCGTACATAATGGAGTAATTGCTGGGTAGCCTTTATGAGTATATACAACGGATATATTTTAATTATTTGTTTAGTCTCATTATGAAACAGTGCAAATATCAATCCGAATTTTACATAAAACGTTTTTGGTAAAATCAGGACGTCACACGGTAGTTCAGGTCATATTCCTTACAACTAATAAGTCAGTAATGTGTTTACCGTCTATTTCCATTGAATTATAAATTATGCATGACGTAATGACGTAATACAATTCAAATATCCTCCTGCGTCGTTATCAATCGGTTGTTGTTAAATACAATAACGTTCATTGTTAATGTAAACTTTAAACGATAAGTTCTGAACCAAGCTATTTAAAGGTGAGAGTGCATGATTATTGTCTATGTTTATATTTGGTTGGATAGTCGAATGGTCTAAAGTCTGCACTTACAATTGGCGTGGGTTTTCTCTGGATCTTTCGGTTTCTTTACACGTACATTGGTTTTATTCTGGTAGGTTTCACCTTTAATAAATGACCATTTGTTTTTCAATTTAGAAAATCTACCAAAGCAGGTGGCCAGTTTAACGAAACACAGCGGATTGTTACGAACTAAACTTGCAGATCCAATTGAAAGTGTGGCACGCAAATTAAATGGAAGTTTTACTATTAATGATAAACAATTGAAGGGCATATTAGAAACAGCCAAGACACAACCAGGGGACGGTGTATCTCAATTAATAGGCATAATAAAGGGCGGAAGCCAGGAACATTTTCATGACTTTATCCAATGTTTGAATGACATGGGATATACAGGATTGGTTGAGAAGCTCACAGGTATGTACATGTATTAAATGTCTCAGTGGTTTTGTATGCATGTGTTAGTTGGTCATTGGTTACGTAATATTTTCAGGGTGTCAGTTTTGATTTCGTAATTCTCTAATGGGAGTTTGATATTGGCATTAATCAATCAAAAGTAGAGAAAGAAACCATTATGATTTCTTGTGAAAATTCTCAGGTGCTCTCGCCTTTAATCCACCTTAATGTAATACACCCAAGAGACTGAACAGGTTTCAAATGTAAACCTGCACTATAATGTACCCCACCGAGAATAATATTTTTATAATATTTTTATATGCGGAAAATATAGTAAAGCATAAAGGATTATGTAAGAGATAACATCTACCTAATGCAAATCATCAATTCGACATTTACTGAAGTAACGACCAATAACAGACACCCGGTTTAATTTCATTTCACTGATAATTCCGTTGAAGACGAAACGTTATTATATGAGACTGTGAGAGGACATCTGACAAGTCATCAAAATAATTGACTGTCACTAGATAAGAGAAAATGAGAAAAATAGGAAATGCCCGTTCATTCACTTGATTTTATTCATTCTGTACTTAATAAAAACACGGTAATGCACAGACTTTTTCTGATATGTTCGTTTTCTATAATTTGTGTCTGTTATTGTTCGTTACTTCAGTCAGTTATATAGAAGGATAACTCGTATTTGCCATTTTGGGCATCACTTCCGTTTTTTTAAATGTCACTTAGACAAATACTTGTATTTTTGGTGACAAAAACAACTTTCATAAACTTTTTGAAAAACATGATTGTATTGAATCCTTCCTAATCAAGGGATTTATTTAAATCATCGAATTCCATCAATTCAAAAAAGCCTTCGATCTGTTAATAATAAACGAATTATCGTCTTACAATAAGACATAATGGAAATTCCTTTTATATGATTTATTCGATAATAAATTGTATATACTTCAATATAATTATGTTAAACTGTAGATTAATATGTAGATAACAACAAGCTAGTCGGTATTACTATAATAGTTCAAAAACAAATCATGAAAAATGATTACATTAAAAGTTTCTTTTAAATTACTTTATTTTTGGCTAAGTTATGATTGTGTGAAGATGAATCTATTAAGGTTTAATTGGAATAAATGTCTATCTGATTAATAATATTAGATGATTGTTATGATTGTGTGAAGATGAATCTATTAAGGTTTAATTGGAATAAATGTCTATCTGATTAATAATATTAGATGATTTCTGATTGTAGCTCATCAAGGTGCTTCACATACATAATAGAGCGGCGGACCAAAAAGTACACAGAATTGCTTGAACATTTGTATTCTGCATCGCCGATAGTCAGTTTAATTTAATCCTAGCAATGGCGGATTCAGATTTGGGCCCCAAAATTACAGTAAAGAATATTCACATATTTTTCTGTTTCTATGAAAGTGTAAATTTAAGTTTTGTGCTGGTCGGGGTTATATAGTTGATGAAATTCAATGTTATATTCGGAGTCCAGATATGTGCCACACACCATTAAAAATAGTTCTACCGTGGACATTTTTAAAACAAAATCAAAACCAAACTTTTTATAAGGACTTTTTATAGTAATAATAACTTTTAATTATTGTTTTATGTGTGTTTATTGAAATATGAGTTTACAAGAACTTCTGAACTTTTTATAAAAAAAAAAATATTTATATTAATAAGAATTGTTATTATCATTAATAATTTTTGATAATTGTTTTATGTGTATTTATTGACAACTTAATATTTAACTTTATGTAAGAACTTCCTAATACTTTTTATTGCTTTTTTTGTTGTGTTTAGGTGTATTTTGTGTTATTGTTCGGCGCTATCGGACAGCTTTTAGCTTGATTGTGGACGCCGTATTAATTATTACACGTATATGCCATATATTGTGAAGCCCGCTCATATTGTATTTATAAGATTTGAATACTAAGGTGGTCATTGAGAACAGATCAATCGTCTCGATCAAAATCTATAAGATTACTAATCATATAGAAATTCACCTAATGTGTGATTGCGCAAATGAAGATAACTGCCATAGATTTTCCTTATGCCCAGTCTATAAAATATACTCCAGTATTATCCTAGCTTTGATGTTGTATGCCAATCCAGATCATCCAAATGATAGTAATTCCAACATGTTCCTAAAAATACAGAAACACGTGGCAACCATATAATCAAAATAGCCACAATATTTTTATGAGAAATAAATAGTGCATGTGAAAACATAACATGTTATTTGTTGCTTGTTCTTATAGGTTACAAGAAAGATGGCGGTGATTCTACAATTAATAGAATAGAGACACATTCGAACATAGAGACTGTAAGTAATTTTATATTCTATTTTTGTCTATTGATCAGAAACTTTCAATAACTATACGTAGATTAATTACCAGAATTTACCCAACAAACCAACACCTGACCACTGAATATTATATTATATGAACACAATTACTGAGTTTATTACTGCGTGACGTTAGTACGTGGAAACTCTCGTCTTTATCAAGGAAATTATACAAATATATGAATGATATGAATGTATGAAATGAAATGGGGTTTAACGTCCTACCTGTATTCAAACATAGAGATAGCACAGTAGAATAAACTTTCAATCGTATTTTCGAAAAACACTGAATAAGTTTGATCTACAATTACTAAATTAGACATAGTATGTGCTTATAAATGTTACATTACCAAAATGTCTGTAACATTATGTGTTTCAAACAAAAAAAGCTAAGTTTCCTTTGTTTTGCTTTATTAGCCCAGTGAAATCCATCAGCTAGAACAGATAACAGATTTACCAAATCGGTTTGGTAAGTATTTAACAATATTCCGTGCAGTATTCCACACTTAGTTCCATTGTTAATTTACGCTTTTAATTTTCTACAAATTTTAATAGTCTGTAAGTTCTTGTAAACCCTGAAAATCATGTTTCCTAATATTAATCCTCACGATCTGGACATGGATTAACATTACTTTATAGCATTTGTGTTTCTTGAATGTAACCATTCCCTGCTAATGCACCTGGTTAGTAATATGGGCCTGTTAATTTTAATTACCTTACGGGCAACAAAATGTCTTGAGTAATATTACAATAGAGAATTCGACTTAATCAAGTAACATATCCCGAAACATTTTCTTTTAACACCGTGACCAGTTCCTTTAAGTTAACCCTAAGCTAGCTCTGTTGTTTTGTTATTAACGGTTTAGGAAGTTGGTTCCAAACTGTATACATACATAGGGGTCGTATTTGACAGCCTTCTCATTAAAATATGGCAGGGCATTGTCGTTTAAATTTTTTGCTAGGTGGATTTAATTATGACTTGGGTTAAAATAAAATATCACTGATAGCGCTGCACAAGTACACAATGCAATACACCCTCATATCCACCCTAGTTAGGCCGAGAACTGTAATAGTCGTTCACATGTGGACAGAAGCATTGAAATGTGCTTTGGTGTCCGTTTAGGACCATATTTGTACAAAATCAGGTTGGCCAATTACATTTTAAAAATGAATGACATTTTTCAAGATGGCTGACATTAGGCGTGTAGGCGTATTTCTGACAGACCACAGTTTGATTTGGGTTCCTCACTGTTAAAGGATTAAGACTAGAAATTGCTTCCCATGTTCTCGTGGATGGTTCGTTGGCCTTGGATAATATCACAAACAAAACCTGTTCTCATGCTACCATGTTTCTATTAAAAAATTGGCCTTGGTATTTATATACGAAAATCGATGACTCGATAAAGAAAATACAATGAACTAAAGGCAAGAAAATATACAAACTTCACTCGACATAAACTAGGTCATTTCAGGACTAACATATAGTTCAATTTATTTCAATAATTCGCTTACGCGCAGGGTTCGCAGGACTCAAAGATAACTGGCTTCGAATGTTTTATAACCTTTTATATAGACAATTATTCACATGGCAAGTCTTGTAACACTACGGTGTCGTTAAGAAGATGAATTATGAATTACTTCCACTTTGTGATACGGTCTTTGGTACTAGGGTGACACCCTCGTCTAGGACTTTCTTTGACTTCACGCTGTGATAATATAATCAATTAAGTCTGGAACACTTTTTACGTTAACTATGGTTTTATATCTTTATAACATCCATAATACAGAAAAATACACACATAGCTGTATATAAGCTAAACATAAGTTCTCTATCCAGTAGTTTGTGTTTTGTGGTTGTATTTCCTAGCCTCTGAGCGGCGGGGGCTGTAATGTTCCCCTGGGAACTACGAATGATATCCGAAGGGAAAATTAACCCCGCTCTTATTATATAAAGAGGGTACGTGCGTGAGTCATGTATCGAGCCCTGGGAAATTGACCAGGTACTTCCATTATCGGATTGGTCAGCTGGACAGACGCTACCCTGGATTTCAACACACTGCACTTATATGGGCACCTAGGAGGGTAGCTAACCACGTTTCTAACGCATGGGATTACCATATTTGGATTATCAGACTATGATATCATTGCCCGATTTTAAACTACCAGACATATCCTTATTAAAGGGGCAATAACACTCTTGCTGTAACTGAATAATATGTACCAATCTTCATTCTGGTCTACAAATTGTACTATTTTACATTATTCGAATCAATTGATGGCACAAATTTCATCTTAAAACACCTAATTAAAAAAATTGGAAAAATTCAACTAGGCCTTGAACGTTTTCACAATTTCACTATCAGTGAGACTTGTAAAATCTGTCTACAGACAGGAAACGGGGAAATCCCATTGCCGTGCATGCGTAAGACGTCACTTTACTACTGACCGCTCGCTTCTGGCTATGATATGATAGATCATGACTGACAGTTTAACTTTTAGAAAGCATAAACTGCTACGATGCATCCCAAACGATGATTCCATTCTTTCAGGTAAGTTTAAATTATTTACTTATACTTTCAAGCCTTCAAAACCGGGGACAAATTGCGAAGTGAATGTTTGGAATTTCGGTACTTGGTTTGTAAGTATATAAAGGGACAATACTTGCTGGCTTGGCAGCTCTAGAAAATAAATAACTTAGTGGATATTTTACCGAATTCGGCAAAGTATCTACTTTCGCTGTTTTACCGTACATCGTTTCTGATTGGTTTAATATTCACTTCCGTCACTTCCGTTCGACATGCGCAGTTGTGCGATTCTTGATATATTTCACCATTTTGATTACTCTGTCTTTCAAGTTTGGCGCAAAGCACGATTTTACTGGAAAAGCATAAACACCACTGACAGTCTTAGTACTTAAATTAAAAACCAAAATCCGCAGAAATGCGCCCTCGACCAAAATAGAGTAATATTCTAAATGTTTTCTACAATTTACGTTTATTATCTTATTCTCTTTTAAAAATAATTTTATCAAATTCTACCATAGAAGTCCAGGAATCAGAGAACTGCGCATGTCAAACGGAAGGTACGGCAAAATAGTAAATTAGAGTAAAGTGCCGAATTCGGTAAAATATCCACTGCCAATAAATAATAGTCTTATTCTAAGTACTAGACGTTTATTTGTCCTACCTGTTGTGTAAATTATCCATTACATCATATTTTACTTGTTCAGAGGGTTCGAAAATATTTTAAAATCCAAGTCACATTTGAAAAGGTTTACGTTAACTTTTCAAATCATGTAGTTGAATTTTTCCAATTCTTTAAATTAGGTGTGTTAAGATGAAATTTGTATCATCAATTAATTTGAATATTGTAAAATAATACAATTTGTTGGCTAGAATAAAGATTGGGACATATTATTCAATTACAACAAGAGTGTTATTGGGGCTTTAACGTATTATTCCAACAAATAAAATGGAAACAGTACATGGTAACAATAAGGAAAGTAAACGTGATCAAAGAGTGGAAACAAACAGTAAAATTAACTGGGGTAAAGTGAATATTGATGATATTCGTAAGACATTGAGGGATAACCAAGACGTGTTAACGAGCTCTTGCTTTGCGGACAACACTACTCTGGACAGCTTTGATAACTGTGTCGAAGGTTTTTCCAGATATAGAGTGGTTCAGAGACGCAATATTTGCCCTTATATAAAAACTGACCCGCTTATCTGTGTGATTGCTCCGTCGAGAAATCTTCTGAAGTGAGCAGAAGTTAGCGTCGCGCACGTGATTTCGGAAGTAACTGAAAGTATATACTTCACAAGAGTTATTTTTACAAACATGTATTGGTATATAACACCAAGTAAAAAATACACTCATTACGGGCTTCTACTTACGTGTTTATTTAATAGCGAACGTGAGCAAAAATTTCAATTTCACTCCTTGATTTGATTTTTGATTTTGGTGATTTAAATACAGAGCTAGCTGTAATAGCTTCGTCTCATTTCTAACTTTCAAGCAAGTGAAATCGCCAAGATATATTCACTACAACCTTTCGAGATTTACTTTTATTAAGTGTTTACAACCTTGGTTTACGTGACGATCTCTCCTGGTTAGGAAATAAATATTTGCTAGCTCTAAATACGCAGAACTATTTGAGACCGGAAAATAACCGAAACAAACTTTTTATTTGTAGTCTTTATTTTCCAGCCACTTTTCGGTAACATGGTGTAAATTATTTTCATAATCATAGTATATTATTTAATCATCCTGTAGCCATAGGCTTTGATCGACGGACTTATTTTTTTCTAGATTTGAGACAGCCCTGCAAGATATCGTCCACGGATGATTTGCTATTCAGCATTGGATTGGATAAGTACCCCTATGATTTTGAGCTCTGTAACAAAATACCTATGACAGAAATCACAAATAGGCTTATGCTAGACAAATGTTAATAAATTCCCGACAACTTCGCATTGGTATATCATGACTGCTTTACATGACGACTGTGTGACGTTTGGTGACAAATACATTCAAAATAGACTGGTCAGACCTGGTCAGACGTCATGACGACAAAGACTAGGAAGCTGAGTAAAAGTAAGGGTAAGTCCGCTAAATGTATTATTATTATTATTATTTATTACTTATAAGCGTTTATATAGCGCCATTTCCACAAAAGTGCTCAATGACGCTTTACAATAAACATAATATGATATAAAAAATATTGACAAAACAAATATAGGATTAAAAAAAAGGAAAAACATAAAAAGGTGTATAGTATACATAGAAGTTGAGTATAAAGAAGTAATGTATAAAATAATAGACATAATTATCACAGAGATGATTAATTAAAAGCCCTATTAAACAAGTGGGTTTTAAGAGAAATCTTAAACGATGACAGAGAAGTAGATGACCGAATGGAATAAGGAAGTTTATTCCATAGTTTGGGGGCAGCAACCTCAAAAGCCTTCTCGCCGAAACTGATGAGATTAGCATTTTTCTCAATGAGTAGCAGATTGTCACCGGAAGACCGTAATTGTCGACGAGGTTCATAAAAACATAAAAGATTACTAAGATAAATAGGTGCAATGTTATTTATACATTTAAAAACTAATAATAAAATCTTAAATTCAATTCTAAAAATTATAGAAAGCCAGTGCAATTTATATAGAATAGGGGTTATGTGATCCCTGTATACTGTTCCCGAAATAAGGCGAGCAGCTGAATTTTGTAATTTTTGCAGTTTTTCTAGATGTTTGAGGGGTGCGCCATACAGGACAGAATTAAATGAGTCAATACGCGAAGTAAGAAATGAATTTATCAGTGTTTTTGTGGCATCCAATGACAGATATTTGCGTATTTTAGCTATGTTTCTTAAACTAAAATAACTTATTTTACATATATTGTTTATGTGATTTTCCAGAGAAAAATTTGAGTTAAAAATTACACCAATATTTCGGGCTGACTGAGAAGGGACAATGCAGCTATCTCCTGCTTGTATTGATAGATCAAAGTTTAACTTTTTTCTGTTCAAAGACGACCCAATAACTAAGTATTCAGTCTTATCTGCGTTAAGTTTCAAAAAATTGTTGTTCATCCAGACTTTAATGTCCGCAATACAAGTTTCAATACTCAGCTTGGAAATGTCAAATGTCAAAATTATCCGAAATTAGTTCATCAAAAACGTCAAGATCATCTAACACAAGTGAACCGCCGTCTCTTGTTATCACTAGGTCTAGTGTGTGTCCCCGATTATGAGTTGGGACATGCACATGTTGTTTAAACGAATGGTTATTTAATAGGGCTTTAAACTGATTAGCAGATGTGCTTAATGAGTTGTCCACATGGAAATTAAAATCTCCAAGAATTAATAGTTCATTCGTACCACTAATGTTTTCCAGAAAATTAAAAAATTCATCAAAAAAAAAATCGTATGAAATCATACGATGATTTTCTTGACACCCCATTTTTGCCGGGATAGTTTACGAGACTCCATCGGCAGACACAAGTGAAATTAATTCAATAAATAGAGAGACTCGGACATCTGCCGATGCGACCTTGACAGATTAAATAGAAAAAAAAAGTATTTGCGGCGATTGTCAAAGTGTCATAAAAGCACGATCGCCAAGTTAAAAAAAAAATCGACTTCGGAAGACTAAAAAAGAAATGATTCGCATGAAGGCTAATAATGAAAATAAAAAACAATTGTCAGGTTTAAAAGAATGGTTGCAAGTCCAAACCTTTTTAGATGAACGAAGGAATTTTGTATGATGTCAAAAATAAAAGATACACAGCAGAATGCCATAATTTGGTCATGGAACTTAAAAATCTAAACGTTTCGAATGGTAACGTAGCAGCGGTTATAACATAACCGCATGTTTGGCTGTCGCGGGACTAGAATCTAATTACACTCCATCAAAATCTACAGTTCAAAGAATATCATGTGAGCGCGTCGGTGTATCTTTAAAATATGTTTCGGAAACCTTGAAGTCGGCAAAAAATAACATTTGAAGGAGTGGGTCTACTGTTAAAACAACTAAGCGTTTGCGCATGCGTACATATGTCAAATCCAATCGTCTCATAGAGTGTATTCTGTTACTTCGCAGTAAGGAAATAAACGGTGTTTTCCGACTGCGATAAAGTTATTTCGTTTCAGGGGCGTGCGTAGCTTGGAGCATATTTTTTTTAGTACAACCAAGGGACATAGCTCTTATTCTCACTAAGAGATAACTCCTTTGATTATGGAAGCCGGGACGATTTTGAGCCATTTATAACATATGTCCAAATGGCTATATATCCTCAAAAATCAGACGTGGCCAGACTTCCATTGTTGATGAATGAAGTTTTTATAGTAAGTCTTATCATCTAATGTCTTTACTGTTCCGAAATAGTGGCTGTTTGTTATAAAACATTTTTAGCCTGAACCACTCTACCAGATGTCTATCTGATTTGATATCAGTATACACTGTAAACAATGCACATGGAAAAAGCTTGGTATTTATATGATTTTTTGCGTAAATCGAATCCAAAAATATTTTATAAACTATTCAATAAACGCAAAACAAAAACGGACCCCAATTTAACTATAGGTGATTTCTATACTCATTTCAATAATTTGTCTTCAAACCTGCAGACTGTTAATGAAGGAATTATCAAATTTCTTACATCATATGATAACGAACCTGATAAAAATACCACCGATGAGATTTTTGATAAAGCGATAACCGAACATGAAATTAGAGAGTGTATTAAACGCCCACAACTAAATAAGGCTTCTGCAAATGACAATATTCAGAATGAAATTCTAAAATATGGCCAGAATGAACTCATGCCGTGTCTCCTTCGTATTTTCAATAATGTCTTCAACTCTGGCTACTTCCCGTCAGCTTGGGCAATTGGTAATATCATACCGGTTTTTAAAAAAGGTGATACGTCAGAGTTCAGACCTAGATAATTATAGAGGAATCACGATTGTTTCTTTTCTCGGTAAATTATTCACTTCTATTATTAATAATCGTCTATTAAAGTTTGATGCTAATGAGATGAAAATTACTAACTGTCGATTTGGGTTCCGTAAAACAAGTCCACTGTAGTCGCTATTTTTATTTTACAATCAATTATTAATTATTTCCTAAAGAAAAAACGTCGTCTTTACGCGTGCTTTGTAGATTACTGTAAAGCATTTGATTATTTAAACAGGTGTAATTTATGGTATAAATTAATACAGGAGGGAATTGGGGGTAAAACTTTGAAAATAATAAGGTCTCTCTATGATAAGGTTAAGTACGGAGCCCTTAAGTGCACGATTCCACTCTTATATAATTTTTTCGTACATGATTCCACTCTTATATAATTATTTCGTTTAAACGAATTATTAATTCGTTTAAACGAAATATTAATTCGTTTAAACGAAATATTAATTCGTTTAAACGAAACATTAATTCATTTTAACGAATTAATATTTCGTTATAACGAATTAATGTTTCGTTATAACGAATTAATATTTCGTTTAAACGGATTAATATTTCGTTATAACGAATTCATTATTTCGTTTAAACGAATTAATTATTTCGTTATAACGAATTAGTATTTCATTTAAACGAAATAATTATTCCTTTAAACGAATTAATCGTTTCGATTAATCGAATTAATCAATGTCGATTTAACACGTCGACTAACCCCAATGCTCCAAACACCGAAGTTGAAAAAAATTTGTTAAAGAAAACAATCGTGATCTCTATCGTTATCGATATACGGGATATACACGTGGTTCATTTTTATCTCAATAATTCGTTTGCGCGTAAGGATATGTAGCAGTGGGCCCGGGGAGAACCCACGAGGTTGGACAAGCGATCCCGCTGCTTGTCGCGTAGAGGCGGTTAATTGAAATAACGGCACTTGACCCAATGACAGACCTCATGTTTACACTGTTTTCGTAATGGGGATCAAGTGATTAGTATGGACTCTATGAAGCATTGGTGACATGAAGAGATGGCCCGGGTTCCTCCTCCCCCTATTCTGAGGATACACTATAAATCATTTTGTTTTCTTCATAGGTTTTCGTAATGGGGTTCATGTGATGGATATTGGGTCTATGAAGCATTGGTGACATAAAGAGATGGGCCGGGTTCCTCCTCCCCCTATTGTGAGGATACACTTCAAATCGTTTCCGCTACCAACTTCTCCAGAGACCCAATTCACAAACATTATCCCCCGTACGAAAACCCTGTGAACCCTATCGTTTTTAACATATATTTTAGGGAATTAACCATTGGGTTCACAAGCTTTAGAGGTCGCTGGTACGTTCCCGCTGTTGGCGGAAAAGGTTCATCTGGTTTTTATCAGTGATGCAGGACGGATGGCATGACAAGGAGAACTGTCAATAAAGTTCATCTGGGTTTTGTCAGTGGTGCAGGACGGAGGGCCTGACAAGGAGAGCTGTCAAATTCGGACTGAACGAACAAACGAAGTCCAGTGTACACCCAAATTTGATAATAAAAGATGTTAAAAAAAAAACAAAAAAAAACCTTTTTCAATATGCGGTGGGTTTGAGACGACAATCTTGGAACAGAGACACAAACTAGGTCATTTCAGGACTAACACATGTAATCCGCTTTCGCGTAGGGGTTTTTAGCAATGGGATGAAACTGAAGACCCACGAGGATGTACAAGCAATCATACTTCCTGTCACGTACATGCAGTCAACCGAAACAACGCCGCTTGACCCAATGACAGACCTCATAGTTTCACGCGCACCACTAGACAACCCAACTTCCATTTCGCTGGAACGGCAAGTCACGTAACACTAACAAATCGATAGGGTGTATACCCTTATGAAATGGGCTTAAACGTCCTACTGTTCTGCTTTGAGTTTGACTGGGCTATTGAAGATGGGCATATGCCAAATATTGTGCTTTGGGGGATATTTTGCCCAAACAAAATCGCTACAGCCTACTCTTATATGAAATTGCAACTGCCAAGGGATCTTTGTCGCGCACGCCAATCTGTACACGGGACCTCAAACTTTTCGTACCATCCAAAAGACTAGACAGTTGCCCTTGTCAGACCCTTCTTCCTGCATCACTCACAACTGGAAACCACGAAGAACACTCCAGATGAACTTTCTCCGCCAACACTGGGCCGAATCAGCGACCTCCTGGCTAGCGCTAGCGTCTTATCCACTTAGCCACCGTGGCTCCTGCATATGCTTATCGCTTGTCCAACCTCGTGGGTTCTCCCCGGGCCCACTGCTACATATCCTTACGCGCAAACGAATTATTGAGATAAAAATGAACCACGTGTATATCCCGTATATCGATAACGATAGAGATCACGATTGTTCTGGGTTTTTTTTAAAAAATTTCAACTTCGGTGTTTGGAGCATTGGGGTTAGTCGACGTGTTAAATCGACATTGATTAATTCGATTAATCGAAACGATTAATTCGTTTAAACGAGTTAATTATTTCGTTTAAACGAAATACTAATTCGTTATAACGAAATAATTAATTCGTTTAAACAAAATAATTAATTCGTTTAAACAAAATAATTAATTTGTTATAACTAAATAATTAATTCGTTATAACGAAATAATTAATTCGTTATAACGAAATAATTAATTCGTTAGAACGAAATATTAATCCATTTAAACGAAATATTAATCCGTTTAAACGAAATATTAATTCGTTATAACGAAATATTAATTCTAACGAAATAATTAATTCGTTAAAACGAAATAATTAATTCGTTAAAACGAAATAATTAATTCGTTAAAACGAAATAATTAATTCGTTAAAACGAAATGCTATTTCATTTTTACGAAAAAATATTTCGTTATAACGATATAATATTTCGTTTAAACAAATTAATATTTCGTTTAAACAAATTAATATTTCGTTTAAACGAATTAACTATTTCGTTATAACCCTTTTCAAATCTAAATGGTAGTGTTCATTTTTAAAAACATCCCAAGAAACTGAACGGTCGTGGTAAAGTAGACGATCGATGTCAAAAATAAACTGTGTTTTTTAATCTACACGGTAGCACAAACTGGGCGGTTTTTGATGAATCTTGCCGGCATTTAACACATTCTAGACGGCAGTCTATTGACTGGATACGTGTATTAGATTCTGGACGGTAAGGGTGGTTTATTACCCTTTTTCGTAAAATGTTGACGATACCCGGTCCCTAGTGTTTGGTGCAATGTGTCTAGCCTAGTCCCTCGAGTCTCTTGTTACAACTGGGACTGAAACGCATTATGGTACACGATTCGTGTACCAATGGTAAAATATTTATTTTGTCTTAAATATTGGATATCATAAGACCATCTTTTTCCGGTAAGATCACAGCATCAATGTTGATTTAAATTGACAAATAATTTGTGTTTTTAATGTTGAAGATTTTGGATGATATTGAGTTAGAGACTTAGCTACTTTAGGGGCAATCATACATGCCTATGTGTAAATAGCCTAATAAACGCTCTTTAGTATTATGGGCCTAAAAAGATCATATTACTGAAGCAATGGCTCGATACCTGAGCTTTTAAGGTAGTGTGTCTTTCCGTTCAATCAAATCTATCCCAAGTATAGCAACATTGACAACCCTTCGTTTAATCTGGGGTCTTCCCAGTGATTTAAGGTATTAAAACGATGAAAGGCTTGTTCATCTCCATATAGTATTGTTTACAGAAATTCGCTTTCATTATAGCAGTGTTTAGTGGGATTAGCTCTAACCAAACGAAACATTGCCCAGATTTTCATGTGGACGTATAATTGTCGTCGCCCCTGGACGTCCGTCCAGACATCCGTCCGTCCGTCCACAATTGTTTGTGGACACTAAACAGGTCACAATTCTTATCCGATTTTAACGAAACTTGAAAAATAGGTTTATCTCCAAAAGATCTCAGCTGCTTTCGATATTGGCATGTATCGGATCGAAACTTCATGGATTATGGCCCCAGATTGTCCGTAAAATCACATTTTTAGGTTGTGGACCCTATAGAGGTCACAATTTTGAACCGATTTTGATGAAATTTGAAATGCATGTTTATAACCCAAAGATCTTGTTTCCATTCGATATTTGCGCAGATCAGATTGTAACTTCCTGATTTATGGCCCCTGATTGTACGAAAAATCGCCTTTTTTTTAACTTTTGGTCACTCTAGAGGTCACAATTATTATTTGATTTATAAAAACGTCTGATTATATCATGCTACAGTGTAAGGAAGATTGAATTCAAATTTCACGAAGATCGGACCAAAATTGCCAGACAAAATGGCCGCCGCCTGTACGCAAATTGTGTTAAAATATGGTATATCAAAGTTGTGGACCCTGTAGAGGTCACAATTTTAATCCGATTTTGATGAAACATGAATTGCATGTTTATAATCCAAAGACCAAGGTTCCTTTCGATATTTGCGCCCATCGGTTCGTAACTTCCTGAATTATTGCCCCTGATTGTCCGAAAAATCGCCCTTTTTAGCTTGAGGTCCCTCTGGAGGTCAAAATTATTATCCGATTAAAAAAACCCGTTTGATTATATCACCTTTACATGGTAAGGAAGGTTGAATTCGAATTTCGTGAGAAATCGGTCCAAAATTGACGTACAAAATGGCCGTCGTTTGTACGCGAATAGTGTGAAAATATGTTCTATTAAGGTTGTGGACCCTGTAGAGGTCACAATTTTAACAAGATTTTGGCGAAACTTGAAATACATGTTTATAACCTAAAGATCTTGGTTCCATTCCATATCTGAGCATATGGGATTGTAACTTCCTGAATTATGGCCCCTGATTGTACGAAAAATCGCCTTTTTTAGCTTGTGGTCTCTCTCAAGGTCATAATTATTATTCGATTTATAAAACCGTCTGATTATATCATGGTTACAGTGTAATGAAGATTGTGTTCGAATTTCACGAAAAAAGGACCAAAATTGTCAGACAAAATGGCCGCCGTTTGTACGCGAATAGTGTAAAAATATGGTATATCAAGGTTGTGGACCCTATAGAGGTCATATTTTTAATTCGATTTCGATGAAACTTGAAATACATGTTTATAATCTAAAGATCTTGGTTCCTGGGGGGTTGGGATGGCCTAGTGGTCTAGAGTGCCGCGCTTCGACCTCTAGCTGGCCGGTCACCTCTGGCTTGCGGCTGTGGTTTCGAGCCCTGGTGTGAGCGTATGTGGCATGGATATAGGGGCGCCTTCTCAACCTCGTGGGTTTCCTCCGGGCACTCCGGTTTCCTCCCACGGCTAAAGACCCCTACGCGCAAGCGAATAATTGAAATAAAATTGAAACCATATGTTAGTCCCGAAATGACCTGGTTGTGTTGAGTGGACGTTAAACTCCATTTCTCTTTCTTTCTCTTTCTTGGTTCCTGTCGATATTTGCGCATATCGGATTGTAACTTCCTGAAATATGGCCTCTGATTATACGCAAAATCGACTTTTTTAGCTTGTGGTCCCTCTAGAGGTTTCAATTATTATCCGATTTTAAAAAACAGTTATATCACCGTTACACTGTAATGAAGTTTGAGGTCGCATTTCGTAAAAATCGGACCAAAACTGACGGACAAAATTGCTGCCGCTTATACGCAAATAGTGTAAAAATATGATATACATGTATCAAGGTTGTGGACCCTGTACAGGTCACAATTTTAATCCGATTTTGATCAAATTTGAATTGTAAGGTTATAACCCAAAGATCCCTGTTCGTTGGACCATAACTGCCTGAGTTCTGGCCCCTGATTGTACGAAAAATCATGTTTTATACCTTGTGGACCCTATTGAGGTCACAATTTTATTCCGATTTAAAAAACCGTTTGACTATATTCCTTTTACTCATTAATGATGGTTGAGTTTGAATTTCTTGAAAATCGATAATTGAACAGCTAAATCCATAATGTTAAATGTTTCTTATACTAAACGTTAGCATGGAGTAGAACTTTATAAAAACCAAACAAATTCTAATGATTTTCTGATTATTACTTAATATGCGACAACTCTTGTTGACTGCCCGGACGATTTAGCTGCTGTTGGCGTATGTTTCGTTGCCTGGTAACCTTTTTTTATATAGATTAATGACTCTAATATGTTTTAAACTATGAGACGATGGGCCTATATAAGAACTGGACATAGTCCTCTATAAGCCTAATTTAAAAGCTTTAAAAAATAACTGTGACGACAACGTTAAAATAACTGTCCTCCATGTCCTGTGAAGTTATCTCTCTAAAACTGTCGTCCATCGGTCCATTCACATGTGTTTCTGGACACTCTACAGATCACAATTTGTATCCGTATATAATGGTATGTATACCAAAGATCTTGGTTCCTTTCGATATTGGGATGCATCGGAGAGTAACTTTGTAGATTATGACCAATTGTACGAAAAATTACATTTTTATAAACTTAAAATGTATGGTTATAAACCAAAGATCGTCGATATTCGCGCATCAGAACATAAAGATAACAAAAATCACAACTATTTGAATAAATAACACATGAAATGACCAAAAAAAATTTCAATAGTTACTAAATCCATTTTACGTCAAGTTCAAACTAATCTGATTAAAATTAATTCAGTCATTAAGGTATTAGTATCTGAGAGCAAAAAACGGTTTTCAAATTTTCAATTACAACCTTAATCCGGTGGATTGGCTGGTGATGTCACAGGCACTACGTATACTATACACATCATCTATACAATATATCACTGCTTGTACAATATAGCACTATCAATACACGCTATTAGTTAGGGTTAGAGTGAATTTAAAATACCGTATCATGCGGTAGATCCATTCAGTGTCCTTTGTTTTAATAGGCCGCGTGACAAATAAAGGCGACACACGCATTTAGCGTATATACCTGTAATTTGAATAATCCAATAATACTTGATATCACAACCTATCAGTACAGAAATGCAAATGGTGCCAGTCATTTGTCGATATATTCATTATTAACTATATAATATATAATAATAATAACCATTTCTATACACAAAGATCAACTCTTATCATAATTCCATTTGAAATTCACAACGAATATGGAATATTCTGATGACTATGTGTATAACAATAGATCGCCCTCATTTCTCAGCCAATCGACGCTGGGAATCTTATCACCATGTACGGATTAATGCGCTACGGGAGTAGTAAATGAGGTTTTACTTTGGTGCCAAAATTGAACGGGATTGGGCGGGACATTATAAAATAATCTAAATTATTGTTTTATTTAATTAGGTCGCCCCTGGCTTGCGGCTGTGGTTTCGAGCCCTGGTGTGAGCGTATGTGGCGTGGAGATAGGGCGCCTTCTCAAGCTCGTGGGTTTCCTACGGGCACTCCGGTTTCCTTCCACTGCTAAAGACCCCTACGCGCAAGCGAATTGTTGAAATAAAATGAAACCACATGTTAGTCCAAAAATGACCTAGTTTGTGTCGAGTGGACGTTAAACCCCATTTAATGGATACACTTGTCGGCTGTATATAGGTAATTAAGGAATAAACATTCCGAATAAGCATTCGGTCACTGTGACGTCAGTGGCGTCTGAGGGGATTAAGAATGTTTTCGATAATTGGCAAATCGTTTTTACGGGAGGTCTATTTTTACGACTTTGAGTGAAGATAGCTGAATTAATTTCAGTCAGATTGTTGTAAACTTGGGGTAAAGTGGATAAAGTAATCTACACAAATCGAAACATTTTCAGGTCCATTTTATGTGCACTTTAAGAAACAATGAAATCAATGACGCAAACATCATTGAGGGGTAGTCCAATATGGCGTCACTGATTTGATGACGTTATCAGTCTATATTATTCATAGAAATATTATATATTTCTATGATATTATTAGCATGGATGGTATGCCTATGGTCGCCAATCATACGGTATTATCTATGTTTAAACTGAGGACAATTATTGGGCCATGAACATGCGTTTCAGATCACCACAGATGCCAGTAGATATTATTTACTAAAAAAATATGTACCAGTTTTATAAGCTATTGAAACTTTTATATTTTACAGTAAATACAACATGTGAAATTACCAATTTACCGGATGCTGTAGCAATAGAAGGACGTAAAGGACTTATATTTACTGTAACTGGTAAAACATCCAATAATCAACCACTCGAATTTACATCTAGCTGGGATCCTGAAGAAGATGCACAGTATTTCAAACTTCATTCTGAACGTATGTATACGATTATATATTTGGAAAGATTGTCCAAATGAGGAGCTCAGGATATGTGTTTAGTTTAATATTTCTATGGAAATGTAAAACAAGTGTCACTAGTTTGTTGCTGAACTCTTAATGGTTGTTTGAATAAATTAACGCAAAAATAACTCATTATTTGTCTTTAGATGCTGTGTGTCAACTGTTGACAGGGTATTAGAACTGTAAACTTGAGACCGATGAATATAATTCGAGTAAATAAATGCTGTAAGAAATAGATATGATATACATTTCTTGATTTATGTTCAAATGGTGTATATTGGATTGATATCCATCGGCTTATTTGGTACAATGTAGCTGTTTCTGTCCTACGATCGATTGTTACTAGAGTAACCGACTGATATTTAGATTAATATTTTACATTGTAGATGATGAATTACATGTACATGTTGAGTCAGATCCCATGTTTACGTGTAATTCTGTAACTCTAACAGTTACAGTTAATGACGGAATAAGTGAATCACTTCCAGCTAACCTAGAAATTGTTGGTGAGATCAATATTATTTTGTTATAAGAAAGCATTTGTTTACAAACTTTGTTTTTTATTTCCAAACTAACCCGTCTTTAATACTAATGGATAACAGACACCTCTAGATTCTGAAATTTATAATTTTCACCAACTTCCTGTTATTTAGCAGAAACGTAGGACGTTAAATCTCATTTATTGGACATTTTATTAAAATATTTGAATTGCCTACTAAGAACTGATGTATTACTATAAATAAATAATATACATGTACTATTTATACATAGTATTTCCGTGTATGATAAATACAAAACCAAATGAAGTCGGAAAGGGTTCCTATCAGGGTTTTGTGTTGTGTATCTATATGCACTCCTTCTGTAAAACGTGACCTCCAATTTTGAATGCGTCACCTCAAATATTCAATGAAATGTCCGAACCAATATTCCCATTACATCAATGATAATAGTGTGCCCTTTTTTCCTTGTCCTTCCCTTGTTACTATGTTCATGTTCAGATCTCCAGCTATACCTCAGATCAACTATAGCATGACCTATATTCAGCCATCATCTGCTTCCCCACATCCCCCACACATGCCCAAAGTAATGTGAGTTTAGTCTGCCATGGTCCTTCGGAAGCCTCAGCACACGTCTAATTTTATGCTCTCAATTTCAGAATCGGAACTCCGGGCAATATTGATTGGAAAAACTGGTGTTGGCAAGAGTGCAGTAGGAAACAGTATACTGAATTTATCACCAGATACTAGATTTATAGCTAAAGCAAGTGCTGCCTCGGTTACACGCCATAACTTGTGCAAACATGGTGTCAGAGAGGTAGCCGGTGTCAAGTATCTCTTCAAGATACTTGACACACCTGGTTTATCAGACACCCAAGTTTCACACCAAGAGGTAGCAATGGAACTTGCTAAATCCATCGATGATCTGAAACCAGGACCCCATATATTTTGTTTTATTTTGTCGATTGAGAGAATTGATGAACATATAATGGACATCATTCAACAATATAAGGACTTATTTGGGGAATGTCTAAAAACATATGGAGTTATTATTTTCACCAAAAAAGATTCACTTGATGAAACGTCATTTACTGAATATTTGGAGGATGTTAAGCCAGAATTTAAAGAATTTTTGGAAGATTACTGTGATAATCGACATTCTCTTATCAACAACAAAAATCCCCAGCCTGATGTTCAGGGTATTTTAAGTCTCATGCTTAAAACAAAAAGAAACAATAACGGCGAACACTACAGAAATGCAATGTTCGAGGAAGCTAAGAAATTATACGGCGAAAAGCTCAAGAAGATGGAAGATGAGAAAACTAAAGTGGAACGGGAACTTAAACAACAACTCGAACTGAAAGAAGAAAATGAGAAGAAATTTCTGGAGCGAGAGAAGGAATTTGACGAAAATGAGAAGAAATTAAAACAACAACTGAAGCTGCAAGAAGAAAATCAGAAGAAATTTCTGGAGCGAGAGAAGGAATTTGACGAAAATGAGAAGAAATTTAAACAACAACTCATGCTGAAAGAAGAAAATGAGAAGAGGTTTAAGGAACGAGAGAAGGAATTTGACGAAAAAGAAAAGAAATTTAAAGAGCAAGAGAAGAGATTTGATGAAATGAATTACAAGTTTCAGCAGACAGAGTGGGAAAACAAACAACTTAAAGAACAAGTCCAAAAGCTACAAGACAAAAGCCCCAAATTGTTGGAAGAACTTAACAAGCAGACACCATCGGTCCAAAAGCTACATGTACAAGACAAAAGCCCCAAATCGTTGGAAGAGACAGATGTCAACTCTGTGACAAATCCACAACCACAAATCGCCGAAGTGGAAAAATTAAAACAGACGGTAGATATTCGAAACGTAGATTTCGTAAAGCTATGCAATCTTCTTTTACAAGATGGCTATTTGAATGAAAAAGATAAAGAGGGTATAGTTTCATCAGAATCCTCAATTAATACAATAGATACACTAATGGATATATTAAATAAAAATAACAACAAGAAGGCCTACATTATTGTTATTAACCATTTAAAGAGTGGAACTACCAAGGAAACCAGCAACACAACAGAAGGTAAGTTTAAAATCATCACCACTTACATATGTATTATAATATCAGGTATCTAGCAAGATATCACGTGATAGATGTCATACACAAAGCTGGATGTGCATTCATTTTTCTGAAACCCACAAAATCATTTAAAAAGACAACCACACTTTCGTTTACAATGGAGCACTTACAAAAGCAATGTCAAAATAACTGACTGCTTATTTGATTAGGTGCTAACTATAAAAGTTATTGTCCAATCTGCCAAACATATGTAGGCCATATATATGTATGCATTATTGTTGAGACGAAGAAGCCCTTGGAATTTCAGCAATGTCCATGAATTATTTCTCGAGTTATGGCTCGTGAATCACTTTGTGAAACCTCATGAACACTCTGGTAACAAAATAGGTCTACTCATCCAGCAATCTGTATGAAATTAATTCGAATTATATAAATTATATAAATTAGTAAGAACAATTATAGTGAATTTGGACAACCTCCTCACTAATGATTTTAATTCTGAAAAAAATGGATTTGTGAACTTTTATCTCTAATGGTATGGGTTTTTTTTAAATATGTGAACTAGAAATAAATTGTTTCAATGGGATTTAGTAATTGAACAGGAAATAGAAACGACATACTTCTGCTGAATACAATTAGTCTTTATTATCAAGGACATAATATTGAATACAATTAGTCTTTACTATCAAGTACTAATTATTACAGATCTTTGATGGAAATCTATATATCAGTTCAGATACCCACCATGTTTAAACTTTCACGTCTTAGATGGAGTTTTATGTAAAAACATTTTCAAACCTTGTTTTTGTTTGTAATTGTTATAAATTTTTGAAACTTATTTAAATTTTGTTATTTTTGTTAATCTACTGGATTCTTTATTAGATATACAATATTCAAATTTGCAATAAAATGATTGAAATGTAGTTGACTATGATGTGATATTTGAAATGTAATCCATCCATTAGATGTCCAATACTTCAAACAGTGTAATAATTACTTTTCATTTCAACTGATATCACAATTACCCCAGGCCTGCTCTGCATACCATAAGATCCCGAAATTGTTAGATAACGTTGGTATGTAATCTAATTCCGCTTTGATATTAATGAAACACTTTTGTTGTCAGTTACCACAGTTCATTTTGTAATTGAATCATTTTTTTTATTGAAGATGACCCTACACATGAAACAATGGTACAGGCAAATCAAAGTCACGGAATAAAAACAGACAATGAAAATAAAGAGAAAACCGATATTGAAGTAGTGGCTAAACCTATTATAACTGGTAAGTGCAGAAAGTGACATGTTGGTGATTTCAAATCAGAAAAAGTTATAATTAAGAATGTGTCTGCGATAAAACCATGCAGGAAGTGGTTGCTCCACCCAGAGTCATAGAAATGGCGAGATGAGTTTTCCTGTCTTGAAAAAAGCAAAAAATCTATATTTCCACTTGTTTTTACCACCAATTTCAGTACTTAACTAAATTAGCTGATATATAGAATACTATATTCTACATACATAACAATATTTCCATAACTATAGGTTCCTCTCTTCACTGTCTTTACAATACCTTATATTAGTGTAAAACAAAACACCAAGTTTGTAGTCCCATAACACCCCCTTGGCGGGAATGAGCGCTATGCCTAATATTGGTATATGAAGGGGGTAATACCCACTATCAATTACAAAAATAAAAATGACTAGCGTTCAATTGGCTTTGCTTTTGTATATGCTGCAAAAGGGTTAATTTTGTCCAATTTGATGGATGGAATTCATTGAAATGTACCTAAAATAAACCACCACTGTCCAACAGATCAGTTATTTTAGTTAGTTTTTGTCCAATAGGGATTTATAAAATTCGCAGTGTGCCGTCTTTGTTCGATCATTAACCCTTAAAAGGCCGCAGGGTCAAAAATTGACTGGTTTCAATAAAATGACGGTAAAGCTGGATTTTAACGAGGTCACGAGATTGTGTTCTAGCATGGTTTACCCGTGTAATTCGGGTTGCAAGGTACTGCGTCTAGTCATTCGAATGATATGACAAACTCGGGCCTGTGTATATTTTGTTGTGCACGTAAAAGAACCATAGACAGCTGGACGTCGATAAAGAGTAAATCGTCATGATACATCATTTTTTGGCAAATGTAGACGATTTAAATGGGGTTCCACATCTTTATCATTTTAGATTCATCACAGACGTTTCTTCTGGAAAAAGACGAAAACCAAACACTATTGGAAGAACATAACAAGAAGGGCCCATCGGACCAAGAGACAGATGTCAACTCTGTGACAAATCCACAACCACAAATTGCCGAAGTGGAAAATTCAAAACAGACGGTAGATATTCGAAGTAAAGATTTTGAAACTCTATCTAATCCATCTGGACAAGAGATAGATTTGAAGACTGCGACAGTTTCACAACCACAAATCGCTGAAGTGGAAAAATTAAGACATACAGTAAATATTCAAAACATAGATTTCGTAAAGCTATGTAATCTTCTTTTACAAGATGGCTATTTGAATGAAAAAGATAAAGAGGCTATAGTTTCATCAGAATCCTCAATCAATACAATGGATACACTGATGGATATTTTAACGAAAACAAACAACAGCAAAGCCTACACCATTGTTATCAACCATTTAAAGAGTGGAACTAGCATGGAAACCACTAGCTTAACACAAGGTAAGTTTAAAATCATCACCACTTACATATGTATTATAATATCCGGTATCTAGCAAGATATCATGTAATAGATGTCATACACAAAGCAGGATGTGCATTTATTTCTGAAACCCACAAACACAGTTAAAAAGACAACTGATTCATTACTAACGAGAAAAGTTAACGTCCGATTGGTATGTCATATATATATATGTATGTATCAGGCGTGGATCCAGGATTTTTTGCAGGGGGGGGGGGGGGGTCCTGGTTTGATAATTGCCACCGCCACCATTACCGGGGGGTTTGGGGGCCCTCCCACAGAAAAATTTGGTAAAGAGATTCAATTTGGTGCATTCTCTGGATCCGCGCCTGTGTATATGCATTATTCAAATTAGAAACAAAGCAGCCCTTGGAATTTCAACAATGTCCATGAATTATTTCTATAGTTATGGCTCTTGATTCACTTTGTGGAATCTCTTAACACTCAAAATACCAATCAACCAGTCTGTATGAAATTGATACAAGCAGGCGCGGATCCAGGATTTTTTGCAGGGGGGGGGATCTAGGTTTGATAATTGCTTAACTAAGGCGCTCAACCAATTAACGGGGGGTTTGGTAAATTAGATTCAATTTGGTGCATTCTGACGTATTTCCGGAAGGTAAATTACAGGTCTAAAAATCGCCAGTAAAATCGCATGAAAAATTTTCAAGTCTGAGCAGGGGGGGAGGGGGGGATCCGCGCCTGGTTGTTACAAGTTATTTAAATTAGTGACAAAAATTATATTTAAGTTGAACAATCTCCTCACTAATGATTTTGATTAGGAAAAAAATATTTTTGGGGACTTTTGTATGTTCTGTTAAATAAGTGTTTCCATGGGATTTAGTTATTGAACAGTCATAGAAAGGACATGCTTCTAATGAATATTACTAGTCTTTATTATCAAGTACTAATTATTACTGATCGATATTGGCATGTTTTTTGCTTGTGGACCCAATAAAGGTCACAATTTTGAACCGATTTTGATGAAACTTGACATGCATGTTTATAACCCACAGATCTTGGCTCCTTTCGATTTTTACGCATATCGGATAGCAACTTCCTGAATTATGGTCCCTGATTATCCGAAAAATCGCCTTTATTAGCCTGTGGTCCCGCTGGAGGTCAAAGTTATTACCTGATTTAAAAAAACGTTGTCCTCTTCAAAAAAAATCTTGTGGTTGCTCTAGAGGCCAAAGTTAATATCCGATTGACTTTAAATTTATGGTCATGTGGCAAAAAAGTCTATTGATTTTCAGCGATTTCCGATAATTAGTGCCAGAGTTATGGCCCTTGATCACTTCAAAAATCTTTTGGAGGCTCTAGAGGCCAAAGCTAATATCCGATTCACTTTAAATTCACACACAGTGTTAAAGGTCATGAGATGAAGACGCCTATGGATATTCCGATAATTACTGCCAGAGTTATGGCCCTTGATGACTTTGAAAAATCTTGTGGACAGAGACGACATTATAGAAAAAATTAAAATAATTGGAAAACCAGAAAATATAGAAATACTTATATCAAGAATTTAGCCATAAAGAATCGTACAGTTGTTGTTTCTTGTGGCAAATTGTCTCCCTGATCATATTTAGACGGAAATTGTGCTCCAAGTCTTTTTTACGCAAACGACGAACTTTGCGATTTTCCATGCTACTGGCTTATTAGCATGTGCCAAATTCAAATTGTCACCGTAGCCCCAGGACAGAGAGAAATTCAGTTACAAAGCATTAGCGGCTGATAAACAAACATTGTTGTTATAATATTTTTTTTTTTTTATAGACACAATTACAAGTATAATATTGTGTTGTTTATTTTCTCAGTCGAATACCAAGAGGGCCCATCCCATGCTAAGAGGAGGAAGGTTATACCTAGAAGAGAGAAAGGTATGATGTTACCTGAAGATAACTTTAGGATAATATCTAACTATGTGTATCTCACCGGGAATCTGAATCCCCTAGAACCATTAGTAAACAGTTTATATGAAAAAAAGTACTAAATGAAGATGACTTGGAAAAAATTAGAAGAGCAGAATCAGGGAGTACAAAAGCAATGATACATCAATTTCTAGATATTCTACGGAATTGTGGTAGAAAGGCGTATTCTAAATTCATTATATTATTAAGTAATATTACCTATTTATATCCGTTTAGTTTATATCTGTCTTTTTAAAATTTATTATCTTGTTCACTGTCCATCTCTTGCAAAATGTGTGCGTATCTTGCATGGTAATCACTTGCTTTAAATTTATTATCTAAATATTTCAGATGTAGGGATAAATGATTCGGATGATTCACTAATTGATGTTCAAGCAACAGATGGGAAACCTCTAGATGTTATAGAACAAGAACCTCTAGATGTAGATGATACTGGTGATAGCGACCATAGTCTACCAACAGTTGACGCCATTACAAAAGGTTTTCAACTAAATATAAAATATGACACATTCCTATTTAGGCAGTTCATTTACTGTAAATTATGCATTTACTAATGGATTTTTGCACTTGATTCCCTTGCATTATTTGTTACCTATAGACTATGTTCTCTAATTATTACATTGAAAATTATTCTCACTCTGAAGAAGTCACTTACATGCGACCTACAACATTTAGCATTTAAGACCGATGACCATTGACTAACGCGCATACTATTAACCAATCAGAATGCAGATAATAATAATAAATAATAAGTAGTCTATAAGAGCTAAAATCCACATCACACTAGAGAAATGACCGTCCCCTGATGGCGGGGTTTCCCCTTCTCAATGGTATCGGATAGAAGGTCTTACACTGGACAACATATAGTCATCCTGAGGGAACGAACAACCGAGGTCCCAAGTAAACATTGGCGTGTCTGAAAAATATACCTTGGCAGTTGGAATTCGTAAGACGAGGTAATAGCGTCGCTGTATGGTCAACATCTCCCTGCTCGCACACTGTATGACGTACGCCGTTCTTCATTAGAAAAGTCGGAGCAGGACAGTAGGACGTCAATGCCCATTTTATTTTATTTCTAGTGTAATGAATTGGGAACATGCCCCCTCCCCACTCTTTTATGTATTATCCTGCTTCAAGGTATGTAGTTTGTAGTTTGTGATATTTTGTGGTAGTAGATTTGCCTGCTTCAAGATAACATGTATAGAAGCCTATAACTACCATTCATGATTTCTACTTTTCGCCTCTTCAAAACTCGAAATGTAGGAAAGTAGAAGTTACGACAAAATGCAAGGTGACAGCACGGTATACAAACCAAACTGCAACTCGAAAATAGGAAATTAAGAAATAATCATTATTACCTAATTTCTTATATTCGACTTGCATTTTGGCTTGTATTCCGTCTTGGCGACTTTCGACTTAGTCATATTTTTGTATTTATTGATGTCAGTAAGAAGGCGACAACACGCAAAACAAGCCAGAATGCAAGTCGGAAAGTAGAAATTAGGAAATAAACACACGCGCTAAAGCGACCTCATTATTTCTTATTTTCGACTTTTCGCCTCGGAAGTTGTAGTAGTCTCTACTTTCCAGATTACACTTGAATACGTACAATCAGGGCTCACACTGACCTTCTTTTGTTTTCACCAAAATGGATAAAACATTTTATTTCAAAAAATTATTTATATTTTTTCTCCTTCAACTGGAAAATTGCATCTGCAAAAAATGTCTGATAAAAAAAAAACTTACGACAATTTAACTTATTATGTAGGCCTATTATAAAACAATTATCACGTACCGGTATATATACAAAATACAACTTCTATCATGCGTTGGGTGATCTAGTAGGTTAACGCGTGCGCGTGATTATTAACAAGTCTTTACTCAATGAAGTTTAATATCAAACTGACTGCCTTGTACTATAGATACAATGTTAAAAACAATAAGAGTAAACAATGTTCACCCAAACTAAGTTCAAACAGATCAGTTCACTGATTACTATCAGTGATATCACAAGATCTTTCATTGATTCAGGGGTTGTGAGGGCCTAGTAGTCTAGAGTGCCGCTCTCCGACCTCTAGCTGGCCGGTCACCTTTGGCTTGCGGCTGTGGTTTCGATCCCTATTGAACCATATGTTATTCCCAAAATGACCTCTCTCTTCATTGATTCAAGTGGCGTGGTTTCTATTCCACGCATATACATAGGTGATCTAGTAGTTTAACGCGTGCGCGTGACATCACAAGATCTTTCATTGATTCAAGTGGTGTAGTTTCTATTCCTCGCATAAACAAGGGAATAACGTATAATGAATTAATTTTATTTTAATAATTCGCTTCTGCCTAGGGGTCTTTAAACGTAAATTTAAGAGAGAGGGCGAGAGAGGGAGAGAGGGCTGTGTGTTTCACTCGACGCCCACTAAATCATTTCGAGACTAACATCTGATTCAATAACTATTTCAATAATTCGCTTGCACTTGTGTGTGTCTGTATGAGTGTGGGGATGTGATGGATGGCCGAATGGTTGTACGTCAAAAGGAGTGGGGTTGCCACTGCTAAAGACCCCTAGTCAGAAGCAAATTATTAAAAAAAAATTTAAATCATACGTTATTACCGAAATGACCTAGTTTGTGTCGAGTGGACGTTAAACTTCATTTCTCCTTCCCTCTGTCTTGCACGAAGAGGCCTTTAGCAGTGGGAAGAAACTGGGGTGCCAGGCGACCCTACTCCCTTGTTTATGCGAGGAATAGCAACCGCGCCACTTGAATCAATGAAAGATCTTGTGATATCACGCGCACGCGTCAAACTACTAGATCACCCAACGCTGCATGGTATAAGTTGTATATTGTATATTTACCGGTACGTGATAATTGTTTCATTAAGGCCTATACCTAATAAATAAAATTGTCGTAAGTTTTTTTTTTTTTTATAAGACATTTTTCGCAGATTAAATATTCCACTTGGAGGAGAAAAAATGTGAATAATTTTTTGGCGAAAACACATAATGGCCAGTGTGAGCCCTGATTGTACATATTGAAGTGTAGGCCTAATCTGGAAAGTAGAGACTAGGCGTACTACAACTTCCGAGGCGAAAAGTCGAAAATAAGAAATTAAGAAATAACGAGGTCGCTAATTATTTTGTAATTTCTACTTTCCGACTTGCATTATGGCTTGGTTTGCGTGTTGTCGCCTTCTTACTGACACCAATAAATACAAAAATAGGCCCTATGACTAAGTCGAAAGTCGCCAAGACGGTTCATAAGCCAAAATGCAAGTCGAAAATAAGAAATTAAGAAATAACGAGGGGCGCTATTATCGCAGTGTATTATTTCTTAATTTCCTATTTTCGAGTTGATTTTGGCTTGTAGGCCTATACCGTGCTGTCGCCTTACATTTTGTCGACCTTCTACTTTTCTACTTTCGTGTTTTGAAGGGGCGAAAAGTAGGCCTAGAATCTATGAATGGTAGTTATATGCTTCCATAAACATGCTAGGCCTATATGTAATTTGTGATATTTTGTGGTAGCCTATAGGCCTATTTGCCTGCTGTGGTAGGATATTTGCCTGCTTCAAGGTAACATGTTTTGTAATTTGTGATATTTTGTGATAGTAGGCCTATATTTTTGTTTAGATCACCTGGGTATATTTTTAGGTGAAAGTTGAGCAATGATATTAATAATAGGGCCTAGGCCTAGCCTATGCTACATTGAATTTAGAAAATAGTTCAGCCAGTGACCAAACTTCTTCTTTCTCTTGGAATCGAATTAGGCTAACTTTAATCAATCAGTTAGAAAATTAAATTAACTTTCCAACAACCGATATTAGGCTAAACAGACTGTGTTAACAAACGGCACGTTTTGAAAAACCGGTCCCTTGCCTTTAAATAGTCTTAAACAATCCTAGGCTATAATATGGAGGCCTAGGCGTATGGTGTGTATACGTAGGCCTATAAGATAATTAGGCTACTATTTCAGTATATATATATTGAGTTACTGGTCTATATTTAAACATAGCCGTAAAGATTGGTATTAGGGAAACGAAGAAATGTGCGCGGTAGAGATTTTAGTTTAAATTTCAGGGGGAATCCCGTCAGTGCAGTAGGCCTAGGCCTACACCTCCCCCACACCGTGACTCTAATTTATTTAAGTAGGCCTACAATTCAGTGCGTAACTCCAGCATGATAACAACTCCAGTAACCAAGGACTTTTTAGAGTGCGCAACAATTTTAGAAATAGCTGATCTGTTCAGCTTACATTTCGTGCACATGTCGTCATTGTTTTTAACGTTCTAATTTAACGACGTCGTTTGGCAAACGACCGTTGTCAAGTGACGTCATTCAGCAGACGACAGCCAACAATAGCTGTCATAATAGCAGAAGCATGTGTTCAAGACAGGTCACCTCAGTTACATTTCTTCTTGTAGGCTACATGTATAATTTTATATACGTCCACATGGTAATGTATTGCCTGTCCGTCGTTCACAATTTCTTCTGACCATTCTACTGACTACATCAGCTGATCAGTTAGAAATTTATACTAATATTGTTTAGCCTACATTAGATCTAGGCTTAGTTAGTGTAGTGGGACAAAAAGAGGTCTATTATTTAATAATAGTTAGTTTAAATAGTAATATAATATTACTATTAGTAATAGTAGAGTTATGGTCCGATCTGTATTAGATCTAAATTTATATTAATATTATTTAAATTAGTAAAGCGAAGAAGCCTATTGTTGAATTTAGACAGTTCTGGCTCTTGCTTCACTTTGTTAAACGACAAAAGCCTATTTTAAATTCTCCCATTAGCCTACCTACAAAAGAATAAATATGCGACGGCTCTTGTTGACTGCCGCTGGCTCGCTAGCCTGAAGTTCGGGTGTTCGATCCTTGCATTGGCCGTGAATCGTGAAAGCAAAAGTTCATCCAGATTTTCCAGCATGATTCCCCCTTGTCAGTGATGCAGGTTGGAGGGGCTGACAAGGACATCTGTCTAGTCGTTCAGAGGGGGCGTAAAACCGAGGACCCGTGTACATGTGCAAATACATGTGAGAACCGTTTTTGACTGCACCGATGACTTAGCTGCTGTCACGTTTCGTTGTCAGGCAACCTATCTTTGTTTATGTGGTACAGTTAATAATATATAATATAAGACTTATATATGTTTCTATTACAGGTACTGATGATACATATGATCACTTAGTAATAGATGAAGAAAACAAAGGGATGACAATTCCAGGTATGTCATTACGTTTTACCCATTTTAATTAATAAGTGAAGAAATGGCAAATAATTTTCTAGTGAAAGTGTTTTAAGCCCGTGTTGTATATCTTCACATGTTGTGACATATTAAAATAACTCGGGTGTATATCCTACCTGGAAATCACGGCGGCTAAGTGGGTAAGGCGCTGGCTCGCTAGTCTGGAGGTCGGGTGTTTGATCCCTGCATTGGCCGAGAAAGTTTGTCTCGATTTTCCGGCGTGGTTTCCTCTTGTCAGTGATGCAGGAGGAGGGTCTGACAAGGACAGTTGTCTAGTCGTTCGGATAGGGGAAAAACGTGGTCCCGTGTACACATTGGCATGAACGCAAAAGATCCCTTGGCATTTGGAATTCGATAAGAGTAGGACGTAGTGCCGCTGCCCGGGCAAAAATTTCCCTCATAGTACACTGTATGGCGTATGCTTGTCTTCCATTAGCTCAGGTAAGGTGCAGAAGAGTAGGACGTTAAACCCCATTTTATTTCATTTTAATTTCATTTCGTATATCTATCCTAGTCCTACCTGAAACCACAAGGTCAAGGATTATATAACTATAATTAAAATAACTCAGGTGTATATCCTACCTGAAACCACAAATTACCACAAATAATACGGAAATATACCGGCACAAAGCTAACTGAAGTCGATAAAGATGGCCGCCATAAACCAGCTTAGATAAAGACTAAGTTGTTTTAAAACTGGTTTATTTATCACACGTGTTCGTTCAGACAACAAAGATAACCTAGTTTAAAGATGGCCTGGGTTTTTAACCACCACCAGAACGGTGAACAGGTAATCAACTAATATAAATATTATATAATTTCAGATGATAAAACAACCTATAAAAAACCAATGGACGTGTATTCAATATGTTTTACTTGTCGAGATGGTACACTTGATGAAGTCAACAATTTAATACTTCATAATAAAGATTTCAATATTCGTGACTTGTCGGGACAAACACCTTTATTTTATTGTGTAGAGTCTGACTATCAACCAGTAGAGAAAGTTAAACTCCTCGTCTCTACTGGTGCCAGGTTGGATGTCAAGGATATATTAGGTCGTAATTTATTACACCATGCTTGTTGGTGTAGTACAACAATAGACTGTATTAAATACCTGTTGGAACAAGGCGTTGATAAAGATGGTAGAGATAATAATAATATGACACCTTTATTTTATTGTGTCAGGTCTGTCTATCAACAAGTAGAGAAGTTTAAACTCCTCGTCTCTACTGGTGCCATGGTAGATGTCAAGGATAATATAGGTCGTAGTTTATTACACTGGGCTCGTAGGTTAGGTAGAACAGAATGTGAAACATATTTACGTGAATTAGGCCTTGATGAATAGAATATAAATAATCATACAACATATTTATTTTACTAGTTAATAATTATATTACCACTAAATTAAAATGTTTTGTTTTATTTTGATGTAAATTTAAAGATTTGTTATAAACCATTTTCTGTACACAAACTGGCTACCTACCAGCCATTAAAACTAGTATCACGTGATTACAACGTCACAGCGGGTTATTACGTCACAGGTTGAATAACATGAATAGAAAATCAACTCATGTGATGTTTTGGTGGTCATGAAAGTCAACTTTAACCCCAACTTAATTCAGGAAATAATATATTTACAATAGAAGGTAAGAAAAATTAATTTATTTTTCATTTTATAAATTGACATCGATCCACTTTTATCATGTCAAGACAACGTGTTAAATGATTAAAGCCTATTTGATATCTAGAATATATCTCTCCAGATTTCTTTGTTTATATTTGTTGTTGTTTACCAGTAATCACATGCAAGTTGATTTTATTTAGAATATTTTTTTTGTGTAATGCGAATTAATGCGATAAGTTTTAAATTCTGGTTTAAGTTCAAGGGGAGATTTACTATATTATTTAGAAATATTTGTCAGTTGTTTTTATTGAGTGATGTATAAGGCAGACATGTTTTAAATTCTGGTTTAAGGGGAGATGAATCATTTGCGATTTTATTATAGGAATGTTTTAAAAAATAAATGTGTGTGGTTATCCCTTCTGGATGATATAGAAATAGGGTGATATTTTTTAAGAATTGAACCTTATAATACAATAAATTAATAGTTGTTATGTGTAAAAAAAAAAACAAAATATTTCTAAAAAATTAGAATAATGTTAAAAATTGTATAAAAGATACCTAGAAAATTGAAATAATATTAAAAATTGTATAAACAATACCGTGATGAGTTTTTAGCGTCTTGTAAATTATATTCTCTCTATTTTGTTTATGTTTTTCAGAGCTGCTACATTCGAACATAAACCCTCATTAAAAGTTGTTTGTAATTATTTGATACGTGATTGTGTAAAGAGATTTCCACTAGAAAACTGTCCACTGTGTATAAAACATGTTTTCGCTGAAGATCCTGAGGTAATGAGTTTTTTATATTTTATTGTCTAATAATCAAAGCCTATTAATTCTCTAACAACAAACTTGATAAAGACTGTATAATATTAATAATGGTTTAATCTAGGATGCAGCCCTTTATAGTTATAGATATTTATAATGCTGCACCCTTGTATACCAAAAAGTACTATTTGTTTCCATGGAAACACAAAAACTATTAAATCCGTGAAATTTTTGAAACCAGGAGATTATACCACTGTTAATGTTAATATTCTGATTTTATTTTCTTAATTAAATTAAATGTGAAATAATCAATTTGAGTGCTGTTACATTTTAGCATGGATCAAGCTGTGAACAATGAGATAATGTGTGAAAAATATTTTATTTCAGAATCAACTGAAAGGTCGTAAAAAATCAAATAGAGAGAGTTTATTGTGGTCATCTGTTTCATACTGGTTGTTTAGATACGTACATCAAGAAAACACCTCCATTTATAGGTAAATATTTATAATACTGCTGGGAGTCATGGCGACTGTCTTTATTACCTCAGTTGGAGAAGAAATCGAAACCCTTGACAGACAGTTGGAATTTCGCGGAAGACGAGGTCGGAATGTCGGTGTCTGAGCAAACTGTCCCCTCATAGTACATTTCATGTTATATCACTTAATCTACATTTAAAATAAATAATAACACATAATATAAGATTATTATAAATATATCAGACATGTCTCCTTTAACTTGTGTTTTTAAAGACGTAGCTTATGTTTGTTTGTTTTTTTCAGGAGGTACAATATATAGACGTTAAAAGAGCCATTAAAAAAAGAACAATCAGAAGATGGACAATTATTCATTGGTTGATAAGGTCATGTGACACTCTAATTTTCGTATATAAAGGGTGCTAACTTTATTATAATAATGTCAACAATCACTTTGTAGATATTCTGCAAGTTTTAGAAGATCAGTTTTGTTTTGGGCTTGCTTATCAATGACTTGGTTTTTTCCGCATAAAGACTCTATTAATATTTTCTGATGTGAACGTTGCCTGGTTTTTATAGAATTGTGGGTTTTGATATTTCATTACCCCCCCCCCCCCGTTTTACCAGGAGACTGTGCAACAATATCACCATCTGAGATTGGAGGAAAGTAAGCATAAAAATGTATATATTTTAATTATCTCCAATCTATTACCATGGAAACGTAGGCGTGATGTCATAAATTATGACGTCATATCTGCTATGACATCATAGTCAGAGAGATAGATTCCCTCATTTACCATGTTTTTTCTCTAAACAAGTCAGATACGATGTTCTTGCTCTCACCAATATGATATTTATGCACGTACAATATTTTGAGGCAAGCCATATCTCCGAGAAAAATTGAGAAATTCATACTCCATAAATGTGGATATAGGTACTTGGACGCCAAAACAATCAAAAAACAGTTTTCGTAAAATTTGTCACTTAAGTATGTTTTTGCTCTGACCCAACGATATGTGATCTGTGTCAAAGGACTTTTAAACTAACTTTTATTATATTGAAAGAACGAACCACACGGACATATTTATTTGTAAATACTCCACGCATCCAGCTATGTGGTTTTTACTGCGAGAACTTCGCTTTTCCACATTAAACAGCAGATTGTTTTTCCCACAGGGTTTTTTCAATCGGCTGGGATGGCATCAAACAGCTGGATCTCCTATTTTAACTTGTTTTCATTATGACAAAGTGAAAAGATGACCCGCCCTCTCTTCTCACGACAGTAATTTTAAAACTGTGTTTTAAAGTGATTTTACATATAGCCTACATATTATTTTAAAACTGTATTATAAAGTGGCTTTTAGATATACAAGAAGTTTTTATTATTTAATGTTTTTACCTATCTTCAATATATTACTCATTCAGATGTAAATAATTTAATTAAATCAACCTGTCCATAATATCATGCCTTTATAACAACTACCGTATAATCACAACCTTTTAACTTATTAGAAAAGTGAGAATCGTGTCCGTGATGGAACTTGGTCATACATGTTAATGTTACAAATATCATCATTAGTCGGCAGAGTATGACGCCATTATCACCGGGTTAACCAATGTGCGACGTCAAGGACATTCATATTTAATATATTATATAAGAATGATTCACTAAATGTATTTTATTGTTATTCATATCATGACATAACCTCGAGTTCTTGCTATATCAGTTCTTGTTGCTTGTGGTCGACCTTGTCTATAATTCTTACACCTATCTCACAAATTATAAGTAGTTTTTATTAGTTAATAAACAAATGTAATATTGTTTTTAAATCATTTATATATCATAAAAAAACGACATCCATCTGTATGCATATTGTTGTGAATAAAAATGAAACATTGACAGTTGGAAATCGTGGAAGAGGTTCATGGAAAGGCCACTGTCTGGGCAAAATTCTCCTACCTCATATTGTCCATAAAACCATAGAAGTAAACCTTGCTAAATGAAAGTCAGCAGTCTGTTTACATGCTTGCCACTGTGTTCAAGTCTGGAGCTCGGGTTTTCTTCCCATCCAATCTACTCGTCAGCCGCACAGGTGAAGATCAGGCTTAGTATTCTCATTGTACTAGAATTTACCCGAGAGCCTTTGTTTACTTATCAGGGGGCCACGGGTTCGATTCTAATGGGAGGGAACAGTGTCTGGTCATTCGGGTGGGACAAAAAACGCTGCTTTCCGGACAGAACCGTGAACCATTAAACCTGATTTCATTTGAATTGAGCCAGGGGTTGGGTTTTATTTTAATTATCTGTATTATTATAGGAAATACGTCCACACAACAGCCATGTCTTGACAGCTTTTATCCGAAAGGAAAACAACTTTAATGTTGAACAAATTTGACAAGGATGACTTCAAGAAATCTGACCTTCATCCTGTTCGGAAAAAGAAGGGTGACTCGGGAACAGAATGTCCCAAAACTGAATATTTATAGGATTCGTCACCCCTTTATACAATAAATACCAGATGTGAAACAAATCCATTCAAAACCACAGCCTCTAAATGTGGGACGGAAGGTTATGGAATGCCGAGTATCGATTTTTTTTGTCCTCTAATGACATCAATGCTTTATAGTGGTGTAGGACGCAGGGCCTGGCAATTGGATAGTGTTCGTCCTCTGATGACCCCATAGCAGGGCGGTTAGATGGTCAAACGCGTCCAGTGGCATGCTTTCGATTCCCCACTTGCACGTCACAAAGAGTAAAGTCACCTGTGTAACCTCGTTGGTTTTTTCTCCTAGTTTTCCGGTTTACTCTCACTGATAAAGACCCATACGGGCAAACAAATTATTGATATAGATTTTAATCATATGTTAGTCACGAAATGACCGGGTTTAAGCCCTGTTTATCCCTCTCCCTCGTGCATAGGCGTACGGCCAGGGGGTAGGGGCAAAAACGTACGGGCAAAATGACTTTTCAGGCAGACAGGTAAAGTAAAAACAGAAATTATTATTAAATCTAGGTGGCAAACAAAAGTACCCGAGCTGTAATAAAACACTAATTTTACAACAAATTTACTCCTCTAAATACATGCTGGTCACAAACGGTGTCATTTTTATTTTATTTTAACGCTGATAGATGGCTCTGTGATAGCCTGGTGTAGGATCAACATGTTAGCCCCCCCCACCCTCATCCCCAGTGTTAGTAGGTGGGTTTGACTTTCAGACTGACTAAGTGAAATAAATTAGGGGGTATTTTATCGACTGTCCACATAAGTGGCCACTATGCAGAGTAGTGACCTTATACATGCCACATATGTTGCCGATATGCTATAACGTATGATAATGTTGGGTATTTCCTTGCTGTAAAGCAGTCAAAAAATCCGCCGAGATGCAAGCTCGAAACTTGTTCTTCCAGGTGTAGTAGAACCACGTGTGTGTGAATTGCAAGGTCTTTCTATGTTGCGATGGGACATCCAGCTATTCTACTATGACTGTCATAAACATACAGATAAGATAGGTGGAGCCTACCGCTGTCCTGGTATATGCCTTGCTTGTGGGACAGAGACAATTTCTCCTCAAGTTCAGAGAATCAGACATTAGTGATGTTAGTGCAATGTCCTCTGTTTGGATTGGCCAAACATCCACACACTGCTGAAAAATGATAAAATTGTTGATCAAGTTATAATAATAATAATAATAATAATGACTTTATTTTCTGAGGGAACATATTTAGTACATGAGTTCTAATTTTCAACATGTCCCTCCTACTCTAAAACTAGAATCTACATGGTAATGATATTTACAAAGTACATATTATATAAGCTTATAATAATTAGGGAAAAAAAGAAAAAAATCAAACAAACAACAAGGAGAGAAAAGAAAAGCAAATAAACATACATTCAGAGGGCAAAAGTAATTAACAAGAGTTCAAAGATTTAACGTGTTTTACTAACTCTTTTTTAAAGATAAAACTTGAAGACGCGTGTTTCACAGTTTGAGGTAGTGAATTCCAGAATACAGAGGCGGTATATTGGAATGTTCTTGTCATTGCCTTTTTCTTACTTTTTGGAATTGCTAATTTATTTTGACTTTCTGATCTCAATGTCATGTTAGTTTCGGTCAATTTCGAATTTTCACAGAATGTGTTATATAAATATGATGGTAATTTGTCTCTTAGAATTTTGAAGGTGAGCATTCCTTGATTGTATTGAATGCGTTGGTAGATTGTAAGCCAATTTAGAGTTTTAAACAAAGGTGCCGAATGTGAATCAGGTTTTTCATCCAAAATGCTCCTTGCCGCACGCTTTTGGAGTTTATACAGGACCTCTAGTTTACCTTTATTGGCACTGCCCCAAACTGTGGAACAGTAATCTAAATATGGTAAAATATAGCCGTTGAAAAATAAAATTCTAAGATGGTGTGGTAAAAAAGGTTTTAACTTTGTCAGGAGGTAGATTTTGGAGGATATAATCTTGGAAACTTTGTTAATTTGGAGATTCCAATCTAAATTTTGGTCAACAGTAAGTCCTAATAACACTGCTTCAGATACATTTTCTAATGATTCTCCATTAATTTTTAGTGATAAGCTGTTTGTGTTTGTTTGGTGTTTTGAAGCTATTAGCATGGCTTTTGTCTTTTTAGCATTAATTACCATACCATTATCATTACACCAATTAAATACATTTAGTAAATCCTCTTGAAGGGCAATCTCTATATTGGCTATATTGTTGCTAGAGAAATGAAGGGTACTGTCATCAGCAAATAGATCAGTATGGCATTTACTGACATGAAGTGGGAGATCGTTTATAAAAATCAAGAAAAGTAACGGACCAATATTTGATCCCTGTGGGACCCCACATTTCACATCAGTAATATTTGAATGGCATGCCCCTAAGACTACTTGTTGCTTTCGAAATTCGAGATAAGATGAGATTAGTTTAAGAGATTTCAAGTCAAATTTGTATAATTTTAATTTTTGGAGGATTAATCTGTGGTCTATAAGATCAAAAGCTTTACTAAGATCAAGATAAACGACTCCGGTCATATTACTTGAGTCTATTTCTCTCAGCCAGATATCTGTAATTCGCAATAAGGCTGTTGAACATGAATGATTTTTTCTAAAACCAGATTGGAATTCATAAAATAGTTTGTTCTTTTCAAAATATTCTGTAATTTGAGAACTAATATGTTTTTCAAATATTTTTGATATTGTGGGTAAGACAGAAATCGGCCTATAATTATTTGGTAGATCCTTGTCTTCCTTCTTGTGGATTGGAATAAGTTTAGCAAATTTTAATTGTTCAGGGAAAATATCTTTTGAGATGCATAAATTTATTATATAAGTTAATGATTCAAAAATATAGTCTGTCGACATCCTTAGAATTTTTGGTCCTATTGAGTCAATACCAGTAGCCTTACTTGGATCGAGCATATTTAGATATTTGTGTACATCTGCACAGGAGATATAATTTATAGTAAATTCGTTGTCGGGAGGAATTGTTTTTTTAACAAATTTATCAATTTTTTCACAATATTTATTGGAAAGGGGGTTATATACAGGCTTAATATCATCGGTAACATTGGTAAAATAATTATTCATAATATTAGTTGATATAACCACTGCAGTTCACACACACAGAATGTCAATGTTACATCTGAGGACGATAAGTATTTTACATTTTTGAAGTCTCCTTTTGTCTTCATTTCCTTCCATTTGTGCATAGTGGCATCAGATGTGGGCCCCTGCCGCCACCCAGAGCTGCATGGTGACAACATATGTGCCCCCCCCCCACCTAAACTCCCAATTTAGGAACCATATTTGAAAAAAAAGAGAAAATACATGTCTGGGCCCTGATTCACGAAATCTTAACTTAAGATAAAATTCAAATTTTAGTAGATACTTCAGTTTTGATTGGCTAAGCACTAAAATCAATCTAATATTATCCAATCATATAACTAAAATTTGGGTTTTATCTTAGTTAAAATTTCGTGAATAAGGCCCCAGGTAAAAAGAACAGTGCTCTCGTCAAAAAGGGTTGAACTATAGCCTCTATTTTCACAACGTTGTTGGAAAAGGGGGCATAATTAGGCAAGGAAAAGTCATGGGACGCTGAATAATGTTATCGCGTTGACCGACAGACACGGTGACGACTATATACGCCTGGGTGGTCCATGGCCCTCCTCGCCTGAACTTCCTGAAGTCCTAGAATGGTAGCCACCTCAATATAAGAATTGCTTCTATTTATAGTTGAAATTTCTCCAATAAATTTTAAATAAACCACATTTTTCTTAAATACTCGTAAGAGATTAGCCTATGAATAAGTTTGTTTAGTCGAACTTGAGACGAGGTTTACACTGAATGATGGGGAGATATCACACGGTATGTCGTATATCCGTCTTCATTATTCCAGTCGGAGCAGGACAGGAATTTAAAAATCCCATTTCATTTCATTTCCATCAATATTTAAATGTCTATAATTTGATATTCTTGTTGAATAAATGAAAAATACCAGATTAAAGCAACACTTGGCAGTGGTTATATCAATATGTTTTATTGTATTTTTTCTATGCCTGTAAGATTTGTGTTTATTTTTGTGTTGATATGATTAAGTATTTTGCTGTTGTTTGACGGGAGTAATCGAGGATACTGCTTAGTCAGCCAGCATCTTACACACTTTAACCACAGGAGCTACCATTGCTTAAATTCTATTTCGCAACTGACAACATTCAGAAATCATTGTAAAGCTACTTAATAGAATTGTGTACTCAATCCACTTAAAATTAACCACGTGAATACAGCAACTTCAATGTGGTCCAATGTAGCGTAACTTAGGTGGCTGTCCTGAATTCTAATCGTTTAGTCCACGGAGCCCAGGTCAGCGAAGCTGGTCGTCGTGGGATGTTGTGGACCTCAAGCAACTTTAAAGTTGTCCAACGGTTTTGCAGCCGAGATCCCACTCTATGCCAGGGGCGGATTGGGCGATCGCTCGAAGGGCCGGTCGAACAAAAAATGAAAAAAAATAACTTTGTCCAACTCGTCTAAAAAAAACAACAACCTTTTTGTGCTGAACATTATATGGGAGAGGGGGAGATTGTACCGACCATGGAGCCATGATGATCATCTTGTATGTGGCTTTAACGGGCCACCACGCCATCACTGGAGTCTGGGATGGGCTGGTATAATAGACTCTCTGGACCGGGTGTCTTTCGTCACTCTATACCAATGTGTTTCTTGGCCTTCCATCACAGGCAGGGGCGTAGCCATGAAATATATATTGGGGGGGGGGGGAGGGTCCGCAGCGGGGGACCCTACCCCCATAAATTTTGTTTAAAGTCTCAGTCTTCTGTAAACATTGTTTGGCATATATTACGGGGTTAAGTTAAAACATCACACCAATACAACGTTTATCATGTTTACAGTCCGCGGCATCGGTCTTCCCCGAGAGGCGCAGAAGCGTGGCTTACCCCCACCTGGGAAAATTTTGGAATATTTGACGGCTGCAAACACTTTTTCCTGCAATTTCAGCCCATGAACAAAGCAATTTCAAAATGGTCTGATATAGCCTAATTAACGTGGCTTGCTGACTCGAATTCCAATCAATCGTTTACACCCACGAAGACGGGGCCATTGGGAGAAGATTTAGAGAATTTAACTGCAACAAACGCGTTTTCCTGCTATTCCAGTCTGTAGCCTGTGAATACAGCAACTTCCATTTGGTCCAATAAAGCCTACCTGGCTGCCCCGAATTCCAAACAACCAATCAATCGTCGCGGGCTATGGGAGCCTCACCCTCCCGGAGAAAATTTAGAAAATTTAACCACCGCAAATGCGTTTTCTGCTATTCTAGCCTGTGTGAGCAAGTCCAAAAGTATCCAGTGGTTTTGTAACCGAAATCCCACTCTGAATTCCAACCATCCAATCACGGTGTTGCAGTTGCATTCACAAGTAATAATCGATGCCCGAAAAATGTCGCACAAAGTAGAGTGTCCCCGACAAAACGTTTTAATCAATAGTCAACTCATTCAATTAAAAGATAAGTTGAATTAGGGAAGCAAAAATAGAAATGCCCGAAGCAGGTTTACGGGCTGCGGCCAGTTTTCTCCGCGGGGCGTAGAAACGTAGCTGACTTTGTATGGACCCCACAAGAAAATTTTGGAATATTTGATGGCCGCAAACGCGTTTTACTGCTTTTTTTTGGGGGGGGGGGGTGAGGGTCCAAGTATATTCAGACCCCCGCCCCCCCCCCCAGGAAAACAATTTGGGGGGTGTCGGGGGGGGGGGGACGCCCATGATCACATGAGGAATGATGATACGTTAATTAATATGACAATATGATAATTTCACAGGTTGATGGTTGTAAATTACTTGCAGGTCGTGGTTTTGGCCAAAGTTAATCGATTTATGAAATGTATTTTTTGACAGAGATTATAATCAGAGAGAAAGAGAGAGAGAAATGGGGTTTAACGTCCACTCGATACAAACTAGGTCATTTCGGGACTAACATACGGTTTCAATTTTATTTCAATAATTCGCTTGCGCGTAGGGGTCTTTAGCAGTGGGAGGAAACCGGAGTGCCCGGAGGAAACCCACGAGGTTGAGAAGGCGCCCCTATCTCCATGCCACATACGCTCACACCAGGGATCGAAACCACAGTCGCAAGCCAGAGGTGACCGGCCAGTTCTCTAGACCACAAGGCCATCCCAACCCCCGATTATTATCAGATATTGCACCAAATCGCATATTTGGGGTTCATTTTTCAAAAATGTCCAGGGGGAGAGCCCCGACCCCCCCCCCCTCCCCCGGGCTCCTCGGTCAGTAAAAGGGGCCGCTCCGACACGGGAGCCCGGGCCAGTTCCCGGTCCCGATCCGAAATCCCACTCTATGCCAATCTGACTCCCAATCATTAGATCTTCATTCACAAATAATAATTAATGCTCGAAAAATGTCACACAAAGCAAACAAAATGTTTCAATCCATTCGGCAGAAATTCTTGGAATTCGAAAAACAGAAAAGTAAAATTAGTGTTTTATTAGTTTGCGTGCTCAGTTAGCCTAGTGTGCTATATTTTAGTATGTTTATGGTAACAGTATTTTGTTTTGTCCGGCGCGGAACATATTTTTCCCTCTTGCATTCATGGAAATAATATCGAAAAAACTAACGTGCGAAGTATTGTTGCCGTTTTGGCTCACTCTACAGTAAATGAGCATAAGCATAAATATTGCCTCAAAGCTTTGTCAAGTTTTGGGGTGTTTCCTCGCTGATCAAATACCTGGACACGCACCTGTTATTATTACATACCTTTCGGTATGTAGTTCTGTAGTCGCGAAAAATTGCCAATAGTCCCATTAGCTTGAAAATGGCTGATTCGTGTTCCGCGTCCCCCCCCCCCCAACTTCTGAAACAACATATCCCACATGCATATTGTTATTGGTATTGAAAGAATACTTTTCGAGCCAATCGCTGTCGCCATTTTGGATTTTGACTGCCATATTGGATCAACCATCTATGAAGTTTTTAACAGATCATTTTCAAATACGCTGTGAATTTGGTCCTGGGAGACGGGTAAACTGGGTTTAACATCCACTCGACACAAACCATTTCGGGACTAACATGTGGTTCAATTTCATATAAATAACTCATTTGTACTTATAGGGATCTTTATCAGTGGGAGGCAACCGGAAGACCGGAAGAAAACCCACAAGATTGAACAGGTGGAGAATCGAAAACTATGCCACTTGAGGCATTTGACCTTCCAACCATCCTGGGGTCATCAGAGAACGAACCCTATCTATATAGGACACAGATCACTAAATATTTCTACGCAAATTGTAGGGCCAAGTTATTTTTAGTCTTTCTCTCCCTTTCCCTTTACCCCCTTTTGCATGATGATTTTTGTTTACTTTTTGGTGTAGAATCGAAGAAAAGGGTTTGAAAATACATTTTCTGCCAGGTTTTGGTGAATATTCATGATTTTGAGACGGAAGGATACAAGAGTTGTGAGGTTGGTTACGTTGAAAGGGGGGGCCGAAAATTGCCTGGTTAACTCTCTACTTCCAGCTTGTGTATCTCAAGTTTTTCATGGTGAACCTCATACATGCTTTTGGGCCAGAGTTTGCCACATGTTGCTCCACCTGTGGCAGAAAGCGTTCTACCCAACGAATATTTGGGAAAAAGCTACAGTCGGTCTAACATACGATTACATCATGTGTACCTACTTCAAGAATACACATGATGGCAAATGGCCGCCATTTAAAATACTACGCCCGCCTCTTAGAGACGATAACTTAACTCGCTATAAATTGTAAAAAAATTTACTTCGGCTAGAATTAAAAAACACCTAAGATTAACATTTGCTAAAAATTTCTAAAAAACAACCTAAATTTATGGAAATGGGGCCAAATCAAATTAGGCAAATTACATCAAATAGTCCATGTTAAACGTATAGCAAAAATTTTAAACTAACGCGAGCACGCGCGTTTCTAGACAACGCCATAGCGGGTCATAGCAACCAGTGAGTATAAATTGGAAATCCCCAATGACGTAGATATTATAAATTGGAAAGCCGAGTCTGTCTTAAAATAAGTAGTACCGTCAGTAAACAAGATGGAAGCCATCTGCTATCGTGTTTGATCATGGAGTAGGCAAGCACAGGTGTGTCGTATGTCGGTCTAAGAGACGAGAATTAACATTGAAGTCAATGGGGAAATAATTAGTGATCTGTGGCCATATTCAGCAATGCTTGATCTTACCTTTTAGAGTAATTCCCCTTTGTCATCAATCTTTCTAACACAGCTGTTGAAAGAAATGAGGTTTAATGTCCTACTCATCTGCAGCCTACTCTTAATTCAAATTCCAATTGTCAGGGGTTATTTTATATAGTAGCAGATTATAGCAGAGGCGCTAGACACAGACCCGAAAATAAAATTGAAAATCTCCCAATATCAAACTAAAAGAAAACACTGAATTTGGGGGGAAATTGATATGGACCCCTTGTGGTCGAAGAAAAGGGTCCCTGAATCAGGAAAGGGCCCCTATTGACTTCCTGATAAGTAAACCAATTTTCCCGGATAAATTCAAGCAAAACACTTCAGCGTTAGCGAAACTAGTTTCACACTGAAAACCAATTAGAATACCAAGTCTGATCTTCACCTGTGCGGCTGACAAGTAGTTTGGAGGGATGGCAAAATCGAGGTGTAGTCGTGAACACACTCGGCAGACCTCAGCAGATTCCAGTAGGCCTACCATACATCTAGCCTGGGCTGTATGACGAAGTCTGCCATTAAAACTAATTTCAAGTTCCCGTATTACCAACGGCGTTGCCCATGACGACGCCTTTGAAGAATGTTTTATCTTACAAAGTTTGAAGCTGTTTTTCTTTCAAGTTTAATCAATTTTCTTTAGACCCGAACGACGCAATTTTGAGAACTTCTTTCGAAAAGCGGCAAGTTTTCCTAATAAGTAAACCACCGCCACATCGAAAATTGTATAGGCGTGGGTACATATAACTTACTGTGGGTACATATCACTTTGGCTAGATGTACGTTCCGGAATCTGCCGAGGTTTGCCGAGTGGTCATGAACACGGTGCCAAGCATGTAAAAAAAACTGCTGATAGTCATTTCGTTGCCTGAAAACCATAATGTTCTATCTCCCATTACCTGTAATGGGAGATAGAACAATATGGTTTTCAGGCAACGATTTAGCAACAAACATATCGTAATGTTTATTTCTATGGTTTTATGGGCAATGTGAGGTAGGAGAATTTCGCCCAGACAGTGGCCTTTCCATGAATCTTTTTCTGCATTTCCAACTATCAATGGTTCTTTTACATGCACACCAATATGTACACAGATGGATGTCGGTTTTTCATGATATATAAATGATTTAAAAACAATAATACATGTGTTTATTCACTGATAAATACTATTTATAATTTGTGAAATAGGTGTCAGATTATAAAAATGTTTTTAAAATATAGACAAAGGCTTGAATCATGCCTGCTATAGACCGAACACAAGCAACAAGAACTATAATAATATTATAGACAAGGGCCCCAACAAGCAACAGGAACTATTATAGCGAGAACTTTCAGCTCTTTATCTAAATCTTATATATTACATCTTTAAGAAAATAAAATTAACGGTAGAAAATCTTCTGAGTCCGACTAAAAAGAGAGAAATCAGAAGATTTTAACGAAGATTACAGGTGACCTTGACTTTTGATCATATCCTGTTTATATCATCTGAATCTGTAGAGGAATCTGAATATTGACACAATTTTAAATTCATCATATCTTTGTAAATATTCAACAGAATATTTCAGTCTGATATGCCACTTCCCGAGATTCAAATTTTACAATATTATAGTTTGTAAAGAATTCCTCAATCTAAAATTATCAGACATTGAATAAAAGCCGAGATTGTGGAATATACATGTTATTTGGTATTTATATTAGCAAAAGTAGACGTGTATTATAAATTATTTCAATCTTTTAAGAAATCTACAACTTCTTCTAGTTCTCTTTGTTTAGCTTGTTTATGTGCCCACCTATTCTCCATTACTTCAGCTGACACTTTCCATTTTTCATGGTAAATTCGTTTATCACAGGAAGGACATTTTTTACCTCCTGAAAAAAAAACAAACGTAAGCTATGTCTTTAAAAACACAAGTTAAAGGAGACATGTCTGATATATTTCTAATAATCTTATATTATGTGTTATTATTTATTTTAAATGTAGATTAAGTGATATAACATTAAATGTACTATGAGGGGACAGTTTGCTCAGACATCGACATTCCGACCTAGACTTCCACGAAATTCCAACTGTCTGTCAAGGGTTTAGTTTTCTTCACCAACTGAGGTAATAAAGGCGGTCGCCATGACTCCCAGCAGTATTATAAATATTTACCTATAAATGGAGGTGTTTTCATGTACGTATCTAAACAACCATTATGAAACAGATGACCACAATAAACTCTCTCTATTTGATTTTTACGACCTTTCAGTTGATTCTGAAATAAAATATTTTTCACACATTATCTAATTGTTCACAGCTTAATCCATGCTAAAATGTATCAGCACTCAAATTGATTATTTCACATTTAATTTAATTAAGAAAATAAAATCAGAATATTAACAGTGGTATAATCTCCTGGATTCAATTCAACTTTGTACACACATCAACCTATTGTAGTTGTTCTACCTCTTAATAATTAAAAAATTCATGATTTAATAGATTTTGTGTTTCCAACTAGTTTGGAATTAAGATTCTTTGGTTATTAGACAATAAAATAAAATAAAAACATTACCTCAGGATCTTCAGCTAAAACATGTTTTTTACAAAGTGGACAGTTTTCTAGTGGATATCTCTTGACACAATCACGTATTAAATAATTACAAACAACTTTTAATGAGGGTTTATGTTCAAATACAGCAGCTCTGAAAAACAAAAACAAATCATAGATTGCCAGATAATAAAACATACTCCCATAGTCCACCAATGGCTAACACATTTTTCATTTGGAACCTGCATTTAAAAGTAACTATCCTTCTAATATCTTAATTCATGATTTTAAAATATTTGAAATTCAAAATCAATTTTCTAAATGGCCACAGATCACTAATTATTTCCCCATTGACTTTAATGTTAATTCTCGTCTCTTAGACCGGCTGTAACTTTTTCCCAAATATTCGTTGGGTAGAACGCTTTCTGCCACAGATGGAGCAACATGTGGCAAACTCTGGCCCAAAAGCATGTATGAGGTTCACCATGAAAAACTTGAGATACACAGGCTGGAAGTAGAGACAACTAAGCAAGCAATTTTTGGCCCTCCCTTTCAACGTAACCAACCTCACAACCCTTGTATCCTTCCGCCTCAAAATCATGAATATTCACCAAAACCTGGCAGAAAATGTATTTCTAAACCCTTTTCTTCGATTCTACACCAAAAAGTCAACAAAAATCGCCATGCAAAAGGGGGAAAAAGGGAAAGGGAGAGAAAGACTAAAAATAACTTTCGCCCTACATTCGTGGGTGACGGCCCATGAATATTTAGTGATCTGTGTCCTATATAGGAGTGAAACTTTAGGTATCACCAAAAGGCCTTTTTTATATGCCTCCCATAAGTTCTGGCAACACACCGGTGAAAGAAAATCAAAATCAAAGAATAACTGCAAAAATGATGGCCCTTTAAGCATACATGCTGCTTTATGTACAACAGTGCATCTCAGGTCCCTGGGCCTTTTGTGCTAAAATTTAAAAATCTTTCTTATTAAAGACAGTATTTGAGTTTTGTGAAAAAATAAGACAAGTTACAAACAAATTACACAGAAAACACTCATAATCTGGATTTTTTTTCAAAAATATATTTTTTTACTGCCATGTCATGAAAAATGTACAAAATTTACATGTAGCATCTTTCAAAAAACCAATAATTTTCCACTTTTTTAGATAGTCAGACTGGCAAGTAACATATTTTTGGAAACCCTGGACAATATGCAAACAGAAAAATCACAAATCAGATACATTGGTTGTAATTATAGAGGTTTGTACTGAAACATGTAACCCCACCCCCTAAATATGTCAATGACTGAATCAATCCTATCTTTGGTTGCAGAGCTAACATTACCAAAGGTATCTGCCTAACAGCTATGTTTTACCATCCCTGGCTAATATATGTACATAAAAACTAAAATAGGTGCAATAAATATGAATTATGGTTAAAAATAGGCCTTGATAAAAGAAAAAAATGCCATTTTTGGTCTATGACCACCCCTCTCTAACAAAAGGGTCACAGAATACACAATTTTCACGAATTTGGAAATAGTTCAATGTTTTCAACATCTCAAAACTCAGAGGCATCATACAAATCTTTATTGCAATTCTTGTGCTGAATCAAGATGTCTGGACCATTACATCAATTGCCTGGAAAAATGAAGTCAAAAAGGCAGTTATGACAGAGTTGACAACATAAAAGAGGCCTGAAACGGGGAAAAATTAACATTTTACTGCTCTATAAGTAACATAGATGCAACAAACACCACCAATCCTTCATTTTGATAAGAAAATATTGACCATTAAGCTGACATTTACACATCTACACCAGTTTTGTATCAGGGTGTGGTCTTATTGGCCTGACATGTCTCAGGGTTCTAAGATTGACTTTAAACAAAAAAGATTAGAAATCCTTGAAATGTACAAAATAACCATTTATTGGTGTAAAATAACATTCCTAGCTGTAATTCAACAACAAATTCCAATTACTATAATTTAATTGTCAACACAGGTGCAATTAAATCTCTCAAAACACATAAATTAAAAAGGGTGGGGTGGGGCATTTATAGCCTCTCTAAACAGAATGGTGGGATGAAAAATGTCTATAAAGACTGGGATATTGCTTCCTTCATGAAGGAAATGCAAGAATTTAACGTTTCAAAGAGGAAAAAAATGCTTTTTCTGTCTAAATTGGTGGCAAAATTGAGCCAACCCCTGTTTTGAACATTTTGTACAAACCCATCTGCTGTATAGTGTTAACTCAGTGTTGCCAATTTTCAATTTTCTGTCGGAAAACTGGAGCTATTTCTAAACCTGACAAACTTATAGATCCCATCTAAGTTATATTAGCAATGGAAATAAGGCCAGTTTTAGAAATTTTGACTCTTTTGAGTAGGCATGAAGGCATTAATTTCTACATCGAAATAGGGGAATCTGTAGATTTTTAGTGAATATTCCTGATTTTTAGACAAAATTAGGTGAAATTACAATTTTGTTCACTTTATCTGTGCTTTCTGAGGCTGAATACACCAAAATTGGACATTGAAATATTTTTCTTACTGTTAGAAATTAAATAAAACCTGAAAATTGAGAAATTTGCAGTAAAATCACAATTTTTCTCCAAACTTTGATCTTTTTTTTTAAAATTTAACATTTTTTGAGTTTTTCTCGTCTCAAAATACTTTATACATATTTTCTGACAATTTAGTCATCATGTTTTCAAAACTAAGGCATATCAGTCACAGCCATGTCATACACAGACAGGCCACAGATCACTAATTATTTCCCCATTGACTTTAATGTTAATTCTCGTCTCTTAGACCGGCTGTAACTTTTTCCCAAATATTCGTTGGGTAGAACGCTTTCTGCCACAGATGGAGCAACATGTGGCAAACTCTGGCCCAAAAGCATGTATGAGGTTCACCATGAAAAACTTGAGATACACAGGCTGGAAGTAGAGACAACTAAGCAAGCAATTTTTGGCCCTCCCTTTCAACGTAACCAACCTCACAACCCTTGTATCCTTCCGCCTCAAAATCATGAATATTCACCAAAACCTGGCAGAAAATGTATTTCTAAACCCTTTTCTTCGATTCTACACCAAAAAGTCAACAAAAATCGCCATGCAAAAGGGGGAAAAAGGGAAAGGGAGAGAAAGACTAAAAATAACTTTCGCCCTACATTCGTGGGTGACGGCCCATGAATATTTAGTGATCTGTGTCCAAATAATAAAAGAATAAGATAACTCTGTTGATACCAGAAATTATCTCCCCTTAGACCACAAGAATGGTTTGTCTTCAGACCTTTTACTTGAGATTTCCGTTAAATTTGTGAAAGATTTTGTTGACCTTGGTTTATCAAGATGTTGGGTTTGTTTTTTTTTCAAAGAATGACAATTTTTAACATCACTCCAAATTTCTACATATATTTTGTATTGTTTTTACACAAAAAAAAACAATAATCTTAACTGTATATATTGTATTTTACGGTTCAATTCAAATAAATTGTAATTTCTAAGTTCTCCTGTCAATTAACTAGTCAGTGAAGTCAATTATGTCTCATCACATCTAAATGCGAACAGTATTATCTTAAATTTCAACTTTTCATGAGTTGGTTTCTTGTCAAACAAGATCTCGAATCAGATTTATAAAAATTCATTCAGAATAATAAAATCAACCCCCAACTAAATTCATGACATAAATATACCCAATTAAGATTTAATCTTATCAAAACATGTCTTAGAACAAAACCTAAGTTTTTAATCTTCAGGAAAATTAACCAAAATTCTGCTTCCTATTTCTTTGGAAAAAAATCATTTTTAAATTAAAAAAATAAAAAATAAATGGTTTCTCTACTCCAAAGTTTCAGATTTGTAAATTTTAAATAAAACATTATTCACAAGACTCGAAGAACTAAGCCTTAATATAATCATCTGGTCAAAACTGACGAAGGAGGCAGACAACCATTAAATTTCACCATCTCGGTACCCACAAATTGTAGTTCGTCTATTTATAGCAAATCTCTCTCCTTCTCTTTTCTTCCCTTTTGCATGCCCATTTTAGTTGATTTTTTGGTCTAGAATGGACGAAGAGGGTTTGAATTAATATTTTCTGCTGGGTTTTGGTAAATATTCATGATTTTGAGGTGGAAGGATAACGGCGTTATTAGGTTGGCTACGATGATATGTACAGCAATTAGATACATGTTTTGAGTATGCTTCTTCAAGTTCGTGTATCTCAAAATTTTGGTGGTCAACCTCATACAAATTTTAGTTCAAAGACATGGCCATTTAATCCTCTGTCTGTAGTGAAAAGCATTTCGCCCAACGAAAATTTGGGTAAAAGACGGAGGTGGTCAAAGAGTCCAGAATTAACATTGAAGTCAATGGGGAAATTAATGGTGGTCTGCCTCCATAGCTCTGTTTTAACCCTAAATTATCTCCCCTTAATATATATAGGGGATGCTCGATTCACAGTCCAGAACGTCCCGAATCGACAGAATTACAATCGAGTGACGCGGCATTCAGTCCTGTCACAGTTCTGCCAGTCCCGACAGTTGAGGTGGAGTGAGTAGAATCGTGACGTATTCCTAGGTAAAAAATATGTTTCAGCAGTCATGATTGGTTGGGATACTTTTTATACAGTCTACGCATGCGCTTTAATCCGAAATTCTCCTTTTCACTCGATTGACACCAGTTTTGGAATTCAATTCCGGAACTGTGAATCAAGTATCCCCCTAGTAACTGAGATAACTCTGTTTTAACCCTAAATTATCTCCCCTTAGACCACAAACCTTCCTGTTCATCATAAATGTTTTTAATGAGAGAAGTAAAACTTACGATTTTGAATTTTTTAATAAAGGAGGAGTAACACATTGTCTTGCTAATTCTTTAGCTTGAGCCATAAAATTTATTCTTAAAAGATCCGGTAAATTTGTATCGATTAATTCAGTTCTGTAAAACAATTAAAACATTGTAATATTAATAGTTACAATATTCAAAATTATCACACCATAAATAATATAAAGATGAAATTGTGTTTAACGTTCTACTGTTCTGCTCTGACTGGGCTAATGAAGACAGGCATAGGCCGTGCAGTGTGCTATGACGGAGAATTTAGCCCAGATAGCTATGTTGCGACCTGCTTTTATTTCAAATTACAACTAAAAAGGGGTTTATTACATGTCCGCATCTATGTATGGGGGACTTCTGATTTTCTAGACACCGTTGCAAGGTCCTTCATCCTCCACCACAAAAAATCCAGAGAAATTTTCCAGGAGAACACCCGGAGTGAGCCCATGGCCTCCTGGCTAACGAGTCAGAGGTCAGCTCCTTATTTACAGAGCCAAAGATAACAAAGAATAGACTTCAAAACACAAATAAGATATTCAATATTGGTCCATTTCAATCAATATTGATGCCATCTCGTCATGAAAATATCGGGTGTTGATATCCAATATTTAAACCAAACCACAATGAACATTTTATATAAACAGGTTTTGTATCGCACAAGTCTATACAGAAGTAATTAAAAATGGCTGATCCCGCACAAACGACAAAAAGAGAAAAGATAAATTAAACTTGTAGAATGGATTAATCAGGTGCAAAATAACTGACATTCAATTGGACAGTTCGTGCATTTCAAACATAAATAATTAGAAATTATAATCAAATTTTATACAAAATGTGCTTTTTGAACCCTTTTCAGGCGCGGATCCAGAGGGGGGCGCACCCCGGCGCACGCCCCCTCTATTTTTTTAGGTGGCAAACAATTTTTAGCTCCATATATTCTTGCGAGAAAGGAGAACAAAAATAGTTTAGGTTGGAAATCCTAATTTACAGTATAAGTATGAAATTAGTCCTTGTGGGCATTTTTTCCACTCAAAATTCACTGTTCTAGGCTTCGCAATCCCAAGTGGGTGCCGCACGCGCCCTCTTTCTGAAAATCCTGGATCCGCCTCTGCTTTTTATATATTTCAAGGTTCCAAAGACTAGAGTTATATGCCCTTTAATTATCCACATGGGGGCATCCATGTTTGTTTACCAAATGGGAGCATCCATGTTTGTTTACCAGACGGGAGCTTCCATGTTTGATTACCATATGGGGGCATCCATGTTTGTTTACCAGACGGGAGCATCAACGTTTGTTTACCATATGGGGGCATCCATGTTTGTTTACCATATGGGGGCATCCATGTTTGTTTACCATATAGGGCATCCATGTTTGTTTACGTATAATAGTGTGAAGTAAACTTACTGTATCTGGTGTTTTGGGTAGAGATCTGGTACACTTATATTTACATTCATAAAATAGTTTTTCTGTCGAACTTTTATCACAATTTGAGATGCTTTTTGTTTGAGTTTGATTTCGTCCGATTCACCGATCAATTCACGTTTTATATATACAATCTCTTCACTACAAACACATAATGAATTCTCCTCTAAAAATGTCCGAATAAACTTCAATATCACAAGCACCTGTAATAATAATAGTAATAATAATAAGCGGTTGCCATGCAAGATACACCCACGTTGACGACGACAATGGTGATAGGTTAGTTTTTTTATCAATTTCAGTTACAAATTTTACTCCCCAGTCTGGCAACATGATTTTTGAAGTAAAAGGCATTTTGATAATTACCGAAAGCCTATACAATATATCCCTGAACAGTTAATCCAATTTAACTCTATATTTTTGAGAGAGAGAGAGCTGTGTTGGCTCAGTGGGCAAGATGTTGGCTTGCTGATGAGTTGATTGTTAGGTTCCCCTTGTCAGTGGTATCAGATAGAGGGCTTGACAAACAGTGTGCGTGGGTTCCCCTTGTCAGTGGTATCAGATAGAGGGCTTGACAAACAGTGTGCGTGGGTTCCCCTTGTCAGTGGTATCAGATAGAGGGCTTGACAAACAGTGTGTGTGGGTTCCCCTTGTCAGTGGTATCAGATAGAGGGCTTGACAAACAGTATGTGAGGTTTCCCTCTTGTCAGTGGTATCAGACAGATGGCTTGACAGACAGTGTCTAGTCATCCGGATGGTAGAAGAAAAAACGAGTCCCTCGTACACATCGACATGTATGTAAAAGAAGGAATACGATATAAAAGGAGATAGTAGCACCGCTGTCTGGTCAAAATCTCCCTCATAAGAAATTGTATGGGGTATTTGCTTCTTCAGTAGGAAATTAAACCCTATTTCATTTAATTTCATTTGGATAGGACAGGTCTATACAAACTGGGAATACTGAACAAGGCTAACAAAGATAGGTTGCCAGGCAATGAAACATGCGCCCACAGTAATGAAATATTTATAATACTCTGAAATCTGATTAAGATTAACATTTCATCAAGTAATATCAGAAAATCATTAGAATTTCTTTGGTTTTTATAAAGTTCTATCCCATGCTAACACTTAGTATACGAAACATTAAAAATCATGGATTTAGCTGTTCAGTTATCAAAATTCATTGAAAATCAATATACTTGTTCGTCTCAAGACCTTAAACTCTGTGTATCAATCTGAAGTCAATTGGATGACACAAGTTTGGCCTCTAGAGCGATACAAAAGATTTTTCAAAGTGATCAAGAGAGAAAACTCTGGCAGTGATTATCGGAATTCGCTGAAAATAGGATTCTTTGTCTCATGACCTTAATTAATGTATATACATGTAAATTTAAAGTCAATCGAATATAAACTTTGGCCTCTAGAGCGTCCACAGGATTTTCTGAGGTGATCAGGGGCCATAACTCTGGCAGTAATTATCGTAAATCACTGAAAATCAATAGGCTTTTTTGTCTCATGACCTTAAACACTGTATAAATTTAAGGTCAATCGAATATAAACTTTGACCTCTAGAGCGTCCACAGGAATTTCTGAGGTGATCAAGGGCCATAACTCTGGCAGTAATTATCGTAAATCACTGAAAATCAATAGGCTTTTTTGACTCATGACCTTAAACACTGTATAAATATAAGGTCGATCGGATATTAACTTTGGCCTCTAGAGCGACCACAGGATTTTTTGAAGTGATCAAGGGCCATAACTCTGGCACTAATTATTGGAAATTGCTGAAAATCAATAGGATTCTTCGTCTCATGACCTTAAATAATGTGTATAAAATTAAAGTAAATCGGATATTAACTTTGGCCTCTAGAGCGTCCACAAGATTTTTTGAAGTGATCAAGGGCCATAACTCTGGCAGTTATTATCAGAAATCACTGAAAAACAATAGGCTTCTGCGTCACATGACCTTAAACACTGTGTATAAATTTAAAGTCAATCGGATATTAACTTTAGCCTGTAGAGCCCCCTTTGGTCCAAGCGGCCAACGGGTGGACCAAAGGGGGCGACGACAATATATACGACCACATTTCAATGTGGGCATATAAAAACCTATTACTTTCAACCAGGAAGGATAACTCTATTTTAATTTATCTCCCCTTAGACCACAATTTAAAACTTGTCTGCCGTATCGCATCACTCAAAAAAAAATCTAAATGAAATCCTAAATGATGTGTCTATGTAAGATAGAGAGAATCATGTTCAATGTGGTGAGTCGTGACTGGTAAACAACAACAAATATAAACAAGGAAATCTATAGAGATATATTCTAGATATCAAATAGGCTTTAATCGTTTAACTCGGAGTCTTGACATGGGAAATCTAGAGAGATATATTCTAGAAATCAAACAGGCTTTAATTATTTAACATCCTATTTTTCTACACACCGTATTCTGGATTTATTCAAAAAGTTTAATTTAACAGGATCTGAACAAAAATTTAACAGTTTCCAAAAACCTGTGATAGTTAAAACTTATCCTGATTCTACATAAAACTTGAGAGTTATTCCCCATTACCTGACGACCTCCGATCCATTTTTTGGCCTCATCTTCACAGATTTTCTCCAGTTTATCTGTAAATTTCTGTTCGAGGTGTTTAGATTTCATTTGTACTAAAATAGGTTGATGAGGATAGTCGGCTGGAAACTGGATGTTTGCTGTTAACTGTTTATATTCATTTTTACTGAAATAAAAACAAATAGTTAGATCGACCCCCAAACAAATAGTTAGTCGAATCAACTGGCAATCAAATAGTTTGTGTTAAAAGCCCTTAAAATTCTTCACCATAGGTGCGAGCAACTAACTCAATATTTGTGATACGTTTTCAAACAACTTAAACCTGTCAGTCTTCATCTGGAAATTGAGACCTGTGTCCCAAGTTGTAGTAAAAATAATGAGTGTTACCATTCATTATCAAGTACAGCAGATGGGTCATGCACTGTATAGACCTCTAAGGGGTTACAAATCAATATTTTGAGGGGAAATTTTGAGAGAAGGTGAATACATCATTCCTCTATATTTCGCCGCTTAAATTTCATAAGAACACAGACTTTTATTTCTGAGACTCTGTTACAATGGGGATGGTCCCTTTTAGAGATGAATTTAATCTGCTCAACTTACGTAATGCTGGCCGAGACCAACATCGGAACACATGCGATTAATTTCAACCCATCAACAGATGGAGCCCTGCTCTTTATCTCATCCAGTTCTTTTTCAATGACAGTGTCACGATCCTCGGTCGCCATGGTAACAATCAATCATTACACAATTTATATAGGTCTAGTTAATAATCATCTGTTATATCCTTAAACCTGAAATATACAATAAAATATATACAAGTGAGTCAGAGAGAGATAGAAAAATGGGGTTTAACGTCCACTCAACACAAACTAGGTCATTTCGGGACTAATATATGATTCAATTTTATTTCTATAATTCGCTTGCACGTAGGGTCTTTAGCAGTGGGAGGAAACTGGAGGACCCGGAGAAAGCCCACGAGGTTGGACAGCAGTGAGTAAGATGTTGGCTCGCTAACCTGTTTGATCCTGCAGGACGGATAGCCTGGCAATATTGGTAGCACTCCAAGATATTCCACCAATTAATCTGAAGACTGACCAATACTCTTGTAAATTATATTCTTTTATAACACAGGTCTGACGTCATCTTTGATGTTGGTGATCCATTATTTCAACGTGCTAAGCATACATTATCTATACTAGTTGAAATTATGGACCCATGTGATGTATTTCATTGCAAAGCGTGTGTGAGTGTCTGTATTTTAAAATGTTTTATGGTCTTGAGCTTAAGACATTATGTAATATATTGAAGCAACAGTTTGTGATTACGTCCCTTGTGTTGTTTCAATATATTACTTAAAGGGACAATCCCGATAAGAACAGAGTCTCAAAAATTAAAGTCCGAGTATTTATGAAATTTATGGACCAAAATATAGTGGCATGGTGTATTTACCTTGTCTCAAAATTTCAACTCAAAATATTGAGTCGTTTGGAAGTGAACGTCAACACTGCTTATCCGGACACGTAACCCTTTTAAGATTTCGGGTCAATTTTTTCATTGGGTGACCTGATAATCGATTAATGTTTCTTGAGAGGTCTATACAGTGAATGACCCATGCCCTGTACTTGATAACAAAAGGTAAATTTCACCTACAAATTATTTTTATAGAAAAAGTCTGGTTTTATCCAGATACTGTATAATAAAACGTTCTCCATTTCCAGATGAAGACTGTCAGGTTTAAGTTATTTACAAGCGTATCACAAATATCGGGTTAGTAGGTGGGCCTTAGGTTATGGATTTTAAAGGATTTTAACACAAAATTAAGCAGTTTTATTCCCCAAAAAGTTATCGGGATTGGCACTTTAAGCTGTCGACCACTAAACCACATGTAACGACCAGTGAATAATACTCTCTCATAAATGACCATCAACTATTAACAATACTCTTATAAATAACCATTAACTTAATCTATCATCAACAATACTCTGGTCAACCATAGTTCAATACAAATAGTATTTGAATTCAAAAAACAAAACAACAGAAAAAAAAACAATTTACTCTCGCCAATAATAGTCAAATAAATAATTACTCTGACCAATACAAAATAGTTTCAATTTTAAATTACTCAAAATAAATAAACTGATAGATTCCATCCATATCTCTACTCACAAATAGATACATAAACTTATAGATTCCATCCATATCTCTACTCACAAATAGATACATAAACTGATAGATTCACAAATATCTACAATATTGAATGAATTGTTTGATATGAGTTGATTTAGTTGTTATTGTACAAGACAACAATCACCTGTGTTGATATAGAAATATTTTAAATCTATTTCATGATTTATGTTCATCGTACAGTAAATTATAAGTTTGTAATACCATAACCAATTAACAACAGCTACAGGTGTCTACCTGGGATGGAATGAATGGATGAATGAATGAATGAATGAATGAATGAATGAATGAATGAATGAATGAATGAATGAATGAATGAATGAATGAATGAATGAATGAATGAATGGGGGTTTATCATCCATAACTAGAGATCATTTCGGGACTAACACATGGTTCAATTTTATTTCAATAATCCGCTTACACGTGGGGATCTTGAGCAGTGGGATGAAATAGGAGGACTAAGAGAAAACCCACTAGGTTGGATAGGCGACCCTTCTCCTTGTCACATACAACTGGGGAATCGAAACCATGGTTGTTGACTCAATGACAGACCTTATGATACAGCGCGCACATGCTAACTATTCGGCCATCCAAGCCCCCAATAAATGAATGAATGATGTATTGTTGATTTTAACAGACTTTGATCTATTGAAGAATTAAACCTAAAACCTTGTAAAAAACTTTGTAAATAATCTTACAAATCATTCCATCTTATAAATCATCCCTGGGCAGTCGTAAAGAGATCAGATGTTATTCCCAGAGAGATTAGTAACCATTGATGTCTAATAATACCCCATAGTTAATTCTATTGGTATTGTTTGATCTGGGAACTACTGTAACATTTTACAACATAATAACTCAGTGTTTTACAACCTTTATTTACTTATATATACCTACAACTTGCAACAATGTATACAATAATATACTTATATATGGGTGTTATTTACAACAATGTATATATATCTATTGTTATTAAGTGTTATATGATGGGGTATTTAACAAGTCGAGATAATAAAGCATTACTTATCTACAATTATACAGTTAATAATTATCTTTGATTTCTATAATTAAAACACCTTTCTATCATAGAACTACAGGTTATTATTATCTCAGATTTCTATAATTAAAACACCTTTCAAACCTAGAACTGGGACACGGTTTCTTTATCTAACATGAAATGAAATGAAATGGGGTTTAATGTCCACTTGACACAAACTAGGTCATTTCGGAACTCATATGGTTCAATTTGGAGATGGGGGCGTTTTATCTAAACCTGATGACTCTACTCCAGATAATCTGGTTTCGTCACACAGGAAATACGCCTACATGTGTGCTAACCATAATAAAATAAGACATAGAGTAGTCTTATTAGTAAATCAATCAGGCCATACCAATATAATTTACTGTTTTTCAGAGTGTTGACAACCAAATAACCACATGTGTTCAATTATGTGAACGAGGTATTGTTTAAAATTTCAAAAATCAAAAATTTAGGAACTAAAAACCTAGAACCAAAATCGTCAAATTTTAAAATTTCATTTTTCTGATGAAATAATTATTACAGGTTTTCCCAAAGAGAAGAAAATCAAATTGTTACGGCCTCATTACAACAGTAAACAATACTAAGATAAGTAACAGTCCCTATGTTTTCAATAATAGGGATCTTTACTTTATGAGGCGTTTCACACTAGGGGTCATATAGTTACACCTATCTAATTATTTCTTTAATAATACTTTTGATTTCCCTAATTTAGGCACCTTACTGTTTCAACCCCTTTTATGTTTGAGTGAAAATTACATGGGACTGTATAATTAATGGGGTGAAAACCTTTGATGATCACAAGATCAGCAGACGTAATAATTACCATGTGATCTTTGATCCCCTAACCAGACGGAATAAGGGCTGAAAACAGACAGTAAATGATTGGTAATTAATCATATGAACTAATAGACAATTGTTATCAACTTTTACCAGTAATTATTAACTGAAAGGGGGGAATATTAACAGGTCATTGTGTAACGAGAGATAGAAAGTAATATGGTTTAAAAAACTAGGTCATTTCGGGACTAACATATGGTACATTTATTTCAGTAATTCTCTTGAACATAAGGGTCTAACTCTTTAGCAGTGGGGGGAAACCTGAGAACCTGGAGAAAACCCATGAGGTTCGACAGAGACAGAGAGAAATTGGGTTTAAGGTCCACTCGACACAAACTAGGTCATTTTGGGACTAACATATGGTTTAATTTTATTTCAATAATTCTCTTAGGCGTAGGGGCTTTTAGCAGTGGGAGGAAACCGGAGTACCCAGACAGGCAACACCATTCTCTTAGATGTAGAACCAGGGATTCGAAACCACACCTCTTGACCACCCAATCCAATCAGACAAATCTTTAATACAAAATCTATAGAAATCTATAGAAAACTGCTACTTTAAATCTATTTGAGCTACGTTTGAATGAGTGCTCTCTCAACGTTATCAATGGAAAATAGCTACTACGTGTAATATGTTTGAGCGATATTTCTATGAGCATTCTCTCAGCGTTATCAAGCTGGTCTAATGGAAGTGTACTTCACTATAACTTGGAGAGAATACTCTTCGAAAGGTCACCCAAATAAATTAGCAGCCAGTTTGGGTTTATAGCTTAATACCACAAAACTAATATTATAATTTGTTGTCTTTAAAGTAATGAATTGTAACAGTATACCTATCATTCATAACCTGGGACTAGATGAACTATACTGTACAATAACCCACGACCAGATGAACTATACCTTGATATCCCACATCTTGATCAACAATAAATAAAAGACAAAAACTCATTTCTATGATGTCCAAGAGGACAATAAATTAACTACAGTAAGATTCTATGATGTCTGAACAACTACAGAGATGTTCATTATTGGTCTAGCCATTATCTGTGAGCAACAAACTCATCTCATTAGTTGATTAATTACATCAACCACTGTTAGATGACTCATTAACAAGTAATTAATACCAACACTGTTAAATATTGTACAACCTTTCATCTTATATTCTCCCATCTGGTTTAATACTAACCGGTAAATACTATAATAATGACCGGTAAATATCTTTTATATCACACAGTATTTAACACTAAAAGACCCTGACACTGAATTGGGGGAGGGGGGGGGGGTCAGAGAGAGGGATTGAACATTCCCTTGTCACAATGTCACAAACTAGGTCATTTTGATACTAATTGTGATCTTTAGCAGTGGGAGGAAACTGGAGGATCCTTAAAAAACCCACAACGTCGTATAGGTGACTCTAATCCTTGTCCCGTACAACAGGGAATCATAACTATGTCACTTAACTCACTGACCAGTTGACCAGTCAACCCCTGCAAATAACAACAAACCTGTTTTAAAACAGATCACCAATTTAGTATACCAGTATTTTAACAACCGTTGTTAAAAATTAGTTATTTATAAATATCTCATATAAGTTAGAGGGGGGGGGGGACAGCTGGCTCCCTAACTATCAGGCAAGCTGACTTTACAGGCTGGAATAGCAGTAAAACGCATTTGCAGTCGTCAAATATTCCAAAATTTTCTTGGGTCATTTCTAGTTTTGCTTCCCTAACTGTCATCGGACACTAATACAACCCTAATTTTACTTTTCTTTTAATTGAATACCACGAATTTGTACTGAATTGACTATGGATTAAAACATTTTGTCTGGAGACATTTTTCGGGCATCGATTATTATTTTGTGAATGTAGCTGCAACAGTCTGATTGGATGGTTGGAGTTTTGGTGTTGCTTACACGGGCTAGAATAGCAGAAAACGCATTTGCCGTAGTTAAATTTTCATAATTTTCTCCGGGAGGGTGAGGCCCCCATACCCCGCGACGATTGATTGATTGGAATTCGGTTCCGCCAGGCAGGCTATGTTGGACCAAATTGAAGTTCCTGTATTCACAGGCTGGAATCGCAGGCAGTTAAATTTTCAAAATTTTCTCCCAACGGTCCCGTCTCAGTGGACTAAACGATTGATTGGAATTCGAGTCAACCACCTTAATTAGGCTGTATTAGACCACTTTGAAGTTGCTTTGTTCATGGGCTGAAATAGCAGGAAATCATGTTAACAGCCATCATTTTTTTTGGGGGGGGGGAGAGGGGCGGTCCATACGTAAACTCTGTTTTTTGGCCTCTCGAGGAAGACCGGCGCCCCTGTCTGTCCTCCTAACTGTCATTGAGTCTATGGGAGGGGGGGGCGAGAATGGTTAGCATGTGCGTGCTGTATCATAAGGTCTTTCATTGAGTCAACAAGCGTGGTTTTGATTTCACTGTTGTACGTGACAAGTAGAAGGGTCGTCTATCCAACCTAGTGGGTTTCCCCCGGGTCATTCGGTTTCCTCCCACTGCTACAGACCCCATGTGAATTATCAAATAAAATTTTGAAAAAAAACACACAAAATGACTAAATTGGTGTCGAGTGGAGTAAAACCCCATCTCTCTCTTCTCTCTCTAACTCATATATGGCAATTAATACAAACCCTAATTATATAACCAAATCATTTAAACAAATTATTAATTTTACAATTCCAATTAACAACTGATTTTAAAACCCATTCAAACTATCAACATGTTATATTTATTTTTATTTCTTAACAATAAACATGTCTGATTCTTACATAAGATTACCAAATCTAGCAATCTAGGTATCTAAATAAGACATTTAAAGTCTGACATTAAACAGCAATTAACACTCTTATCGAAACATATATTTATTTTTAGTCCTTCAAATATCTAAATTTGATTGTGAATTATGTAATATTACGAAATTCATCTAGGATAGAAATATGGTTTGTTGAACAAATTATTCATTTTATAAATTGAGTGTACGCTTACATCCTAATAAACTAATATAAATGCCCAATAATTTTATAAACAATATTGATTTTACTTCCTGGAATCTATCTTATATAACATTACTAAACATGATGAATGAAACAATAGAAAGATAACTCTAAAACCCTTCATCTTTTATATCCTAGCCACAAACATAGAAATAGGCCTACTTATAAACCAGGAAAAATATCAATATTTCGTAAATTAGCTACAAAAAGTCAACAAGTTTATCTACCAAAATGAGCCAAACAATAATACATGCACATGTCCAATGTAGTTTCTTCGGATTAAAAATTGTTTTAAGAAAAGCCTACATCCCTGTGTGTTTATTTATCTCCCTTTATAAAACCTGTAAATAATTATTCAATTTAATAATAAGATTTGGATTAAAACTCATCTGTGTTTGTGTATTTATTTCCCTTAAAACCTGTAAATAATTATACTATTTAATAATAAGATTTGGTTTAAAACTTAATCCTAATTGACTGATATCCTCAACTAAATAAATAATATTCAAAATAAACCCAACAAAGAGACAAAATACTCAATTGTAATTAATGCTGACTCAGCCATCTTAAAGCCACAGTCAATAAAGATGAATTGATAAGACATGGATTATCTCCTCTTTGATGTTTTTATATCACAAGAGATAATCTTTCAAGTGGAGATATATCTAGATATCTGGAAAGATTGTGAGATGATCATTCAATACAGATGATCCAATGATCAGTAAAAAATATCTTTTATTAAAGACACAGCTTGAGGGATTATATCTACTCAAGACCTTAATATAGTAAAAGGTTTTATTACATGTGTAAAAACTATTATCAGATTTTAAAATATATATATCTAGTTTTATACCATATAGCCGATCAATACCTGATTTATAATTCATAAAACTAGTGATCAGTTGATTTACAGATTATATCTTATGATGCCATGTCCTGGAGCATTACATCACTTGATTCAATAAATATATTCAAATAATACCTACTTTTTATCTGTGGTGTAATTTAATATTGAAACCTCTGTATTTTTATTCAAATAATGTTGAAAATTTAAAAGTAGACAATCTCCCAGCTTGGGTACAATAGGAATATAACCTACCATAGTTCAGTCACTGGACAATAACCTACCATAGTTCAATTGACATAAACTGAATTTAAACTCATTTAACTAGAGAGATGACAATTCAACTGTATGAAAATATTTATCTCAAGACTCAGTCAAGACACAATGGCTTCAACCATGTCTGTCTTTAATACTAAATAAACAGCTTAACTTTAAATAAAGAAAACTGTGAAATTATTTTAATTTAGAAACCACTTTTAACCTTTCAATGTTTCACATTGTTCATTCACCTTAAACTAATATCAAATTAACTAAACAAATCTAAATTTACTGCAATAACAATCACAATCCCTATTCACTGAAATCTCTTCAAATAAACTAATCTTATAAAAAATGGCTTCAAACTTATCAAGTTTTCATTCTAAATTAAAAGTTTTTATATGAAACAAAAGAATTTATAATTTAGTGAAACATCAATGTAAAAATCAAATCAATTTAAAAACCTGAAGCTTTTAACAAGTTTAACAACTACTGTCTGTAGATTAGTTACAATGGCTGCCAATTTTCACTCCAATAGTCTGATCTCTTTATGTCTCAAGGGTGATTATTTAAAATAATTTAATTAAAGAAAGTGATGTTTATTCTGTAATATCTAAATCTAATTAATTTCTACCTTAATTTGATGACTACTAGTCCAGTGGGGTTTTTTTCTACGGAAAGAATTAAATCTCCATTTCATTTTGGTAACCAATTTCTTTGCTACAATGTTGGTTAAATGGTTCAGAGTCCAAATATAAGTGATGTTTATCCAAGTTTCTATTCCTACCCAGCTTTGTCTTACACCTGATCAAAACATTACTTACATCAGATAAAGTACTTTTTATTAAGTCCCAAACTGTTCAACTAGTCTCTTATAGTCAGCTGTCTTTTAGTTATCAAGCGCCTGTTTTATGGAATAATCTACCATTTAGTTTAAGATGTTGTACATCTCTATATTCTTTTAAAAAACAACTCAAAACACATTTATTTAATCAGGCTGTTAACTGACTCAGTATACAATCGTTAAAATGTCCATAATCTTGTTGTTTATTTATGATTACATTATCACTTTGTAAAGTGCCCCTGAACATGTTAATTGAAAGGGGACACTATAAATATTCTGTAATAAAAATATAGCAGAGATAAAGAAACCCTGACAAACAAGACGACGTCCCTTATTAAATAAAACAGGGTTTAACGTCTGACACCAAAAGAAATTGTGATACACCATACAGGTTGCCCTGACAACAGTACTAAGGGTTCTTTTACGTGCACATCAATCTATACACTGAATGACTATACAACATACTTTGTCCCTTGCCAGGTCGTCCTTCCTTGAACCATACTAGAAACTAAATTCAGATCGGACATGGGACCTTCAGTATGGAGAACCAACGTCCTACTCAATGAATGATCTACCTCAATTCTGAATTACCCTAATGGATATGCAATTCCCTTGGGAACTGTCTCTGCTTGGACGATGTCCACTGACAGTTCCTATCCCTTAATTTATAGCAGTAATATGAAAATACGACAGGAATAATTTCTTGCCACAGCTGATACACATTTATAATAATTCAACACTATATTCAAAGATTAATACAAAAGATAGGTTGCCAGGCACTTCAGTACTAACGTTGTTTATTTTTATTTCAGTAATTGCTTTCATTATATTAGTGGGAATAAAATATGGTTTTATTTTATTTCAATAAATCGCTTGCACATAGGGGTCTTTAGGAGTGGGAGGAAACCAGAGCACCCCCGAAAAACCATGGAGGTTGGACAGGCAACCATACTCCTTTTCACGTACAACATCATGCCAGTTGGCAGAAATTATGATTCAATGTGCACAAATCATTTGGTCATCCACCACCCCACCCACCTCTATACAGAATAGAAACACCACTGTAACCATGGTGACCAGTGTATAATAGAAACACCACTCCATGATGATGGTGACTAGGCGATCCTATTCCTTGTCACATACAACCGAGGGAGAAATCATAACCCTGACAGTTGACTCAATGACAGACCATTCGGTCATTCACAACCCACCCACCCCCAAATTAGTGGGAACAAAATGAAGACATCATTAGAAATAGCTTGGTGACTGTACTTTTTGTCAACCCATTCCCTCTCTTGCAATAATTCTGATGTCGGGAATTTGTAGGTGCATGGTGGTTGATTCAATCAGAAATTTATTGAATCAAGTGACTCACTGTCACTGAGTGAGTGTTGAGCCTTCTTGAGGAGGATTCTCTGGTACTCCAGGGTGCCTTGAGGTTTCGTTCACACGTAACCTCAAGGGTCCCGAAGCTCTCGTTGTATTGAGCAGAGTGCGACTAAATTATTGGCGCATCAAGTTTGAAAGGCGTCAGTCGATAAATTTTAAATGCATGTCCTACCTTATTGTGTGACCCATCTCTGAACAACAATAACACTTATTGACACACACAAGAGGTTCATTGAAACAGGTTTATCCAATATCACATTCAACAACAGTTCATGTAGTCGCCATGTTAGGATAGTTTGACATCCGTTTGACGTCATATCCTCCCAATTCAAATTTGAGCACCCATCTTTAACACGAAACGAAATGCATTTTTGTACAATATTTCTATGGATTGTGGTACTGTTTTTGTAAAGATTTTATATTGGGATGTTTATTGAAGGAATAATTAGGTCGCTCTTCACGCGTAGTTGAAAATACAAAACGTCAATTGAGAACTTAATAATTATTTGTTGCTTGTTTATTTAGTAGGCCTAGATCAGTGCTTGAAATTGAAACTTTTCTACAACAACAAAAATTTTTAAAAAATCAGCTAAAATTAGCTGACAAGGCACCACTGCCTAACTTCTTATTTAAAACAAACTGTTGTCATTTTCCGTCACGGGACGTGTAATTTTTATATGTCGTGTCAATTAATCTGGCCCTAATTGTGTTTAGTGGTACTGTCATAAGTATAAATTATACCAATTCCTCTTACGAGTAATAAAGTCATCGAAATTTGCTTTCCTTTCATTTTAGTTATTCGTGTTCATAACGGTGGCCAACTAAATCTTGCATCTCTGTATTATTGACCTAATCCCAAGCCCAACCGCGCCTGAAAGACTGTATGATATTGAAAAGTTGTTACATATGCATTTTATGCGTCTATAGAAAAGGCACAACCTTTTGGCTTGTGTGCACGTGGACAACAGTTCAATTTAGGCTATTTTTATTACCGTAGCAGTCTGTGTTTGCTTTCAGCTTTTACTTTTTACGACAATTGCCGTTATGCCGTGGTAATTTCTAGCATAGGCTATATGATTGTGATTATTATTTATAAAATGTTGATTACAATATAATTTAAAATCCTCAAATTTGTCGGCATTCGTAGAATGTTTCGTCGCAAACGGTTGATTATGAAAATGAGGGCTTCTGTTTTGTCAATGTCACGTGACATTTTCCCGCCTTTTCTATCTTTAGAGTTGAAAATATCAGTAATTATAAAGCTTTGAGTCTTGTATCACACACACGGCAACTAAGATAAACGGGTCAAGTGCGATTTTAAGTAAGAGAGAGTGATTTATTCACAATCTAAATAATATTTTATGAAAAGGTATTTGACTGTCGAGTCTTTTTGAACAGATATCGGCTATGCAAATATCGGCAAAATTTCTTTTGATAGGCCACTCATCGGCCGATTAGTCTACTGAATGGCGAAACCGATTATCGGAACATCACTAAAAATAAATTTAAAATGATTAGTCTCATGATTTCGTTTCGTTTAAAGAATTCGTTCGTAATGTGCACCAACCCAGATTTCACCTTTCACCTATGTAGGTCATTTCCTTTTTCAATGTGTTGTGTTGGTTGTGGGCGAAGATTTTTGTGAAATGTCTTAAAATAGACAGCAAAACATTTTTTTCGGAACACAGATGGATATGATATGTAAGTTTAATGTGTTAACAGTGCAGATAACTGAAAATTGTGAATTTTGCCGTCCGCTAAACGAAGTAAACTAGTTATCAACTTTTGCTCCGAGCTTTTGACTGTTCGGAAGTTAGATGTTACGTCGTCAGAATATCAAAGAGTAACATCTAACTTGTTGGATTAGATTCTCTGGTATCATAATAATGCAGATCATACTAGGCCTATTTAGTCTTATTATTTATACCCACAATTCTAACCCTTCAGAATATATTCAACTCACAATCCATCGTTTTCACTGGTTCAATTTGTACGTTTGACATGTAATTTGTAAACCTAGCCTAACTCGAACTGCCGAACCATAACTGCCATACAATGATACAGAACCATATAACGACCCAAGAGAAAGATACTTTTCAGATCGTACATTTGAATGATCCACGACGATGGTGATGAGGGCCTCGACTTCATCTATTTCTCCGGATTAGAAATACTTACCTTTCTTGTTAATTTATAGAAATAAATGTCGGCCTACGATATTTCAAACCTCGTTAATTATCTTGTTTATCTTTTCAGAGTCCATTTCTTGCTGGCTTATTTCCTAGTAATTATTTCTACGATGCATCACATCCGCATAATTAAAATAGCACTAAATAATTATTTGATCATAAATATTGTTAGATATTTGTTGCATATCTTATGTAAATAATTTTATACTTACTTCTATGGCAACTAATAAACAAAAATAAGCTGAAACCAAACGATAATTTATTTATAATACGTCGCTTACTAGAAAATCAAACAGACCATCACCATTTGGAGATAACTCTTGATTATAGTCATGGCTGTCCAGGCTCTAAGTTCACAAAGCATTCTCCTCAGACATAAGAATTTACTCAAAATTGTTTGTTTTATTTTAACTAAAATATAGCCCTTTATAAAACTTTTGTTGTTTTAATGTATCAAATACGCGAATAAAGAAGAATGTTCAAAGCTTTGTGTTTCTGGATCAAAGTTATTTCTCATAAACAATAATTCAAAGTTGAGTAAATCCTATTATTATAAGTCCGGGAATGGTTTGTGAACTCGGGGCCAGACCTCGTGCATTATTTAAAGACACTTTATTCGAGAAGGCCTAACCTAATATTATCCTTGAAAAAAATATAGGGAAATCGATATTACTGATACTGATACAAATACTGATATTATTATTATTTAACATTTGTAAGACTACAAATTTGAATATCTATAATTTAATGTTGCCGTATTAATATCTTCGAAAGTGGAATTTCCACGGGATCTTCGAAAATCCGTGAATCTTCAAGATGATGTCATCTAGATGATGTCATCTGAGATTTATCAACATAATTTTAGTTTAAATCAGTTGTTTATTTAAAAATAAATTACTGTCGGCGGGTGATGTCTCTTTCCGGATTCTCTGACTATGAGGCCTGATAATTATATTTATATCAAATGCAGGCCCTTACACATTATAACTGTTTTTCTAGGAGTTAATCGCTACCGGAAATTGGAACAGATAACAAACAGCTTTCTGCATAAAAAAAAAATCAGCGGACGATCAAATTTGAATGAAGAACCAATCTAAATTCGACAAATTACGAACCTGTCAAACTGGGGTAACCACTAAAATAGGGATTATGCAATAACGTATAATGTATACGATAATTTAAACTGATTCAATGACGTCATATATAGATGTAAAGATAATCAAAACACACTCCTACTAATCATGAAAGTATTCTTTTAGAAATCCAGCCACTACAAGTAAGTAAAAGCTGCTGATTAAATCACCACAAATCAAAAAATCGGTGAAAGTCTTAAAATGGGTTTTGATAAAAGTCAACAAAAAACACGTTGTTGATTTAATTTGAACGTTTTCTTTAATCTCTGATGATGAAGTTTTGAGATACTCCAAAAAGCATCAATCAAAGTCGTTGATTGACAAGCCCTTTAAAGTAACGGTACTTTATGAATGCCCCGAATCTACCCGCAAGCTGTGAGGTGTTTACCATCCAAGCCATTCTAATGAAGTTGTGGCTTCTATGGAAGTGAGCGGAGACGGCCCCCCTAGGGATAGAGAGAGAGAGAGCTTGCTGTATGGATGGGCAATCTTTTGTTTTCAGGCTTGATGAAGTCAGACGTCAAGAGTAGACAAAGATTGATTATGGCGCGAAACAATAGCATAAACGGCTTGAAACGTGATATACGTCATCTTGATCATGTAGGACGGTTAATGTCTACTGTAAGTCAATGGCTCTTTTCGATAGACTAGATCACATTTCTACGAGTTATTTTTGTAGTCCTATTGAGTATTTTGGTAAATTTTGAAAGGATTTGAAAACACCTGTAATTATCTATGATATTCAGGTGTTATTTACAGGTGATCGAAAAGCGAGCGCCTCCCGGCCAGTTAGGTCGTTATATCACCAGATATTCCATTCAAACGGCATCCATTTTGATTTATTAGCTAAAATTTAATCAAGCGAGTGATGTCAGCTCTGTTTCAATGCGTGTCAAAAGACAAGTTTTTATTCAATGTTTTCCGGACGGGTTGTGAAATTAACTCAATGGGTTACAAAACTTTTAAAAGACAATTGAAACTGTGGAAAAACATGAAATTTGAAACCAATGATTGCCTGTAACGACCAATCTGAAGTACTGATACAATCGGACTGACGACTTGACCGTCGTTTTTGCCATGGTTTCGGATCGATTTAAGAAAAGATTTGTAGCCATTTAAAACAAACTAATGTGACGTTGTAACTTAGTCTCGTGTGGTTATTGACGTCATTGATTGAATCTGTAACACGTGGCGTGATCAAGATTAAGATTAAAATACAAATTAATTCTATAGTCTAACAGTATCCCCGACATTCTATTTATATTTAAACTAAATATCATATTCAAATAATTAAGCCAAAGTTATTGATAATTAAGCATCCACTGTAACAAGAGGGAGGGGGGGCATGGGATATGTTTTACCAGAGTTTAACTCAATCAATTCATGGTCCAAATCACCCTCCATATACTTCATAAGCCCAGTCGGAACAGAATAGTAAGACGTTAAACCCCACTTCATTAACATCTGCTTAACACAAACTAGTTTATTTCGGGACTAACACATGACCCAATTTTACTTTAATAATTCCGTTGCACGTACATAAATAATAAGGGGGAGAGAGAAATGGAGTTTAACTTCCGCTCGACACAAATTACTTCATTTCGGGACTAACAAATGGTTTAAATTTTTTCAACTATTCGCTGTGCGTTGGGGACTTAAACAGTGGGAGGAAACCGGAGGACCCGGAGAAAACCTATGAGGTTGAACAGGCGACCCTCTTCCTTGTCACGTACACGCAATCACAGATCTTCTAAACATACATTAATTTAAGTTAAAATATGTTTTGAGGAAGCAGATTTGGCAGTGGCGTTTGTCTGTGAATAAAATGGTGTTGAAATCATAACTTCACATAAAAGAAGAAATAAAATGTATAACGATTAAAGAAACGATTGGTATTTCATGTAAACTAAATAAGTTTACAAACTTCCAGCCTCGTGTGTGTTTTTTCTGGATTATCGAAATAAAATCAAAACATATGTTAGTCCCGATATGACCTTGTTTGTGTCGTCGAGTGGACATTAAACCTCATTTCTCTCTCTGTCTTCCTCTTTAATCCGCCATTGTTGATTAATGTAGAAATTAAAATACATATGTTGCACTCGATTTACCCCCTCCCCTTCCCTAATCTACTGATAAGAAATAACTCGTTCGCCCCCCTCCCTCGTAACTCTGCATGGTTTCATCTTTGAGGTATTGATATCGTATTAGAATAAGCAAACAATTATTACTCAATAATACCCGTTAATCTAAATATTACTCCCGTCTTATCTTATCTTGGGTTTTAATTAATTAAAATATCATCTCTACTTACAAAGAAATCTTAACAACAAAAAAACCCCAAAACAACACATCTTAGCAATTTATTTAAGACAAAAAAAAACATCGAGCATTGTTCACTCAACTCAACTTCAATTAAACATTTGTCATTACTCATTAGCCCTTTTTTCTTAATTACTAAAGTTTTAATTAACTTAAAATAATAATTAGCTGTCATGACTTGCGGTCTATTGTTTTATCCATACTTAACATGTTAAAAACAAATTGTGTCATCGCATGTCAAATTTGATCAAACGTCGTTTTATTTTATTTACGGGTGTCGTTGTATTGGAGTGTAATGTACAATAATAACACGTTTACCGTGTTTTTTTAGCACCTTAATAAGTGTCGCCGTTAAGAAAAACTCGAATAAAAACAATAGTTTGGTGATCGTGAGAGAGGAATAGACCCATATAACCCCATTCACTGGTTTCATTTTTAATGATATCGTTCTCACTTTAAGCGGTGATCCTTTCTTATTATCTGTCAAAACATCAGTCCTTTATTGTTCCCGACGATAGCGGCACATCAAAGACCAAAACCCTTTGTTTTCTAGACATCAAAGGCACCGCGGGTCTATCACGTAATCACATCATTAGGTTGAAGAAATAATGAAGCCATGTCGAGATACATTGTCAAGTCTGTTTACGATCGTTAAAGTATACCACTATAAAAAGACTAGAAAAACACGACTATTTCCAGAATGTCGAATTCAATGTTTTGAAAAGACTGGACGAATCCTATACAAAAACCACGGGAGGTCGTTATGACGTCATTAACTCAAACCGACCAAAAAGATGAAAATATTTTTATAGTGTCTAAAGGTTTTTAAACTCTTTAAGAATGGGTTCAAATTTCGGATTTCGAGTTTAGGATATTTTTTAAACGGAGTGTTGTTGAAGCAGAAAATCATGGGCAAATTGAAGTTTTGACTCCTCAGTAATAACTAAAAAAAATCAAACATTTTTACAGCGAGACCATATATTTTCCGGAATAAAAAACCCAACATTTTTCAAACTTAAAGATCATTCGGGAAAATAAATTTCATAAACCTTGAAAGAAAACTGCTTTTTATCCCCCGTGGTGCCAGATTAGGCTAGCCACGGCGTCTCTCTACATAATACAAAAAAATATATCAAATTTGGCGATCATTCATGCATTGAACAAAACACACGTTCGCCATCTGGAATATAAATGTAGCCATCTTTGATTTTAATGCGTATATTAGTTATTGTACTTATCTTTTTATCACGTGATTGGTTACACCCCCTGCATCTACCATCTGTATTACGACCTCCCGGGTTCAAAGGTCAGGAGACATTCTACTTCTAACACCTGTGGTATGAAACATCCATCTCGAGTTCATTAAATATTAATAGTTTTACAACTCTAAATTTTCTCTCATATTTTGAAATTCCTGAAAACATTATTATTATTAGGCGGACGTAAACAAAATAGTTAAATAATATGTAAATATTTTGAACATATGGTAAATGAAGTAAAAATATATCTATTCGCGTACCTTAACATACGATAAATGTGCGAAATGTTTGGTGAACGTTCGAGCACACCTGTATTAAAAGAATCTTTTAGACATTTTCTAAAAAAGTTAAATCTTTAGCCTTAGGTACAACACGTGTTGAAGACTAAAAAATAGGAAGCTGAACGTTGAGTCGAAATAAAAACATAATTCCTGTTAATAGACTTTTAATGAACAATCGTCTATATGACTGAATACGGACATCTTGAGGATATACACGCTAATCCGAGATTATCCGGGATAAACTATTTCTAATGAGAAAACAAAGACGATGACAGAAGTCTTTAAAATCGACTAATGGCTAAACTATATGCCCGTATATAAGAACATAGACAAATAAAATTATTGTCTTCTTCATTAGAAATCAGCCCCTGAACGCTGTAATGTATGTAAAATAGGGGATTAGGTACAGTTTATTCGTATTACAATACCAAATAAAACCCTGTGTATTTAAGCTCGACTATAAAATGAACTTTAATGAGTAAAAAAATACAGGATTATCCCCCTTTTAAATACAACATTTGTTTTAAATAAAACCAATGTTTTTAAAACTGAAGTGTCAAGCGGCTCCAAATTATCAATAAAATTTAGATTTTTATAAATTTTGTAATGGTTTAAACAAAGTATGTGTGAAGTTAGCCTAAAGCCTCCCATTCTGACTGATGTTCAAAAACTCTGTGAATTGACGTCCCAGAACATAATGCCCCTATTTCGTTTCGTTTTTATAGTTCAAAATTTCTTTTTACTTGTCTCTACTACACTAGGTAGGCCATTGAAAGTATAAAAAACGAAACGAAATATAGATCTTTATTTTAATAAGATTATATAATTCTAAGAATAGACAATTTAAAGAGACGCGCGACAGACATTACAGATACTAGTCAAGAAAATAAATGGAATTAATTTTATATTCAAATAAACACCAAATTCCCCAAATTTTTAAAAACGTTTACCCACAAAACTTAAAGCAGGGAGCCGCGGTGGATCTGTCAGTAAGACCTTCGCTCGCTAAAATGGTGTTTAACGAGAAAGTTCATCCGGGTTTTCCAGCGTGGTTTCCCCTTGTCAGTGATGAAGGATGCAGGGCCTGCCAAGGAGAGCTGTCTAGTCGTTCGGATAGTACGAAAAAACCGCGGTTCCGTGTACACACATTGAAGTGGACGTAATATCCCTTGACAGTTGGAATTCGATATTAGAGTAGGTCGTATTGCCGCAGTCCGGCAAAATTTCCCTCATATATACATGGCCCACTGTATGGCATCCCATCTTCATTATCCCAGTTGGGAGCAGAACAGTAGGATGTTAAACCCCATTTCATTTCATTTGGCAGAACCGGATGACGTTCCTCATTTCATTTCAAATTCTTTTCAACCCTTTATCTACCCCCTGCACGTTGTCTTTTTAAATCCACGGCAAATCTAAAATTCTTACTTGTCTGACGATCTTTCCTAAGATCTCCAAGACGTATGATTAGTTAGATGCGTTTTTCTATTTTTTTGAAAATGTAATCGTGGGATTGGGTGTACTATTTAATATTCCCTTGGGTGAATGTATATTTTTCTGTTAAAACTTTACGAATAAAAGGCGGGTAAATAATTTTCTTTTTATCGAAGAATCAATGTATAATCATATAAGAATCCTGGAATTCTGAAATAAATACGTAAGTCTAAACATCGGATAAAAGGTTTTATAATTACCTCCAATTCAACGTTATACTTCACATACTCTAAACGAAACCCGTTAATTTTCTAAGTTTTATTGGTTTTTTCCCTCCTCACATTGTCCATAATATTATCTTTAATGGACATTTTAATTCGGGCGTCAGCTGTGGCATTTTAAAGACCTCCATAGTAACATCTTGGCATGAACAAACATTTATTTTAAAATTTTATGCTGCGTTTTAAAGAATGATTTTGCGCCATTAAAACTGTGGTTTATACGATTTTAAATACTTTGTGTTTGTTTATTACGGGTGTTAAAGAAGTTGAAGGGAGTGCGAGATTAAAATGAAGAGGGTTAAACGGGCGTCATGTCCCTCGTAAATCAATTAACGCTATTATAATTGTATATTGACCACTCGTCGAGGCATCGAAAACCCGGAATTGACACCAGAAGTCGCTAATAAAGTCTTCAACTAAAACACGTCATATCAGCCATTTTTATTTACATATCTATATGACGTCATTTTGACGAGTGACACACGACAAATGATGGGTATATTGATGAGGTATTCTGACATTTTGACGGGTTTGAAATCTATATTAAAATAATTGTCAACAGTTATATACTACCATAAATCTATATTGCTACATAATTAAACCTCGAAAGTCTAAAAAATGATCGCCGACTTATCAAAGATTGTGTTATTAATCGTTTTGCATTAGCGCGCATTCCATACTTAATTCGATGAATGTGTTGTGACGTCAGTGTATATATCATTACGTCATGATATATGGTATACCAATGTGATATATCACAGTTTATTTGTTACGCTTCGCATAATATTTTGTTTTGCGCAACTTTTTTCAATTTATCATGAAAAATTCGAGGTAATTTGTTCATCGATCATTTGTATACAAATTTATATTCGTAGACGATCATCCATCGTACGAGAGACGGACAGAAAGCCCGAGATTACATTTTGAAATGATGGGGGAGATTGGAAGATAGATTAATTTGAGTATCTCAGAATTAGTTTTCGTAAAGGTTTGTGGCCATGCGGTAGAGATATCGTTGCCCCCCACCACCACCCTATAAAACACAACATAACATACCCCCTCCCTCACACACACACACACACACACAAATATAACAACAAAGTTAAGCTTAATTTCAAGTATAAAAGCTAGTTAACAATCGGTGTTTTTATAATATGAAAAGAATCTGTTTTAAGAATGTTCTACAAATTAATGATTTAGGCACAAATACCATAAAACCTGCTTTTCGTATAAAGTATGTATGTAAAATCACCAAAGAGACAATGGTACGTATTATATAGTTACTAGGGTCCGACTGCTCACAGGTGGCTACTCGATATGTGTGTTAAGGGTCACTTAAAGGGGTTTATAGAAATAACAGTAAAAATAATAGAGGAAACAGTACCATTGTTAAGTTAAAGCCTGAGGGGGTCGATCCCTAGGGGTAGTACTACCGGTCGACACAGGTGCTTTATCCCTTATGCTCATTCTCTTATTAAAACAGGGGTTAAATAAAATAGGGTTTAACGTCTTACTGACGGAAAACGGGAGTTAAAATTCCACATCACCATTGTTAATTTATATATAACCTATAGTAATATTGCCAGTTCATTAAAAAAAAGGGATTTAAACAGCTAAATCTCAGATTTAAAAAAAACATGCAAAATCAATTACCCCCCCCCCCCCCGCCTTGAAGCCAATCTCCCCACCCCCCCCAAAAAAAACAAAAAAAACACAACATCGAAAATAAAAACTAGAGCGAAAATTATCAAGCTCAAAAATAAAAAAAAATTGGAAAATGAACCTAAATAAGGCCGTATCCTGGCAACCTCACATGACTCCCCCCCCCACCTCCAACCGCCTAAAGAGTGACAGTAGAAAATATGACTATATTATATAACACTGATAATCTATATTAAAAACTTGACATATTATCATATAACTCGCCGTGTTTAAAATAATATATGTCATCAGTATCTATAAATAGTTTTATTGCTAAATGCATATTACCTCGAGGCTAAATTTCTTATAAGCAACTATTTCATAAAATCAAAATTTACATGAAAATTCAAAAGAGGCAGAAAACTGCATCATTTATAAATTTAACAATTTGAAAGACCTCCCACCCCACCACTCGAAAAATACCTTAAACAAAACAAGTATTAAATTGATAATATCCGATAGCAACAAATGAAATAAAGTCTGTTATATAAGTGTTAATTGAATATTCTATAGAGTTGAGGGTGTATTTTTTTTTACTAATGGTCTAAATGTAAAATTGAAATAATATTTTTCTAATTTCAAAGTTTTAACGACAAAAAGTTTTAATGAACACTTAATTATTTTTTTGTTCTAAGTTCATGAGTGGACCAGCTTCATTGAGAATGGACTTTTACAAATTATGCTAATTAAGAATAAATATTGTTTGATTTCTAACAAAAACCAGCAAATGGGATGGCTTCGTGTTATCAGCTTGGGGTGGGACGGTCCTTACTTAAAATTCTACAACTTTACTAATTTGTGAAGCCATGTGACTTAATTAAACAATTCGTGGTGTAACCTCTATTGATTGGCTGAACGGCTGATTGACCCTATCAAAACTCCGCGTAACGGACCTTCTGATTGGCTGAAATCGTCACGTGGTTAACGGTCCCGCCAAATCTAAAAAGCGTGGCGAGGGGTATATGAAGCGTAATCCCTGAATAGTGGTCAGCTTTCAGATCGTGATCTAAACGTGACATTTCAATATTACAGTGCTTTTGGATATAATTTTGTGTATTTATTGTGTTTTCAACATGGCGTGTCTCTTGCCGAAGCCACAGCGCGGACGCCGATCACTCTTACGGAATACTTTTGATGAAGATTGTTTAGTGAAAACCTTGACCTACGAAGATTTGGATATGTTGAATGACACCGGCTTTCACGAGAGTTCATCACCGTTTTCAGACGAAATTCACTCTGATTATTTGGATTTTGACTGTTCTGTTAGATCGCCAGTGTGTTCTCCTAAACCTTGTCGTCGAATCACTAGATCTCGGAAGTTATCACCGTTGGTTTTGAATACAAAGTTTGATCCCGAAACCGATGACGAACAGGTACCCGTTCGAATGGACATCCCAGACATTCCACCAACACCGACTTCAAACTCACCACCCCACCGACGTCTCAGGGCACTTCGTCTCTTTGACACCCCCCACACCCCGAAATCATTATTAGAAAAAGCCCAAAGACAGAAATTTAAAGACAGAAAGATTAGATCCGAGAAGAAAGCCAACCGAATTGAGAAAGTTGAAGCAAATGTCAACCCATTTACACCAGTAAACAACCGAGTGATTGGTCTTATTGGTGGCAAAAGAAATCGAACCGATATGGTCAAGTAAGTATCGAAAATATATTTTATAAATAGACATTAAAATAGTGCCCCAGGTGTTAAATTTAGCAACGTAATAAAGTTTATAATGACTCATATTTCCGTATTTGGCAATATTTCCTCCATTTTGTTTATCACTTGACGTCACATATGACCTATTTTTACGTCATAATTTTTGTCTTGTGTGTATCTAAAACGCTAACCACACCCAGGAAATTTATAATCTACAGATAATGCAGATTTATTATAAATATATAATTCACGGGGTCAGTTTCATTAGTGAATCGTAGTAATGTGCAGATTTGAATTTAAATAAATATTTTTTTGGTGCATTGCCAAGTATTTTGAAAATTTGAATTCGGGTCAACAAAGTTATTATTATCTTTGTCATGTGTTGGTCAAATTTCGAAATCACAAAAGTTAAATTTTAACACTTTTGCTAAGTTGGCAAAAACTGATTTGTTTTGAGATTTGTTTTCCGTTTGATTGATCTGGTTTGATCCAGTTTAGACCGGTGCAGTGGTCAGTTGACCCAGATTCTGGATGTCAGGATAGTAAACAATAACAAAGATGGCTTCTCACGTGTGAAAGCATTGTTGGGTTAATGAAATAAAGCTGTGAAGTCAGTGGCCATTGTTTCAGCCTTGATTGTTATTGTTGAAATGTCAAAATTCAAGCCACTGTTGTTTTAAAATACAATGTCAATCAGTTGACTGACACAATAGATTTGAAGGGTTGATTTAATTAAATTAAATTTGGGGAATTCCGCAAAAACAACAAATTGACACGAAGGATTATATCTGCTTAAGACTTTTAATTTTTGAGATTTAAAAATATTTTTTTTTTATTGATTTTAGGTCTGTTTTAGACGATTCAACAGATGAAGATGATGATTTACCCTCATCCAAGGTAAATAATTCTCACGGACAATATAATAAATTCTCATCAATTAATAATTTGATTAATGCATTTTATTCCTTAATTGATAAATAAAGCCCATTTGTTCTGTTAAAAAGACATATCATTTTATATTGATCTGTGGATCATTTAATTGACAAATAGATGCTCAAGGATATGTTGATGTTGAAGGATATTGCTTGATAAATGAGTGGTGTGAAATTTAATTGATAATTATTTGACTATTTGGTATTAAATTTCTTGTAAATAATGTTTTTATTTGATTTTTTTTTACAGAAAATCGCTCTACATGAGATTAACACATCGCGTTATAATGAAGAATTCTATGAAATGTGTAAACTGGGCGATGGAGAATATGGAAGTGTACATAAATGTGTCCATAGGTTAGATGGGTGTATTTACGCCATCAAGAAATCAAAAACACCAGTAGCTGGCAGTGTGTATGAGTAAGTATTGTAAACTTTATAGTAGTAATTCTCATGTATTCAAATATCTTATCCTTGTGTCTAATATTGAAGTATTGATTAGGTCTAGAAAGCAGTATTCAAATATTGATATTATTTTGTATCAGGGCAGTTATCAAATATATTTTAAATATTAATGTCATCATGAAGTGAGATTGTATTCAATTAATATTTGTGTATGTTGAGTAGTATTCAAATAAGTTTGCTGTTGCTATGATCATAGAGAAGTTTGTAATTATTTATTTTTATTTATTTTTAGACGTAACGCTATGAATGAGGTATACGCCCACGCTGTGTTAGGTAAACACGCCCATGTTGTACGATATTTCTCCGCCTGGGCAGAAGATGATCATATGTATATACAGAATGAATATTGTAATGGAGGCAGTTTAGCAGAAATTGTAGAAGATAATAAACGCACTGGTGGTCAGATTATGGAATCAGAATTAAAACAGATTTTATATCAAGTAGCTTTAGGTGTTAAATATATTCACTCACAGAATCTAGTCCATTTAGATATAAAACCAGGTAAATACACAGTTACTTCCCTTTATCAATATGGCAAATTTGTCATGTATATTTCCGTGTTTTATGATGTTTTGCTAAACGAAATATATAAATCAGTGTGTTCTTTGTTTTGTATTATGTATTGAATAACTGACTTATAATGTATTCAACACAGGGTTTTTAATTTTGTTGTTTGATATTTTTTTCAGGAAATATATTTATCCATCGTAACCCACGCCTTCTTGCGTCGCCTGAATCTGGCGTTGAATCTTGTGAAGAAGAGGAGGAGTGCGAAGAAGCTGTTACATATAAAATCGGTGATTTAGGTCATGTGACATCATTAGCCAATCCTGTGGTAGAAGAAGGTGATTGTAGATATTTACCGAGAGAAATCCTCAATGAAAATTACGAACAACTAACTAAGAGTGATATTTTCTCGTTGGCTCTCTCCATCTACGAAGCTGCTTCTTCCCAACATTTACCCAAGAATGGTGAAGACTGGCATTTAATACGTGATGGTTTTCTTCCTTCGTTACCCGGATACTCCAAGGATTTTCATTCTTTATTAAAGGTAAATAACAAAATGTTTTATGGATAAATAATTTATTGAAAACGTTGAGAGAACCTTCATCAAAACATCGCTTTAATTAAAACAGTAATTGTATTCCATGATATAGTTTTGTATTTATTAAATAATTTATATATAAATTGATTTTTCTAAATTAAAAAGTAAATTCATTTAACCACCATTACACGGTTACAGTCATTCAGGTATTTTAATTAAATTCTTTATTTATCTTCCAGAGTATGATTCACCCTGATCCTAAAGAACGTCCATCAGCTCTCGCCCTAGTCCAGCACCCCTATTTATGTCCACAGTTGAAGAAAACCAAAGCCCAACTACGTAAAGAATTGAATGAAGAAAGATTCAAAAACCAAATATTATCTAGGTAAGAATGGCATTTAATTTTGAAATAAGAAAGGAAGAAGCTTGTGTAGATCAGCAATGTTGTAAAATTTCCATGGCAACTAAAATCTGTCTACACATAAATATGTTTCATTACAACAAGATGAAAGGATATTGAAATGTTTGGTTTTATAGTAGTTGTGTCTGACTAAAGTGTCTAGTCGTTCGGATGGGTTGAAAAAAACCCTGGCTCTGTGAATACATTGGAGTGCATGTTGACGATACCATGGCAGTTGGAATTCAATATATTGGTAGACCATCGTGCCTTATGGTACCCCGCATAGCGTAGGATGTTCAATTTCATTTCATTTGTGTTTCCATGGAAACAAATTTGTCATCAATTTGAATCTAAATTAAATATTTTGTTCTCTTTTCTTACAGACAATTGATTGAAGCTACACAGTTCCGAGTTGAAACCACACCCCTGACACAATACCGTCCAACGAGTCTAGTCCGACCATTCCAGTCCGAAACAACCACATCATCCACAGAGACGAACTCGCGGTCACGACGATTAGTGGGAGGAAAGATGAAGCGTAGTTTAAGTTTATCTACGTTTTAGATTGTTGTGTTGTTGTTGTTGGTTTCAACGCCCCCCTTAGGCTGTGACAGTGCAAAGACTTATTATTGTTATATGTATGGGACTATTTTCGTAGTTGGTGCTTCTCGATTGTCATGTAATCATGTACATGTAATAACAAACAATTGTTAAGAGAGTAGTAATCAAAATATGTGATCGTTATGTAACCATTTCCAACTCATGGAAAATAACCAGCAAGAAAAGGTTAATTCGCTTGCTGCATTTATCGAAATTCGTTTGTGATATTAATTTTGTTTTTTCTTTCATTAATTGTCTGAATGTCAGACGTTTATTTGTGCTAAATAATGTTTTTGTATAATGTACATCTATGACTAGATTATTTCCATAATTCCTTTAAATAGCAATTAATTAAATGAGTTATGGAAAAATTAATTAAAATTTTGTATTATTAATCTTGTACAAATTAACTTATAAAATTGATTTTTTTTCTTTTCCAATTTTTTTTCTTTTGTAAATAATTGTAGGATATGTAACGATTTATAACGTAGAATCATGTGTGCATATTTTTTGTTTACTCTCGCCAATGGTCATAAATTTCTGACCAAAACACTGATGGTGCTATGGGCTTTGTAATAATTATGGTGCAAAATTTGCTAAACCGTTGTTAAAACTTTCATATTATGTTAAAATTTTCTTATGTCAAAATGTAAAACTCTTGTTATGTAAAAATGGTTGTAAATTTTGTACATTTTGAAGAACTGACCTGAATAAAACAGAAAATAATAAAAATCACAAAATTTGTTTTGTTGGTTTTATGTACTGGGTATTAAATAGTCAAACAGTACCTACATGTACAAGTGAAATGAAATGAAATGGGGTCTAACGTCCTACTGTTCTATTGGACAGCGACATTACAGCCTAGTCTTATAGGGAATTCAACAGCCGGGGGATTTTTTATTTGCACAGGGTCTTGGTTTTGTCGTTCCATCCACACAACAGCTGCCTTTGTCAGTCCCTTGCTGTCACGGGGAAACCATGTCGGGAAATATGGATGAACTTTCTCAGCCAGTGTACTGGATATTACCTGCATGTGAGAGAAAGTGAAATGTAACAACGATGATGACGTCCTACTCCAACGGGACCAATGAAAACATCCAGTGTGTCATGAGGGAACTTTCACGGAAAGTAGTGCTACGGTCTACTCTTATAGGGAATTCCAACTGACATGTGCATGTCATTGCGTACACATGACCTCAGTATTTCATACCATCCGAAGGACTAATGACATCGGAGAAGAATGAAATGTAACAGACTTCAACACCATATGTTCTGCCTCGACTGTGTGAGAAAAGGGCCCAGTGTCGGTTTTCTATTTGTATTCATACATATTTAGTTGTTGCAGGGTTTGAAGGGGGGATGGGTGGTTGAATGGTTAGCATGTGCACACTCTTTCATAAAGCCTGTCATTGTTTTGAATCCCCGTTTGTATGTGACAAGGAGTAAGCTCGTCTGTCCAACCTAATCAGTGGTGAGTCCAGGATTTTTTTGAGGGGGGTGACAACCCCATGTTTTGTCTCACTGACCGCAGAGCAATGGGTGTCGCAGGCATCCGAGTGCCGTAGGTGCGAGCAGTAGAGGGGAGTATGGGGGGTCTCCCCAGAAAATTTTGAAAATTGATCATCGATTTCCTCGCATCTGTGTCTTAACGAATAATGATTTCTGTTCGCAGACAATGTTTCATTTCGAAATTTATGTATGTTGATTATTGTGAAATTTTGCGTACATCAAAGATGGTGCGGACTGTATGTACAAAGAAGTTGCCACATTCACGGAAAAGTTGTCAACGCAAGTTATATATCCAGATTATGAACCTAATAATGAACAAACTGTTTGAATGTTATCAAATATTTGCAAATGTACAGTCAATTTTCTTCGTCAATGATATCAGTCCTATCAATACCATATACGACCATGCCTGTGCATGTCCTGGTAGAAGCTTGTAGGACCTGGGATTCCTATACACCGGTGTGTGTGTGTGAGACTAGTCACACCCCCCCCCCCCCACCTGGATCCGCCCCTGCTAATGGGTTTTCTTGTGACCCTCCACTCTCATCCCATTGCTAAAGAACCCTACGCGCAAACCAATTATTGAAATTAAAACATGTTAGTCCCGAAATGGCCTAGTTTGTGTCGAGTGGACGTTTAAACCCATTTTTCTCTCTCTAAATGGGTGGGGTGGGGTGTAGTATAGTGTGTCTATATTTAGTTGGGTGAGGGGTGGGGGGTGGTGGTGGTGGTATAGTGTGTCTATATGGATACAATTAGTTATCGTACAGAAGAGGAATACAGGAATTAAGGACTGTTTAATGCACTGTGGGTCACGAGGGGATTATCATAATTTATTGTTCACTGGAACGCGACAAGACTACCATTCTCTCTGGCGGGGCTAGGGAAACACACATCTCTTAGCTTATATCTCACTTGAGAACAGCCCTACTTAACTCTTCGAACTTTTGGGTATAAATTCGTCTTATTTGTATTAGGGGTTGGGATGGCTTGGAGATGTGGTTTCAATCCCTAGTGTCAGTGTATGTGGCTTGGGGATAGGTGGCACCTTCTCAACCTGGTGAGTTACTCCAGATTCCTCCCACACTGGAGTACCACGAACCCCCTGTCTAAATCCAGTCCTGGTTGTATATGAGTAAAAATGGTTAGCGTGCGCTGTATGATACAGCCTGCCATTGAGTCAACTGGCGTGGTTTCAAATAACTGGTTGTATGTGGCAAAAGAGTAGGATCACCTGTCCAACCTCGTGGGTTTTTACTGGGTATTCCGGTTTCCTCCCTCTGCTAAAGACCTCTACGCGCAAGTGAATTATTTAAATAAAATTAAACTGAATGTTAAACACGAAATGACCTAGTTTATGTCGAGTGGGCGTTAAACCCCATTTCTCTCAATGTTTCATAGAAACATCTACATCTAAGAATGCCTGAACCATTTTAACTAGTTGAACAGTTTATCTGATATACATAATGTTTTGATCAGGTGTAAGACAAAGCTAGGAAGGGGTTAGAAACTTGAATAAACATCACTTATATTTGGACTAAAAATGTCTGAACCATTTAACCAACATTGTAGCAAAGAAATTGGTTACCAAAATGAAATGGAGATTTAATTCTTACTGTAGAAAAATAAACCCACTGGACTAGTAGTCATCAAATTAAGGTAGAAATTAATTAGATTTAGATATTACAGAATAAACATCACTTTCATTAATTAAATTATTTTAATTAATCACCCTTTAGACATAAAGAGATGAGACTATTGGAGTGAAAATTGGCAGCCATTGTAACTAATCTACAGACACAGTAGTTGTTAAACTTGTTAAAAGCTTCAGGTTTTTAAATTGATTTGATTTTTACATCGGTGTTTCACTAAATTATAAATCCTTTTGTTTCATATAAAAACTATTAATTTAGAATGGAAACTTGATGAGTTTGAAGCCATTTTTTATAAGATTAGTTTATTTGAAGAGATTTCAGTGAATAGGGATTGTGATTGTTATTCCAGTAAATTTAGATTTGTTTAGTTAATTTGATATTAGTTTAACGTGAATGAACAATGTGAAACATTGAAAGGCTTGAAGTCATGGGTTTATTCTCAAATAAATTTATGGTTAAAAGTCGTTTCTAAATTAAAATAATTTCACAGTTTTCTTTATTTAAAGTTAAGCTGTTTATTTACTCAGTATTAAAGACGGACGAGGTTGGAGCCATTGTGGCTTGAGTTTGAAGTTATTGTGTCTTGAGGAAGATATTTTCATACAGTTGAATTGTCATCTGTCTATTTAAATGAGTTTAAATTCTATGTTTCTGAAGTGATATTAAACTAAGAAGATTTAAAGCTTAGATTTTATTTAATAAACTTGACAGAATCTTCAGTTGTTCATCCAATTGTTGTCATAGTTACAATAATACAGAAAATAAACAGAAAGTTTAACATCCAATAGACACAAACTAAAGTCATTTCGGGACTAACATATGGTTTAATTTTATTTCAATAATAGGGGTTTTTAGCAGTGGAAGGAAATCTGAGGACCCAGAGAAAACCCACAAGGTTTGACAGGGGGCCCTACTCCTTGTTACGTACATCCCTGGAATTGATTCAGTGACAGTCTTTATGATACAACTCGCACGTGTTGACGATTCAGCCATCCAACCCCCCTTACAGTAAATAAATGTACGAGTAGGAGAATATAATGCTATCAATCATGTGTCTGTTTTTACAGGGAGGATTGGATGGTCAAATGATAAGGTCTGTCATGTTGTCTTATTGTGCTGTTTTGATCCGAATCTTGTAGCTGACAAGGTGTAGTGTAGCTTATGGAACCTTGTGGGTTCTTCGTATCTCTCCCACTGCTAAAGACCCCTAAACAACCCCCCCACAAAACACGAGTTATTAAACCCATACTCTTTCACAAATCTGTGCTTATTGTTGAAAATGATATAAAATACGTCTGTGATTATTGTTGAATTAGTGATTCCAAATCTGTATAAAAATGATATAAAATATGTCTGTGCTTATTTAAAGGATATTGGTTTTTTTTGTCTCTTCCGAAATGCTTGGGACCATCACCGCTGTCAAGTGAGAACCCACCATGGGATTCAAATCGATGACGTGTAAGTTGTGAGGTCAGTGCTCGTCTACTGTAAACAACTAGTGTAGGGAAGCCATCAATTTGTCCAAGACTCGTGTGTCAATTTAAATGTCAGAGGTTTACCATCACACACTGATCACAAGTAGAAGTCTTGTCGAGCAAGTCTACCATAGAATCTCCAACAAGGCTCTGGTAGAGCAAATCTACAGTTCAGATCCCCAACACACTCTTGTAGAGAGAGAGAGAGAGAAATGGGGTTTAACTTCCACAAACTAGGTCATATTGGGACTAACATATGGTTTCATTTTATTTCAATAATTCGCTTGCGCATAGGGGTCTTTAGCAGTGGGAGGAAACCGGAGTGCCCGGAGGAAACCCACGAGGTTGAGAAGGCGCCCCTATCTCCATGCCACATATGCTCACACCAGGGCTCGAAACCACAGCCGCAAGCCAGAGATGACCGGCCAGCTAGAGGTCGAAGCGCGGCACTCTAGACCACTAGGCCATCCCAACCCCGCTACTCTTGTAGAGCAAGTCTAGCATTCAGATCCCCAACACGACTCTCGTAGCCAGTCTATCCTACAGACCCCCAACATGGCTCCATAGTGATTTTTTCCATATTTAAGAAACTTATAAGATTTGAACAATGAAAAACTGATTTATTGTTGATAACAAAAATGATGTAAAATTGAAAGTGAATTAAAATGGAAACAGTAAACCATTGAATCAACTTTTAATAAAAACAAATAAAATACAGAACTTTTTTAACTGGCGAATAATAAACCAGATCAATCGTAATTAATTAATTAAACTCATGTAATATCAACTGGTCCAATTGAAATATCGTTTAGCATCCTACTACAATGACTGGGTCAATAAACAACACCATATGTAATTTTGCCAAGGCAGCAGCACTACAGTCGATTTGTTGATTAACATATCACTGATTGGTTTATGTATTTAATATTAACTGGTCCAAAATATGAAGAAATGTTTGTAGATTCCATCACTTATAAACTTTTGAAATGGTATAAGTCGACTAGTCGAAATGGGAAAAGAGATCTGTAGCTAGCAGGGGGGAAACAGGGTCACTTGGTCGTTGATTTTGTATTGCGACCAATGGGAAGAGCATCAAAGCCAACCATCGGGGTAACCGATTCTTTCCCCATTTGGTAAAGGCACTCATTAGGTGTCCGATTTGTTCCAGAGCAGGCAACTGCCGCTCTTGCTCACCCCCCCTCCCCTAGCTGCCGGCCTGGATAAAGTAATTACAGTGCTGAAATGTTTGAGAATTTTCTCCCTAATAAATTTAACTGAGTATCTTAAACAAATTCATGACAACTTGATGATAGTATAAAACATCAGAATTCAATAAACATCTAAAAATAGAACGAAAGCAATTACAATCTGATGTAACTCATCATAATATTTTTGTTATAGTTCTCATGAAGGTCTTTAAAAAGAATTTCTAAGTTCTAACAGGGTCAACTATTAACTTGCTACTGGTCAATCCATAAATCATAATAAATGTAAATCATGATGCAAATCTATCAGGTTGAAAGTCCAGACGTTTCTTGATTCGTGATTAATGTATATTTTGACATAATGCTCCTATATTTACTACATATATGTACAGATGATTTAAACTAAATTAAAATATTTAATGATATGTTATCATTATCGTCAGTCTCCTATACACAGAGTTACCTGTCTGTTCTAGTCGTTAGGGGCTAAGGAGGAGCCGAGACTGCAGAGTTCTAAGTATCTAATTAGTGTTTTGAAAAATTTGTTAGCATCAAAGATTTTGGGTACACAGTCAAATAAATCAGGAAGGCAACGGATTGAAAATGTTTTAAACATCATCAGCACTATTCAAAACTAAAATGAATATTGTAGCATTCTACTTTCAATTTACAATTGTCTACTTTCAATTTACAATTGTCTACTTTCACTTTTCAATTGTCTACTTTCCATTTCATAATAGTCTACTAGTATATAACATGTTAAATTCTATCTAAAATCATCAAAGTTTAAAATTGAAGAAACAATGGTAACAATATTAAAATTAATATAACAATTAATTTGATTGGTTCAACAAAAAGTTATTGACTAATCACAGCACACTTTACAATAAGTTATTAGTATAATATATATATATGTACAATAATTTCAACCACAACTTAAAATATTTGAGTTTCGAATTAAATTCAACAACATTTTACAACAATATTTTATAATAAAAAATCCTTTTTACAAATTGGCATTTTCATCTATAATAGCATATAATATGTAGTTAACTTCTAATCAAAGTTACATAGTCTATTTCTATAGCAGCAACGAGCCTTTGGTTTATCTCTTTAACAAAGGCAAAGCAGATCTGAGATATACTATCTCTTTTCAGATGAAGACTTTTATTGGTCATTTAAAAAAATCTACAAATGTTGCTTTTTTTAAAAAAAAATCATCTTAAAACCAAACTTTTTAAACATGTTTTTATCTATGAACATGGTTTTAGAACCATTTTGTTTTTACAGTGTATGTATTTTGATTCTTGAACAGCGCCGTGGAGCAGCTTGTTAGCTTGAACACTGCACAATACTTAAATTGATTTTTATTATTATTACCACAGCTGACTATCAGTCTAGATATTTTAATCTGGCCTGTTTCAGCTTTTATATTGCTTGTATAACTAAATGTTAGCTAGTGTAGCCACCTGAAACTATGTATAAATATGAGCAAGCACCTTCGTCACTGACCCACCATATATCACCCTCAGTAACTATATGCATAACTATGAGCAAGCACTTTATTCACTATGGTACACTGTAACTATGTATATACTATGAGCAAGTGCCTCAATCACTGAGACACCATGACTCACTGTAACTATGTATACCATGAGCAAGCATCTCAATCACTGAAACACCATGACTCACTGTAACTATGTATACCATGAGCAAGCATCTCAATCACTGAGACACCATGGTACAGTGTAACTATAAATACCATGAGCAAGTGCCTCAATCAATGACTCACTGTAACTAAATATAATATGAGCAAGCACCTCAATCACTGAGTCACCCTGGCTCACTGCTTCTATGTATACTATGAGAAAGCACCTCAAGCACTGGGTCACCATGGCTCACTGTTACTATGGTTATTATTAATTTTTTATTGTTCAAATATAATGCCCCTGTCAGATCAACATTGCATAGATTAAGTTTTAAGTGAATTTGTTAACAATTGCTATAAAAATATTAATTTAACATCTAATGAGTTTAAGTCACCCTGTAAAATATGTTTACAGCAACCCTATTCTTGAACAGGGTATGATCGCTGTATTTTAGATTGTGAGAAGATTTTATTCCCCCCCCAAAAATTTTTTATACTAATATTTTTGTATTTATTTTAATTTGAAGAAATTATCAGATGTTATTTCCTGGATAAAATTGTGGCAGAATCTATTTCCATTTCAATTTTTGTCTTCAAGTTTAAAGAATATATCTGATGGGTTTTTTTCTGGATAAGATTGTGAAAGCGTTTTTTTTCATGTAGAGTTGCTGAAAACGGATATTTTCAAAGGTGATATTGTCTGGACAGATTTATAACGGAGGTACAGCATGATGTCGTACATCGGTGACTATCTCTACAGCAGAAACGTTGCTAGGCATCAGTGTAACAATGGCCGTTAGAACAGCGAAAGCAAAAATAAGTCCAGCTAAGGTATATCGTATCCTCTGTCCGAATTCTTTCTTGTTGGGGATAAACATCTTGATTTTTGTCATCAACGCTTGTCTCAGTTGATCGCTGTTTTTACTGAAAAATATATTAATAATGACATATATGGTTTAACCATTATAGTTGTTCTGTTCAGTTTGGGACAATGAGAGAGGGAGAGAGAGAAATGGGGTGTTAACTTTCACTCCACAAATACTAGGTCATTTCGGGACTAACATATGGTTTCAATAATTCGCATGTGCGTAGGGGTCTTTAGAAGTGGGAGGAAACGGAAGGACCCAGAGAAAACCCACGAAGTTGGACAGGCAACTCTACATGTTGTCACATACAACCGGGGAATCGAAACCACGCCAGTTGACTCAATGACAGACTTTATGATACAACGCGCGCACATTAACCCTTCAGCCATCCAACACCACTGGAACAATGAAGACAGGCATTTGCCATAAAGTGTACTATGAGGGAAATTCTGCCCAGACAGTGGCCCTAGAGCTCTAATATGAATGTCCAACAGCCAAGCGATCATTTACAAGCACACCAATGTTTAGACTCGGGACCTACTCCAGATACTCAATATCTACACCAGATATACTCAGGACCTACACCAGATATACTCAAGACCTATGCCAGATACTCAGCACCTTTGCCAGACAAGCTGGGACACGGATAGTTCAATGACGCGACAGTGCATCTACTGTATTCTTGTTAACTGACATGGACAGTACAGAAATCTCTTGGTTTAGACTACTTTTCAAATATGGGGCTCCCCCCCCCCCTTTTTCAAATTCTTTTGTGTGAGAGAGAAAGTAGGTCATTTCAGGAGTAACATTTTTGTGCGAGAGAGAAACTAGGTAATATTATATCAATAATTCGCTTGCGCGTAGGTAATATTAACAGTCGGAGGAAACCTGAGGTTCGTGTCGAGTACTCTGTGTCGAGTACAATCTGGGCGTTGTAACCAAACCCGTTGGCCTAATGTCAGCCCTTGTGATACGGGCAAACTATTCGGCTTTCAAACATAACAGGTGATTGAAAATATCTCATTTGTATCGTCCACAAATTCTATTGTTTGATGGTAAGATGTTAAATACGATCTTACATGTCCTCCTCTTCTTCTTGTTTCACCTGTTCAACTTTATCCATGATTTCTTCAAGCGATGACGACACACCATTTTGTTGTTCCCGTAATTTACCCAAATCTTTACTGATTTTCATCTTGACACCATCTTCAAATCTATAAAACAATAAAATCAATCAAGCCACAAACGATGATAAAATCAATCAAGCCACAAACGATGATAAAATCAATCAAGACACAAACGATGATAAAATCAATCACACCACAAATGATTAATGATGATAAAATCAATCACACCACAAATGAACAAACGATAATAAAATCAATCACACCACAAACGATAATAAAATCAATCACACCACAAACGATGATAAAATCAATCACACCACAAACAATAATAAAATCAATCACGTAAACCCAATAATGGAAAGGTGTTTTCAGTTTTTAAAATCTTGTCACCATAGTTTCGAGACCAACAATATATATTTCTAGGGTTACCCTTCAAAGGCGATGTTTATGTTCTTCACATGATATACATGTGATAATAACGTTACTTGTAAAACCCCCTAAAATCACTCCCGAATATAAACCTTACCCTTTTTGATATGCTTCTTCTTCCTGGGAACTTTTCTTAGCAGCGATTAAATTGGGTCGAAGTGATCTGGGTTCTTCTTTCTCTTTTCTGTATAAAGTAAAACAAATAATGAAATAGGAGGGAGGGGGGAGAGAGGGAGAGAGAGAGAGAGAGAGGGAGAGAGAGAGAGAGAGAGGGAAGAAAGAGATTAGGGTTCACTCAAGACCGATTAGGTTCTTAGCAGTAGAAGGAAACCATTGGTGCTAGAACTCACTGAGTTAGGCGCATAACTTATCTGGAGAGCATGTGCAATAGACTGGAATAACCAGACACTAGAAATTTCTTTTCAGTTATTTCGCTGGACATAACTGATTTGAAATTAAAGTCAAAACGGAACCAAATGAATGTAAATCAGTTCACATACAATCAGATTACATTATTATATGCGTTGCGACCCATTCAGGTCAATTTCTATGTCCCAAATATTAGTGATTTAGCTGCTTTAACTTACTGTATTTCTGTTAAATTATCGCGGGATGAGGTACGATTTGGTGATAGACTGGACAGACGTTCTAACGAAGCTCTTCTAATAACTGTAGTTACAGCATTCTTCATGGACGTACTAGCTACGGCAGATTGAAAGCGTTGTTTAGGGTCCTGTAACAATTAAAAAAAATAGGTTACCAGGCAATAAAACATACGCCCACTGCAGCTAAATCGACCAGGCAGTCAAAACGAGTTGTGGCATCTTTATACTTCTGTAATCTGTACTGCCCAGATCTCGCACGTATCACTCTTATAGAACCTCAAGAACAAGGCTGGTTTTAAGCCTACTCTTATTTCGAATTCCAACTGCCAAGGTTTCGTTTGCGTTGCAGTCAATATGTACACAGGCTAGGGATGATGATTTTCCACCGCAGAAAATGTGGAATTCACATTGTCAAATGGATTCGCGGAAAATCACGGAATCGTCCGATAATGAAATTTATTCTGTGTAAAAATCACGAAATTTTATGAAATAAGCCATTTACAATGACCTTGAAAACGAAAACCTCACGTTGTCAAAGTCCGAACAGACAAAGCGGGTTCTAAACTAACTGGGTCAAGTAACAATGCCAAAATATTTCATAAATAAATAACCAGTCAAGTGGTAAAAGTGAAACATCCAAAGAAAATATTTTAAACTTATCTATTCCACAAATTTATTACAAGTCCTACAAAAACTATCAAAGTAGGCCAGTTTCATGTCTCTCGAGCTGAGATGACATCATGAATATTCTCAAAGGTCATGACATCAACGTCACACTTTTGCAAGCCTTTCATTGGCTTAAACTACGAATCAGGAATTGAGTCGTCACAGAGTAACTTATTATTTTTACATAGAGATTACTCTGTGCTGTCGTCTGCTAGAAAGGCGAGAAGATCAATCTTCATCACACAAATTACGGCTGAAAATCAAGCTAACAATTTCAAAACCTAATTCTATAAAGATGGCGGTGTTATGTTTTGTAAATTTTGTCCACATCGATCGGCCATGCATGAAACTATTTAATTTTTATAACTGGCAGATTGGGATTGATACAACATGGCTGATAAGATAAAAAGTCTGTTCCCGTTTTAGTTTAATTTTTTTCATAAGTTTTACGACGGTTGTACTCTCGTTTCGCTTATTGTATTACGTCATTTCTTCGGCAGCCGATTCTTCACTGTATTACCCTTTGACCCTGAGGGTCGCTTACACCACTTCGATATGACGGCACAATAGTATATTGATAGGAGTATTCAGTGACCCCTATGTCTCTCTACTGTGAAATGGAAAAAAATGGAATTGACTAAAATCTGAAATGGAATTTGCCCATATCTGAAGTGGAAAATCATCATCCCTAGATCATCCCTACTCAATTGCCTCTGGCTTCACAACTGTAGTCAGTGACGAATTGCCTCTGGCTTCACAACTGTAGTCAGTGACGAATTGCCTCTCGCGTCCCAACTGTCGTCGATGATGAGCGATGATATAGAATTTCTTCCATACCATCCTCGTCTGTAAATCGATGTAAGAACAATCAGACGTAACGTAAATATTTTATTTTGTGAGAGAAAAGTCAAACTTGATATTAAAAAATAAAAAACATACTATAAAGAGATTGTACATTCATTCAAAACACAAATACACACAAGAAAAAAGCTGTAATATTTTAATATGCTGTGATATATAAGATGCATTCCGTTCCTCCGGTTGTCTTTTTATTACCTTTAGTCGGTTATATATAGAAATGAATAAAATGAAATTAAGTTTAACATCCTCTGTCCTGCTGCTAACTGATCTAATGAAGGACAAATGCCATATGGTGTGTTATGAGGGAAAATTTGCCCAGACAGCGCCACTACGGTCTACATCGAATTCCAACTGTCAAGGGATCTTTTATGTGCATGCCACAGGGGTTTTACTGTAAATCGAAACCACCGAAAACTAAGATTTATAAATAGTTAATGGCAGTATGTAAAACTTTTACATACTGCCATGAACTATTTATAAATCTTAGTTTTCGGTGGTTTCGATATTTACCAAAAAAATTCATTGTAAAAAAACATTATTTTTCTTTTTATTCTTTTAAAGGGAACAATGAGTAGTCAATATTTAAATGTTGGCCGATCAAGATGAAAATAAGTAATCTGATCACCAACATGCTGAACATTTTACATTTTACTCTCGGTTTGGTCAAACAGTTGACATAAATCAGCATGGTACCGGACAGAATACCATGGTATATCATGGTATATGACAGAATACCATGATATATCATGGTATATAGGACAGAATACCATGGTATATAGGACAGAATACCATGACATATCATGGTACAGGACAGAATACCATGGTATATTGGTGGTATATAGGACAGAATACCATAGTATATTGATGGTATACAGGACAGAATACCATGGTATATTGGACGGAATACCATGGTATATTAGTAGTATATCATGATACAGGTGATCTATTTTTTTGTCGAATAAAAACAAAATGCATCTTAAATGATTAATAAAAATAAAAAGATTGAGAAGCTAGCTACGTGCAGTTTTAACTAGAAATTAGTTTGTATACAGTAACAGTATAAGCAGAGTTAATGCCCTTGTCAATTCTTACCTCTTCATCATCGTTAGAATGCGATGATGTTAACGAAGAACTGTCTTTAAATTGACCAATCTTCTTCTCAAAGATAGAATGATCCTATATAGGGTAACATAGCAAAATATATATATATATAAAAAAAAAAACATGCAGAGAGGCTAAATTAACATGCAATGCACATGCATTAATATGTAATTTAAATAGTCCCAATAGAAAATATCCATTAATTGATAATAAATAGTTTAAAAGATAAAATTAAATAAAGCAGAAGATTCTGTGAAATGGAGGTGTAAATAAAGTTATAATTTTTATTTAAGAGAGAAATTGATCAATTTATTTATAAATAGAAAATATTGAAGTAAACAACTGATTATTCGTCCAACAGGGTTGTATAATATTATAGTATTATATATGACACATAAAATCACAAACATATCATAGCACAACACAGAAACACTGAATCGATTCCTTCCTCACCTCTTCCTTATAACTAACATAGAACAATTCCTTCCCCACCCTTTCAAATAACCTGAACCAATTCCTTCCCATCTTTCAACTGACCTGAACCAATTCCTTCCCATCTTACAACTGACCTGAACCAATTCCTTCCCACCCCCACCCTTTCAACTAACTTGAACCTATTCCTTCCCCATCCTTTAAAATAACCTGAACCAATTCCTTCTCCGTCCTTTAAACTAACCTGAACCAATTCCTTCCCACCTCCATCCTTTAAACTAACCTGAATCAATTCCTACCCTCCAAACCTTTCAACTAGCATTGTCTGATTCTCCAAATAAAGACAAGTCAGATTCTTGATAACGTCAGTTGTTAATGAAGCACAAAAAGATAGCAGGTTTGTATTTAAATTTTAAAGCATAAAAAAACGGAAATAAAAATAAAATGAAATGGTGTTTGATATCCTTCTGTTGTGCTCCAATAGCACAGGCTTCAACATACAGTATACTATGACGGAAATTTTGTCTGGACAATGGCTCTACGAATTACTCGTTTATAATTTCATATGCCAAGGGATCTTTGGAGTGCACGTCTATATGTACTCAGTAACTTGTTGTTTTTTTTTTTTATCCCATTGAAACAAATATGCCCTGTCCCTTGTCAGGCCCTCTGTGCTAAACTACAGAAAACCGGGAACCACTCCATAAATTCCCTATAAATTATCTCGGCTAACACCGGGTTGGAACACAAGACCTTTAGGTTAGCAAACCAGCATCTTACTGACTCAGCCAACACGGCTCCCTCAAAAAAAGAAAGAAAAAAAAGCCAAATATTTAATAAGTGATCCCCAAAAAACACAAAAATTGGTTCTACATCTGCCTAAAGCTAAAATTGTACACCAAAAGCAAGTTTGATCTAAAAAATAAATCAATGAGTTTTAGTTGTATTTACAAATGCATTACGTAAAAGCTAAATCTGCCCAATTCCTATTATCGTTACAATGGTAGTATTGGCAATCAAGACTACACCATTCGTCAAACAGAAATAACATGAATCAAAATAAAGTAGTTTGATGGAAATTTTCAACATATTCCCTTTTCATTATGCATTTTAATACTATTGTAGCGAGAACTGTCAGCTAACTCTCATAATGCATCTATACAAGACAAGGGACACGTTAAGACATGACTATATACAGAAAACACAAACATATAACACAGAGAGAGAGACAGACAGTCATTCACGTTTATAAAATTGTGCGGGAGCAATAAAAAGCTCCTGCCAATTTCAAAAATGAGGAAAAAGCTCCCGTAAAACTCTTTTTAATCATATTGCAAGAGTAATGCTACATTTTATTAAGAAAGGACAGCCAAATTGTATTTAGAGAGAGAGAGAGAGAGAGAGAGAGTTAAAGACATGATCATCACAGTAAAACATTTAATTCCATTACATTCGTTCTTACCAAAGAGGATGAATGAAGCAAAGGGGGACAACCTCGTCCCCCTAGAACACGGGGTAAAGCCACATCACTACGCCTTCTAAGCTAAAAATATAACAAATTAACCAATTCAATCAGTAAAACCAATCAAATAATCACACTTTATTTCACAGCATATTATATACCACAGTAAAATATCAGCACATCGTAATCTCCTTTAACAAAAACCTGTAATAAAATGCTAGGATTTTCAGGTAAAAAAAACAAAACGTCCAAGATTCGTAATTTATTCATTCCCTTCCAAATTGTATAAGTGTAAGTTGTATCTTTAAAACAAAAATCATTAAATTTATAAAAATGTAATTAATTGAAAATTTAGCACAATTCGACATCCTCTTCAGATGATAAGCCAGTGTCACCTGTTATTTGAGGGGGAGGATTAAATAGGGAGATTAAAGGGTGTCGGACGGACCGGTGGGGGGGGGGGGAAACGAAGAAAGGAAATGGGATTAAATGTCTTACTGTTCTGCTCAAAACTGGGCTATTGAAGATGGGCATGTGTCATACAGTGTGCTATGAGTGAATCTTTGCCCTGGCAGCGGTGCTACGGTTACTCTTATATCGAATTCCAACTGCCAAGGGATCTTTTACGTGCACGTCAATGTGTACACAGGATCTCGATTTTCCATCCCATCCCAACGACTAGACAGCTGTCTTTGCCAGGCCCGCCCTCCCTCCTGCAACACTGATATCCTGAACACCCGACCTATAGGCTAGTGAGCCAGCGTCTTACCCACTTAGCCATCGTGATCCCCCCAGCAGAATCGAAAGAGGTGAAGAAAAAGGAGACAAGGTGTACAGAATAAAGAACATCTTCGTATTCTGAACACAGTATGGAATGTTTAATTATAAAATATTCCAATTCATAGGAATAACATAATCATATCTTTATGAAAAGCCATGGAATCTTTAATTAAAACTGGAAATACAATCCACAAATTTTATCAAAAAGCTATAAAAGTAAAGTTAAATATATTGCCTTTAATCAAGGACATCTACAACAATATTTCATCTAAAAAGTAAAATTTAAAAATATCAAAACAATTTTGATGCCTTAATCCATCTTGATTAGATAATCAGTGTTGTTTTAATCCTAATCTAATCTCACGTGCCTACCACCATCACCTACTGTGTTAGATTACCATTCAATTTTAATTAATTCTGTCACCAAGTCAACAAGCTCAATATTTCCCTACTAAATGTCAAAAACTTCAAGTGGAAGAGGTTTTGTATAAAGGTGTTGCTACCTGAAGAACTTGTTAATTACTAAATCAAATCCTGTTTCTCATTAAAGTGAAGTTAATTAAACTCTGATCAAGTAATACTATAAATCTATAAGGAGAATTCAAACTGTAACATTGTTGCTATTTGTGTGAGTTTATACAGTTTTAGTGTAGGTAAAGTTGTAAATGTCACGATAACACCTCATTATAAATGATTTTATGATCAGTTTAACTTCATATTCTTCAACTTATTCACTTCAACTAACAACTAAATTAAACCTCAATAAATGTCAACTTTATTAACTTCTAAAACTTAATCAAATCTTGGATAAAAAAATGCCATAAAATTTAAAAGAAGATTAAAGTAACTAATGACATTTTAATCAATCGATTCCCTCACTGGTTGTAAATGTATAGTAATGTAGACAACAAAGTCAACATAAACTGGGTACAAATGATCTAATCTATAAACCCAATTCTACCCTCAGGTCAATTAACGGTCAGCAAATTAATTAGTTAAGATTTTAATTCAATAATATATCCCAACACAACAATGATATTCATAACTAAATATTGGTTAGATAGTTTTGAATTCAAACTTTTTGAAATAACTTTGAATTCAAATTTTTAAAAATACATTTGAATTCAATACGTTTAAGAAATGACTTTGAATTCAATAATTTTAGAAATGACTTTGAATTCAAATATTAGTGAATAATTTCAAATTCTATCTTTTAAAGGATCCCAAACAAAATATTTAGACTTTCATTTTCTAAATTGGTAAAGACTCCTTAGGCTTAATTAATTACATTAATTAATTATATAAAAACAGTATAAATTGTAATTAGAAACTATGTCTATTACTATAAAAACACCTCTTTCTCTAGAACAATGTCTAATTTGTCCTATTTCAGCAAATCTTTTTAATTTTCTATTCTAATGCCAACAGGTATTTTCTCTTAAAGGACTCTTCTTTCAAAATATTATCTCTCATTAAATAAATATTATCCAAACTCTTGAAAAACAACCAAAACTTGCACTTCAACAGATTCCCAAATCAATATTTTTACTCCTTTTTACATGGGAATAAACATGCTGTTACCCTCCCCACAAATTAAAATAACATTTTTTTGTGATTTAAATAGATCTTAACAATAATATTTATATGTCTTTGTTTGAGAAGATAAACAAATTTTCTATGTAATTAAATATAAAAGACACCTTAAATTGATGTTGTTATTATCTTTAAGGTTTAGAAACTGTTCTTTTATTCTTTGTAAATAAGAAAAAGTATCAAAAATTACTATTCCATTTTATTTCTAACAAAATTTAGAAAAAATAAATTTCTAATTTTATTTTAAAATTTTGTTTCAAATTTCTAGATGAAAAATCCATATAATCAATATTTCCAATCATTATGTCATATGGTTCTTTAATGAATAAAACAGTATTTATATCTTTTATAAATAATTTTTCCCAAGGAATGAATTTTTAGAATTTCCTGATTGTTCTACGATCCCATAACCAATGTTGCATGTTTACAAGTATTGAATAAAAAGTTTGTATTGGCTTGTATTTATTCAATACCAATATTTGATAAGATTTTAATATTGGTAATTTTACAATATTTATAGTAAGTTATACAATCATTGTGTAATATTTATTGGTGTATAAATTGTACGATAATCTTGTTTAGTAATCATTTCGTAATATTTAGTTCTTTTTGTATTTTTACAATAATGATAGGTGGATTTCAGGAAGTAAATTGTGCAACTATTGTGTAATATTGATTGGGGTGTTTGGTAATCATTTTGTAATATTTATTAATCTAAGTTTTGATTGTTGATCAAGTTGGTCATATTTGACAGTTCAGGTGCCAGAATTTAACCATTTGTTGTCTTATCCCAGCTGAGACAATAAGTGTCATGTGACCAGACTGTGGATCATGTGACATGGATGTCCAGGTAGAACAAATCTAATTACTGGTGTCAATGACCTTTTGATAAAATAAACATTTACCGTAAATCATCTAAATTTCAAGCATAACCTTAAAATTAAATGGAGTTTAATGTCCTGTGGTTCTGCACCGATTGGGTGAATGATGACGGTTATACGGAAATTTTGCCTAGACAGAGGCGCTATACAGCCTACACTTATTTCCACCTATCAATAACCCCCCACCACCTAAAATATAATATATGAAATGAATGACAGTAGAGCTCACAAGTATTATAAACCCAAGCTCTGACTAACGCAGAATAGGACATTTTATTGTTCTAATAAATTTTATTCAATAAATATACATAATAAAATATATAATTCTGGGATCTTTAATAGAGTTTTTTTTATAACAGCTCATACTGGATACCGTAATAACACTTATAACCAAAGTTTCTCTACGTTCCTGTTTATCGGATGTCTTACAAACCAAGCGTATTATGAAAATGACACAAACTATTAAATGAATCATCATACTGTTAAATGTATTTTGTTTTTTGTATCATAGTTATAGATAAGGTGATAAATTAAAATGATTCTGAATCCTGAATTTAACATGAGTCTTAGTTAAATCAAAGATTTGTATTAGGATTTACAGGAGTTTACGGTTAGCGACTTGATTAACTAGAAGTAGAAGTGGAAGAAGTGTGTGTAAATCTAACAGGATGAAACCACATATCTTATATAGGATATATCAGGATTTAAATATATCAAGTTAATATACAATATAAAATAACTACTGTACCAAATGTAATCATTTCTATAGCTCCTTGTTATTCAAATGTTACCCTAATCTTTCTCATCACATGCAAAAACCCTGATATATTTATCCATAAAACGCCCTTATAATTATCGTGAAAAACCCTGACATTTATCAATAAAGACCCCTGATATATCATATATCAATACCCCTCCCCCCGATATTTATCAATAAATTATTTTAACTACTAAGCAGATAAAACAGATTTTACATTTCATGTTGAGTTTCTAGTACATTTCCAATCTTTGTCAATTTGTTTATGAAGAGGCCAGTCAGCAGTCAGGTTGTTTTGAAAGGTTTACGGTAAATAAATTGAGGGGTTAAGAGTTACCTGTTATTACCTGTGTCAGGTAGTCAAGATTCTCAGGTGTGACACTCACAGGCCATATTGAAAACATCAACATTGTAATACAAACGGTAAAATTATTCGACAAGAACTTGTCAATCTTAAGTGCCAGCATTTCAGACTCTGACAAGTTAACAACACAGTGTAAATTCTGTTTTTTATGTTGACATTTTGTAATAAAGGTTTCAATTTTACAATTTTCTAATAAATAATGATTTTGTTACATTTAAATTTTGTTAACACAAAAGATTGATTTAATTTTTTGATGTTAACATGGTTTAACACAAAAGATAAATTTTATTTTTTGATGTTGACATGGTTTCAATTTTAAATTAAAGCAACAAAACAAACCTCCTTACACCGAATTTCTTTCATTCTCTATGAATGTCATTCGTTTTCTACTGTGAAAAGAATTTGACAAAATAACAACACAAATGAATACATTGATATTTTAACATATAAAAGTTTCAATCTTTAATTAAAGTGTACAATAACACCAGTAAATACTTTGTTAATTACAAATTTTGTTGATATTCTGTGGGAATCTATTTTATTTTTTTGTAATTAAACAATAAGTTGACACCTGGAGAAGAAAGAATCGGATTGACCAGAAAAGTTGTAAAAATTCTTATACAGCATTTTACTAATTAAATATATTAAAACATAATTTATACGGAAAGCAATCACTGAGTTTATTTCACACTAAGTTACAAAATAAGTTTCTCTTGTCGTTCTCAAGTCAATAATTACTTACTCAGATGTACATTCTCAGGCGACACATATTATATATGTAGTAAATGTTTAGGGTTTTTTTTGTAAAGCGATATCTTAACGTTTTTGCGAATGATGCACCCACCATATAAATTTTAAATAAATAATATATTTAATAATTAGGTAACATTAAAATTTCAAATTGTACCATGATTCATTTGTTTGTTAATATTTAATAAATAAGACTATTTAGATAACAAGATCAAAATTTCAAATTATTCCACGTTTCATTTGTTAAAGTTTATAAAGAGGATTTAAGGATATTTATGGTGTTAATCAGGACTAAGTGTAGGTTTTATGGGTAATATTATGTCAAATATGAACGTGATATAAACCAGGTAAAATAAGACACGTTGGTCATTTTAATACAGGTTACATCGACAACATTTAAACCCTTTAAACTCCCTTTAACAGTTGTACAATACAATACCCTTAAACTCCCTTTATACCTGAACAAACCCCTATTCAACTCCCAATCTTACTAAACAATAGAAAACTCCACGGACCACCTAGACAAACAATCACACATCATCATCTTAATCTACGGGGCGGCCATCCTACACAATAGATGGAGAAAAACGCGCGAATTTAACAATACCTGCACGGCAATTAAACTAGGCACGAGGTCGAACAAAGTTTACAGTTAAACTTTCACACGTTCAAGCTAATCCTTAATGGACATTTTACGATGAAACAAATAAGAATTGACTCCTTGATAAACCTGAGGACCTTTTCAACATCGTTTGGCATTTAGACTTGTGAAATGAAGGATAATGGATTAATTATTCTAAGTGAATGGTTTTTAAACGGCTGATAAATATTTCATTCAATTTTTACACGTTTTAACAATTCATTGGATTCTTTTAGTAACGATTTAACGGCCTCATGTTTGACATGTCGACGACAAGAGACTTGGACACACTGGTTTAATGGGATTATTATGACCCTCTATCTTATAAACCCAAAGACAATAACCTTTTTACACTTCTTCAAAAATTATCATTAAATCTTACACTTGATTTGAGAATCAATGAAGATAAATAGAGATATGAAATAAAATAGGGTTTAACGTCCTACTCTTCTGCAACTATCCTGGGCTAATGGAAGACGGGGATAAATAGAGAGAGAGAGAGAGAGAGAGAGAGAGAGTTTAACATCCACTTGACACAAACTAGGTCATTTTGCCTTGGGACTAACACATGGTTCAATTTTATTTCAATAATTTGCTTGCAATAGGGGTCTTTAGCAGTGGGAAGAAACTGGAGGACCAGGAGAGAACCCACAGGGATGGACGGGCCACCCTACTCCTTGTCACATACAACTGGAGAATCAAAACCATGCCTGTTGACTCAATGACAGACCTAATGATACAACAAGCATCTGCTAACCCTTCATCCCTCCCCCCCCCCTTTAATTTAACACCCTATAGCAGAATTAAAATAACTACACATAAAACTGACTTCTTTGCTATAAATATTAAATAAAATCAAAATGTCTCAAATTTCCTCAATTTTAGATATGATTTATTAATCATTTAAAATTTATGGCAAAATTAAATCTAATAACTGTAATCATTTTAAAACCGAAAAATCAGGTTTTCTTTCATTTTTATAAAAGTTTCAATCAGAAAATTTAATTAAGATTATTGTATTTAGCTGTATTTACAGTTTTGAGTGAATAATTCATAATAATTGTTTAATGTTGTGGATTAAGATAATGAGTTATTGCCCCTCTCAGTATTGTGGATTAAGATAAAGAGTTATTGCCCCTGTCTGTATTGCAGATCAGATAATGAGTTATTTCCACTGTCTGTATTGTGTATTAAGATAATGAGTTATTGCCCCTTTCAGTATTGTAGATCACAAGTTATTTCTCCTTTCTGTATTGTAGATTAAGATCAAGAGTTATTTCCCCTGACGTTAATGCCTAGTATGTGTGTCATACAATGATAATCTATTCACACTATTTCAACACTTATTGTTCAAATATTAATTATGTCGTTACCAACATGTGTATGTGTGTGTGTGGGAGGGGTGGTGGTGGTGGGGGTGGAAGGAGACTATAACGGCACCAAAATCAACGTTTCATCATACTAAAGGTTAAATATTGGACGATAGAGAGACAATGGGGGTTTAACGTCCACTTGACACAAATTAACTCATTTCTGGACTAACATATGGTTCAATTGCCATAATGAATTATTGAAAAAAATTTAAACCATGTGTCAGTCCCAAAATGACCTATTTTATGTGGAGTGGATTTAATAAACCCCTCTCTCTTTCAAGACTTGATGCAGTTTGTTTTTATGAATCAATGAATCAAAAACAATACCTCTTCTATAAAGAGAAGAACGTGTGAAAATTTATCTCAAGAGATAATAAAATCTCTAAATAATCTCCAGTAATTATATCTTATATTAAATACCACTCTAAACTCTTAAAACAGACTCTTTACAAACTTCTTCATCAGTTGTGTGAACTCTTTTGATTCTTCTTTACAATTTATTATTTATTTCATTGAAACAAACTTCTTCATCAGACTCTTTATAAACTCCTTCACCAAATGTGTGAACGATAATCAAAATCCCTATTAAATCCCTTTACGATTTATTTTAAATCTTAACTCTAAAACTATTGAAACAGAATCGTTATAAACTTCTTCAGCAGATGCGTGAACATTAACTCTCTTATTTCCCATTAAATCTTCACATAGCTTCCATTTCTCAAATGATTATTTCGGGCTGTGAAAAGAATCAGGATTTTCTTCATCCCCCTCAACTCAACAATAAAAAGATTATCTACACAAGGCGGCCATTATGAGGATAATCCTAATCCCTAATCCAACTTGGATTAAACCTTTAAATCTCAACCCTCCATATCTTTGATCACATTCAAAATCAAGAAAAAACTGGTAAACTTCCCAGGTATTTTGGGCCCCAAAAAGAAAAAATTGAATCTACTTGACGGATATACGAGATTAAGGTAATTCCCTATTAAAGACTTAACTTACGCCCACCATCCCCTTTTAACAATTCCATTTTAAGACTTCAATATTGTAGAGAGAGAGAAAGAGAGAGATGATGCATTTACTCATTTTAATACCCATTTACACTAAATAGGAAATATTTTTTTTAACTACAAATACTTCAAACGTCTTTATTTATTTTTCTTATACTTCAAAAAAATGTTTGAGAATTTAATTTGTCGGAGTAAAAAAGTTCATATGCCCAACTCATTAAGTCTCGTCGATGTCATGTCATCAGTGATTGTAGCGGCCAAGCGAATATTCACTGCGGGATCAGTTTGAATCAGAAGCTGTTAACCATTTCAAATATCCCTATACTTTTTAATCTCTTAGTATCCTTACATAATCAGAAGCTGTTAACCATTTCAAATATCCCTAATCTTTTCAATCTCTTAGTATCCCTATATATTCTTTTTTTAAACTACAGATAGATAAAAGATAGATTAAGGTTTAACTATTCCTGGTGAGATAAGCCAAGGATTAAGATTAGGGGATATCTCCCCCTGCCAGGTGTAAAGTGGTCAATATTAATTTGTTTACTAACTTGATATACCCTGTTAAATGCCTCAATCTACTTCAATAAAGACAGTAAAATGGCCACCTACTGTGAAATACCTAGAAAACATGTGACACCCATATTTGAGAGAAATTGGGTTTAACATCCACACGACACAAACTAGATCATTTTTGGGACTAACATATGATTAATTTTATTTCAATAATTCGCTTGTGTGTTGGGATCTTTAACAGTGGGAGGAAATTGGAGGACTTTAACGTCCTACTTTTCTGACCGTCTAGGCTAACGAAGACAAATATCCACTATGAGGGAAATTTTGCCTGGACGATGGCCCTATGACCTAATCTTGTATATAATTCCAACTGCCAAGGGTTCTTTTACTCACATGGGACGATTTTTGTCCCATTCGACAGACTATACATTGTTGAAAGATTAACTACATTGGGTGAAAACTTTTTCCCAGTAATTATATTAAAGTATAATCCAAATACATGATCAAAAACGATTTCCTGCAAAAAACATAAAAAAACTTTCTAAAACAACTTGTTGTCCATTTAGTCTTGTGACTGTATCTGAAATCAAGAAATAACATCTGTAAAACAATTAAAAATGTACAAATTCAAAATGTTCAAAATGTACCAATTCCAGGCAATGAAAGCACTAGCAGGATAACCTTGAATAAATGAACCGAAATCTAACAAAAGAAGACAATAAAAGCAGGATTATAAGTACACAGAAAAAATGAACTAAAATCCTAGAAAAAAACCCCCTAAAAAGTATGAAATTTAGACTGAATTAATACATGCGCTCATATCTGTGGATTTTATTGTCAAGTTGAAGGGTAAATTATTTACTGTTTTAATTAAAACTGATTCTCAATCTTAACTCTCAACAAACCATAATTTAATAGACAATACTCAACAAGACAGAGAAAGAGGGTTGCACATCCACTCAACACAAATTAGGTCATTTTGGGACTAACATATGCTTCAATTGTATTTCATTAATTTGCCTGAACGTGTGGATCTTTAGCTTTAGCTGTAGGAGGAGCGTGGAGGACCCAGAGAAAGAGGGTTGCATATCCACTGGACACACAACTAGGTTATTTTGGGACTAACATATGCTTTAATTTCATTTCATACTTCCCCTGAGCTCAGGGATCTTTAGCTTTAGCTGTAGGAGGAAAGTGGAGGACCCAGAGGAAACCCACACCCTACTCCTTGTCATGTACAAGCGGGGAATCGAAACCCCGCCAGTTGACTCAATGACAGACCTTATGATCTAAAGGATAAACGTTAAACCATTTGGCCATCATGCCCCAATCGCAGCCCATCTCATGACTCAATAAAGGAAGCCGAATACAAAATATCGAAAATAAAAAATCATTTTTTTGACTTAAAGAGAGACAAAACTAGGTTATTTCGGGACTAACATATGGTTTAATTTTATTTCAATAGTTCGCTAGCTTGTAGGGGTCTTTCTGCAGTGGGAAGAAACCGAAGAAAGATAGGTTGCCAGGCAACGAAACATACGCCCACAGCAGCTAAATCGTCCGGGCAGTCAACAAGGGTTGTCGCATATTTTTACTTTTTTGGTAATGAAACATTTGTAATACACTAAAATCTGATTAATAAGAGTAACAACCCATTATGTAATTATCTGAAAATCATTAGAATTTGTTTGATTTTTATAAAGTTTTGCCCCACGCTAACAATTAGTATAGGAAACATTTAACATCATGGATTTAGCTGTTCAGTTATCCAAATTCATCAAAAATCAAAATATTTTTTCATTTCAACACCTTCAACTCTGTGTATCAATCTGAAGTCAATCGGATGATAAGTTTGGCATCTATAGCGTCACAAGGTTTTTTGAAGTGATCAAGGGAGATAACTCTGGAAGTAATTATTTGAAATCGCTGAAAATCAGTAGGCTTCTTCGTCTTATGACTTTAAACACTGTGTATAAATTTAAAGTCAATCAGATATCAACTTTGGCATCCACAAGATTTTTTGAAGAGATCAAGGGCCACAACTCTGGCATTAATTATCAGAAATCGCTGAAAATCAATAGGCTTCTTCGTCTCATGACCTTAAACACTGTGTATAAATTTGAAGTCAATCGGATATCAAGTTTGGCCTCTAGAGCATCCACAAGATTTTTTGAAGTGATCAAGGGCCATAACTCTGGCACTAATTATTGGAAATCGCTGAAAATCAATAGGCTTCTTCGTCTTATGACCTTAAACACTGTGTATGAATTTAAAGTCAATCGGATATTAACTTTGGCTTTTAGAGCGTCCACAAGATTTTTTGAAGTGATCAAGGGCCATAACTCTGGCACTAATTATCAGAAATCGCTGAAAATCAACAGGCTTCTTCGTCTTATGACTTTAAACACTGTGTATAAATTTAAAGTCAATCGGATATTAACTTTGGCTTTTAGAGCATCCACAAGATTTTTTGAAGTGATCAAGGGTCATAACTCAGGCACTAATTATCGGAAATCGCTGAAAATCAATAGGCTTCTTCGTCTTCTGACCTTAAACACTGTGTATAAATTTAAAGTCAATCGGATATTAACTTTGGCTTTTAGAGCGTCCACAAGATTTTTTGAAGTGATCAAGGGCCATAACTCTGGCACTAATTATCGGAAATCGCTGAAAATCAATAGGCTTCTTCGTCTTATGACCTTAAACACTGTGTATAAATTTAAAGTCAATCGGATATTAACTTTGGCTTTTACATCGTCCACAAGATTTTTTAAAGTGATCAAGGGCCATAACTCTGGCACTAATTATCGGAAATCGCTGAAAATCAATAGGCTTCTTCGTCTTATGACCTTAAACACTGTGTATAAATTTAAAGCCAATCGGATATTAACTTTGGTCTCTAGAGCGTCCACAAGATTTTTTGAAGTGATCAAGGGCCATAACTCTGGTAGTTATTATCGGAAATCGCTGAAAAACAATAGGCTTCTTCGTCTCATGACCTTAAACACTGTGTATAAATTTAAAGTCAATCGGATATTAACTTTAGCCTCTAGAGCGTCCACAAGCAATTGTGGACGCCGGACCGACGGACGGACCGACGGACGGACGGACGGACGGACGGACGGGGGCGACGACAATATACGACCACATTTCAATGTGGGCGTATAAAAACACATGAGGTTGGACAGGCTTTATGATACAGCGCGCATGTGCTAACCATTCTCCCCCCCCCCCCCAAAAAAAGATTTTGAGATAACTCTTAATTTATTATTTGGTTTGTGCTTAATGTAAAACTTATATGAATACATGTAGACTTGTTTTACATTCCACAACTTAAAGCATGCTATATCAGCTACCATATAAACTGGCAGTCCTAGATTTCTAAAAACATCGTAAATAAAATCTATCTAAATACCAAATTCAAAAATGCGTCAATAAATTGCGTTTATACCTTTTCAGAAAATTTCAAATCAAACTACTGAGCAAATCAGAATTGATCATGAGTTTTGCTTCATGGAAAAAATATCAACAACTTAGTTATTCAGAAACTTACACAACATGGAATTTCTTCTTTGAGCAGTATTTAGCAATTGATACATGTAATAAACATAAAAAACTTAATATTGACAACAATTACTATTTTAATTAAAGCGACGTTTCGTTGAGCATGTAGTTTGGGACCATAATGCCAATCTTGCTTGATGATGGATGACAAAAAAAAATATTCCATAAATAAAAAGATGAAAGGTTAGGGGGGAAAATACAAAAACAGACTGGGAAAAAAGTATCTAGTAACTATGGCAGCCAAAAAATGAAGAATTGATCCTTTATCACATATTAAAAAAAAAAAAAAAAAAAAAATTCACAAAAACCCAAATAGTGACAAAGCAAATTTGGGTGACAGGGTTTGACCAATACTTCACTACAACAATGTTATAAATTAGAGTTATCTACCTTGTCTGATAATTTACTACTGGCTGTGACGTGTAGTGTGGTCATTTTATTGTTGCGTTGCTAATACAATACAAAAATCGTGTGAGTATAATACAAAAAATCGTGTGAGTATAATACAAAAATAAATATGAGTAATATCAAAATTTAAATGTGAGTGATATCAAATGTGAGTAATATCGAAATTTAAATGTTGGTGATATCAAATATGAGTAATATCAAAATTTAAATATGAGTAATATCAAAATTTAAATGTGAGTGATATCAAATGTGAGTAATATCAAAATTTAAATATGAGTAATATCAAATGTGAGTAATATCAAAATTTAAATGTTGGTGATATCAAATGTGAGTAATATCAAAATTTAAATGTGAGTAATAGCAAAATGTGAATGTGAGAGATATCAAATATGAGTAATATCAAAATCTAAATATGAGTAATCGTCAATCAATATTGAAAAATGTGAGTACGTATAACACAACAATTCCTGGTAATATCAAAATAATGTGAAAAATGTTGAAATAAAATACGTCGAGCAATTTGAAAACAAAATAATGTGAAAAATGTCTAAATAAAATATGAGTATTACGAAAACAATGTCAGATATATCAAATTATATGAGTAATATCAAAATAATGAGAATGGTATGAAAAAAATCAAAATGTGAGTGACATGGAAACAAGCGGTTGCCATAGAAGATACGCCAATATTTTGAGCTAAAAAAAAGAAGAGATTATTTGTACAATCAGGGGCCATAATCAAGGAGGTTAAGGTCCGATATGCACGAATATTGAAAGGAACCGAGATTCGGATATAGACATTAATTTTAAGTTTCATCAAAATCAGATAATAATTGTGACTTTCAGAGGGTCTGTCACCTTGGTATTATTACTTTTACACTATTTGTGTACAAGGAATTGCCATCTAATGGTGATATATTGCAACTGTTTTTAAATTGAATACAAATTGTGACTTCTAGACGGTACACAAGCTCAAAACATGGGCCAAAATCAATGAAGTTAAGTTCCAATATGCGCAATTATTGAAAAGAACCAAGATCACTGTGTTATAAATCTAGTTTCATCCAAACTGTGACCTCTAGATGAACCACACGATAAAAACGTGATTTTTGATACATTCAGAGGCTATAGCGGCATAATCCATTAAGTTAGAGGTCCGATTCATGCCAATTTAGACAGTAACCAGAATCTTTAGATGAATCTAAATGTCAAGTTTCATCAAAAATAGATGAATAATTGTGACCTGTAGAGTGTCCACAAAAAAATTGTGCACGTCCGAACAGAAAAGGGGGTTGACAGAGAGAGAGAGAGAAATGGGGTTTAACGTCCACTCAACACAACCAGGTCATTTCGGGACTAACATATGGTTTCAATTTTACTTCAATAATTCGCCTGCGCGTAGGGGCCTTTAGCCGTGGGAGGAAACCGGAGTGCCCGGAGGAAACCCACGAGGTTGAGAAGGCGCCCCTATCTCCATGCCACATACGCTCACACCAGGGCTCGAAACCACAGCCGCAAGCCAGAGGTGACCGGCCAGCTAGAGGTCGAAGCGCGGCACAGGGGGTTGACAATATACGTCCACGTGAAAATGTGGACTTATAAAAATCATAATAGTTTATGAGTAATCTCTAAACATTATGAAAAATATCAAAATATTATGGTTAATTTAGAGCAATATGAAAATATTATAGGGATGCTCGATTGACAGTTCCGAAATTAAATTCCAAAACTGGTGTCAATCGAGTGAAAAGGAGAATTTCAGAGGACAACGCATGTGCCAACTGTATAAATACATATTATTTACTAAGAATACGTCACAATTCTACTCATTCCACCTCAGCTATCGGGACTGGCAGAACTGTGACAGGACTGAATTCTGCGTCACTCGATTGTAATTCTGTCTATTCTGGACTGTGAATCGAGCATCCCATATGACTTATTTAGAGTGGGTTATAGTTGCTCATCATATTTATACAATTTTAATGCATAAAATTTCATATTGAATGTTCATTAATCAGTTAATGTGATGTCATTTTAAGTAGGTTTGAAGAACCTCGACCCCAAGTAAAATAAAAGTAAAGCATTAGGTGAATATCATTATTAGTGTTGGGAGTGCTCAGTGCAAAAGAAATATTTGTGAACAATGCTTTGTCTGGTCGTTTATTCATTCATCCAAAACTCTTTCTTTCAGAATATATATTAATAAACGTGTTACTTACTCTCGGTCCTCCGTTGGCCACACACACGGACATTGACCTTCTCGTTTCTACAATAAAAATAACAACAAGAGATCATAATAATCAGCAATAATAACTTTCCCAATTCAAAGGAGAGAGAGAGGGAGAAAACTCACGAGGTTGGACAGGGGACTCTACTTCTTCTCACATACAACTGGGGACTCAATGACAGGCTTTACGATACAGCACGCACATGCGAACCATTCCGCCATCCTACCCCTCCAGGGAGCCCGAGAGATGAGATAAGGGGCAGAAGGTGGGAGAGGGGGGAGAGAGAGTTTAATATCCACTAAACTCGCAACTATATAATAAGATCGAAACAACCCCACTTGACACAATGACAGTCCTTATGATCACTGGGATATATCTGACTATATCATACATATAAAACAGATGACTGGGATATATCTGACTATATCACACATATAAAATACTACATAAATACATCTACAGATTCAACAAAAACTATTTTAGCCTTGAAAATAATAAAACAATAGCGTGTAATACATTTTTACAACAAAGTCTTTATTAGCAAATAATCAAGTACGATCTAGAGTCTAGATACACGCATGCTGACAGAACAGATACAATTTATCACGACACGACACACACAGACTGACAGAACAGATACATACAGGCAAGCCTGGTAATAACGGTTTAACATCTACCCGACAAAATGTCAGGCACTACCCGACATTTATTTTCAACTTCGTGCCAGATAGGTATTAATAATATCAAATAAAGACAAATTAGTGCCGGACAAAATGACAGGCACCAGAGGTTTTGTGCCTGACATTGTCTGTGACAGGTGCTTTATTTCCAGGCTTGTATACAGGCTGACAGACAAGATACAAACAGGCTGACAGACAAGATACAAAGAGGCTGTATTATAAAAAGGGAATATATTGAAAATTGCCGTCAAAATTACTTTATTCTGAGCAAAGTTATGACTGTCGAAAGTTTTGTTAAGAATTGGGTAATTAATGCCACACAAAGAATAGATTCTTGTCAATTCATTCATTTCACAATTGTTAGGTCAACAATAAAATTCATTATGAGAATTCTCTAAGTCATATATTGTTATACATCGGTACCCTTTTAAAGGCAAAATCTAAAATAAAATTGAAACCTACCAGTGGGCGCATCGCCATAGAGAGAACCAAACGGACGATCTTGTAAAACTTTCCTACAAGCAAAATAAACAAAAGAAAAAAAACTGAATACAACGACCAACTAATTCTAATAATATAATAAAATAAAATACAATATCTGTGCATTATGTTATGATTCTTTAAAGACTCAACACAAACTAGGTCATCTCGGGACTAACATATGGTTCAATTTAATTTCAATAATTTGCTTGCGCGTAGATGTCTTTCTGATTAAAAGACAGATCTATATTTCGTTTCATTTTTTATGCGACGAAGATCTGACGAGTTATAGTGGGAGTTCACATCAGTGGTCAAACGAGCGGTTTTGATTAATCAATCAGCGTTGATGTTTCTAGTGGTTTACCCACACTTCCGTGCATTAAAAGGCCAAGAAATCGCTGTAACAGACCGTTTCATTGGTTAATCACTCACATCATTCAGAACACGTCAATGATAACAATTTTTCCAGATATGACAAGTAAAACGAAATTTTAAACTATAAAAACGAAACGCAATAGGATCTGTGTTTTAATCAGATTGGTTAAACATCCTACTTTTCAGCACCAAAAAGGGCTCAAACACATATCGGTTAAAATGTATAGTGGTCAAAAGGGTTAAAACAATATCCGTCCAAAAGGTTTAAACAATATCCGTCCAAAAGGGTTAAAACGATATTGGTCCAAAAGGGTTAAAACAATATCAGTCCAAAAAGGGTTAAAAAGGATTTCGGTCCCAAAAGTGATTAATATCGATCATTCGTAATAAAAGTTGAAGTACATCTGAAGTACAAATGAATATGATTTCATAAAGTGATCTTTAATTTCTTGTAATTGCTGTCGATGCCTCGATTTTAATGTTGTTCTATCCAAGAACATAAAGACCAAGTTGGTATTGAACTTTTTTTAACGCGGAAATTACAATCAACGGAACACTACTGTCCAGATCTCAATTTTGTTAAAATTCCGTAATAAAAATATTAAGTCATTGACCTTTAATTGAATACAACACGACTTCAACTAATGTTAAGTGCATGGCAGTGTTTCTCAACCGGTTCGTGAAGGGTGGGGGTAGGGGTACGGCTTGAATATTAAGCATGAAACAGCTTGTATTCTGATAACGAATTTCAGGTTAACAGAAATGACGAACATCTTGCGATGGATGGCGTGGTAACACGTTTATCATTGAAGATTTATAGGATGTGGTGGCCCAGGTTATCGTTAGGGTTTATGCAAACATTATGGGGAATGTGGTTTAAACTATAATACAGGTAAAATGATCGAACAGATTAGGAGTTGTGCGAGGTGGTGAGGCAATCTGTTTCACAGAGAATTACTTACGAATTATCTCTGTAACAGATGACTGTCCACAACACGTGCGTTGACTGCCCACGGCGCTAGTCATTGGCACAACGGCTCGTGCATTGTTTACATAACACCTAACTGCTTTGGGCAAAATGATGCATTTTACTCATTTTAATACCCATTTACACTAAATAGGAAATATCTTTTAACTACAAATTCTTCAAACGTCTTTATGTATTTTTCTTTCACCTCAAAAAAATGTTTGAGAATTTAATTTGTCGGAGTAAAAAAGTTAATATGCCGTACTCATTAACCCTCGTCGATGTCATGCTTATCAGTGATTGTAGCAGCCAAGCGAATATTCACTGCGGGATGAGTTTGGTGGTGAGGAGCTGAGGTATGTGGGGGTTGATGGGATGAGGGATTGGAGCGAGAAAAATGGGGTTCAACGCCCAGTCGACACAAACTAGGTCATTTTGGGACTAACACATTGTTCAATTCTATTTCAGCATTTTGCGTTCGCATAAGGGTCTTTAGAAGTGGGAGGAAACCGGAGGACTGGGAGAAAATCTACGAGGTTGAAAGGAGTTGAGAGGGATGGGGAGTAGTTGATAGGGTGGGGAGGAACTGAGTGTCCTTCGAGATTTATAAGATGTCTGCAAATGGTAAGAGGTTGGGGGTCACTGCCCTGGAGATATCATAATAAAGAGCAATTGACGGAAGAAGCATGATGAAAAATATTCAGCCAATAAAATACATAATAAGAGATTGTTTTCCTGTACTCTGGTTATAAACCAATAATTAAATAAAATAAAATGGGGTTTAACGTCCTTCTGTTCTGCTCCTAACCTTGGACAGCGGCACTACGGCCTACTCTTATATCTGCCAAGGGAGAGAGAGAGAGAGAAATGGGGTTTAACATTCACTCAACACAACTAGGTCATTTTGGGACTAACTTACGGTTTAGTTTTATTTCAATAGTTCGCTTGCGCGTGGTTGTCTTTAGCAGTGGGAGGAAACCCGAGTGCCCAGAGGAAACCCACGAGTTTGAGAAGGCGCCCTTATCTCCATGTCACATACGCTCACACCAGGGCTCGAAACCACAGCCATCCCAACCCCGCAACTTCCAAGGGATCTTTTACGTGCACACCAATGTGTAGACAGGACCTCGGTTTTTCATCCCATCCAAAATACTAAACAGCTGTCCTTGTCAGGCCCTCCATCTGCATCACAGATAAGGGGAAACCACGCCAGAAAATCTGATGGATGAACTTTGTTGGCCAAAGCAGGGATTGAACACCCGACCTCCAGGCTAGCGAGCCAAAGTCTTACCCAACTAGCCACCGTGATCCCCCTCTAAACCAATGATCAACTATTTGTTATGTCTGTAGTTTACTGATACTGAGCAGTCTTCCACATTGTCCTTCAAATAACACTCTTGATTGGTACAGAAATGGAATGAAGATTTACTTTAATGAACACTGGCCTACACCATGCAGTCGTCTATGAGGGGAGGACATAAGTACAACAGTTTCAATTTCCAACTGTCAAGGTATCTTCAATGACTGACCTTGAGATGTTAAGCCAAATAAGATGGAGAGAGAGAGAGAGAGAGAGAGAGAGAGAGAGAGAGAGAGAGAGAGAGAGAGAGAAATGGGGTTTAACACCCACTCGACACAAACTAGGTCATTTTGGGACAAACATAAGGTTTTTAATTTTATTTCAATAATTCGCAGCGGGAGGAAACCGGAGGACCCAGGAAGAAAACCCACGAGGGTGGACAGGTCAGTCTACTCCGTGTCACGTACAACAGGGTATTCGTAAGATGTAGGGAAAAAGGTTTTAATTGTTCAAGTCTTGATAAAACGAGCTTAACGAGAATACAAACCTGGCTTCCTCCAACTCAGAATGATCTTTCTCGTAAAGACGTTTCTGATTATCTACATGGACAATCATCACCTCCATTGCACGACACATTCTACGTTCCTAAAATATAAACATATATCTCAATATCGTTACAATCTGTCATATATCTCTCTATTTCAATCAGTCATATTGTTATTCGTTTTTTTGTCAACAGTCAATGAAAACACATAACTTCTCACTCTGCTAAATTCAAGAATTAATCATTATCAAACTTGGTCATAGTATTGATGCCATCACAATATACACAAAATTTAATCGTTCTTGAAGCCATGGTGGCTCAGTGAGTAGGAACTTGGCTTGCTATCCTGGATTTATGCGTTGACCAAAAAGTTTGTAGGATTTCCATGCGATTATTCCCCCATGTCAGTGTCATTTCAGGATTACCATCGTATAGTACAAATTTTTTTTCAGGAAACCAGAAAGAAAGAGAAATGGGTTTAACGTCCACTCCACACAAACTAGGTCATTTTGGGACTAACATATAGTTTAATTGTATTTCAATATGGTTTAATTTTATTTCAATAATTCTCTTGAGCGTAGGTGTCTTTAGCAGTGGGAGGAAACCGGAGGATGCAGAGAAAACCCACGAGGTTGGACAGGCGACCCTACTCCTTGTCACGTACAAACGGGGATTTGAAACCATGCCAGATGACTCAATGACAGACTTTATGATACAGCACGCACGTACGCTAACCATTCAGCCATCCAACCAGAGAAAACTCATTCACTTAACGAACATCCATCCATACCTAAATGTTGGAACATTCCAACTCCATTAGATAACATTTTAGGCCTAAAGAAAGACCAGCATTTCTCTCTCTCTGTTTATTTATAAGAGATAAAATGAGAGTTATGTCCCCTTAATGTGATAATATGACAAACCTGTTGTACAGCACCGAGAACTTCTGCTCTACTAGAAACTCGTGCGGCACACTGTTCTAAAACATCGATATGATTTCGGATTTTCGTTATAACTTCTCGTATCTGTGTATCGGAACATAATCGGTTTAAAGTCTGAAATACAATCAACGATTAATTAATAAAAATATCCCGGGTTTGTTAGCCATCGAATTCAAATACAGGTCTATATTTCATTTTGTTGTTTTTATACTTTCGATGGCCTACACTACATGAAGATCTGACAAGTTATAGTCCGGGTCGTACAAGTGGCTTTTGACCCTATGATGTTTATACATTGATTAATCAATCAGCGTTGATGTTTTTAGTGATTATTATAACCAACAGTTCCGTTCATTGCACACCAAGAAGTCGCCGTTACAGAAAGTTTCACTTCATCCAAAACGCTAGTAAAGACTAAACGAAATTTTGAATTAAAAACCCCAAATGAAATAGGATCAGTGGTGGAATCAGATAGGGGTTGTTAGGTTATCAACACAACATCATGGAGTTGATGATTTTTATAACAGTAATACCTCTAATTGTTTGACAGAGTCCACTGTACCTCTAATTGTTTTATTTTCCACACAAACTATATACACTGTACCTCTAATTGTTTTATTTTCCACACAAACTATATACAATGTCCTTGTCAGCCTTGCAGAACACATGCCGTACAAGTTAGAACCAGTTTTTTTTCGTTTTCGGCGCCACACTTGAATTTGAACTCGGAACATTTCAATCGTAGATGTCATTGACCTACCTCTCGACTACCATGACCCCTTAATTTACGACCAGGAATTGTGAAAATAAACTATGTTCCATTAATAATATACAGGAATTATATACGGAAGGTCGAAGTCTGAATGACAAGAGCAGCATTTACAATTAGCTGTGATAAGTGTACCATTTCAGGTCACAATAAAATTCAAGAAATTTCACCGTTTACATTGCTATATACAGCTGGTCTACGAACTGTGCCCAGAATAGTAAATGTGGAACTCTTCACAAAAAAGTTAATTTCAGTCGAAGAGAAAATGGTCAAATGGTCAAACTTAATGGTAACGCATGCAGAAATTCGTGAAATAAATATTATAATGAATCTGTTTTATTCCTTCAAAATCAGAAGGCCTAAAAATTCTTACAATCCAGCGAATCTGCTTTGGTTCAGCAATAGGAAGATTCATGCAATTGTATACACCGAGGTTGATATCACAGACGCCCCAGGGTTGTTGTAAATTATAATTAATTTAAGTACTTACCTCGACAGCTTCTCTCAGACCATGCAGTTCCTGATCAACATTTTGTTCACTGATATCTCGAGCTCGTTCCTGTATTTCTAATCGTTTGTCTAGCGTTAGTCGATCTGTACGGAACGCCAGAGATAAAGCATTGAATTTGTTCTGAAAATATAATACAAAGTTTATTATTGTTCGGTTATCACAGGCGAGACAACAGCATAAATACATTCTTTAAGTCTTGAAAAAAAGAGGGAGAGAAGAGAATTAGATAGAGAGATCGGGAGAGGGAGAAAGAGGAGGCGATATAGTGAAGGAGCAATATTGGAAGAGAGGCAACAGGGAAATGAGAGATAGAGAGCAAGGAAAGGAGAGATAGAGAGATGAGAGAGGGAAAAGAGAGATAGCGAGAGAGGGAGAGATAGAGTGAGAGAGAGCGATAGAGTGATGACTATAGCTTAATTTCAGTTCAACACAGATATTTTCTAAACATAAAATAAGATGTGAATATGAAGCCAACCCTAAAAATATTATAAATTGAGTGTCCAGTGCCACAAGTGTCACCCAAACCTTACTAAGTCTTACAAATAATTATTATATCAAATAATTCATTATATCAAAAAGAGCCAAACTTTAATTTTGAGGTAGTTATAACCACATGGTCTCAGAAATTTGCGGGATATTTGGAATTTTGACGAGATTTATAATAATTTGTATGTAATTTCATAATCAATGTTACAAGTTTTTCTATAAGTAGCATCATACTTGTTTATTTATTTTATCATCCTTTTTATTCATTTCATCATTATTCATTTATTCATACATGTTTATTCATTTGGTCGAGCATGTTTATTCATTTGGTCATGCATGTTTCTTCATTTGATCATGCATGTTTATTCATTCGGTCATGCATGTTTATTCATTTGGTCATGCATGTTTTTTCACTTTATCATACTTTTTATTCATTTTATCATTATTTAATTGTTTATTCATTTATCAAATAGTATAAAGATCATATCAAAATGAATATAGTGTGGTCATTTAACATTCGGTACTGACATCACGTAAATAATAATAAGACAAGGGTTTGGATAAATCACCTCCAGGCAATCTCTATCTCTATATAAACAATTTAATCGTTAATCTTTGACCAGTTGATTAATTACTTACACCTACTGTACTAGACAAATTACCCTGTCATTTAAAACAAATTACTTGGACCCCAGTCACATTATTCGGACATTTGATGAAACTATATTTGATCTATTTCTCATTTATCACAGACAGATTTATTCCGATATGAAATTAAAAGATATATCTGATGCCTTACTTTATTAAAGATTACGCTCTGTCAATTTTTCTCCAAAGCATGTTGGAGCCGAAATGAAATGAAATGAAATTGTGTTTAACATCCTACTGTTCTGCTCCAAACTGGGCTAATGGAAGACCGGCATACAGTGTGCTACGAGGGAAATTTTGCCCAAGCAGCGGCACTACAGTCTACTTTTATACTGAATTCCAACTGTCAAGGGATCTTTTACATGAACGCCAATGTGTAAGCGTGACCCATCTGAACGAATAGACAGCTGTCCTTGTCAGGCCCCTTCCTCCGGCATCACTGATAAGGGGGAAATCACGGATAAAAATCTGGATGAACTTTCTCGGCTAATGGTGGGATCGAACACCCAACCTCCAAGCTAGCGAACCAGTGTCTTACCCACTTAGCCAACGTGGACCTCCTGTTTGAGAAACGTTGGCTCAATGAGGTCAGCTGTGTTCGATTCCCTGTGGTAACAGAGCAACTTCCTCCAGATACTCTAGTTTGATTTTACCTTTTCAGAGGTTCAGGACGGCTGGCCTGACAAAAGAATGGTTCAGGACGTTTCGCCTGACAAGGGAATGGTTCAGGACGGTTCGCTTGACAAGGGAATGGTTTCTAGTTGTGACATGTATACCCATGGCAGTCCAGTAAAATCCCCCCTCACCCCCTTTTCAACATTTCAAATTAAAGATAGGTTGCCAGGCAACAAAACATACGCCCACAGCAGCTAAATCGTCCGGGCAGTCAATAAGGGTTGTCGCATATTTTACTTTTTTCGGTAATGAAACATTTGTAATACACAAAAATCTGATTAAGAGTAACAACTCATTATGTAATTATCAGAAAATCATAAGAATTTGTTTGCTTTTTATAAAGTTTTGCCCCACGCTATAATTAGTATACGAAACATTTAATATCACGGATTTAGCTGTTCAGTTATCAAAATTCATTGAACATAAAAATACTTGTTCGTTTCAACACCTTAAACTCTTTGTATCAATCTGAAGTCAATCGGATGATAAGTTTGGCCTCTATAGCGTCACAAGATTTTTTGATGTTATCAAGGGCCATAACTCTGGCAGTAATTATTTGAAATTGCTGAAAATCAATAGGCTTCTTCGCCTCATAACCTTAAACACTGTATGTAAATTTAAAGTCAATCGGATATTAATTTTGGCCTCTAGAGCGTCCACAGGATTTTTCAAAGTGATCAAGGGCCATAACTCTGGCAGTAATTATTGGAAATCGCTGAAAATCAATAGATGTCTTCGTCTCATGACTGTAAACACTGTGTATAAATTTGAAGTCAATCGGATATTAACTTTGGCTTCTAGAGCTTCCACAAGATTTTTTGAAGTGATCAAGGGCCATAACTCTGGCACTAATTATCGGAAATCGCTGAAACTCGATAGGCTTCTTTGTCTCATGACCTTAAATACTGTGTATAAATTTAATGTCAATCGGATATTAACTTTGGCCTCTAGAGTGTCCAAAAGACTTTTTGAAGTGATCAAGGGCCATAACTCTGGCACTAATTATCGGAAATCGCTGAAAATCAATAGGCTTCTTCGTCTTATGACCATAAACACTGTATATAAATTTAAAGTCGATCGGATATTAACTTTGGCCTCTAGAGCGTCCACAAGATTATTTGAAGTGATCAAGGGCCATAACTCTGGTAGTTATTGTTCGAAATCGCTGAAAAACAATAGGCTTCTTCGTCTAATGCCCTTAAACACTGTGTATAATTTTAAAGTTAATCGGATATTAACTTTAGCCTCTAGAGCGTCCACAAGCAATTGTGGACGCTGGACGGACGGACGGGGACGACGACAATATACGACCACATTTCAATGTGGGCGTATAAAAATAGAATATACTGGGTAAAAGGGTGAAGACGCTTTTATCTCTATAATAGTTATAACAATGAGAGAGAGAAATGGGGTTTAATGTCCACTCGACACAAACTAGGTCATTTCGGGACTGACATATGGTTTAATTTTATTTCAATATTTCGCTTGCGCGTAGGGTTCTTTTGAAGTGGGAGGAAACCGGAGTGCCTGAAGGAAACCCACGAGGTTGAGAAGGCGCCCCTATCTCCATGCTACATACGCTCACACCAGGGATCGAAACCACAGCCGCAAGCCAGAGGTGACGGGCCAGCTAGAAGTCAAAGCACGGCACTCTAGACTACCCCCCCCACCCCCCGTAGGGCCTGGAGAAAAAACAGACGACCTCTTATAACAATGTCTAGACAACAATTTATGTACATCTTTTTATTAAAATTTCAGACCCTTAACATTCAGTGGATGTCACAAAAAAAGATAAATCGTGCTGCACTGAGTGGTAATATTAGTGTAAGATATAAACCAACCCCTGAGGGTAACATGCAATATTACATATATCAATCAATTAAAATAAAACTAGTCCTTTGTGTATTGAAGGCTATTTAACAATTTCTTTCAGTTCAAAGCAATCTATTATTTTACGATCTCTCAATTTTCACAAATTTAGTTAAATTTTTCAAGGGTCTAGGTGACAAGTGACAAATTGACTGACAAACTGGAAACATTGAATTTGTAGTTAAACAAGGCAGTTGTCCCATGTCAGACTTAGATTTGATAAAACTCCTGAGCTATATGAAGCTTGGATGCCTCTTGTTAAAACATTACACATTTAGACTGCTGTACACATACAAAGGCAATAACGTATTAAAAGCAAAACGAAGTCTGCAATTCTGTGAGACAAGAACTGTAGCTTGCCTAAATCATGGCCTACAGTTGTCACAGTGTAAGAATTGTAAGTTTTAAAGTGCAATAAAATAAATTATATCATATTGTAACACCCACGTACGTACTATGATTACCTTACAGGACAGTACATGTAGCATAAGCACCCATACAGGGCAATACGTACTATAAATACTCTCACATAGGTGTACTATAAATACCCATATTATAGGGCAGTATGTACTATAAATATCCATTCAGGGCACTATGTAGTATAAATACCCATATAGGGCAGTGGGTACTATAAATATCGATATAGGTGTAAAATAAATACCCATACAAATATCGATAAATGACAGAATATAGTATAAATACCCATAAAAGGGAGTTTGTAGTATAAATACCCATAAAAGGAAGTTTGTAGTATAAATACCCATATATGGGTGTACTAAAAATAATTATGAATGTAAACATGTATGGACCAAACATGGCGTCAATAAAGTCCTCTTGCAATTGTCACATATCTATATAAACACCCTGAACTGTTTGTTCATCAGTATCTTATAACATAAGGGGAATGACCAAGCGAATGTTTATTTCACATCAGGAGTCAAGAAATAGGAATGAAGAGGTTTATAAACCGTTTGACCGTCTGTGAATAATAAACCTCTTCACCACTATTTAATTATTGTAATGTAGCGAACATCTATTCGGTAATGGATTTCAATTCAATTTGTTTCTGCTTAAACTACTAAAAGCTTCCACCAAGTTATTTATGGAAAGAAAACCTGACAAAGACTCAGTACCATGTACGTGATAGTCGACTAAAGGAACACTATATTTTGTGGAATATATTAGAACTCCATTGTTTTTTCCGTGATTCAAGATCATTTTTATATTCAGAATTTCTATGCATCGTGATATAAACAGAGCTTATTATTCTATGGGAAGGTTGAAGGCAGACTTAGCTCTTGTATGTTTAAGTTAAAGTGGTAATTTCATACTTTTAAGTTACATTTTTAAAATATATTAAAATAAAGCCTTAAAATAGATGATAACTATAAACAGTCCTACTTTGTTAAAGAATAATCCTATCGCCAGTTGAGAAATTGGCAAAAATGTCATTTTCAACTTCAAATTCAAACACGTTTGAAGATAGCTATTGCATGGGGGGGGGGGGGGGAATTAGAAAAACAAGGGAGGTAATTGTGTTATCATTTTACTGTGTTAATGAGTTATACGAGTGGGAAATAATACCTATGATCGTATAATAGTGAGTTGACAACCTATTGAGCAAAAGACAGAGAAATAATTATGTTTTGACTTTCTTTGAAAATACGAAATCATCCCTTTAACTCTGATCAATATTGTCAAACCTTTCAGTGATTGTAGCAGCCAATCGAATATTTACTGCTGATCAGTTTGTAAATGAACTATAAACAGTAAAAACTTACCTCAACTTCTTTTTCTGGTAAATTATCGGCGCTAGAAAGAAAACAAACAGTGAATTAAAACGAGGCAACAAGACTCAGTCATCAATACTCCAAAAACGATGTCTAGCTTGTTTACATGGAAACCAAAATACTATTTGATTTGTGAATTTTCAAACTAGCAAAAGGAAAAAGTAATAGGATCATAATAGGTGGGTGTGTATACTGTACGCAAAGTTTCATGAAGATATCTTGAATAGTTTATGAGAAACTGATTTGGAAGGATCGACGGAGCCCATTGCAATATCCTCATAACTCTGTACTGTTCAGTATAATAAAATATTGAATGAATAAAAGAAAATAAACCAATTGATATCTCAGTTTTGGAATCCGAAGTTCATTGTCAGGCCAATTGAACCAAGCAAGGACAGCGAAAATTTGAATATTTTTCATTTGTAATTTTTTACGCCAATTCTCCAATAGTATGTGACAGTTCCAGGCAAGGGATATAATATGTCATCCTCTCTTCATTCAATACATTTCCCAAATGTAGGCAAAAATACGTATATATCATATTATGAATAGTCCTTTAAAATGTTATTAAACCAGTGTTGAAATCAGTTTGTGTCGGCATACCTTTTATCTTCATATCATTTACTGTGAAACAAAGTATCGCAGCTTTGTACTAATAATTTTGGATTATATATAGAGGGAGAGAGGGAGAGAATGGGGTTTAACGTCCACTTGACACAAACTAGGTCATTTTGAGACTAACATATGGTTTAATTTCATTTCAATAATTCGTTGCGCATAAGGGTCTTTAGCAGTGGGAGGAAACTGGAGTACCCAGAGAAAACCCATGAGGCAAAAATACACATAAATCTATGTAATTTAATGAAATGTTACTAAAATAATATTGAATAGAACTTCAGTTTTCACCCAAACATGTAACTGATATCATACAAACACTCCCCTGCCCCCTTAAATAGATCAACCCCTTAAACTTACTTTCTCTTAGCCTTTAGAGCTTGTTTCACTAATAATGATAGAGCCATTATTCAATAACCTTAATATTTCACACAAATTGTCACAAAACACAGTCAAAGTTATTTAATCCTTGAGTGGCATTTAGTGACGGAGCACATTAAAAAAAAAAACACAATTTATATGAAAAACAATCACTGGTTTGTAGACAATACAGTATGACGTTTCAGCATGTATTCTCTTATCGTTAATTAGATTAATTTTACTTGTTAACGATAAGAGAATACTTGTCAAAATATTGTGCTATATGTGTATAGACCAGTGATTGTTTTTCATATGAATTGTATTTTTTAACAAAGTTCTCTGCTCTGTTAAAACCACAACCGTTCTAAGTTCTCAATACAATAGTTGTATACGATCAACAACTCATAAAACCACAAATCTACGTCTGCTTCCAATTATTGATCTGAACAACGAATAACCAAAACGTTGGAACAAACGTAAAACAGTTGAGATAAAATGACAGAAAACCCAATAATCTCTTTCTGTAGAATTCTTGTCGCGTTGACTCGTAACTCTCATTTTATCCAACTGATTAAAGGTAAGGCCCATATTCCATTGAGAGGGAGAGAAATGGGGTTAATCATCTACTACACAAACTACCGTTTGAAAGAGAAATGTAGTTTAACATCTATGACACAAACTACCATTAGGTCATTTCGGGACTAACACATGGTTCAAATTTCAATTGTAACAGAATGGATGAAATGCACTGTAGTCGAAAATAGGTGATCGAATCACATAAACTCCGCTTATTCTCTACAGATAGAATCTTATCCAACTGGATAGATCTTGTCTACAATATCACAATAACCCCCAGAGGAATTGGCGTTAAACACCAGAAACGAACGAACTGAATAGTTCCAAATATATCACCTCAATTACAAGTCTCCAAACTCTAAGAAATTTAAACATTCATCGGAAAACAGAGACATATCCCACTATATAGTTCCAAATTTTATCTCCATAAACACCTCAGAATTAAAAGATCTCCATGATCAACTTGGAATTAAAAGATCTCCATAATCAACTTGGAATTAAAAGATTAACATGATCTTCTGATTAACAATGACGTCCAATCTAGATCAATAGTTAACGCGACTCCCTTGAATTTCACTCGACGGAAATATCCCATCAAATGCCACAAACATGGATCAATTAATGCCTCAACGTGCAGCCTGACATTTCATCGTGATGCAACCTTTCTGCTCTAAAACTCTCAAACAATACAGTCCGCTTACTGCTTGTATCCCTATTTGAAATTCAGCTGCGTCAGTCGGTCGATGAACGGCCTAAACTTACGATCAATTAATCCCTCAAGTGAGAATCTAACAGACAGAATGGTCCACCACAGCTTGTACATCAATGGCAAACAATACAATAAATGAGACGTGGTCAAATCTTCAGTAAAATATCTTAAAGATACATTCTCCCAGAAAAGTATTCATCGGGAGGTTATTTCCAATAAAAGTATGGCAATTTTTGTGCATTCACCTACAACACTGTGAGATGAAAATCATGGAAAAAGAAGTGGGAAGTGGATAATCTGGAAATTTAACCTGGCTTCAATATTTGTGATAATTGGACAGCGATTATAGACAATTTTGTCTTTTGTATGCAATGAATTTTCCTCAGCACCTGTTGCTAGGTAGTTTGTTAGCCAAGTCACGTGAAACAAACATGACCTTACGAAAACAGTGTTATGAGAAGGATTTGAAGCAAATTTTGATAGATTAATTAGTTTGAATGTTTTTAGTCCACATATATCATCAAATCACACAGTTTGTTCACGAGAAGGTATCTTTAATGGGGGCCTCTTGATAAACTCAGTGTTCATTATCCCAGTCGGAGCAGAACACTAGGACGTTAACCCTAACCCTAACCCCAGAACACGTTAACCCTCACCCCTGAACAGTAGGACGTTAAACCCCATTTCATTTCTTTTGATTTTCATCTGATAGAATCCAAGCTGTGATATTAAAATTAATTAACCTTCAGAATTTGATTATGTTTTTTAATCTCAAGTTTTATTATCACCAAGTATGTTTTAGCATGGATTAAGCAGTGGACGATGTACTAACTTTAGTTTTCTCATTAATGTGTTATTTTGCTAACCTGACCCTGTGTTCACAAAACATTCTGAGACCTAAGTTGAGAATTTACACAACTTTCATTCACTGTTTATGAAAACACAAAACTTTTGGTACATTAATACAACAAATGTTTTATAAAAGCCTGTTTTAGTTAAAATAAGGCAAACAAGTCTGAGAATGCCCTGTGAACTCAGGACCTGACTTTGAAATTAAACAAAAGCTATATTTATATACAGGTGATTGAAAGAGAGTTAACTTGGGTCATCTAACTTATCCTAGAGAAATTCTATACCATGAAGTTGTGATATTATATCAAGGATGTTAAATACAAGGAGATATGAAAACAGCTGATGATAGAACTGTACAAATTCATCTCATGAGACAAGATTTATTCTGACTAAACGATAAACCAACAAATTAAATTGTAATAGGTGTTCATCTTAATCTTCCTCTATCCACAAATGAAATGGGGTTTAACATCCTACTTTTCTGCCGTCAAGGGTTCTTTTATTTGCACACAGGACCTTGTTATTTTTTCCTCCAACTTTTACAGTCCTACATACAACATCCTTACTGTACAGCACAGTGGACGCTTACACCTGCCCCGCGGATCCATTCACTTAATTTTACATTTGTTTATGTCTATTTTCTGTCTGGTCCTTCGATCCCTGCATTGGCCGAGAAACTTTATCCAGATTTTCCGGCTTGGTTTTTCTTGTCAGTGACGAAGGACGGAGGGCCTGGCAAGTTAAGCTGTCTAGTTTGGATGGGACGAAAAATGGAGGTCCAATGTACACATTGGTGTGTGCACGTTAAAGATCCCCTGTTAGTTGGATATAAATTGTAAGAGTAAGCCGTAGCACCGGCCTCCTGCACCATTACAGTGCTATGAGGTAAAGTCTGCATATTCTTCCTCCCATAACAACTGTCAAGAGTCTTTAACGTGCAAGCTAAAGACTAAAAAAATGAACCTTGTATCATCGTCTCCTTACCAGGCTCTTATATCCTGCACCACCGAGAAAAAAGAAATCAGCATGATCAAAAGGCAGACTCTTTCTAGATTCCAGGCAGAGCTGCTTTAATGCGATATCCAATCTAATTCTTTGAGTTTCTTAAATCCATCTTGAGGTTTATAACTGTCAATATTTCTAGAATATCAGACTTTGAGGTGCCATGGATAGGTTCTAATGTATTTTTCTACGGAATCTACTTTTAAAATTGACAGTATATTTTTATGATAATGACTGATGTGAAGAATAAATTGCTTATTTAATTATTGACTGTATAATAAAACTTTAACCAATGTCAGAATCCCTATATATTTATGACCCAGTATGAGAGAGAGAGAGAGAGAGTTTAATGTCCACTGAGCACAAACTAGATCATTTTGGGACTAACATATGGTAAATTTGATTTCAATTGATTGGCATGCGCACGAGGTCATTAGCAGTGGATGGAAACAGGAGGACCCACAGACAGCACACAAGATTAGACAGGCAACCATAAAGATGGAAACCAGTCGTTGTTTTTTGTATTTCAGAGCAAAAAAAAGCTCCCCTCAATCAACAAATTGTAAAAAATGGCTCTCCTAAAAGGTTCTCCCAGTTTCGATAAGAGGAATGCTTTAGAAATTAAGGAGAGTGATTTAGAAATTAAGGAGAGTGATTGGTAGATAAATGTTAATAATCCTACATTGACTTTGTAAAGGAGAGTGATTTTCAATTTTAAGGGGAGGGAAAAAAAACTCCCCACGGTCGACATTCAGGGGAGCTGTAGGCGCTCGAGAGCGATCACTCGCCTTAAAAAACAATGACTGGGAAACGATGACACATGAATCAATGACTGGCCTTAACACTAAAGCCATGACTCAAGTCTCGAATATACCAGTACCCTGGTTACCACTATGCAAACATCTTGTAAAACTACAAACAGTGATAACTTGGCCCAGAATAAAGTAAATTGAATGAAATTTTCAATAGTTTCATTTTACGATATCTATTTTAGCAAGAATAGTTAGCTCTTAATCTAAATCTTACAATGCATCTTTCCTATTGATTACCATTCTAACCACAACCTGGCGTCGTCTAAAACCAACTTAAACCTGGCTTTATCTAACAGCACAATTCAATTAATAGAAAAACGTCATGTAAAAAATTCTCCACACAATTTAATTATATAAGATGAAACTTTACCAAAATTATCACGTACAAGGATAGAAAATAAATCAGTCAATTCTGACTCCAATATAATCAAGTTTCCTATCCTTGATAGTTTTAAAGGGAGAGAGAGAGATACGGTGTTTAACATCCACTCAATACAAACTAACATTTTGGGACTAACATATGGTTTAATTTTATAAAGAGAGTAAAATGGGAGAGAGAAATGGGGTTAAACATCCACTCAACACAAACTAGGTCATTTCGGGACTAACATATGGTTTTTAATTTTATTTCAATAATTCGCTTGCGCGTAAGGGTCTTTAGCAGTGGGAGGAAACCGGAGTGCCCGGAGGAAACCCACGAGGTTGAGAAGGCGCCTTATCTCCATGCCACATACACTCACACCAGGGATCGAAACCACAGCCGCAAGCCATAGGTGACCGGCCAGCTAGAGGTCAAAGCGCGGCACTCTAGACCACTAGGCCATCCCAACCCCCCGGGAGGAAACCGGAGGACAAGGAAAATACCATGAGGTTGGGCAGGCGACCCCACTCCTTGTCATGTACAAGTGGGGAATCGGATCCACACCACATGACTCAATGACAGACCTGTTGACACTTCCAACCTCTTTCAATATTAAACATGTACAATAAGATATTCTACTGACCGCTCCCTGTACTATTGGGAGGAACGGGAGAAAACCACATGATTGAAGCTTACGGGTATATCCAGCTTCGTTGACGGGACAGTGATATGTTTCAGTACAGCGTGTATATTCTGGTATTAGCCGACCTTGTCTAATAAATAACCATGGTTACTAAAAGTTAGTAAAAGGCAAAAAATCTTTGACAAAATAATTCACTTGTTCAGACATCAACTCACTCCGTTATTTCTAGTAGAAACAAATATCTAACCTAATAAACGAACTCAATCTAAGCAGAATAAAACACTCAAGACAAATTTAAATTCCAATTAGGACCGTGTGACGCCATCAATTTTCGTGTTCATTCCTTTTTTAACGGGGAAAAAATATTGTTTAAAATAATAAGTTTGTTACTATGGTAAAATTTAACTTTCATGAAAGAGAAATCAGTCTTTTCAAGCAGAAATGTTTTCAATCATTCTGAATAATATCAAATCAGCCATGTAGATTTATCATCCAGACAAATAATCCACAGTATCATTCGTAATGAATAGACTCAAGCATTAAGAGTAAGACTCAATAATTTTCAAGGAGGATAAAAACGGTGACAACTGATCTATCAAAAGTTCCAAGTCGGAGACAAAAGATGAATTATTCCTCTAAATGGAGAGAAAAGATATTTTCTGTAAAAGCTAGGATCACCGAATGTCTCTCTAGTTGAACTGAGTTACGGTTAAATTGACCTAAACACCAAATAATGAGAGAGTGAGGGGTGCAAAAAGATTGTTTAACACTGTTTTCATCGTAAAATGTTATCAGACTAACGTTTCGAAGAGGTACCTTCTTCTTCTAAAATTTAGAAAAATCATTTAAGAATGTAGCTGTTCCACTGGCTAATCTAAGCTCATTGAAAATGCTGAATTATTAAAATATCTTCATTTCAGTATTTGTGAATTAAAGATCGTTAGGTCATCTTGATCCAGAAACAAATCCTGAAATCTGATATGCGAGGAATTTACGTTTATTGAGATAACATTACTCGTAGTCATCAAGATGTACAGAATGATGTCGGCATAAAAACAGGGAATATTATTGGTTTCTTCCACAATTACATAAACTGGCAAAGTTTCAAAACCTATTTTATATAACCTCACTGTCAACAAAGCGGTATTCCCTTTCACATGTTTGTTATCTGTAACGAGATTATAAGATAATACTGGCATACGCAATTCACACTAGAGTTATATCGAATAACAATTTATCTAGATTTAAAGGTCCCACAGTTACAATAGAAGCTTGTGTTTCATGAACAATGTTTTAATAAAATCTCAAAACTTTTGAAATTTAACATTTTGATGAGAGCAACCAAAGATAAGAGTAAGATGTAATTTAAAATAGATTTTTACGTCAATCAAAACTATTGAAATTGAACATTTTGATAAGAGCAACTAAAGATAAGACTATGGTCTAATTTTTACATCAATCAAAACAGTTTTGGTGAAGCCAATAATATTTATAAATACAGATAATTAACCTATACTAATTGTATATATTGTATCGTCGCCCAGATAATTAACGTAGACTAATTGTATATATTGAATGTAATATCCACAGTTACCTTAACAACAGATGGAAAGTTAACATATTGTTTAGTTTTATATCACTGACTTTGATAGTTGACAGAGTGTCAGAAGAAAGAGAGAGAGAGATAGGGAGGGTTCAAATCCACTTGTCACAAACTAAGTCATTTCGGAAATAACATATGGTTTAATTTTATTTCAATACTTGCACATAGGGGTCTTTAGCAGTGGGAGGGTTTAACGTCCACTCGACGAAAACAAGGTCATATGGTTCTAGGGACTAACATGGTTTAATTGTATTTCAATAATTCGGTTGCGCATAGGGGTCTTTAGTAGTGGGAGGAAACCAGAGTACCCTGAGAAAATCCACGAGGTTGGACAGACGACCCTCCTCCTGGCCACGTACAACCGGGGATTCGAAACCACGCCAGTTGACTCAATGGCAAGCTGTATGACATAGCGCGCACGCTAACCATTCAGCCATCCAACCCCCCAGCAGTTGGAGGAAACCGGGGGACCGGGAGAAAAACCCACGAGGTTGGTCAGGCGAAAGGTTTCAAGGACTACAACTGTTTTGTATTAATATTATATTCCATGTTCCTGTCCTGCAATAGTATCACCTGCAAACTACAGTATTGTGAATATCTAGTTCAAAATGATTTATTTATTCAGCATCCACTGTAAACAATATGTAATGTTATATATAGAGGATATGATCTTCACTGAAATATTTTAATCCGATAGAATATAAACTCGAAAGTTTATCTATGATTGATAATTTAAATGGAGTAGATAAAATGTTTATTGTGTGGAATAGAATGATGACGATATCGTATAATCCTACCTGTCTTTATGTAAAATCATGTAATATTCTGAGTTGATATCATCGAAAATCTGTCGACTAGTCTCCATAGATGCGTAACTTTTTTGACTATTGTCCATAGATCCCTAACTTAGTTAACTAGTCTCCACCATCCATAGATCCCTAACTTTGTCAACTAGTCTCCATAGATCCCCAACCTTGCTGATTAGTCTCTATAAATCCCTAAATTTGTCAACTAGTTTCCATAGATCCCTAACTTTCCTTACTGACTAGTGTCCATAGATCCCTAACTTTGCTGATTAGTCTCTATAAATCCCTAACTTTGTCAACAAGTTTCCATAGATATAATCTTTGAATGGCATTTAGCGATTGAACATAATATAACACAAAACACAGTTCTATGGATAATATAGTGATTGTGTGTGTATAATATAGTGATTGTTATCCATAGAACTGTGTTTTGTGTTATAAGTTTCCATAGATCCCTAACTTTGCTTACTGACTAGTGTCCATAGATCCCTAACTTTTTGACTGACTAGTCTCCACAGAACCCGAATAGACAATAAACATTTAAACTGTACACAATTTTATCTTTTTACGAACTTTGACCGTTTCAATTTTTTGCATACCGTTATTTGATAACTAATAACTTCCTAGTGTAAGAAGAGTCCTACTAAAATTAAACTGATAAAAAATCTACTGTATTTACTTATCAAAACATAGATGACATGAATTTGTTAAGTTATAAATATGTTATCCTCCATATGTTATTCAAAGGCTCTTCCCCTTATCTCCTTACCCATGATTTGTAGGGGTTTTTATATATAATAATTCCCTTCGTCTGTCGTTTCTGCATGGTTATTTTTGTTGATTTTTTGGTCCAGAAATGAAGAGGAAGGTTTGAATTGACATTATCTGTCTGGGTATTGGTGAAAATTCATTATTTAGAGGTGAGAGGATAACAGAGTAAATAGGTTGATTAAGGTGATTTTTTTACAGTGGATAGTTACAAATGTTTATAATGCTACTTCAAGTTTGTGTTGGTATCTCAAACTTTTGGACGTCAACCTCATACAAACTTTCGAGTAAAAACATTGCCATTTTTTACACTGTGGTGAAAAGCGTTCAGACCAACCAGAATTTGGGAAAAAGTTGGAGCCGGGCAAAGAGATAAAAATTAATGTTAGGGTGCCCCACGTGCCTACTGAAAAGTTCTTCTTGACACGTTGATTTTGCACGCTCTAGTTGAATCGCTAACTACTGATTTCTGACAGTCTCGCACACTCGTTGAGGCTATAAATAGCAACAGCATGCGGAAATGTTCAAAACACTATAAACTACTACAGTCGTAAAAAATCTATTGTTGACGATTCTGAATAGCAATAATATTTCACTTTTTGGTTATTACGGCATCTTTAGAAATTACGCTCGTTTTATTTTTTAAATTGCCTTATAATTAACTGTACCATAAGAAGCTGCATATTTTGGTTTAGTACAAATAATATCTCTGACTCACGTCCGTAAAGCAAGAATATGATACTAACAGTACTTTCATTTTACTTTTACAAGGTTCTTAAAAATATTGTTGATTAGTCTAATGTGTGTGTTTGTAAATTCAATTTCTTGTTCCATGTTTCGAAAAAAAGTAGTCTTGATTATCCCGACCTGTCAATTAGACGTAGAATGATCGGTAGACTGGTTAAGCGAGACTAATTTCAAAACAAGGGCACGTAACCTATCTTTTACTCAAAAGTGTCTGGATGTTATGGACGCCACTCCAAACCATTTTTCAGTATTATTTATGTATGGTTAAACGGTCATAGCTTATTAAGTACAACATGGTCGTTTATTTAGTGACTATAAATGTATGAAACAGATTTAAGGCTTGGTAAATATATTAGTATTGTGGTGTAATTGTCGAGATATTTGGAGATATTCATTTGGGGTGGGGCACCCTATTAATGTGAAAATCACTGGGGAAAATTAAAGGGGGTCTGCATCCAACTTATATAAATGGATTGTCTCCCTTTAGTCTACAAACCTATCCAGGTTTCCTACTTAAAATTCTTGTCACTTGACCAATGTTTATTTTGTCACTCTGAAGCTATGTCTACATTTCGGGAATAACATATGGTTCAATTTTGTTTCAATAATTTGTTTGCTTGTAGGAGTCTTTAGCAGTGGGAGCAAACCGGAGAACACGGAAAAAAAACCTGTGAGGTTAGACAGGTGACCCTACCCTTTGTCACACACAACTAGGAAATCGAAACCACGCCAGTTGACTCAATGACAGGCTTTAAGATACAACGGGCACCTGCTAACCATTCGTCCATCCTCCTCCCTCCTGTTTATACAACAAATGATAAAATGAAATGGGGTTTAACATCCTACAGCTCTGCTTCAAATGGGCTAATAAAAACGGGCATACGCCATACAGTGTTTGGAAAACTATGCCCGGAGAACCGTGCTACGGCCTACAGTTATATTGAATTCCAACTGTCAAGGGATCCCTTCATAATTAGATATGAGAGTAAGCCTAGTTACTAGTACCACTGTCCCGACAAAATTTCCCTCGTAACACACTGTATGCCTGTCTTCATTAGCCCAGTTTGGAGCTGAACAGTAGGGCGTTAAACCCGATTTTATTTCATTTTATTGTAAATACTGAACAGAAATGAGCCATGAATGAAGGGTTAGGGTTAGGGGTCGTGATTCAACTTTCACAATATAGTAATTTGTAAGGGACACATCAGGTAAAGAAATATAATTAAAACCAATTTACCTGGTCGGATCTGTATTATCCTTGCCCACCTTTAATCCAAGTTTTTCGAGGAAGGAATCAGGGATACTGGGACCAACATCATCATCTGAAGGTGGAGGTGGAGTTAAACTCTTGTCGAAATCATCAGGTAAGTTGATCGAGTAACGACTTTGATTCGAAATCTCACCTTGTTCCGGTAATTCAGGTAATTTCATGGTTTTCATCTGTTCACGTTTCTTAGCCAGATTTGTCTATAAAAAGAACGGACAAAAATAAAATTTAACGAATAAAAAAAATGGAGTTTAACGTCCTTCTTGTCTGCACCTACTGGGCTAATGAAGACAGGTTTACGCAACGCAGTGTCCTTCTGGCCAGCCTCCATTCACTTGATTCTATAGTGTTCTTAATCTCAATTACTTACAATGTCAGTGTGCTCAGTGTGTCCATGGGTTTATTTTCTGTGTGGTATGGTTCTTCTGTACTTAAAATTATATATGGTACGCAAAAGAATGTAATCCATTGATTAAAATATAGATTTATGTTTCATTTCGTTTTCTTTATACTTTCAATGGCCTACACTACATGAAGATCTGACCAGTTCTAGCGATAGGTCACATCAGAGGTCATACCAGCTACGTTAGACCCTATGACGTCAGACATTTGATTAACCAATCAGCATTGATGTTTCTACTGGATTACCCACAGTTACGTGCACCACACGCCTATAGCTCACCGTAACAGACCATTCCATTGGCTAATCCCTCACCTCATCACTTAAAACACATCAATGATAACAACTTGTCCAGATCCTAGTGTAGTAAAGAACGAAATATGATCCGTGTTATAATTAGGTAGATATGCACCACTGTGAGTTATCCACACTCCACCGATCAGTTCGGTTTGTTATCTGTCTGGTATAGTTCTCAACCTGAATATTATGAATATGGTGTATGTAAATACACTATAATATAGTATACTCAGAGTTATCCACGCTCCACTGACCAGGGATCAGTAGACTATTATATCTTTATTGGTTATAATTAACCTGTTATATAACATCATGAACAACTGCCACTTGCTGTGTGTAGGGCAGAATATAACGCCTTGGAAGTATTTTCCCCAACCTGTTCTTACAACATAGTTCGTCACTTGGGGAATCCCCCCACGATTTCAGCATGTGTAAGACACTATATAACGGCCTGGAAATACTGCCACTCAGTGTGTATAGGGCGTAATATTACACCTTTAAGGTATTTTCCCCAGGAATAAAAAGGTCCAAAAACGACGTTTTAGTCAAATTAATTACACAAGGCCCCCCCCCCCCCAAGTTATGTTTCCGGTAACCTGACCGACCCATTACAAAACCTGCCGACTCAAATTTTATTTTAGCGTCAAGTGACCGTTCAGAATACTCTAAACCTACCGGATTCGTGAAAATATATATATTATTTGTTGCTATAACAGGGGGCAGTTAACGTTTTAAAAATGTCACACTTAATGGGGTTAACAAACTGATTTGTTGTTCAAGGTTAAAATGATTTGACGTCAAGCCCTATTCTCATGCTAAATACAAATTCTGTTCAAATTTTTTAAAAAGAAAAAGCGACATGTAAGTGAAGGACTATTGAAGGAGTTTTGAAGGACTAATAAAGCAGTCAAGTCAACATTTTAGAAAGTAAATTTGTATAAATAAAGTTTGATGATGATTATCTATGTTCATGATCTATGTCTTGTCTACTAGATCAGGATTTCATAAACATGAAGGACTGATAGATCGTGATATAATTTGTCAGACATTTTTTACTTATGTATTAATTCTAGAGGTGATTTTTATCTTTTAAACACTGACATGAGACTCTATGCACCCACCACACTAGACATGAGACTCTATGCATCCACCACCAGACATGAGTCTCTATGCACCCACCACAGACATGAGTCTCTATGCATCCATCACAAGGACAGGGCATGAGTCTCTACGCACCCACCACAGACATGAGTCTCTATGCATCCATCACAAGCAAATAATTGAATTAAAAGATATCATTAGTTGTAAAACAACCTGGCCTGTGTTGAACGAACTGAAAGATGGACCATGTTTCAAATAATAACTATTATTTTTCAGCGTGAACCTAGCCTTAGGGTAGCTGATAATATATAGTATGATCCCAGTGTGAACCTAACCTTATAATAAATGATATGATGCCAGTGTGAACCTAGCCTTAGAGTAGATGATAATATATAATATGATGCCAGTGTGAACCTAACCTTAGAATAAATGATGATATGATACCAGTGTGAACCTAGCCTTAGACTAGTGTGATAATATATAATATGATGCCAGTGTGAACCTTGCCTTAGACTACTCTAGATGATATATATATACTATGATAATAGTGTGAACCTGGCCTTAGACTAATGTGATGATATATATAGTATGATGCCAGGTGAGTGATGAATATCTGCTGTAAACAAGGAATGTAAACAGGAATACAGTAGGTAATATATTAGACCTTACACCAGGTAATATACAACCCGTTATATCTTGTATTATACAGACCAGGTGTGGAGGAAGAGTATATACATCTAACTATACACACTCTATAATATTGAACATACATCTGTTCAAAAAAAGAGCCATACTCCCTTGATGGCGTCCCACATACAAACTGAATTATCAAGTTTTTGAGCTGTTTATTAATTGCATGTTGTTTAATTGTTGTTGTTTAAGTCACTGTTCACACATGAGCTAGTCATTAAATCAACACACAGAACCGCTCTCTATGATGTTCGAGAAGACAACAAGCAGACAGGTTGCCACTAGTGATATAATTATCATGTACACTTCCTATATTTTTTTTTCCAGGGAATTCTGTATTTTTCTAGTAAGATTGGGTGTGTCAGGAGCCAATCCTGGGGGGGGGGGGAAATACATCACAAAGTGATCCTACATCAGTATAAAAATGATTTCTCTGTTTAAAAAGCTCAATTTGTATGTATGCCTATGTAATTTAGAGACGATGATGGCAGATTTCCGTAACAAAAACCTGGCAAACCCCCTCCTGCAAAAATTCTTGAATCTGTCCCTGTGTCTCTACTTTTATTGAAAGTAACTACCTGGGAATGTCTCTTTAAGAAGAATCTATGATCAACGACCCTATACATACTTTTGTGGGAATGTATCTTTAAGTACTATAATACTTTTGTGGGAATGCATCTTTAAGACAAGCCTCATTGACTACAGATAATCATGTGAGGAAGTGAGTAAGCCAAATTCAGTGACCCAGAACGAGTAACGATATATTAATTAAATAACTAATCTTACAAATTAACTATCACATAGCGAAAAGTAGTATTTTGGCACCAACTAGGCAGGCGTGACAAAAACAAGAAATACGCTACCTTTTATTATAAATAGTGGTTACATCCTGGTATAATACAAGTTACACAAATTCCATTCCATGTTAACCAAACAGCAATTAAACCTGAGAAATTCTTCTTAGTAAAAGCCACAACTGTTGTAACAAGTTGATTGTTGTTCTAAATTTCATAACAATATCTTGAATGGTTTAAAAGATATGCCTCAGAAACAAAACTAGGACAAAGTCTATATTAACTTCACAAGGTACAAGACCATAAAAGTTTTAATTTGGAAATTCTAACATTAATAAGAACTCGACATTAAATGAAATGGGGTTTATGTCCTACTGTTCTGCACCTAACCTGGGCTAATGAAAGACGGGAACTTGACATTAAGAATTTGTTTTGCACAAAATGTCTAATTGATTTACAGTAATTAAGAATTTAATTATAATTTTTACGGAAACTGTCAAGTTTTCACATACCAAGGATTTAGTATGCAAATTGACATATCCATTGATCAAGTCACATCTGTGAAAGTAATTTTTCTTTTCAAAATAAATAAGTCACTGTGAAATGATTGCTACAGGCTTACGAAAAAATATAAAAACTTTCCAAATGGCCAATAATCAGATATTCTTCCTACCTTAGGGTTAGACTTGGTTTTAATTTAAATAACTATGATCCGTCCAACAATAATCCACAACGTGATTAATTTGTTTTAAAATGTCTGGTTGAGAGAAGTTGATTAACTGATATATCTACCACTATAAATATACTTAGATATAACATCAATCATATCCTGACACTTCTAGGTCTACACTTGAATTATAACACCTCTTCTCAATTTATACTTTTAAAAATTACAATTTCATGTCAATATTTAAATAATAAAACTATTAATCATTTATCTTATCTTATACCTAATCCATCTCCTAGAGCAACAGTGGCTAGAGCCAGACAGAGAGTGAGAGATAGGATAGTGTTCATGATGCTTACACAAGGCATTCTCAGACTTAAATTAAGAATTTACTCAACTCTAAGTGCACAAGACCTACACATGACGAACAATAATCCCATGAACAAGGGACACAACACACTGACATTGTAACTTAAAGATCTATTCTGGGAGATAAGATAAAGAGCTGGCAGTTCTCACTATAATAGTTAAAGATAGGTTGTCAGGCAATGAAACATACGCCCACAACAGCTAAATCGTCCGGGCAGTCAACAAGTGTTGTCGCATATCCTTACTTTTTTCAGTAATGAAACATTTATAATACACTAAAATCTGATAAGAGTAACAACTTATAAAAGTAATTATCAGAAAATCATTAGAATTTGTTTGGTTATTATAAAGTTCTGACCCATGCTAATGTTTAGTATACGAAGCATTTAATATCACAGATTTAGCTGTTCAGTTATAAAAATTCATTGAAAATCAAAATACTTGTTCATCTCAAGACCTAAAACCTGAAGTCAATCAGATGATGAGTTTGGTCTAAAGGGATCAAGGGAGATAACTCTGGCAATAATTATTGGAATTCGCTGAAAATCAATAGGCTTCTTTGTCTCATAACCTTAAACACTGTGTATCAAGTCATTTGGATATTAACTTTGGCCTCTAGAGTGTCGCCAAGACTTTTTGAAGTGATCAAGGACCATAACACTGGCAGGAATTGTTGGAAATCGCTGAAAATGAATGGGATTTTAAGCTTAGCCTCTTGAGCGTCCACAAGCAATTGTGGACGCCAGACGCATGGGGGCGACGACAATATACGACCATATTTCAATGTGGGCATATAAAAACTAGATAATATAAGTGATAATTTGCTAAAAAATTTCAGTCAAATTGATCCATTATAAACCGAGAAATTTGCGCCAAGCCTCGATCATCATTACTAAATCGTAAAGGAATGTTATGCAGTAAATCGGATCATAATCCACTACAGAAGCCACGTCAGTTGACTTAATGACAGATGCAGCGTGCATACCCTAACCATTCGGCCATCTAACCCGGCCTAAACATATACATCTATGTCCTGCATAGCGCTATAAAGGAACTTCTGCCACAACTTAACACTAAAAATCATTAATCGTCCCATCCATTTCAACATTGTAACATGGGAACTCGTTAATCGTCCCATCCGAATGACTAGACCCTGTTTCATGGCAGGTCTTATGTCCTGCACCATTGTCAAACAAGAAGTTTTATCAGGTATTTTAGGAAGAATAAGCCCACTCTGCATTCTGCACTGGTTATAACAAACTGGATATAAACTAAATACTTCTGTATGATCTCTCTCCCTCTATATTTAACACAATACTTATAGTTAAACTAGGACTCTTGGTATGATCTCTTTCTAAAATTAACACAATTCTTATAGTTAAACTAGGACTTTTGGTGTGATCTCTTTCTAAAATTAACACAATTCTTATAGTTAAACTAGGACTTTTGGTGTGATCTCTTTCTAAAATTAACACAATTCTTATTCAAACCGGAATTTTTAGTATGATCTCCCTCTAAAATCAACACAATTTTTATTAAAAGTAGAATTTTCGGTATGATCTCCCTCTAAAATTAACACAATTCTTATTCAAACTAGAATTTTTAGTATGATCTCCCTCTAAAATTAACACAATTTTTATTAAAAGTAGAATTAATACAATTCTTATTCAAACTATAATTTTAAGTATGATATATCTCTAAAACTAACACAGCCTTAATTTATACTAAGTCTGTCCGTCTCTTTATGAAATCTAGTCATTATTTCGTGAATTGAAAACATCTCCAGGCGCGGATCCAGAGGGGGGCGCACCCGGCGCACGCCCCCTCTATTTTTTGAGGTGGCGAACAATTTTTATCTCCATATATTCTTGCGAGAAAGGAGAACAAAAATAGTTTAGGTTGGAAATCCTAATTTACAGTATTAGTATGAAATTAGTCCTTGTGGTCATTTTTTCCACCCAAAAATCACTGTTCCGGGCTTCGCACTCCCAAGTGGGTACAGCACGCCCCCTCATTCTGAAAATCCTGGATCCGCCTCTGATCTCTAAATAATTTAAACTAGTAGTCAAGACAGGAAACATCTCATGAATTAAGTTTAAATTACAACATCCCTCCACTGAAATATGACTTCAACTTGAGCTTGGAATTTATACCGTAAGAGTAAATACTTTAAAGCGAGAATTTCATATTTTTAAGTTATATTTTTAAAATATATTAAAATAAAGCCTTAAAATAGATGGTATCTATAAACAGTCCTACCTTGTAAAGAATAATCCTATTAATCCTATAATTCACTATTGTCAGTTGAGAAATTGGTAAAAATATCATTTTCAACTTCAAATTCAAACGTTTGGAGATAGCTATTCACATGCGGGGAATGGAAAAACATGGGAGGTAATTGTGTTATTATTTCTGGTGTAAATGATTTCCAAGTGTGAGAGAGAGAGAGAGAGAAATGGGGTTTAACGTCCACTCAACACAACCAGGTCATTTCGGGACTAACATATGGTTTCAATTTTATTTCAATAATTCGCTTGCGTGTAGGAGTCTTTAGCCGTGGGAGGAAACTGGAGTGCCCGGAGGAAACCCACGAGATTGAGAAGGCGCCCCTATCTCCATGCCACATACGCTCACACCAGGGCTCGAAACCACAGCCGCAAGTCAGAGGTGACCGGCCAGCTAGAGGTCGAAGCGCGGCACTCTAGACCACTAGGCCATCCCAACCCCCCTAATTTCTTTCCATGTGTGAGAATGATACCTATGATCATATAATAGTGAATTGACAACCTATTAAGCAAAAGACATAGAAATAAAATAATTTTAGAAAATATGAAATTCTTGCTTTAAAGTAACAAGCTTCATGTCATCTAATAAATATTTCTGGTTACGGTCTTCAACATCTCGTCTCCCTTTTATGGGACTAACAAGGTCATTTTCTCATCCATGTTGAAAAGGGGCCACAGTTTTACTTGCACATATTTGTAACAGTAAACAGTGACTGACTGCTAAATAATAGAGAAACTCAGGTTATCCTCTATTGACAAAAATAATGGCAGTATTCTACAATGTGAGTAAAGGGCAATAAGTCTACTAGAACAAATATATAGAAATTGATCAAATTCACACGGTTTCTTTGTCTTAATGACCTGAACAATAGATTTTAATATCAAGAAGTATATTGACGTTAAACCAAACACAAGGGCAATAACTCTTGAAGTTATTATTAAAAATTGTTATTATTATGAGGTAAATAAATAGTTTTAAAAATTGGATTGAAAAAATAGTCTTGAGTATTTGCAACCAGTTGTGAATATAACTGTGAGTCTCGACGAATGAAATGAAATGGGGTTTAAGATCCTACTTTTCTGCTAGTAACCCGGGCTAATGAAGACGGGCATACACCATATAGTGTACGTGCTGTGTGGGAAATTTTTCTCAGAGAGTGGCCCCGTCTTCCATCAGCCCAGGTTAGGTGCAGAAGAGAAGGACCTTAAACCCCATTTCATTTCATTTCATAAAGTGGCACTACAGCTTACTCATATATTGAATTCCAACTGTCAAGGGTTCTTTTATTTTCATGCCAATGCATACACATGACCACAGGATTTGCCTCCCATCTGACCGACTATACATTATCACTTGCAAGGCCCACTATTCCGCACCAATGAGAAGAAGGAACCACGCCGGAATCATAATATAGAAGTTTGGCAAAATCCCTCAAATGAATAAACAGAATCATTGAATATAAATCATTAGTCTAATTATAATCATTAAACTACTCTACCTTTACATACAGATGTTTCTCATATAAAACCTGTAACAAATGTTATTTATCGTGTCCCACACAAGGTAAAGGTAAAACGAAGACGTATTTGATGTGTCAGATGAGAGAGAAAGAATTCTACTGGCACCATCCCTTGTATTTCTCATTATATATATATACCACTCTTACTTACACATACCACACTTCAGATACAGTATAACCTGACTATACAGACCATCATTACTATTATACCACTTGATATACAATATAACCTGACTATACTGACCACCTTATTTTCATAGACCACACTTTTTATAATGCATAATCTGTTTATACAGACCATTCTTACATTATTTACCACAATATCACCTGTCTATATGGACCATACTTATATCATACCACACTTTGAATAATGTATAACCTGTCTATACAGATCATTCTTACATCATATATCAAACTTGATATACATTAAACTACACACTTATAATACAGACCATTCTTAATCACAATATCACTATTACATGTAATTGCAGTAGTCTGTTTATATCATCGCCCATGGACCATTATTATACAAACATAATGAAATCAAATCAAGTTTTAAAAAACCCATCCCACTCTTCTGCACCAAACATTCTATGTAATCATACAATCCACATTTCATATATTTTTTTTTCAATCTGTTTCACAGAGAATTACTTACGAATTAACTCTGTAACAGATAAGTGTCCACAGCACGTGCGTTGACTGCTCAACACGCCAGTCATTGGCTCAACTGCTCGTGCAATGTTTACTTAACACCTAACTGCTTCGGGCAAAATGATGCATTTTACTCATTTTAATACCCATTTACACTAAATAGGAAATATTTTTTAACTTCAAACGTCTTTATTTATTTTTCTTTTACTTCAAAAAAATGTTTGAGAATTTAATTTGTCGGAGTAAAAAAGTTAATATGCCGTACTTATTAAGCCTCGTCGATGTCATGCTTATCAGTGATTGTAGCGGCCAAGCGAATATTCACTGCGGGATCAGTTTGATTTTTTTTATTACCTGTATTATGGTATAACCTGTCTAAACAGACCATTCTACCTGTACAACACTGACGTACCTACCTATACAGTGCAATCTGTTTATACAGACACTTGTAATATAGACCATTCAACCATAACACACCCAATCTTCTCCTATTACATATATATAACTGTCTACATCAACACCCATAAATAATACTTATAGTAACTACATGATTACATACTACTCTTGAAACAAATAATTACAGTTCAACCTGTCAACACAGAGTTGCCAGGCAACAAAGTGCCTCACTTATACTCAGCCTATATTATTGATACATTTGGAGAATAAGCCAGAGAGAGAAATGGGGTTTAACGTCAACTTGACACAAACTAGCATAGAGGTCTTTATTAGCAGTGAGAGTTAACCAGAGGACCCGTTGAAAACCCATGAGGTTGGACAGGCGACCCTACTCCTTGTCACATACAACCAGGGATGCGAAACCATTGCTAGTTGACTCAATGACAGGTTTATGGAGATGGGAATACATCATACAGTGTGCTATGAGGGTGATGAAGACAGTCATTCATAACACTGTATTCTTAGACCGAAACTGTGAAAGTCCCTTTAATTTAATATGTACGCCACATTAGTTTTTTTTTCCAGTCTGAAAGACTAGGTCCTATAGACAGAAAAGGAATAAGGTAAAGGCTAGGTCCATTTTAAACATGGTAACCTAACTTGTGGGTAATGCCTAATGGACCTTCAACCATGTGGAGAGAGAGAGAGAGAGAGAAATGGGGTTTAACGTCAACTCGACACAACTAGGTCATTTCGGGACTATCATATGGTTTTTTAATTTTATTTCAATAATTCGCTTGCGCGTAGGGGTCTTTAGCAGTGGGAGGAAACCGGAGTGCCCGGAGGAAACCCACGAGGTTGAGAAGGCGCCCCTATCTCCATGCCACATACGCTCACACCAGGGCTCGAAACCACAGCCGCAAGCCAGAGGTGACCGGCCAGCTAGAGGTTGAAGCGCGGCACTCTAGACCACTAGGCCATCCCAACCCCCCGACAACCATGTGGTATAAGGTAAGAGCTTGGTCTATTTTAAAGATGGTAACCTGCTGGTAATGGACCTCCAATCATGTGGTATTTGTTAGAGCTGGATAATGATGAAATTGATATATAAACACCTTTATATTAAACATACCTTATGGGAGATTACATAACGAGTTGGCAGTTCTCACTGTAATAGTTTGAAACTTGATTATGGAAAGGAATTTGGCTAAAAATTTCAGTCCACTATGAACCAAGAATTAAGTCAGTCCTTGTTTTTTGTATTTCAGAGGAGAGCCAAAAAAAGCTCCCCTCAATCAACAAATTGAAAAAAATGGCTCTCCTAAAAGGTTCTCCCAGTTTCGATAAGAGAAATTCTTTAGAAATTAAGGAGAGTGATTTAGAAATTAAGGAGAGTGATCTGATATTAAGGAGAGTGATTGGTAGATAAATGTTAACAAACCCCCAATGACTTTGTAAAGGAGAGCGATTTTCAATTTTAAGGGGAGGGGAAAAAAACTCCCCTCGGTTGACATTCAGGTGAGCTGTAGGCGCTTGAGAGCTATCACTCGCCTTAAAAAACAATGACTGATTAAACCAAAGAAAGTTCCGCCTAGCCCTGATCATCATTACTGAAGTCTGTACAACAAAAATCATAGTCTTGATTGTCCATTTAATCATTAAATCAAGAAGGAAAGTTATGCAGCAAATTAAATCATAATCCAACAAATATGGCAGTCTAGCAATACGATTGAGAGTTGATTATGGTCGGGATAAGTTAATTAATGTCTAATTAATAGTTTGTATAACATTTCAGGCCTAAAGAGAGGCCTGTAATAGTCAAATTTAGCTCTTGCATAATGTATGTTTAACTTACAGTTGATATTAACCTAATTTAAGTAGCAGTGAGTCTATGGAAGTCAGAATAATTTTCTGTTATCAGTCAGCCTTTTAATTATACTAAATATTCAATATGCATATATGTAAGAGAGTTAGAGAGACTAGATAGTTTCCCTCCCACAACTTCAGACCCCAACAAATAAGTGATATGTTCAAATAAAGATGGATCAGATTTCCCTCATAAGCCCTATTTACACTTGGCCATGATAAGCCCTGCTGAACGGCAGGGTACCAGACCGCAATAAATTTGTAATGAGAGAGAGAGAGAGAAATGGTGTTTAACGTCCACTCGACACAAACTAGGTCATTTTGGGACTAACATATGGTTTCAATTACATTTCAATAATTTGCTTACGCGTAGGGGTCTTTAGCAGTGGGAAGAAACCGGAGTGACCGGAGGAAACCCAAGAGGTTGAAAAGGCACCCCTATCTCCATGCCACATACGCTCACACCAGGGATTGAAACCACAGCCTCAAGCCAGAGGTGACCGGTCGAAGCGCGGCACTCTAGACCACTAGGCCATCCGAACCCCCAATTTGTAATGAAAACAAGGCTATATCACACTGTATAACATTATATGCTCATCATCATTTAAGCCCAGGCCATTCAAGTGTTATTAACTCATTTTATTTCATACCTGGAAACCAAATACAGTAGAATCTGCATTAAGCAGCCACCCATGGGAATTTTTACAATTGGCCGCTTAACGGGAGTGGCCTCTTAATAAAATTTCGTGTTTTTTTGTGCTGATATCAATTAGTATTGCGCTTGGGTGCACTTGCATCGGTAAATTTGGCCATCGCTGAATCTCGGACATAACTTCCGTAAACTTATCATTTTGTCCCAACCTTCAATACTACTATTTATAATTGTGATGCATTCGATAATATTTATCCATTTTTGTAAAATCTCAGGTTTTTTTGTGCTGACATCAATTAATATTACGCTTGAATGCATTGAAAGCAAACACCAATACTTCACTTGCATCGGTAAATTTGTCCGTCGCTGAAACTCGGACATAACTTTTGTAAACTTGTCATTTTGTACCAACCTTCAATACTACTGTCAATCATTGTGATGCATTCGATAATATTTATCCATTTTTGTGAAGAAAATCGATGAATTAATTTTATTTTATCAAATAAGCACATGAACCCAAAAACATCGCTGATTTTGCTACCGATTTACAGGGGGTGTAACTCTGTAATATTATAGGTGGCGCTAAAAACGTCTATTTAACAACATAGCGGCTTTTAGCCGGTACTTTCAGTTTATTCAATAGGTATCAAATAATGTTCCGTTACGTGTGAAAACAATGATCAGGTTAGTCGTTTAATAAAACAAAAGATTAATTAACAGATAATCCCAGGTTAATTGTTATTTTCACATTTCTTTTTACCTGATCAGTGGGAGTCCAGTTAATTGATTACTACTCACGGGATTAGCGGGGGTGTTACGAAGAACGACAAGATGGTATCATTCAACAATGGCCGTTGAATGGGTGATGTTTTGTTAAATTTATTAGCAAAATAGTGACCGCTGGCCGCGTTAGAGGAGTGACCGTTGAATAAAGAGATGAAACAATAGAATTTTTACGGGGGGAATTTATTGTGACCGCTTACAAGGAGATGTCGCTGAATAGGAGTGGCTGCTCATACGGATTCTACTGTACAACAAAATCTCTCAACTTTTACTACTATCACCTCTCTGTATTTTTCTACAAATTCCCCAAAAATTCAAATCTCAAATTATTCCTTATCAACATGATATCAAGAGTAAAGGAAATAGTAATATTTTATTTATACCTGTACAAAATGATAAAAACAATTCCTGCTAGTGAAATGACAAAAGATAAACGCAATTCCTGTCAGTCAAACAATTAAACAGAGTTAAAATAAAGATAATCTTTATATCACAGTTTTTTAATAAAGATTTTCTACGCGGTGACTGTTGAATATTTTAAGGTATTTAATTAAATGATAATATTGTGTAAATAATGTTTTAAAATGCTATGAATTATCATCCAGTCAGCCTTGTGTTAGTCTTGGCATTTTGCCCCAATTTCTGGCAATTGAATAGTTTTCCCTTTAGTGCACTAACATAGTTATACTATCAACACACAGCTCATCATATTGTATAGTACACTAGAATTAAATGTTTGGAGAAAGTCATCCTTTTGTTTGTGCAATCTGATTAAAATATAGAAATGGGGTTTAACGTCAACTTGACACAAACTAGGTCATTTCGGGACAAACATAGTCTTTAATTTTTATTTCAATAATTCACTTGCGCCTAGAGGTCTTTATTAGCAGTGAGAGTGCACCAGAGGACCCTGAGAAAATCAATGAGGTTGGACAGGGGACCCTACTCCTTGTCACATACAACCAGGGATTCGAAACCACGACAGTTGACTCAATCACAGGTTTATGGAGATGGGAATACATCATCCATGAGGGTGATGAAGACAGTCATACATAACACTGTGTTCTTAGACGGAAACTGTTTGCTTAAAGGGACAATAACATTCTTGCTGGCTTGGTAGCCCCAGAAAATAAATAATACCCTTATTCTAAGTACTAGATGTTTAAGTGTCCTACTACCTGTTGTGTAAATTATCCATTACAACCTATTTTACTTGTCCAGAGGGTTCGAAAATATTTTAAAATCCAAATCACATTTGAAAAGGTTTACGTTAGACTTTTCAAATCAATTGGTTGAATTTTTCCAATTTTTTAAAATAGGTGTGTTAAGATGAAATTTATATCATCATTTAATTGGAATATTCTAAAATAATACGATTTGTTGACCATTGGGACATATTATTCAGTTACAACAAGAGTGTTATTGGGGCTTTGATCTGATTAAAATATAGATCTATATTTCGTTTTGTTTTTTATACTTTTGATGGCCAATACTACACAAAGTTGTACTGAAAGGTCATAGCAGGGGTCGTACCAGCGGCTTTTGACCCTAAGATATCATACATTGATAATCAATCAGCGTCAACGTTTCCAGTGTGTTACCCACAGTTCCGTGCATGGCATCCCAAGACTGTTCCATTGGCTAATCCCTCATTTCAACCAAAATGCCCATAATATGACAACTCTTCCAGATCCTAGCGTAGTAAAAGACAAGTAAAACAAAATTTTGAACTATAAAAAATGAAATGAAATATGATTTGTAGATTGTTTTGAGTCAATTTCTGAAAGTTTATTCTCATTTTGATTGACACCTGTATCCCTACAGACCTGAATTGAACAGCTTAGTGGGTGTTTAAGGCCTGACAGCTAGATTCATTCCCTTCACAGAGTGGGAGAAAACTGGAGGACCCAGAAAAAAACTAAAAAAGAGGTTGGACAGTCGACGTTACTGCTTGTCAAGTAAACGCTAGGATTATAAACCTAACCCATCGATCGACCTGATGATTTAAAGTGCACATTCAGTCAGCCTACATTCATCAAAAAAAATCTGAAGAAAGACAGGAATATAATTCTGGCACCAATTTACTGATCTTTGATTCTAAAGTCACAATTATAAGTTGTGTTTGTCCCAAACATCTATATTGTTGGAAATTTGGCATCATCATGAGATTCGTGACCCTTGTTCTGGTTTATGTTATGTTTAGATTTACAAATAGATTGTGTTTTTTTAACCATTATGTTTCTTTTTCGTAAATCTCTGGGTTTTTGGAATCAATAATAAAAAGAAAGATACAAGATCTGTTGTTGTCTGTTCAGATTATATTTTCTCTTATTAGCTTGTATTTTTAACAAATTGTTTCAAATCAGGTTAACCTTAACGTAACCGATTTCTCTTAACTTAAGCTATATACCTTGTTTAAATCACTGCAGTTTTTCTTTGTGAAGTTATGTTTAAACGTGAAACAGTTTCAAACATTTGGAACAAGTTAATAAAGAAAGAAAGATATTTTCAAATTATGTTAAAATTCACAGAACAGATCACTTTACATTAACACATAGAACTTAATCTAAGCAGCATATCTTGAACATGTTGATAAAGAAATTGAATTTGGCAAGCTCTCACCATCTTTATCAGCGCATGGTGTGGTGTTTATTTTATTCAACAAAAACCTTCCTCAACATGTTTCATGTCAAACTAAACATCAAGAGATATTGGAGAAGAATTCTAATTACGAGGAACATTTTAAAAGAAGGAATCCTGTTGTATTCTTCTAGTGAATCTACAGAAAGCATGGCATCAAATCATTTTGAACTACAATAAAAGGCCATTTGTTAGAAACATAAATGGGGGGGGGGGGCATCTTACATATCTGCATCGCCAATTTTAACAGGTTCGTACTTTGAAACAGGTTTTACACCCCTCAAATAGATTTGTTCTATTTCTAGCTGTCTGCGCGAGATATAAAATTTAAGTAATTGTTAAAGTTGAATAAATCAATCTTATAACCCCCCGCCCTGATCTTGGTCTTCAATTTCAGATAAAATAAACAAAGGAATCTGGTTTTTCTACTTATTCAAATAATAATTATGAATAGTTATTCTCATTTTAATATTTCGTTCTTCACTTACACAGTTTATTTTAATATTCCCCACTTCACTTACACAGTTTATTTAAAAACTTTATATATTCGATCAACTGAACAGAAGAAACAATTAAAATAAGGGAATTATGTAAGATTTTGATAAAGAAAAGAGTTGACAGTTTTCCCTATAATAGTTAAAGGTATATATAACTTAAAAAGAAGATGTTGAAAATATCAGTCAAATTTCTCCACTTTGAACCGAGATATTAGCTTTTGAATTTCAGACTAGCATCGATTATCATTCATCAGGATCAAATCTGACTTGGATAAGTTGGATTCAACAGGATTATAAAAAGAGGCAAATTGAAAAATTTCAGTGAAAGCTACGGGTGGCTCTGGTTTGTTTCGACTACATCATCTTTAAATTGTCTGCAGTTGATCAATTTATGTTGTCTGCAGTTGATCAATTTATGTTGTCTGCAGTTGATTAATTTATGCTGCTGCAGTTGATCAATTTATATTGTCTACAGTTGATCAATTTTTTGTTCTTGATATCTCTGTAAATACTGCATGTAATTAAACCATTGGTGGACCTGTATTCAACTTTCACAATATTATAATCAATAACATAACTGGTACAGATTTTAATAGTGCAGGGGGACTACACCACACACAATCACACAAGACAAGCTAGAATACATCAATGGGAAACACCAGCGTAAGCCTGTGACCACAGTGACCAGTGTATAATAGAAACATCACAGTGTGCCTGTGACCATAGCGACCAGTGTATAACAAAAACATCACAGTAAGCCTATGACCATGGTGACCAGTAATAAAAGAGTCAACACTGTGACCAGTAAAACAAAGCGACAGACAACTTTTCCTAATAATTAAAACAAGATAAATTCATAATACAAACCCATATCTTGACCAAGTTACCATCTTTAGTTTTACCCTATTTGGAGTTATCTCCCTTCACCTAATCTTGTTCATTAAAAATCTTTCAGACATTTAAAGGCCCATTCTCACGGTGCGACTTGTAGTAACTACTTGTAGTATCAACCCGAGTTGCAGCGTGAGAACACCCTAGTCGTACCAACTTTTACAAGCTCCCAACCAGTTGGAAGCGTGTTGGGTGAAATAGAAACTTCCCTATTTCAGTCAACAGATCGTATGAAATTGACCAATCAGAGACGTCAAGTATCAGTACAAACTTGAGTTCTCTCCCCTTGTTGTTTGTAAACATGGGCGCGAAGCGCACCCATCAAGAGCCGCTCAGCAAAACTGAGACAGAGAATTTTGTCAATTTTTACCTCGCACAACCTTGCTTATAAGACTTATTCCAAGAGAGACGTGTGGCAGGCTGCATTGGCGATGATCACCATGCAGATGCAGGAGAGCTGCGGCCGAGCGATAACAGATGAGTGGGTCTATAGCAGACGACAGACTAGACTAAATTTAGTTTATGAACTAGGGCAATAATAGCCAGTGTCTCTTCGTCGCTTGATGACGCCATTATGCTAAGACAAGACGAGATTATCGCGAGATTCCAAGTCGTATCAACTCATTTATATACGATTTTGTAATCTACATGTAGATACTACATGTAGATACTACACGTAGATACTACAAGTAGTTACTAAAAGTCGCACCGTGAGAACGGGCCTTAACATGTGTTAATCATCATCAAACACAGATGTTACAAAAATATTGAATTTTCAGGCATGGTTCCCCTTTGTCTGATGCAGGATAAAGGGCCTGATTAGGACAGCTGTCTAATCGTTCGTCCGATTAGGATTAAAAAAGAAACAAGGTCCTCTGTACACATTGGCATGCACGTAGAAGATCCCTTGGCATGCAGTTGGAATATGATATAAGAGAAGGCCATAGCATGGCTATCCGTGCAAAATTTCCGTCATAGCACACTGTATGGCACATGCCTGTCTTCATTAGCAAAACGGTGGGACATTAAACCCATTTCACTTACAAAATATTTGTGTTAATATATACACATTATCTTTAATTAATTTATTCCTTAATTTAGTCCCAACTGTATACAGTGTTTGAAAATAAAATGGGGTTTAACGTCCTACTGTTCTGCTCCGAACTGGGCTAATGAAGACGGACATATGCCATTCAGTGTGCTATGACGGAAATTCTGACCGGGCAGCGGCACTACCGCCTACTCTTATATCAAATTTCAACTGTCAAGGGATCTTTTTCATGCATGCGAATGTGTGTACGGAACCTCAGTTTTCCGTCCCCTCCGAACGACTAGACAGCTGTTCTTGTCAGTGTACAGTGTTTACCAAGATTCAATGCAGGGTGGGTAATTTGACTAGGTGTCTCGTCCGTAAATGGATCGAGGTGTTAGTGGAGTGTAATAGAACGATACCACTAGGAATGCCGAGGATGTCCCATATAGCGTGTTTACAAGGCTGGAATGACCATTATATATTTTAACATGAAATCGGGGAATACAACTTGTGACCAACCTAAGTCTGGATAGACAGACGAAGTATATAAACAAGTTATGACTGACCTGTCTAAGTTTCGAGAGTCTGGATGGACTAATAAGGTATATAAACAAATGACTGACCTGTCTAAGTTTCGAGAGTCTGGATGTTAGAATCTGAGGTACTGTAGATATATTATCACATTCTTCTTCCTGTTTTACGATATGAGCTCGTTCATCTTCCTCTTTATTCTCGATGGCACCGACGCCATCTTTTATACTGGTCGCATCTTTTATATTCTCTTCATTATTATTTATATTCTATCAGAAAATAAAAATACATTGGTTAGAGATGAAAGAGAGACAGACAGAAAAGGGGTTTAATGTCCCACTCACACAAACTAGGTCATTTCGGGACTAACATATGGTTTAATTTTATTTCAATCATTCGATTGCGCGTACGGTTTTTAACAGTGAGAGGAAACTGGAGTTCCCAGAGAAAACACACGACCCTACTCCTTGCCACGTACAACCGGGGATTCGAAACCACACCAGTTGACTCAATCGCAGGCCGTATGATACAGCGCACGCACACTAACCATTCGGCCATCCAACCCCCTTGCCACGTACAGCCGGGGATTAGAAACCACACCAGTTGCCTGAATGGAAGGCCGTATGATACAGCGCACCCTAACCATTCCACCATCCAACACCACCGACCCCCCCCCCCCCCCTGATTAGAGATTAAACAACTTCTCTGGATTAAAGTCACTTAGAGATACACCTCTATTCAACAGGGGGGGGGGGGGGTTATAGCCAAGCTTCGACTTAGCTGGCCGGTCACCTCTGGCTTGCGGTTGTGGTTTCGATCCCTGGTGTGAGCGTATGTGGCATGGAGATAGGGGCGCCTTCTCAACCTCGTGGTTTTCCTCCGGGCACTCCGGTTTCCTCCCACTGCTAAAGACCCCTACGCACAAGCGAATTATTGAAATAAAATTAAACCATATGTAAGTCCCACTATGACCTAGTTTGTGTCGAGTGGACGTTAAACTCCATTTCTCTCTCTCTATTTAACAGCTCCCCTTTGTTAGAAATATGCCTCGATTAATGGACAATATTGGTGTCAGTCGTTATCAGTGAGCAGAAAATCGACCATATATCTGTTATCACTCGTCACTTCAGTCAGTTATATAGAGAGATAACTCGTGTTTTCCTTTGGCGTTCGTCACTGCCAATTCATGAAACTTTATTACTCCTCTATTGTAGCAATGACCTCTGTGTAAAAATTATATTTGGAAAGCGTTTAACCAGTTCTATCACATGTGATAATGACTGACATCAATATTGTCCTTAAACCTAATAAACAGCATCCCTTGGTTAGAGATACGCCTCTATTAAACAGTATCCCTGGGTTAGAGATACGCCTCGATTAAAACTCGGAGACATTTAGTCACTCACGCTGAAATATCTTAATTCTAATGATTGAACTTAAAATCAGTTTTAAAGGATGCAAGTTTACGTGTTCAAAAACCAAGTCACAGCCGAGCAGTAGGATATTGACCCAGTCAGAGCACAGCAGTAGGATATTAACCCAGTCAGAGCAAAGGAGTAAGATATTAACCCAGTCAGAGCAAAGGAGTAGGATATTAACCCAGTCAGAGCAAAGGAGTAAGATATTAACCCAGTCAGAGCAAAGGAGTAAGATATTAACCCAGTCAGAGCAAAGGAGTAAGATATTAACCCAGTCAGAGCAAAGGAGTAGGATATTAACCCAGTCAGAGCACAGCAGTAGGATATTAACCCAGTCAGAGCAAAGGAGTAGGATATTAACCCAGTCAGAGCAAAGGAGTAGGATATTAACCCAGTCAGAGCACAGCAGTAGGATATTAACCCAGTCAGAGCAAAGGAGTAGGATATTAACCCAGTCAGAGCACAGCAGTAGGATATTAACCCAGTCAGAGCAAAGGAGTAGGATATTAACCCAGTCAGAGCACAGCAGGACATTAATCCTACTTTCCACTATTCTACTTCCATCTACAATTTTTTTTTCTGGGGATATGTGGCAGTCTGCAAGTAGGTTGGGGGGGGGGGGAGAGGCAGGTCTTATGTGACAGTTTGCAGTGCAGGTAGGTGGGGTGTTATGTGGCAGTCTGTAGGTAGGTGGGGGGGGGGGGGAGAATGGACATACTTTGACATTAGTTTGACTGCATTGTTTTGGAGGGAGCCGAGGAGATGGGGATCTAGACGTACCTTGACACAAGTTGGATTGTGTAGTTTTGGAGATTGGGTTGGGAGGGTAGGGGAGGGGACGAGGGTGATTAGGGGGATCTAGACGTACCTTGACACTAGTTGGACTGTGTAGTTTTGGAGGGAATGATCCAGGTATTGTATGATTATTGCTGGTGTTTTTTATATGAGCTAAAAGATCATCCCTGGTTAAACCTACAGGTATTGGGTCATGTTGTTTATTATCTGGAATAATAAAAACAAAAATATTCTTCTAATTTCTCTATCACAAACTGAGTTAGTAGAAAAAAACATTTAATTATCATCAATAATAATTACTAGAAGAGATATGTGACATGGAGATAGGGGCGCCTTCTCAACCTCGTGGGTTTCCTCCGGCCACTCTGGTTTCCTCCCACTTCTAAAGACCCCTCCGCGCAAGCAAATTATTGAAATAAAATTGAAACCATGTGTTAGTCCCAAAATGACCTAGTTTGTGTCGAGTGGACGTTAAACCCCATTTCTCTCTCTCTACTAGAAGAGAGAGAGCGAGAGAGAGGGTTTAACGTCTGCTTGACACAAACTAGGTCATTTCGGGACTAACACATGGTTTCAATTTTATTTCAATAATTCCCTTGTGTGTAGAGGTCTTTAGCAGTGGGAGGAAACCAGAGGACCCAAAGAAAACCCACAAGGTTAGACAGGCGATCCTACTCCATGTCATGTGTCATCCAACCCCGCATGAACTATTTGACCCGCTTGGAATTAAGTTTATGATACAGTGCGCATCTCCACCCCCTTCCGACAGGCCTGTAGTTGTATAATATACTATTCAAAAAAAGTAGGGGATATTTGATTTTTAAGTGTTATTAAAGTCACCTAATGAAACTGACGAAGAAACAAATGACAAAATGAAATGAAGTTCACATTCATCGATTTATTCCAAATGATCGTTAGACTAAGTAAGGCACAGACTGACCATTATAAGGGTAAAATGATACCCGGGGTCAAACAGCAAAGTTACCACAGCATCACAACAAAGTCAGTAACGGGTAAATCCTCCTCTGTTTGCCAAACAAGCATTGATCCGACGTGGCATACTCCTAATGAGACGTCTAAGGTCATTTTGGTCCAGATTGTCCCATTCCTGTTGCAACGCAGCAGCAAGTTCTTGGACATTGGCAGGACGTTGTTGACGTTGACGTAACCTCTGTCCAAGCATGTCCCAGACATGCTCGATGGGGGAGAGGTCGGGACTCAGTGCTGGCCAAGGTAATGTGGTGATGTTCTGTTGTTGGAGGTAACCTGTAACGATCCTGGCCCTGTGACATCTTGCGTTGTCATCCTGGAAGATGAAACGGCGGCCATGACGTCGTGCGAACGGCACAACATGGACTGCCAAGATGTTGTCCCGGTAGTACTGGCCTGTAACACGCCCTGCAACAACATGTAAAGCCGTTCTCCCAGCAACAGTGATGCCTCCCCACACCATAACAGAACCACCCCCAAATCGATCATGTCTGATGACGTTAACGTCTTGGAAGCGCTCGTTTCGACGACGCCACACCCTCCTACGTCTGTCCAAAAAATCAACAGTGAACCTTGACTCATCTGAAAACATCACATTGCTCCAGCGTCGATTATCCCAGTGTTGACGATCCCTACACCAACGACGTCTTGCCTGAATGTGATGATCTCTCAAACAAGGGATCACGCGAGGACGTCGGGCGCGAAGGTGACCCTTATGCAGTTGATTCCGAATCGTCTGGCCACTCACTCTCACACCAGTGTCTGTTTGAAGATGAGTGCTGATCTGATTTGCTGTGATGACACGATTTCTCAAGGCCAAGGTACGGATAAATCGATCCTGGGCTTGAGTTGTCGCCCTTGGTCGACCTGAGCGTGGTCTGTCCTGTACAGATTGTGTATCACGGTATCTGGACCATAGCCTGCTTATGACAGACTGAGAAACATTCATCGTCCGCGCCACAACCGCCTGTGTTGTGCCGATCTGTAGCATGCCAAGGGCACGTAACCTTTCATTTTGGGTAAGCCGACGCATATCAAAATTTGTTTTCTGGTCACTAAAACAATTAAACTGATGTTTCCACCCTGGAATTCAATGCCACAATGACTGTAACATTCAAAGTCAGAGTCGTGCAAATCTTGGGTTGGACTCCCATGATGATCCCAAGCATCACCTGCATTCCATGCGGTAGCTATTGGTGCGTTTGGGCGTCACATGTAACTGGAAATGTTTCTTCTGTTAGGTTCTATAGTGACTTTTTTCGTAGTCATTTGCATATTTTAGTATTATGCCCCCAAAATCAAATATCCCCTACTTTTTTTGAATAGTATATATTAAATATATGATATATATGGACTGTAATATATTTTCTAAGAAAGTCAAAACATAATTATTTCTATGTCTTTTGTTCAAAAGGTTGTCAACTCGCTATTATATGATCATGAGCATAAAGTTGGAAATGATATTTTTAACCATTTCTCAACTGGCAATAGTGAATTATAGCTATCTTCAAACGTTTGAATTTAAAGTTGAAAATGATATTTTTAACCATTTCTCAACTGGCAATAGTGAATTATAGGATTAATAGGATTATTCTTTAACAAAGTAGGACTGTTTATATATACCATCTATTTGAGGGCTTTATTTTGATACATTTTAGAAATATAACTTAAAAATATGCAATTGTAGCTTTAAAATATCTAGACGGTAGAAACCTTACCATGTTTTACATGATTACTTTTCCGAACAACGTTTCCATGGAAATTATCCATTGTACCACCCTCTTCATCAACAGGATTCTGTAAAATTAAATAATTTCATATTATTCAAATATAGAAGCAAACTCTGTCATCAACATCCTGCACACAACATCAGCAACAGTAAGACGGAACCAAGTTCAATATTCTTCTTATAACTTGGTTGGGCATGGGATGAAAAACGGATTTCACTTTCAATTATCATCAGAAATTTTAGTACATTGAGTCCAGGGGAAGAATGATCTAAGTCACATTTTTGTCATTTTGCATAATAGGCAAAACAAACTTTTGGACGAGAAAGCTTGACGTGAACAGTACGGCATAGATGTCAGTAGCGCGTGTGTCCTCCACTGGCTGTTACGCATGCTGCGCAGCGACGTAGCATGGAATTAACCATCTGTGTTTTACTTTTGGTTTTGACCCCTCTGACTTTTAACCGTTGATTACAGATTAAACATCCATAAGTGTACAAATGTGTTGTTATTGATGTGTTCCCATTTGAATATTGTTCGCAATAAGAAGCAAAATAAATAAGATATATTTACAGGATCATTTTGTTATACGAAAAACTAAGTGATGCGTTTTTTTATGGCGCTCAGTACACAATAACTAGTCAATAAAATTATTGCTATATATATAAATCATTCAAATGGGAAAAAACGGATTATCTACAATCAAAATTTACCATAAAAATTTGGTCACATTTAAAAAGTTTACCACACGTCAGAAATGAATTGAGGTTCTGTTCTGCACCGATGGGCTTATGAAGACAGGCATAAGCCATACAGTGCGTGCTCTGAGAAAATTTTCTCCAGACAGCATCACCACAACCTACTCTTGCATTGAATATATACCTACCACATGAATGACAAAGAGTGATTTTTGTATAGTATTCCCACACCTTCTTTTAATTAGATATTCCACAGGTTATTTCCACTAATTTTAATTCCTAATAACTACATATTCTAACAGGCTAGCTGTCATGTATGAGGCAGAATGTGCTTACACATTCTTTTTTACTTAGATATTTCAAACAGGTAACACTCACTTACAATAACTCCAATTAACCACATGTTTTAGTAGGTGTTACGTATGTGGCAGAGTATGCTTACACATTCTTTAATTATATATTTCACATATCTTACTTACCGGTACTTCCACTGACATTAATTCCATGTTTTAGTAGGTATCTTATATGTGGCAGAATATTCCCCACACCTTTATTAATTAGATATTTCACAACTTGAAGTAACTACATGTTGTAATAGGTATCATGTAAGTGGCAGAATATGCTTACATATTTCAGAACATCTATTGGGGAAATACAAATGACTAACGTACAATGTTTATTGTATTGAAGTTTTAAACTGATTATGATAGAAACTGATAGTGAGATATGTACACCACACGGACCGTTAAATCAAATTACTTCCTACTGCAGCTTGAACAGGAAATAAACATCACCAAATCAAATAATATCGTGGGTTTTATATTATCATTATTAAAGTGACATTCTGTTGAACATACATTATGCAAGAGCTAAATCTGATTATTGCAAGCTGTTATTTAGGCTTCAGATGTCATAGAAATTATAAATTAGATCTCTATTTACACAACAAACACAAAATCAGCTCTGTAGACCCATGGATGGCTTGGATTTGGCTTGGATTTAAACAGGATTTCACTGACTGATTTAATTATAATGGCATCGTGAGCGGAGATTAACCGTTACGTTTTAGATCGAGGGTAAATGATACATTGTACGAAGCGAGGCCGCTGTTGTTGAGCGAGGCCTGAACAAATGACATGTAAACTAAAGTGCAATAAATGACAAATTATACAATTCCTTGAGACCGTATGACTAAAACAGACGGACAGGTCTTCTGTATCAATAGTATCAATACTGCCTAGATATTATGTTTAGTTATTGGTTAAATTGAGAGTTTGGATGTCGGTATTATACGCTCTTGTGTCGCTTGCGTTTACTCGTTTAGGGTAGAATTATGGAAATTGATAAATATCGCAGCTAACATCACCCCAATTGAATTGCAGCCCCATAGGATCACTGTTTCCTAGTCTGCTTCGAGAGTCACGTAGGCCTACCAGTTACAGTACATGAGTGTACACAGGCTAACAAGAAGTCGGCTATAATTATGTATAATTAACGCTTCCTCATTGATTTGGTCCATTCCTTTCAAACTTTAAAATCCTATTACAGACTTTTTCTTCTTATCTATATATCAAAAGTCTTATTTTTAATTTGTAGTAAAAAGTAAATGTAATACGAATTGAATTGCAACCCCGTCTCAAACCGAATAAGCTAGCGGCACGAGAGCCATTGAGAACGTTAATTCCCATTTCAAGTCGAAATTACAATGGTAATAACTATGTTCAGAATAAAGTAATTTGACTGAAATTTTGTATATATTCTTCTTTCATCATCTATTTTTGAACTGTTATAGTAAGAATGGCTAACTCCTTGTAAAAATCTCCCATAATGTATCTTTAACTGAGTGTGAAATGAAAAAGGGTTTAAGGTCTAACTGTTCTTCTACGACTGGGATATTGAAGACAGGTTCTTTCTAGAACAATCATAATCATAAAATAGAAGAAAAAAAACAACCTTACTGAAGTGTGAATGAGGTGAACTCTTTGGAAAAAGAGAAAGAGAAAAGGGGTTTAATGTCCAGTCGACACAAACCAGGTCATTTTGAACCAACATATGGTTCAATTTCATTTTGATAATTCGCTTGCGCGTAGGGGTCTTTAGCAGTGTGAGGAAACCGGAGGACCCAGACCCTCCCCCCACAAGATTGAACTGGCAACCCTACTCCTTATATACAATTGGGGAATCGAAATCCTGCCAGTTGACTCCATGACAGTGGGGTTGGGATGGTCTAGAGTGCCGCGCTTCGACCTCTAGCTGGCCGGTCACCTCTGGCTTGCGGCTGTGGTTTCGAGCCATGGTGTGAGCGTATGTGGCATGGAGATAGGGGCGCCTTCTCAACCTTGTGGGTTTCCTCCGGGAAAGCGAATTATTGAAATAAAATTGAAACTATATGTTAGTCCCAAAATGACCTAGTTTGTGTCGAGTGGACGTTAAACCCCATCTCTGTCTGACTCCATGCCAGACCTTCTGATACTACCTGTCATGAACTATTTGACCTGCTGGGAATTAGGTTTATATTGTGACATGATGTAATTCAATAACACACTATACCACTGGAGCGTGCCCAACAGGATGTTACATTCTATTTGTAGAATCAAATTTGACACAAAATTCTTCACCACGACTATTTGATGAGGATATAAAATTAAACAGATCATTTTGATTAGTTACAAGGCTAATTTATACATTTAAAGTAGCTAATTCTCTAACTCATTATCAAGTGTTGTTACCTTACCTTGAAAAGGTAGGCTTCTGATATCTAATATTTAAGACAAAATAAACATAAAATTCATCATTGGTACACGGATGGATCGTGTACCATACTGCGTTTCAGTGTCATTAGACCAGAAAGATAGAGGCTAGGCATATTCCACAACTCATGTGAAACGGTGACGCCATAACTTATCTGGAGAGCATGTGCAATAGACTGGAATAACAAGACACTAGAAATTTCTTTTCAGTTATTTCGCTGGACATAACTGATTTGAAACTAGAGTCAAAACAGAAACAATTGAATGTAAATCAGTTCATATACAATCAGATTACATTATTATATGTGTTGCGACCCATTCGGGTCAATTTCTAGGCCCCAAATATTAGCGATTTAGCACCTTTAAACATACATTATGGGAGATTGGATAAAGAGCTGGCCGTTCTCACTATTATAGTTAAAAACTAGATAATGTAAGGGGAATATGCTGAAAGTTTCAGTCAAACTGCTCACCTCTGATTTCATTTCAATAATTTGCCTGCGCATAGGTGTCTTTAGCAGTGTGAGGAAACCAGAGGACCTGGCTGGAGATAAGCCACGAGGTTGGACAGGCTAATATAAAGCAAAACCACGACTTGATTCATTGACATACAATTGTGATTTCACACGCTTGTGTTAAACCATTTCTTGCCTGGTTCACCCCCGCTTAATTCCAGTTCATTAACATCTTTTATTTGAATGTTGACATCAAGAAACAGGAACATATTTAAGGTGAGAATTTCATATTTTCTAAGAAAGTCAAAACATAATTATTTCTGTCTTTTGCTTAATAGGTTGTCAGCTCACTATTATACAATCATAAGTTTTATTCTCACACTTAAAAATCATTCATCCCGGAAATAATAACGCAATTACCTACCATGTTTTTCTATCCTCCATGTGATTAGCTATCTTCAAACGTTTGAATTTGAAGTTGAAAATGATATTTTTGCCAATTTTTCAACTGACAAAAATGAAATTTACGACTGTTTTTCGATACCGTTTATTTCAAAATATGAAATTCTCGCTTTAAAGTTTGGCTGTTAAGTGACAGCATGCTAGCAGGCTTATCTTCATTTTATTTACAGTTCCATTTGGTTTATGCAACCTTGTCTCAATGCTGATTCCTGTAAGTGCCACAAGTCTACTAATTCCTTGCAGGCTGTGCACGTCTGCACGATATGCCATTCCTAACAGATAGTGGTGCTTGCTTGCATAAACATTAAACTGTAACCTTGAACTAAACAGTGGAAGTTTGCATTAATGTTAGACTGTTGTCTTAAACCAAGCATTCTCTCTCATCATGAAAACTCTCAGTTTTTTAATTGGGTTATCCTTGTGTTGTCAGTTTTCTGTTTTCAGTAGAAAAATAATAGATTTAAGCTATGACTTTGGACCAAAGAGTATTTCATGGCCTGGAAACCCACCTTTTAACTTCAGCCATTTACTTAATGGAAGGCAACCAGGTGGCTTTTGGTAAGTACAGAAATTTTATAACAAAACAATTTTCTGTTGCAGAATGGGGTTTAAAGTTCACTCAACACAGCCCAGGTCATTATGGGACTAACATATTGCCCTATTTTGTTTTATTAATTTGCTTATGCACAGGGGTGTTTAGCAGTTGGAGGAAATTTAAGAACCTGCAGAAAGCTCAAAATGTTAGACAGGTGGAGGTACTATTGGTATTGAAACTATACCCCTAAACTCATTGACAGACCTTATGTAATAAAGAGATGGCAATAGACCATTCAACCATTCTGCCTCCCAATCTCCCAAATGTCAAGTGTTTCAATGAAATGAAATATGGTTTAACGTCCTACTCTTCTGCCCCTAAACTGGGCTGATGAAGATGTGTATACGCAACACAGAGTGCTATGAGGGATATTTTGCCCAGGCGGCAGCACTATGGCTTACTCTTATATCGAATTCCAACTAAGGAATCTTTTACGTGCTTGCCAATGTGTACACGGGACCTCAGTTTTTTTATCTCATCCGAACAACTACACAGCTGTCTTGGTCAGGCCCTCCATCCTGCATCACTGACAAGTTGAAACCACGCCGAAAAATCTGGATGAACTTTCTCAGCCAATGCAGGGATTGAACACCCAACCTCCAGGCTAGCAAGGCAGTGTCTTACCCCCTTAGCCGCGGGATCCTCTTAACAATCTAAAATAAAACTGTGAATAGGATCAATGCGTGGACTCCTGAATGTGATGAATTTAGTGAAAATACGTAATTCTGTCAATGATACATATTCAGATTGAGAACTCTTCTTAGAAACTGTTGGGATATTTTGTTTTGAAAGGATTTAAACTTTCATCAACACAATATTGGTAAACATATAGTAATTTCTATTTCCATGGTTACAAGAAAAGATATATTTACTAAACTGATATCTGTTATCACATAGATAGTGTTACAATGATTCAAATTTATATGCGCATGTTTTAAAGATTCATTATTCTTGCTGTAACAGTTGGAAACTGTATAAATTCAAAATGAATATATAAATTTTTTTTTATTGAAATTACTCTTTTACAAGCGAAGATATTAGTCTTTGAAGGATTGACATAAACCCACCTGTCAAATAAACCCACCTGTTAAAGCACCAATAACACTCTTGTTGTAATTGAATAATATGTCCCAATCTTTATTCTGGTCAACAAATTGTATTATTTTACAATATTCAAATAAATTGATGATATAAATTTCATCGTAACACACCTAATTTAAAAAATTGGAAAAATTCAACTACATGATTTGAAACGGTTAACGTAAACCTTTTCAAATGTGACTTGGATTTTAAAATATTTTCAAACCCTCTGGACAAGTAAAATATGATGTAATGGATAATTTACACAACAGGTAGGACACATAAACATCTGGTACTTAGAATAAGACTATTATTTATTTTCTAGAGCTGCCAAGCCAGCAAGAGTGTTATTGTCCCTTTAAGCAGATTAGAAAACAGATCTGTCTATTTAGTCTTGTTTTTTTAAAGTTCAAACTTTGGTTTAACTTGTCTTTACTACACTGAGATCTGGAAGAGCTGTTATCATTGACGTATTCTGAATATGAGGCTTTAGCCAATGGAACGGTCTGTTACGGCAAGCTCTAGGCATGTTTTGAAGGGAACTGTAGGTAATTCACTGGTAACATCAATGCTGATTGGTTAATCAAATTTCTGACGTCATATAGTCAAAAGGAATTCGTGTGACCTCTCATTATAACTTGTCAGCTCTTCATGTAGTGTAGGCCATCGAAAGTAGAAAAACAACGAAATGAAATCTAGATCTGTATTTAAATCAGATTGGACCTCCTGTCTGGATTATACCACGTCATATTTTCCAGGTTAGAGAAAAACTGGTTTTCCACCAATGAACATCGAGGTACCCATATTGATGCTCCGGCACATTTCTATTTCGGTAGTCTACACATACATCAGATAGCTCTAGACGATCTGATTGGACCAGGAATAGTTATACGAGCTACCAAGGAAGCCAATGAAAACAACGACTTTCTAATGAATAAAGAGTACATCCTAAACTGGGAAGCTGAAAACGGACAAATACCCCACGGAGCTATCATTCTCTTAGACTTCGATTGGGCAAGAAGATATCTCACTTTCGATGAAAATGTCATTTTTGGAACGAAAACTTATAATGACGTGAGTTCGTATCATTTTCCGGGAATAGGCGGGGACGCTATGACATACTTGGTGAAGGAGAAACATATCAAAGTTATAGGTACTGACACTACATCGCTTGATGCTGGACAGTCCTTGGATTATCCCAGTCATAGAATATGTGGTCTCTACAATATGACCATCATTGAAAATGTTGCAAATCTTGCGTCCATGCCAATTAAGGGTTCAACCGTTTTTGTGGCCGCTATGAAATTGAAAGGTGGTAGTGGAGTTCCTGCTAGAATATTTGCTATTCTTGATGATGATTCATGCAATATGGCTGCCATAAACATAATGTCTTCATCTTTATTGACCACCCTGATCGTCTTTTCTATTGTAAACCGTTACATCGGAATATACTAATTGGAAACAATTATAACGGTACAGTAATTGGAAATAGTTACATAGTTACAATGGTATTTAGTAATTGGAAACAGTTGCAATGGTATTTGTAAACTGTTACAATGGTATATGGTAATTTGAATCAGTCACATAGTTACAATGGTATGTATATACTAATTGGAAACGGTCACATAGTTACAATGATATAGTAATTGGAAACTGTTACAATGGTATTTGTAAACTGTTACAATGGTACATAGTAATTGGAACAGTTACTTAGTTACAGCAGTGTATAGTAATTGGAAACAGTCACATAGTTACAACGATATAGTAATTGGAAACAGTTACATAATTGCAATGGTATATACTAATTGGAAACAGTTGCAATGGTATATAGTATTAATTGGAAACAGTTAGAATATTATTTGTAAAATGTTACAACGGTATATATATAGTAATTGTAAACTGTTTTAGTAGTGGCATTTGCAACATTTTTTTACAATTATAACATTTCAGTTTTGGTTTCATATTCTTGTCTGAAAATAGCTTGAAGCCTGTATCATATTACTAGCCTATTGAGAATACAATTTTCTACATAACAAATTACCTTTATTTATTTTTGTTAAAATCTGGTTATATCAAAGGGAATCGGAGCCTATTCACCCCATAAAACTGGTTATATATATTATAAAAGGGAATCACCCCAGAAATCTGGTTATATCAAAGGGAATGGGAGCTTAATTACCATTCTCATCGCATACACATGGTTATATTGAAGGGAATGGGAGCTTAATTACCCTATTTATCTCATAAATCTGGTAATATCAAAGTTAATGGAGCCTTATTACTCTATTTAAAGTGACAAATTACTAATTTGTTGCTTTTACAATTCCAAATTTTACTTTTCGAATCACCTGAACTAATACTTTGTGCTATGAGAGACTTTTTTTCCTCTGCTAGCAGAATTGTAGGGTAGGGCTGGACGGTAATTTCGATAAATCAATATATCACGGTTTGGAAATTATATTGACGGTAATTTTAAGACCCTCAGAAAAAACGCAATATCCCAATATATCGTTTGACGCCATATACCGCGGTATGCACTGCAATATTCTCTTAGTTTAGTCCCGAACTTGCTTTAGAAACCCCCGAATAACTAAAGTTAATTGGACTAATTGAGAAATATACATATTTATCGGGTAAATCCGGACCAATCGATGTCCAGTCACACAGTATACAATGAGATTTCGTGGCTGGTACATCGAGACAACAAAAAAAGTCGAAAGTGAAAACCGATGCTATTTTCGGCATTTATTTAGTCTTGATTATCAATGTTCAATTTTAATTTGTAAAGTTGCGGCTGGTCATCGATGTCTATAGCTATCGGTAGATTTACAAAATGGCAGACGACGTAGTTAAAGTTGAAAGTTCAAGGGACAACTTCGGAGTGAAACATATGAATGATTACAAATATTAAATTTTAAGCAGACAAAACCATTTTTCTTGACTGCTGGTTGTAGTTGTCATTTATCTGGACAATCTTAGTTGTGACAACCTTTTGCACTGTATTCACACAACTCAACATATTTATGATGAATGCAAATAAATTATAACTTCAACTTCGGAGTAATTGTATTATTAGGGATATCTGGAAGACAGATTTTTGTTTCGAGGAAATTTATTTATTCCAATAAGATGAAATGAAAGTAGCCAATACTAACACTAAAACAGTAGTAAAAACATGTGATTTCGTTCAATATTGTTGATTTTTATGAATTAAAAGATGAAATACTTGGATAAATACTAATTGAGTTTTTGTTTTGTCAGCAAATATCTGCTTTTCCGTCTTTTTCAGTGCGAAATTTCAAATTCCGTTTTAGAGCGCCGAATTCCAGCAAGATATCTTTAAAGATACATTCCCCGATACCAACTTTGTGATTCGATGATATATTTGCACTAAAAACATATTCAAAGTAACCAACCTATCAAAAATTTGCTTCAATTCTCTCTCAAAACTTTGTATTTGCTGGGGATACCTATAGCTATAAGTAAGCTGTTGTTAGATGCAATGTCTGTCAACTTGGCTTCATTGTGAGAGGGTCCATTTTTCAGAATATATTTATCATTACCGGTATTAATATTATATTGAGGCCTAAGTAAATTGTTAATTATTTCTGTCAACTTCTTTTTCCGCTGTTTAATTGCAGCGCCTTTAGAAAGTTGACAACCCTCAATGTTCCCAAACCTGCCTAACAATTTGATCAAGAAATAGCAACCGCTCCCTCACGTAAGTTGGCGCAACAATAAGCTGGCAGATAACAGTTGGGTAGACAGTTAGTGATATCCTGACATTTTTGTCTAGTGCTTGTCCCATGCCATGGTTGTTTTTCAGGTAATCCAGTATTTTTCTAGTAAGATTGTGAGAGAGAGAGAGAGAAATGGGGTTATCATCCACTCAACACAAACTAGGTCATTTTGGGACTAACATATGGTTTAATTTTATTTCAATAATTTGCTTGCTCGTAGGGGTCTTTAGCAGTGGGAGGAAACCCACGAGGTTGGACTGGCGAACCTACTCCTTGCCACGTACAACCGGGGATTTGAAACCACGCCAGTTGACTCAATGGCAGGCCGTATGATACAGCACGCGCACGCCATCCAACCCCCCACTAACAGTGGGTGTCTATACCCTCCATTTACACCAAATTTGGAAATAACCAAAACTTTTCTGGGAAAGTATCTTTAACGTTTCACTTTGCTCCTCAATGTTGGTATCAAGAAAGAAGAATAAAATTGGTCTTGACATGACAGTTGGTTTATCTTTGTTTTATTTACTGGTAAATAAATCACCATGGCAGTACGGTTTGGTTTACTGTCTGTGATAGCAATCAGCTGTTCCTTATAGGTACTACAAAACCACCGATTCCTGACTGACCAAGCTAGCTTGCATTAACGTTTGTTTGTCTTGAACCAAACAGTGCAAGTTTGCATTACCATTAGACTGTTGTCTTAAACGAAGCATTCTCTCTCAACATGAAAACGTTCACATTTTTAATTGGGTTATCATTGTGTTGTAAGTTTTCGGTTTTCAGTAGAAAAATAATAGATTTAAGCTATGACTTTGGACCAAAGAGTATTTCATGGCCTGGAAACCCACCTTTTAACTTCAGCCATATACTTATTGGAAAGCAACCAGGTGGATTTTGGTAAGTACAGAAATTTTATAACAAAACAATTTTCTGTTGGATGTGATATTATTATTATGGGGAGAGGGACTACCTAAGATACAATTTAATTTATTTTAGCATAGAGGTGTTAAGGACTGGGAGGAAACTGGAGCACTAGTTTAAATTTAAACAAAATTTTATTTAATAAACTGAATTGGATTGAACAACTGGGCAACATATTAATCTTATGTTAAATCCTACATTTATTATTAACAATGGTGGACATATGTACAAGCCATTGGTTCCACGTCGGCCATATATGCCCGTTGGGACCGAGGGCTATGAAAAATGACCGCAATTAGAAACTATAGATCTGACCCATCAGTCATTTTGCACACCCGAAAAAAAGCCCTTTTTTCAAACTCAAATGTTCAAACATGGCTACGATCGACATCCCACTATATAGCTATAAAATTGTACCGCCAGTGCAGAATAATGCGCAGTAAAGATAAGAGAAGCCACATAATCTCATGATTGGTGTTATAGAGTTGTATACATAGTTGTTAATAGATTATACTGGGCTTTGTGTTGATAAAATATTTAATGATGATTATCTTGTAGTAGACCAATATAAGTTAATTGATATTTGAGATATATGCTGTGGATAATTATATATTTATCTTCATATCAAAGCTATTGTAATGTATTATAACTCATAATTATCCAGGTCAGTGTGTTTTTTATAGAGCACATCTCTGGTAATCTGGAAAAAACTAGTAACTCTGTTGAACGTAGTTTTGAGTAAAGAAAGGAAAACTGTTTTGTTATTAATTAAGCTACTGAATATATAACCAATTTGATTTTGTCTTTTTAGATTAAGATAAATAGAAGCCCTTTCGGTGTAGGAGAAAAAACCCTATAATTATTATATACATGTGTACTGAGTCCAAATATGGGTCTAACTCAATTTTCACCAAAATTTTCCAGATTACGGGAGACATGGTATTTACGTGTCAGCCACTGAAATGGTTTTTCTATGACCAATTCAGCTATTTCGATTAATTAAGTAGCCAAATGGGAATATTTAATTAAGGAATATACATTATGGGAGATTAGATAACAAGTTGGCAGTTCTCACTACAATAGTTAAAAACTAGCTAATGTAAAAGCAATTTGCTGAAAATTTCAAATTGATCAACTATTAATTTAGAAATAAGCGAATGAAAGTTCCGCTTAGCCTCAGTCGTCATTACTAAAGTCGGTAAGACAAAACCAGTAGGGTTATCCATTTTTATTGGTAGATCACCATGAAAATATTTCAGCGGATCGAACAACAATCCAACAAAAATCTCATGCTAGCCTCGACATCAATTATTGAAACAATATTGAACCATATGTTAGTCCGAAAATGACCTGGTTTGTGTCTCTTGTAATAGAGCATATTAAAAAACACAGTTTATATGGAAAGCAATCACTAGTTTGTAGACATTATAGTACGTTTCCACAAGTATTCTCTTATGTCTTTCAAACAATAACGATAAGAGAATACTTGTGGTGCTATATGTGTATAAACCAGTTTTCTATATATGTGATGTGTTTTTGGGGGGTAAAATCCTTTCATGGATCTGGGGCCTGTTTCACGAAGTTTTAACTAAGATAAAATCCAAATTTTAATAATTTGATTGGATAATATTATATTGATTTGAGTGCTTAACCAATCAAAATTGAAGTATCTACTAAAATTTAGATTTTATCTTTAGTTAAGATTTCAGGAAAAAGGGCCCTGTTTGAGTCCAAGCCAGGAGATTATTTAGAGCAGATATTCTCTTTTCTTGATTCAATGTTAATTTTACTGTGTATTCAAATCGTCCAATAAATATGAATGATGCTTAACAACTTTTAATATATTCATATTTTCCAGGTTAGAGAAAAACTGGTTTTCCACCAATGAACATCGAGGTACCCATATTGATGCTCCGGCACATTTCTATTTTGGTAGTCTACACATACATCAGATACCTCTAGACGATCTAATTGGACCAGGAATAGTTATACGAGCTACCAAGGAAGCCAATGAAAACAACGACTTTCTAATGAATAAAGAGTTCATCCTAAACTGGGAAGCTGAAAACGGACAAATACCCCACGGAGCTATCATTCTCTTAGACTTCGACTGGGCAAGAAGATATCTCACTTTCGATGAAAATGTCATTTTTGGAACGAAAACTGTTAATGACGTCAGTTCTTATCATTATCCAGGAATAGGCGCGGACGCCATGACATACTTGGTGAAGGAGAAACATATCAAGGCTATTGGTACGGACGCTACATCACCGGATGCAGGACAAGCTGTCAATTATCCCAGTCATCGAGTCTGTGGGCGTTACAACACAACAATCATTGAAAATGTTGCAAATCTTGCGTCCATGCCAATCAAGGGTTCAACGGTTTTTCTGGCCGCTATCAAATTGAAAGGTGGTAGTGGAGTTCCTGCTAGGGTATTTGCTATTCTTGATGACGATTCATGCAATATGGCTGCCATAAACATAATGTCTTCATCTTTATTGACCACCCTGATCGTCTTTTCTATTGTGAATTATTACAGTGGTATTATGTAATTGTACTAGACAGAGGGGGAGAAATGGGGTTATACGACCACTCGACACAAATTAGGTCATTTCGGGACTAACACATGGATCAATTTTATTTTAATAATTCACATGCACGTAGGGGTCTTTAGCAGTGGGAGGAAACCCAAGGACCCGGAGAAAACCCACAAGGTCCTTGTACTGGAACGACAGGATGTGATTCTATAGAAAACAATCGCTTTTGACTACTGGTTAATGCAGGTCATTGAATCAAATGGAATGGTTTTGATTCCACGCTTACACGTGACAAGGAGTAGGGCCGCCTGTCCAACCTTGTCACACAAGGTTTTCTCCCGATCCTTCGGTTTTCTCCCACTGCCACTCAAGAGCCATACATGGAAGTGAATTATTGAACCATATGTTAGTCCCATTTAACCTAGTGTGTGTCGAATGATTTTGTTTTCTATAATCTTTTAGTGTGCATTTAAGAATGGGTTACGCTGTCAAAAATTTGATTATTTCCAACATTATTCATATTTTATGTAATCATTAAATGTGTTTGATTTGAGACTCCCCCCCTCCCCCCTGTCCTTAGTATATAACTAATTATATCAATATATATATATGCTTGTATCATTTATAATAAAGTTTAGGCTAAATATCTTAGTTGATTTTTTTAGTTGGAATCTTACCAATTAAAGGCCTCTGCCCTGAGTTCACAGAGCATTCCCAGACTTACAAAAATTACAAAAGTTTCATTCACTGTTTGTGAGAAATAACTTTGATTCAGTAACACAAACATTTGCATGTAGTTTCTCAATGATATATTTCAATCATTAAAACAATAAACGTTTACAAAGGGCTATACTTAGATAAATTAAGACAAACAATTTTGAGTAAATTCTCTAAGTCTGTGAATGTTTTGTGAAACCTGGGCTGGGCAGTGGCATTTATCTTGAATTCCAATTGACAAGGGATCTTTTACGTGCACACCAATGTGTATAATGTGACTTCATTTTTTTGTCCCATCCAAACTACATTGTCCCCTGCAAGGACCTCCATCCTGATGACTGCAGGGATCCAACATGGGACATCTAGGTTAGCTAGCCAACGACTTACTCACCAAGCTACAGCGGCTCCCACAATGACAGAACTTACTATCTAATGTGCATGTGTCAGACTCCAACACCGACTACCATCCTCCCATTACTCAGATGGAATTATAAAAACCTATCTGGTCAATCAGATGGAATTATAAAAACATGTCTGATCAATCAGATGGAATTATAAAAACCTATCTGGTCAATCAGATGGAATTATAAAAACCTATCTGGTCAATCAGATGGAATTATAAAAACATGTCTGATCAATCAGATGGAATTATAAAAACCTATCTGGTCAATCAGATGGAATTATAAAAACCTATCTGGTCAATCAGATGGAATTATAAAAACCTATCTGGTCAATCAGATGGAATTATAAAAACCTATCTGGTCAATCAGATGGAATTATAAAAACATGTCTGGTCAATCAGATATAATTATAAAATCCTGTCTGGGCCCAGTTGTTCAACTTGTCGTTAAATTTAACAAAGTCGTTAAATAATTTAACGACATTGTTAAATTTAACGAAAGAAAAAGTCTGTTGTTTATTGCATCGTTAAATTTAACGCATGGTTATGTCATCGTTAAAATGGTCCATATTTAACCCACCTAGCAGGGCATAGTTAAATTATTTAACCGGTCGTTAAAACACTCAAGGTGGCTGCCGGACAAGTTCTCATGGTCATGTTTCCCACTTTAAACATAAAAAAAGAAGGAAATAACATGAAATGGGGAGGGAACCTGAGACCTCCAGGCTAGCAAACCAGCGTCTTACTCACTGTGCCACTGTGGCTCCCAAATAAAAGAGAAAAAAAAAGAATGTATACAGGACAGGGGTACTTTTTGGCAGTGAGCTAAAGAGCGCAACTAATTATCAAAGAAGTGAAGCAGCAGGTATTCATTGCCATGTCCTTTTATGCAAGTGGTTCCTTTCTCTAAATCATTGACATTGTTCACAAATAACCCAGTTTCCCCAATGCTAGGTAATTGTGGCCCAATGACATCCAATTTCTCAAATGATTCTTTTTATGCAAAACAACAGTATCTCGTTAAATTATTCGTCCCGTTCGACTTTGAAAATGAAAATAAACAGATTTCTTCAGTAAAGTTCACAAAGATAATTAATTAATAATTTAAATGCATTAGGATTTATTGATGGTACATGAATATTTAGAACTTTTCGATCTCTGTATAATATAACTTATGCCATTTGTTAGACCTTCTATGTCAGAATCATGTAACTTCTTTATGTAGGCTATATCGGTATGGAGTCTGTTGTGTAAACTTGCAAGTCGATCTTGGTTCACTTGAAGATAGGCCTAGATGTCATGTGTACATCACAACCTTGAAACTATTACATCTATTTCCTTTGTATCGTCTATGTCCTTTAAATGTATCGCAGCACAGATCTGAAATTTCCTTGCTTCTTATTGGTAGAAGAGTATGACAAACCACACAAAAAAACACTCTGCTTTAATAAGGCAAATAAATGCCTTTCTTTAATAAAAATTATTGTCTAGGCAGATAGGTTTTCATGGTGAATGTCAATCACGCTTCATCTTATATATCAAAAGAAACAAATCCCCGAAATTCGGCAAATGTCAATCACACTACATGTATTTTCAACCTTATATCCAAACACATCCCTGAAATGCATAAAACAGTAGAAAATCAGTCACAAATTAATTATAACCATTTGGAATTGGAAATTGACACTTCTTCATTATCCTATGTTTACATTCATTGACATCACGTAGCAACTGCTTTCCCTAGCATCTGAGACATCACATGATTTTACAGGGTTTTTTGGTGGATGTAAGCCTCGAACTACTTTTGTCTGCACGGGAACTAATAAAAATAGAGCCAATGGTCTGCAAATAAGACTTTAAAAAGCTAAAAAAAAACAAACTTACCACATTTTACAGGACGCAAACTTTACAAACAAGCGAAACAATTTTTGTTGTCAAGAGTTACCCCTCTCCAGTCTCGATTAGCAGGTGACACTTATGTCAGTGAAGATTGAAAGTGTTTGCTAAACACACAACATGAAGTCTAATTTCCGATTCAGCTAAATATTTTTAAACATTAGAAATATTTGATTGAGGATATTAATTGGTTTTCTTTTGCCCCCACCACTCCTAACGGTGTCATCCATCTTGAATTGGTTGCCAGTGAGGAGAATTATGGGATACTTGTTGAATGGTTAAATTTTAACCAAATGGTTATGGAATGGTTAAATTTTAACCATTTGGTTACATAACAATGTCGTTAAATGTAGTTGAACAACACAAATTTAACCACTGGTTATGTAACGATTAGTTAAATATATAACCAATGGTTATACGTAACCACATGGTTAAATTTAACTAAAAGTTGAACAACCGGCCCCTGGTCAATCAGATGGAGAATTGTTGAACTAATCTGCCAGTTGTTGTATTTATTATGATTACCATCAAGCACAGATGTTAGTGTATTTATATTAACTCTTATCTGGTGCCATGGTCCATTCATTTCTAGGGTGCAACAGTGGCTAAGATGCTGGCTCGCTAGCCTGGGGTCACGTGTTCGATCGCTGCATTGGCTGAGAAAGTTCATCAGGATTATCTGATGTTGTTTCCCCTGACAATTGGAATGCGATATAAGAGTAGTCGTAGTGCTACTGCCCGGGGCAAATTCTCCACACAGAACACTGCAAGGCCTATGCCCATTTTCATAAGCCCTGTATAGAAGCAGAACAGTAGGACATTAAACTCCATTTCATTTCCATTTAATTTTCCTGATGCACAAATACTAGTAGAGTTGCCTGTATTGACTGGGAGACACCAGAAGAGTGGCCTGTATTGACTGGGAGACACCAGCAGAGTGGCCTGTATTGACTGTGTACTTAATAAAAGATAGCCAGATGAAATTTCTTCCTCATGGTTATAGAAGATGAGCTTTCTTCCTCACAATTATAGAAACAAGCCAACAGTGAGGCTGATGTCCCCCGCCGAAATCTCAAAATAAATAGATGATACATATTAATTAATCGCACATTTATTTTTTTTCAAACTTATCGAGCAATCAAACTGTACACGAAGTGTCATTCAAAAGTGTTTTATAAAGAAAAATGCTAAAACCGACGAGAAAAATGAAAATGTACCCTAGTTAGGGGGACCCTAAAGGCAGACAAAAGGGCCCCCACGCTTGACAAAAGGGCCCCTCTGGCCAAGGGAAAGGGCCCTCGTGTCCGAGTCAATCGTTTCTATACACTGTTACTGTCAAATCCATTACTGAACGAGAATGCAGTCATTGTATTGGCATAAATCATCTATCAAGATGAACCTAAGTTATCTTGTCCTAAAGTATCAACCAATCAAATTGCTTATCTCTGCCTACCCTAAGAAGAAAATGCTCATCTTCGAACTCCATCAAGGCATTGACCTAATAAGCATACACACCAATTTTGAACATTTTAACTCAATTCGAAGGAGAGTTATTGTGTTCCAAAGTCTCGGCAAATCAAATCGCTTATCGCTCTGCTTACCCTGAGCAGAAAATGCTCATTATTGATCTTAGTCAAGGTATTACTGTAATGAAACTATACACCAAGTTTCATCACTCTCACTTAATTAGAACTAAAGTTATCGTGTCCCAAAGCATCAACCAATCAAATTGCTTATCTCTGCTTACCCTAAGCGGAAAATGCTCATCTTCGAACTCCATCAAGGCATTGACCTAATAAGCATATACACCAAGTTTGAACATTTTAACTCAATTAGAAGAAGAGTTATTGTGTTCCAAAGTCTTGACCAATCAAATTGCGCATCGCTCTGCTTACCCTGAGCAGAAAATGCTCATTATCGAACTTAGTCAAGGTATTACTGTAATGAAACTATACACCAAGTTTCATCACTCTCACTTAATTAGAACTAAAGTTATCGTGTCCCAAAGCATCAACCAATCAAATTGCTTATCTCTGCTTACCCTAAGCGGAAAATGCTCATCTTAAAACTCCATCAAGGCATTGACATAAAAAGCATATACACCAAGTTTGAACATTTTAACTCAATTAGAAGGAGAGTTATTGTTTTCCAAAGTCTCGACCAATCAAATTTGCGTACCGCTCTGCTTACCCTGAGCAGAAAATGCTCATTATCGAACTTAGTCAAGGTATTACTGTAATGAAACAATACACTAAGTTTCATCAATCTCACTTAATTAGAACTAAAGTTATCGTGTCCCAAAGCATCAACCAATCAAATTGCTTATCTCTGCTTACCCTAAGCGGAAAATGCTCATCTTCGAACTCCATCAAGGCATTGACCTAATAAACACATACACCAAGTTTGAACATTCTAGCTCAATTAGGAAGAGAGTTATTGTGTCCCAAAGAGTGTGACGGACAGACGGACAGACAGACAGACAGACAGACAGACGGACGAACCCATTTTAATAGTCCCCCAACTTTCTTCGAAAGGCGGGGGACAATAAAATAAACAGTTTTTATACAGGTTTAAACAGACACTACTCCAAACACAGGTTTATACAGATGTACAGACTTAACTCTTGATCACGCTAGTCCAAACTTTCCTGGTTATTAATGTAATAAGTTCATTCCTTATATCAACAGTAATAATCGGGCATGGAATTAAAATGTCAGTCATGTAATAAACAGCATTTAAACTGTCGGTCATGTAATAACCAGGAATTTATGTAATAACCAGGAATTAGACTGTCAGTTATGTAATAACCAGGAATTAAACTGTCAGTCATATAATAAACTGCAATTAACCTGTCGGTCATGTAATAACCAGGAATTAAACTGTCAGTCATGTTATAAACAGGAATTAAACTGTCGGTCGTGTAATAACCAGGAATTTAACTGTCAGTCATGTTATAAACAGGAATTAAACTGTCAGTCGTGTAATAACCAGGAACTTAACTGTCAGTTATGTAATAAACAGGACTTAAACTGTCAGTCGTGTAATAACCAGGAATTTAACTGTCAGTCATGTTATAAACAGGAATTAAACTGTCAGTCGTGTAATAACCTGGAATTAAATTGTCGGTCATGTAATAACCAGGAAGGAATTCATGTAATAAACAGGAATTAAACTGACAGTCATGTTATAAACAGGAATTAAACTATCAGTCATGTAATAACCAGTCATGTAATAAACAGAAATTAAACCAATTCATCCTGCACCACTGACAAGGGGAAACCATACAACTTTCTCGCCCAAACATGGAGTGAACCTGGGACATCGTCTTACTCATTCAGCCAGAGCAGCTCCCCTGTTATCTCCAATATGGACATTATCCTGCTGGTCCATGAACATGAAATATGAGACCGTAATCTTCTGATTTATACAAATAAACACACTTCGACGACCGGGCTACAATTTCATGACCCGCACCAGGATTAAAACCCAACAAATAAACTGATCACGATTGATAAAAGACTCCGCGTAAATTGATCATCAAAGAAAGATGAAAACAGAGAAGAAAAATAACGATTGTATCACTGTTTCAAAAAAACTAGATAGGATCTTATTCTGTAAGCTTAAAGAAAATACAAAAGAGGCAGAAAAACATAAACCTGACATCTTCATCAGATAGGTTTGTACTTCATTGACTTAAAGCACGTCAGAGTTCATACAGTAAAAGAGTTTTTTCTTTCTTTTAAAGCAGCTATAAACCGCTAACTAAATGTTTTCCATAAAGAAAGCGAGAGAGAAATGGGGTTTAACATCCACTCGACACAAACTAGGTCATTTGGGGACTAACACATGGTTTAATTTTATTTCAATAATTCGCTTGCGCGTAGAGGTCTTTAGCATTGGGAGGAAACCTGGAGGACTCAAAGAAAACCCATAAGGTTGGAATTTTCCATAAAATTCGAAATTAAAAACACACTTGATATTAAATGAAATGGTGTTTAATGTGCAACCGTTCTCTGCTCCAGCTGGACTAATGAACACGGTTAAAAACACACAAATTCAATATTGTTCCATTTTAATTAATATTGTTGTTGATATCTTGATGTGAAAATAAAGGATCCTAGCGGTGTATACTAATATTTATGACTTTTGTCTGATCTGTTCAGGATTGGTGACTACTATAGGGCTGTCCCAAAGGCTATCTGTTCAGGTTTGACCAGTGCTGGGCTGTTCCGAGGAGGAAATTTGATGTATAGGGGTAGCTCGGATCGGGAGAAACATAGACCTGGTGGCTATGGAGTACCACTTCTGGCATAAGAGTTATGCTACTTCAGGTTCATGGCTATACCTGTGCTACGTCATTCTTCCAGAGTTATGCTACATTCAACCTGTGCAATGACAGAACTTAACACTATAAACCTCAGAATGCCTCGTTCGGCATTTCTGTCCAAACGAGGTAAAAAAAATGCTTCGTTGTCTACAGTTCCAACACAAGGTTTTTTAAATTGCCCTGTTTTTGGAACGAGGTATTTTGTTCAGAAAGAGGCTTGGTAAAATGCCTCGTTTACTAAACGTGGCTGTTTCAAGATAGTTATTAGCAGTATTTGCCATCAGCGAAATTGTAAAAATTAAAATTTATGTTATTCAATACGAAAATAAAACCAGTCCAAATATGATATTATAATCAGAGAAATAGACAAAACAAGAATACACGCTATACCATAAATTATTTTCGCATTATTAATATCCATATGTCTTCATAATTAATCGTTTTAATTAAATTTTAATGTATGAGGTGTGCTTTATTTCCCATTTAATTGACAATTGGTATAAGCCGACAAATTTATCGCTGTGCGTTTATATAACTCCAATAATATTTTGCCCAATGTTATGGGGTTTCAACAGAAACAGTCAATGCTATGGTCAAGTTATTTTTTTACAATAAATATAAAAAAAAACCTGGCGTATTGAAAATATGAGATGAAATTCAATGCTTTTTTGATTAATAACAATGGATTATTTGCTGTATTCAGATCAGATAAACACTAATTGGTTGTCTGCGATATCAGTTAGGTGGAGGTGTAAACACACAGCTACCTTGATTAATTTACAACCCCAATTTAGCTTTCACAACACCTCAGTTGTTACTTAACACATATACTTAATTGGGGAAATAAATCAATCAAGGTATGTAGCTGTGTGTCTGCAATAGTTTTACACCTCCACCAGACGATCCCCTCCCCCCCCCCATCTAATTTAACACTAATAGTTATCTTGTTCCTCTACTCATCACAAAAGATCATCTTATAATTTCAACACATTTCATTTATTGTAATGTTACAACTCAGTAAACATTTAAACCAATACAAAGAGATCAACTCTTTTCTTATGCTCGTCCCTTTTCTATGTAATAGACTGTCACATTCAATGAAACAATTAGCGTCTGTGGATCATTTTAAATCCCAAAACATTCTTATTTCAAAACCCTCATCTGTAAATAATCAGTGAATATAAAAACCAACAGCGCCTTAGACACTGATTTCTTCAGTATTAACGCGCTTTATAAATGACAATATTATTATTATTAATATTTTTTAGTTACAACTCAGTGACCAATTAAACCGATGGTAGACCAAATATCATCCGCTTTAACTATAAATGATGATTACTATGGACGTCCATCTTTTGAAATATTCTGAAATCGTCCATCCGAAGAAGTTGTTCACCTTGAAATCATAATCTAACCAAATTTAGGTCAAACTGAAAGTATTTTAAAGTGCAATTCGAAATATCAGAAATTCATTTTGGTCATATAATTATCGAAGAATGAAAAATACAAATTAGAAGCAGTTTAAGATTTTCTAGAAAGCACACCCTGCCTTGTGCATAAAATACAAAGAAGCTTGAAATTACATTGTATAAGATTTAGATAAAAAAACGGACTGTTCACGCTTTAATATTTCCAAAATAGACAATTCAAAAAATTATATATTGAAAATTTTATTCAACTTACTGTATTCTGAGCAAAGTTGTCACTGTTTGAAGTTTTGACAAGATTTGGAATCGATTGTTTATTATCATCACAATGTTGCTTGTTAATAGGAACTAAGACTTGCTTCTCTATTTTTCTGTTAATTTGTTAAACGGCGATCATATTTCAATTCGTTTAAATCTCTACTGTCTGATGGTCTAGAGAGTTGATTACAGAGTTGGCATGTGAATACATGTCTAAATAATAATTTATATAACACTTCAAGCCAAAATAATAACCCAATCTTGCTCTATTTATCTTTAAAGCAAAATGTAAAATATAATAAAAGTGCTGAGTAATGAAATTCTGTCATGTTTGATTCAAGAGTACAAAGATATCCAAGCTAAGTGTGACAATAGAATAGGCTCACATAAAGATCAGACAGGTTGTATTGGGAGGTCGTGTCAGGGGTCATACAAGTTGCTTTTGGCCCTATGATGTTAACCATTCTATAAACCAATCAGCATTGGTATTTCAAGTGGGGATTCGGAAGTTTAATTTCTTTGGTTTGTTTTCTATCGCTGTAAATGATTGTTTACCCACAGTTCCCCTTGCCAGAAAATAAGAACTCAACTCAACAGAACATTTGATTGACTAATCCCTCCCATTAACACCCTCCTTAATTGACCAAGACCCACATAAATTCGCGCCGAAGGTGTGCGAGGGGTCGAGGGGTCCGCCTACCAGGAAAATATTGAAAATTGACAACCGCAAACCCATTTTCCAAGCATTTCAGACCGAAGCAAAAGAAGGCAAATTTTTGATTCCCTGATACAATTAGATAACAGAATGACCTAAGAGCACTATCTCTCCTTCCTTCTTTCTTTTCTTTCCTTCTTCTCTCCTTTCTTTCTCTTTTTTTTTCTTTTTTCTTTAAAGGCTTAGACCCACTTTTTTTTTTAATGAGCTTAGGCCCACCTGTCACGGCACTGATTCACACAAACATAGGTTATTTAACAACTGTTCAATATCCTACAGTAGCGAAGACACATAAAAACAAAATTTTAAACTATAAAATATGGTATGAAATAGGACCTCATCTGTGCTTTAAAGGACTAATCCCGATAATTTTTGGGAGAATAAAACTGCTTAATTTTGTGTTTAAATCGCTTACAATCCTCTACCTAAGGGCAGAGAAACTAACACAGTGTTTGTGATGCATTTTCAAACAACTTAAACCAGTAAATCTTCATCTGGAAAGGAAACAAGTGTCCCAAGCAGTATTTTGCAGTGTCTTCGTAAAACCAAGCTTCTTTTATAAAAAAATAATGTGTAGGTGAAATTTACCTTTCGATATCAAGTACAGTACATGGGTCATTCACTATATAGACCTCTCAAAAAACGGGAGTAGATTATCAGGTCATCAACGGAAAAATAGACCCGAATTCTTACAAGGGTTACGTGTCCGGATAAGCAGTTTTGACGTTCATGCCCAAACGACTCAATATTTTGAGCTGAAATTTTGAGACAATATAAATACACCAGTCTTCGATATGTTGGCGTTTAAATTTCATTCGTACTCGGACTTTTATTTGTGGGACTCCGTTTAAAACGGGATAGTCCTTTTAATCTGATTGTGAAAGCTAGGTTCTTTACATGTACTCCAATATGTTCACCATGTCAGCCCCCCCCCCCCAGGTATACTAATAACCTATGAAATATATAGCCTATATTATTACCGTGGTATACAAGGGTATGGTATACGAGAGTATATAGATATAGATAATAGCCTATGAAGTATATAAAAATCATTGTACTTCACACCTTATATACTCTACTATATAAACAACTAAACATCACACAGTCTTTCATCTCCATATTATACATTCTACATAAATTACTTAAACTACGCTTTTAACAAGTGAAATAGGGTTTCACATACATACAATGGGCTAGTCAAGACACACAGCTTTTTCTAAAAGAGAGAGGGAGAGGGGGAGAGAGAAAGGGGGGAGAGAGAGAGGGAGGAAGAGAGAGAGAGGAAGAGGGAGAGAGGGAGATGGGGAGGGTGAGAGGGGAGAGAGGAAGGAAGAGGGAGAGAGAGAGGGAGGGGAAGAGAGGGGAGAGACGGTGAGAGATGGGAGAGAGGGGGAAGAGAGGGAGAGAGAGGGGGAGACAGGGAGAGAGAGAGGGAGAGAGGGGAGAGAGAGACAACAAAGAGAGGGAGAGGGATAGAGATGGGGAGAGAGAGAGAGATGGGGTTTAATGTCCAATGACCCAAACTAGGCCAATTCGGGACTAACATATGGTTCAATTTTATTTCAATAACAATTAAAGGGATGTTCCAAGTATTAATCCATTCTCAAGATGTGCACAATGAAAGAGAAAGAGAGGGGGGGGGGTAATGTTCACTCGACACAAAGTAGCTCATTTTAGGACTAACATATGGTTTAATTTTACTTCAATAAATTTCTGGCATCTCTGGGTCTTTAGCAGTGGGAGGAAAATGGAGGACCCAGAGAAAACCCACGAGGTTAGACAGGCGATCCTATCCTACACCTTGTCACCTACAACCAGGGAATCGAACCATGCCAGCTGACTCAAAGGCAGGTCTTATGCTACAGCACGTGTATGTGCTAACCATTCTGCCATCCCCTCCCCCTGGAGCAAAACAATAGAATTTTAAACTCTATTTCATTTCATATCCTCACAATCTTAAGACATGAATACTACATTATAACACCTGACTCAAATCCAAACAGGAAGTATTTTATTTACTTAATCATGGACATTTTTGTAAATATACAAGAAATTATTTACCTTGATGTTTGAATCACAAACTTTACTCCTGCCTCTCAATATTTATAACTGAACAAGACTCGTGTCACCTTGAGAAAACATGATATAAAACTTTTATCTGTTGGTCTTGATCATCATCATTTGTTAGATTATTCTATATTATGGTAATAACTACCTACATTATCTACATGTTCATTCTACCCCTCTGCCTTTTATATAAAATCATTGAATCGTATCATCCACACACTGTATCACAACAACTAGTTGATGTAGAGGACCGATATCTTACCAAATACATACATAATAAAACGTTACAGACTCACGAACACACTTGAAAACAGACCATCTTCATGCAGAGAAACACACTGATCAGCAGTGAATATTCGCTAGGCCACCCACTACAATCACGCATAAGGATGACATCGATGCAACTTAATAAGCCACAAATTTTACATTTTTTTACTCCGACAAATTAAATTCTAAAACATTTTTTTATCTATTTGAAAAATAAATAATGACGTTTGATGAAAGATGTGTAGGTAAAATTATTTCCTGTTTAGTGTAAATGGGTATTAAAATCAGTAAAAGGCAACATTCTACCCGATCTTGTAACGTCTTATGTAAACAATGCACGCACCATTGAGCAAATGATTGACGTCATGTGATGTGATGTCACATGTTGAAGGCAGTCATCCTTTACAGAGATATCAGAAGACTTTGATAATCCTCTGTGAAACAGATAAACAGAGAACACATAGATGTTAATCACATACAACCTGTTAAGAGGTTTCTAAAATGCAAAACATTTCACTGTAACCCTCGATCCTTTAATCTTGTGCATCTATCATTAATTCACATTCATTCAATATATGAAATATTTGTTTGAAATTTCTTAAAAATCATTTAAAATCAGCAAACATCCATGTAATTGTGCCAAGTTTAAAGCTTCGAACTCTTGAACATATTAAAACATCACAGATCTGTGAGCACTGCCCCTGTGAATTGAACAGACTATAAACTCTTTAACTTTATAGACACTCAAAACACGAAATGAAATAAAATGAGGTTCAATGTCCGACTGTTCAAACCTCAAAAACACGATAACTGACTATATATGATGTACACGAGCATTCAACCAATTAACTACACGATCTAACAAATCAAATAAAATGGGGTTTAATGTCACACAATATAGATCCTGGAACACCTGATAACTGACCATGTGCAGTTCTTCATGCAGAGCAACATTGATAGTCACATACAACCAGTTAGAGGTTTCTATGATGAGCATAGGACATCTATATAAATATTGAAAACCATGTTTTTTTTGTTGTTGATATACATCTAATACCAAATAAATGTTCACAATGACAGCCAGCGCAATGGGATTCCTCCACATTATTTTCACTCTTAAAAAATATACTTAAGTCCATGTCTTATAAATAAGTTCAGAGAGAAAAACCTCCCCTCGGTCGACATTCAAACATGCGGCAGGTGATTGCCAGCAAACACGCGCCTCAAAATAAATTGACTGTGAACAGTCTAAATTGAACAACAGTCATTCATACCTGATTAGTTAATTCTACAAGTTTTATTTATCATTTTGTCGTTTGTGAATCAGCCATTGCTTATAATTACTTCCGCAGTTTTAATTATAGTTATAATAATAGATGTCTGGCACAAATTTAAAAAGTTTTTTTTTCCCGTACAATTACAATTGTTCTGTAGGTGAAGAAATGAACACTTTGATTCTGTGAATTGAGTATTTCATCTATGGCAAGGTGTTGGGGCATTTGTGTGAAACTTTCCACCACAGAACAATATTCATAGAGTGTTTCACCCAAGCAAAAAAAAACAAAAAATGTTTCATAAATTTTTCATGGTCCACTTTTCCAAACGCCCCCAAACCTTGACATGTCTAGAGTATTTACATAAAAATCAATGACAACAAGTAATTGAGAATTAATTTACACAAAAAAACATTTACGTTCATAATACTTTGTCTGTGGTCAGTATATTTCCTCATTAAAATGAAATGAAATAGGGTTTTAACGTTCCACTTCGACCTCTCGTTAAAAGAACTTAAGAGTAGTAAAAGCTGTAATTAAGTATTTTTATTAGTTCTGTAAGGTATGATTGGTACCATATGGTGCTGTCCATTAAACCTGATCATAAACATCATTATAAACTGGTCTAAAATACCTGACAATTATAAACAACTCATGATAACTATTAGTAAATAACAAATATACGCGTTTCTTCATAAAGTAGCAAAATTATTTCATAATGTTGAAGGATTTTCTTAATTGGGGCTCTGTTGGTGTTCAATATATAACAGTAACTTGTAACATTTAGCTTCTCTCCTAAATGTCAAGTCTAATTTATTTAAAGTCCCATTCACACAACAAAATAATTTACCTAAAGCCCGATTCACACAACAAAACAATTTAACTTAAGTGCAATTTACCCAACAAAACAATTACCCAACAAAACAATTTACCTTAAGCCCTATTTACACAACGAAACTGGAATAGAACCTGTTTACAGGTTTAATGATACTCACTAAGTGGGTAAGACGCTGGCTCGCTAGCATGGAGGTTGGGTGATCCCTGTCTAGTCGTTCAGATGGAATATAAAACTGAGGTCCTGTGTACACATAAAAGATCCCGTGGCAGTTGTAATTCAATATTAGAGTAGGCCGTAGCACCACTGCCTGGGAAAAAATTTCCTTCACAGCACACTGTATGGCGTATGTCCGTCTTCATTAGCCCAGGTTAGGATCAAAACAGTAGGACGTTAAACCCCATTTTATTTCATTAATAATAATTATAATGATACTCAGTCATTGGAAGCCTTAGTGGTCTCAATCCTTGATCAAGTAAAAGAGAGACACAAACTAGGTCATTCTAGGACTAACATGGTTTAATTTTATTTCAATAATTCGCTAGCGAGGGGTCTTTAGCAATGGGAGCAAACCGGAGTACTTGGAGAAAGTACAGGTGACCTTACTCCTTGTCACTTAAAACCAGGGATTCGAAACCACACCAGTTGACTCATTGGCAGGCCGTATGATACGGCGTGCGTACGCTAACCATACTGCCATACAACCCCCTAGATCAAGTAAAGATGCATTATTACTGTTTGGATTAAACTGGATATAGTCTATATATAAAGCACAATTCAACCCTGTAACTTTAATTGACCTATGGTTAATGGTGCTGTACACGGAGCAGCATATGTTTGAGCTATGGTGACTGGTGCTGTGTCCAGGGCAGGGTATAAATATGATCTCCATAACAACCAGTAATACTTTCCATTACCATACTTGTTTACTGATGTTCAGAATCAAAATAATTCCAATTTAATATAAATAATTTACCTGAAATTCTAGCTCTTTATCCATAAATTAATAAAATTATGTCCCAAAATCTTGTTAGTTCTATCTTATCAGGATAATTTTCATACAAATCAAAGCTTTACGATTTAATGAGACACACTATCATAAGTTTTCTACCAATCAAAGTTTCAGAAATAAATCAGACACCAAATTCCACACAGATACCAATAATTATTACCATATCATATCCTTTAAATGATGTAAAAAGTTTTATTATATTCGATTATATTTTCCGCCTCAGTGAAATGAATACCACAATAATCCCACGTTATATCACCATATCATATCCTTTAATTGGGTGTATAAAAAGTTTGACATTCACAAGTTTTTCTGCCTCCTCCAGGATATTCAAACTATACCATCACCATTTTATATCATTAATATAATCTTAAGGTATATATTTAATTATTTACCCCCTTCTGAAATAAATATCACCCTAAACCAATGTTTATATTCACCACCTTATATCATTTAAATCATGTTAAAGTGTTTTCAATACTATTAAGTATTATCTATTCCTTCCGCTCAGAAGAATACAACTTGTATTATCGAAATTTCTCTCTCGAAATGATGTGAAGACAGACAAAATGTTTATTGACTTATAAATAGAACCAGTTTACAAAAAAATACAAATATGTTTCTCTCTGTAATCTTATTGTGTCTCAAAAAAGTGGTGTGGCAAAATGACATTTCCTAAATACAAATTACTATAAAGCGAATAAAAAACAACCAGGATGTTTCAAAGAAAAGTAAAAGCATGTATTTTTCCAGGAATTCTGAGTTCTTAGAACTATGTAAACAAAAGGCAAATAAAATGTGCACCTATTTAAAACAGGTATGTCTAAACACAAATAAAGGGATGTATCTGAAAGTATTAATCCATTCTCAAGATGTGCACAATTCCTTATATATCTAACATATAACTGAGAGAGAGAGAGAGAGAGAGGGGGGTGTTGGGGGAGGGGGGTGTGTTTAAGATCCATTGACACAAACCAGGTCTTTCAGGGACTAACATATGGTTCAATTTTTATTGTATTTCTATAATCCACTGGAATGTGGGGTCTTTAGCAGTGGTGGGAGAGAGAGAGAGAGAGAGAGAGAGAGAGGGTATTTAACGTCCACTCGACACAACTAGGTCATTTCGGGACTAACATATGGTTTTTAATTTCATGTCAATAATTCGCTTGCGCGTAGGGGTCTTTAACAGTGGGAGGAAACCGGAGTACCCGGAGGAAACCCACGAGGTTGAGAAGGCGCCCCTATCTCCAAGCCACATACGCTCACACCAGGGCTCGAAACCACAGCCGCAAGCCAGAGATGACCGGCCACTAGAGGTCGAAGCGCGGCACTCTAGACCACTAGGCGATCCCAACCCCCCAGCAGTGGTGAGACCCAAAGAAAACCAAGGAGGTTGGACATGTGACCCCACATCTTGTCACGTACAACTGGTGTGTTTTTGGATCAATATTTCTATTAGAGAATCAACTTTCATAATATTGTAGTAGCCATGGCATCCAAATGACCATCAGAGATTCTACAACAAAGAATGTACGGTACTCAAATATTACCAGTTCAGATGTCAAAAAGAAATAAAACTACAATCAAGATTACATTCCCCAAAAAATGTATAAATGAAATCCAGATGTCTGTGTGTGTATTCGTTCATCACGGTCCGTCGCCGCGATCCATCCCTACAGTGTGGTATTAAATTAACCAGCATGCCACATATAAATGTTTTTGGGCCATCAAATAAGGGCTCCGGGCCAATCACACTTCATCAAAGGGCTTCACCCCTACATACAATGCGTCAAATTAACCAGCATGGCCCTGTGAATGTTTTAGACCATCGAATTTGGGCGTTGGGATGGATTTGGGCCCTAGGCAATGACAGCTATCTTGCTAGTATCAGATATTACAAAATACAATTTATTAGGTATTTTTTAAAAATTCAAGATATATCATTTAAGTGTCAAATCTGCCTAATGCAGGTCAAACATGATCACCAGTAAATAATTTAATTAAAAACTGGATAATCAAGACTTTGTTTATTATCGTAACAATTGAGACTTCAATGTTCTTCAAATGGCCATAACTCTACTCAGAACAAACTAAACTGACAGATTTTCAACATATTCCCTTTTCATTATCATTTATTAACTAATATAACAAAGATAGGTTGCCAGGCAACGAAACATACGCCCACAGCAGGTAAATCGTCCAGGCAGTCAACAAGAGTTGTCGCATATTTTTACTTTTTTCATTATCATTTATTAACTAATATAACAAAAACTGTCAGCCCTTTATCTAATTTCACATCATATATCCTTTATAGATGGTAAAACAATCAATCCTTTAACTCATAATAAAAACATCTTTTACTCAGAATTCTTATCTAGATATAGTACCAATGCCAAAATAAGAGAAAGAGAGAGAGAAATGGGGTTCAACGTCCACTCGACACAACTAGGTCATTTCGGGACTAACATATGGTTTTTAATTTTATTTCAATAATTCGCTTGTGCGTAGGGGTCTTTAGCCGTGGGAGGAAACCGGAGTGTCCGGAGGAAACCCACGAGGTTGAGAAGGCGTCCCTATCTCCATGCCACATACGCTCACACCAGGGCTCGAAACCACAGCCGCAAGCCAGAGGTGACCGGCCAGCTAGAGGTCGAAGCGCGGCACTCTAGACCACTAGGCCATCCCAACCCCCCCAATGCCAAAATAACCGGAGGTACATATTCTTAGTAACATCGCTGTTTACTCATTACCACCTGTCAACATGCCCATAGCAAACATGTAAATAAAACCAATGCTTATCTCACAATCTGCTACACATGTACAAAATTTAATAGACTTGAAAATAATCTTTGAAGTTTATCAAAACCCAGACTGATTTAAGAAATATTTATATTTAATTTTTTATTTTAGATAAGCTTTCCCCACAGGCACATGATACAAGTGTAATTTCTGATGCATTTATAAAATTTTGAATGAATTCAAGCAGTTATTCTCAAACAGAGAGCAGTTGGCTTCCATGACAGGAATTTTAAATCGAGGGTGAGGACTGTGACCCCAGACCCTGATGAGAACCACTGAGTAATACCTTAATTTCAAAGATTAAATTGGTTATATTTATATTTCATAATACTCTTAGAAATGTTTATTAATTACATCAAAACAAAAGAATAGTTTTAGTGATGCGATCTTCCCAAATTAAAGTATACAGCTAACTTGCATTTAAAAACAAGTATTGTGCACATTAATTAAAGCACTGGGGTCATCAGTCAGTTGTCAAAGAGAGAGAAATGGGCTTTAACGTCCACTCGACACATTTTGGGACTAACACAAGGTTTAATTTTATTTCATTAATTCACTTGTACGAAGGGGTCTTTAACAGTGGAAGGAAACTGAAAGACCCAAAGAAAACCCACGAGGTTAGACAGGTGACCCTACTCCTTGTCATGCACACTTTAACCACTCGACCACCCAATTCTCCACCTCAGTACAACATCGACCCTTTCTAATTTTACAAACTCTTTTCATTCTCACTCAGCAGCAAATGAAAGAAAAAAATATTTGCTGAGCGATCGACAAGAAAATGAGCCATCTATTCGCATTAAAAGAACCGGTGACATCTGGAGATCTGAAAGTCATCCAATCCAGTCCACAATATATTAGTCTCAAAATGATAACAAAGTAATGTGTTGAAGTCACATCAAATTCCATCCCATCCCAGCCAATATCACTCTCAAAATGATCCAATCTGATAATAAAATACACATCTATATTTCGTTTTATACTTTTGATGGCCTACACTACTTGATGAACTGACCAGTTGTACTGGAGGTCTCGTCAGACTTTGATTACTGACAGTTCCGTGTAGAGCCAAGAGCTCGTCATAACAGACCGTTTCACATCAACTACGCCTGTTATATAACAACAATTCCAGATCGTAGTGTGAAGACAAATAAAACGAAATTTTAAACTATAATAAACTAAATGAAATAGGATCGGTGTTTTAATCAGATAAAAATGATCCAAGTACTGCATCAAGGTGATTTAACAGTCATCACATCCAGTCCCTGGGTGGGAAAAAGCGTAAAAAACTATAAAATATTATACTGACCATCAATACTACTGGTGAATCTCTTCCACTACACAATAATGATGACATCACACACAAACCTAACGCTTCACATTCACGAGTGTTAAAAACATAATTAAAACGCGGACACTTGTTGCTGTAAAATGGACAATCTCATCTCTTGAAAGCTAATTAAATTCACTGTCGGATACCTCGCTCAACGCAAGTAGGTACTTCTGGATGTTTTAGCACTGCGCTTGATAACGATAAGAGGAAACTTGTCGAAACGTCGTGTTTTTACAACAAAACCAGTGATTGTTTCCCACAAAAATTGTGTCCTGTTAATAATATATCTATAGTATTCATCTCAATCACTGCTTTTTTTCAAATGGCTTCAGGCGACGATTGTAATCAGTTCTCCACCTCAATAAATACCTGTATATACACTATACACATTGTCTATATACCACATTAATATCAAGAAATGTAGTCTTCAGTTTGTTTATAAACAATGATCACAAATAAATAAAATGAAATAGAGTTTAACGTCCTACTGCTTTCATCCTTACTCGACTAATGAAGACAGGCTTACACCGTACAACTGTGCGCTATGAGGGATATTTTGCCCGGGCAGCAGCACTAAGGCCTATTTTTTATATTATAGAATTCCAACTGACTAGGAATCCTTACGCGCATACCAATTTTTTGTCTTATCCGAACTGTAGTGTTCAATTTGTTTATAAACAATGTTAACAACTATCACCAATATCTAACATGTCGACCTGGTATTATCACAGTATAAACTAACAAAATAAAGACTGACACACGAAATAATCCTGTATCCTGATGTGAATTTTATCATTTTTATTTTCCAAGCAGATATTCCACAGTTAGTTCTTCCTAACATGTGAGACAATTATATATTTTGATCAAGGAGCTATTTATGTCACATATACCATCGAATTACATAACTTATAAATTCAAGGTCCCGGTCAGGATGTGTAAAGGTCCAGCAACGACGACATAATAATCCTCACTTCCCTATCAGGATGTCTATAGGTCCAACATCAACAATATGATAAACTTCACTTCTCTATCAGAATGTCAATAAACTTGAATCTGAATGCTATAGGTGTAATGGTCCACAAAACGAAACAATAAACTTGAATCCAAAGACTATATGGCCTCAAACGGAAATATAATAAACTTGAAACCTCCGATTAGATGCAGTCACAACTGACAGACTAACAGCCCAATCATTACAAATAAAACACGGGAGTAGAAAAACTTCACTACACCTACACTTATGTATTTGTGAAGTTAAAAACATTTGGTATATAAATACAGTAGGATATATCTGTCCAGTCGATGAGTTCAGACAGAGTTAAAGGTAACCTGAGCCAGGAATTTAAAACCTTGAAACTCAGTGAGAGAACGAGATGATGATTTGAAGCTACCCTATCATCATCCATCATTAAGTAGTGTCATTAATAAACGATCCTCCTACAGCTCACCAGTTCAACAAACCGTTTAACAGACTCTATTAATTCCCTCCTTAGCCAACAGAACACAGATTACAAACATACACATAGGACTGTTTGTTTTGGGACCAGTCTAGAGTTTGAGATTAGTCATGTCTAATTACAGTGGCACAGAAATTCCCGAAATGCTGGCACTTTTATCTATTCCATAAAAAACATTTCTGAACAAATACAAGTATTCCAATCTGTAGTACCAAAAATCTTTAAGAGAGATGGATTAATTTTATTTCAATAATTTAAAAAATTGACGAGACTTACCTTGGTACAGTTGAAGTCAATTTTAAATTATGTGAGTCATAGGACTCACTGTAGGGATTAAATGAGAGTGTAGCACGTGCCGCAGATTGTCAGTCTTTAAAGTAACAAAAATATATAAGATTGAACAAAAAAATTATAGTAGATTCGGATTCCATTTTATCATGAAATAAACTTGTATGTGCACAGCTTACACAAGCTGGCAAAATTGTAGGGATGGGCGGGAGGCATTTAATCCCTACAGTGAGTCCTATGACTCACATAATTTAAAATTGACTTCAACTGTACCAAGGTAAGTCTCGTCAATTTTTTAAATTATATTTCGTCATATCACTTCCGGTCATAAATGAGACTTCAAAGCTGGTGAAATCTTTATATTTGGCATATTATTATTACATACATATAGTAACAAAGAAACAATAAGATTGGCAATTTTAGTTTATTCTTTGAGTACTGTATCCACAAATCTAGAATTTGCAGTAGATATTATATCCTTCTTATAAAACTTGAAAAAAGTTCCTGCATTGCTCCAGCCGCCAGCATGCAGAATATCCTGAATAGGAACAGAGTTTTTATGAGCCTTAGAACATACGGCTGACCTTACTGTATGTGAACCATAAACATTGGTGTCTATATCAGAACGTTCCATCACAGTTTTAATCCATCTAGACACTGTGTCCCGGGACACTTTTTTATGGGGTTTAATAAAGCTCAAAAATAATGAAAACTCGTTTTTACGAATATCTACTGTTCTTTGTAAGTATTCTTTCATGGCAGTATATACACACAACCTCCTATCTGGAGGGTAAGCTTTCATTGACACACATTTAACACTAGCACCTGGTCTGCTCTGTTTTTGTAAACCACTGAGTTCAAAAGAAAATTCACATTTAGTTTTAACCATATTCTTTATAGATAACAGATGAATAGCATGTACTCGTAACACATTTGTCAGTGCAATTAGCATTGTAAGTTTCAGAGTTAAGTCTTTCAAATTCAAGTCCTTCACTGGCGAAAGCTTCTTCAAGTAAAGCAAAACTTTACCTACATCCCATGTCACCATATGTCGCGGTTTCGAGGGTCTCAAATTAAACACACCCCTCATAAATTTTGATATAACTGGATGAGTTCCAGCAGAATGTCCTTGAATAATGATTCCCATCGCTGATAATGCGGACCTTGCTGTGTTTAGGGAGCTATAACTTAACCCAGTTTCAAAAAGTTCTGTGAGAAAACTTGTAACATCTGCTATAGATGATTGAATGATACTAATCTTCTTTTGACCACAGTATTGTATCCATCTCTTAATGAACACGGAATATTGTTTTTTAGTCCCAGTTTTCCAGGAAGCCAGGAGAATTCTTGTAGACTGTTCAGAAAGACCTTGTTCTTTATATGATTTCCGGAGACATGGCAAGCGATCAATACCAACTTTCGTCGAAGAGGATGGCTCTGATTCTGTTTGTGTGTCAATGTCAGCAAGTCTTTCATTTTCGGAATCAGTAGAGGTGGATGAATAAGTAGTTCCATTAGATGGACAAACCAAACTTGGGTTGGCCATAGAGGGGCAATAACTATGCCTGTAGCTTCGTCCTCTCGTATCTTCTTGATACAGCGTCCCAATAGGCTGAAAGGAGGAAAAATATATACACACTCAAATTGATTCCAATCAACTGTAAATGAATCCACGAATAAAGATTCTGGGTCTGGACTCCAAGATGCAAAACAAGACACTTGTTTATTGAGCCTTGAAGCAAAGAGATCAATTGTTGGAGTGCCAAATTTTTGACATATAGATTGAAATATTGATGGCTTCAATTTCCATTCAGTGCGGTCATTGAAAACCCTTGAGCAGAGATCAGCATCAGTGTTTGATTTTCCTGCAATATGAGAGGCAGAAATCCACAAATTATGGTCTATACACCAAAACCATATTTTCCTAGCTGCCAAGTTACAAGATGCAGACTTCATGCCACCCATATTGTTGATATAGCTGACTGCTGTTGTGTTATCACACAAGATCTTCACATGCATAAACGGCTGCAAATGGGTTTTAAACGATTTTAGGGCAAATAAAACAGCCAACATTTCTAGATAATTGATATGATTCTGTTTCTCTGAACATGTCCATTGTCCCCCTGTTTTAGCAACAGATTCCAAAACAGCTCCCCATCCTTGGAGGGAAGAGTCTGTTGTTATTGTGATATTTGGATTTCCATGTGAGATATGGCGTATCTGACTATGTATATTTGTATACCACCAAGCAAGTTCAGACTGCATATCATGTGTGATAAGAACAAAATTATCAAAGTTACCTTGCTTTTCCCTTAGAGCCTGTACCTTACTCGACTCCAAAATTCGATAAAATAATGGCCCGTATTCTACGGCCGAAAAACTTGATATGATAAGACCAATAACATGAGCCAAATCACGAATAGTAACTTTAACTTTCTTTGAAATTCTTAAACACTCATCTGCAATGTAAGCTTTCTTGTTCTCTGGAAAAAAAACAGTCATACTACTAGAATCAATCACATTACCTAGAAACGTAACTTGTTTTGATGGTTGAAAAACACTCTTGTTTGGATGAACCATAAAACCTAACTTTTCTACCAAATTAACAGTGGTCTGTACACTGTGGTTACATTCATTTTCAGATTCTGCTAACAAAAGACTATCGTCAATATATCCTGAGCACAGAATGCCTGCGTTTCTAAGCGACGAATAAACTGGTTTCATAAGCTTAGTAAATAGTAGGGGCGCCAGAGAATAACCATTTGGCAAGCATGTATACTGAAATATTTTTCCCCCCCATAGGAAACGAAAATATCTCTGATCTTCCTCAGCTATACTAACAGAATAGTATGCGTGTCGGATGTCAATCGTGCTCATAAAACAATCTTTTGAGACCAAGTTAAGGGTAGATTCGAATGTATCCATTTTAAAATGGCGATAAGGTACAAACTCATTGAGTTTCTTTAAGTTCAAAATCATGCGAAACTCTCCATCTTTCTTAGGTCTTACAAAAATTGGCGAAAGAAATTGATTTGACTGAGGGGTTACCTCAATAAGAACCTTAGTTTTGACCATATTAGAAATTTCTGATTCAATAGCTTCACTCTCTCGAGTGTTAAATTTAGATTCAAATTTAAAGTTATGTTGATTTGGAGAGATCCCATCTATAAATTCAATGTGACAGTGTTTTACTATATCTAGAACATGAGGGTCAGAAGTTATTTCCTTCCATGCCGAGGAAAAATATTTCAAGCACCCTGCCGAGAAACTCACCTTATTAGTTGAGTCTATTGACTTTTGCTTCTCAGATTCTGGGGCATACTGCCCCGTCTGTAGTTTTTTGTAGAGTACTTGACATTAGCTTGTGCTTGTGGATACATGGCACGACCTCTGCCTCTTCCATATCGCCCTCTAGATCTACCTCTCCAGGGTCTACCTCTTGAAAATGAACTTCTTTGGGGATAGTTCTGTAATTTCTGGCCAATGCGACTGCAGTCGGCTATTTCTTTGGCTAACTTAGGCACATCATCTCCAAATAAAAAAGTGGTGAAAGGCTGTGACTGTGCACACAAGTGCGAAAATTCTGGGCGTAGATCAGCCTTTATGAAGTCCCTTCTAGTAAGGTTGATTTGACGGTTTGAGTGACCCAAAAGGGCTAAACTGTCGTTCAGTTTATCTATAATATCTGGTATGGCTGTACTCGGCAAGTTAGAAGTATCGGCTAGATCTGCAAGAGAATCTACTGCTTTACTCAATATGATGGCAGACTTGATAACCGAACTTTCAATGGCCTGCATTTTCCGATCAGAACTCCTCGATTCTGGTGTCATAATGTCCCATACTAATTGGTTTGTTTTTACCAGTACCAAACCATCACAATTTTTCGGACGGGCTGTAACTTCATCCTTAGTTAGAGCATTGTACTGGTCCTCACTCATACCATTTTTGAAAAGTTCATTTACATTATTAGCCAGTACTACATCAACATTTTTGTCAACGACAGAGTCAGACGGTTTGAAACGTTTTGACATTAATGAAAACCTATTCTCGGTATCACCACCATAATCATCCTTTGAGGGTGACGGACCTAATTTCCGTTTATGGCCAGGATGGTTTTGGCTAGGATCAATATAAGATTCCTCGTCAGTTTCAAGTTCATATTGCTCATCATATTCTTCTTCATCATAATATGATTGATTTTCTAGGGCAACAAGTCTGGCGGCTTGTTCTCCTTGTTTTTCCTGAATGTCTTTCAGAATTTTTATTATTTCAGTATTGCCGGTCGAATGAGTCGATGAATCTCTTGAAGATTTTTTACTGCTTCTCTGACCAGCGTGCAGTTTAGAACCAGAAGTTGACGGTAAAGGTGAAGCTAAAGTCGAGGCGATTTTTGACTTCGTCAGCTGACTCGCCATTACCGGAGTTTTATCACATTTCTCCTTAGATTTTTGGGAAGAAATTTCCGTATAAACATCGGTACTATCCTCTAATAAGGCTGGGTTTAAATCTTCCCATCCCAAATCAACTTTACCAACCGACGAGCTTCTCAAGTTCTTTTTCTGTTTGTCGTCCGCCATCTTGCCACAAACGAGTCCGCGACTCGTGCAAGTTTACGATAGTCGTAAAAGAAAAAATATTTATTTCTTTCAAGAAAGAAAATCAATGCGGCAGACAAAAAACAAATAAATGACTTAGTATAAAGCCTTGAACAACTGAGAAAAGACTCAGTGCGGCAAATAGAAGACCACGTCTTCTTCGTTCAAGTGTAAACGCTACAATGACAATCTGCGGCACGTGCTACACTCTCATTTATGACCGGAAGTGATATGACGAAATATAATTCGTTTGCGTGCAGGGGTCTTTAGCAGTTGGAGAAATACTGAGGACCTGGAAAAAACCCACGAGGTTGCGAGGTTGGACATGTGACCCTACGCCTTGTCACGTACAACTGTGGAATCAAGACCACACCAGCTGACTCAATGACAGGCTTTATGATACAACACACACGCTAACCACTCGGCCATCCAACCCACTTTTTATGGATTATCGTTTTATCATTGTTGTAATTTCATCTATTTCTATTGTAAAGATCCCGAAAACAGTTTGTGTGGTACTATAGACTAGGGGTTGGCCTAACTTATTTTAATATTATTTATCACCTCTGTTAGTCTTTTATAAAACTTTTCAAATCTAAAACAGCCATAAATAACCACTGGTAGTAATTACTAGGTCATTTTGGGACTAACATATGGTTTTTTTCTTTCCATAATTCGCTTGCGCGGAGGGACTTTAGCAAAGGAGGGGGGAAACCGGAGGACCTGGAGAAAACCCATGGGGCTTGACAAGCGACCCTACTCCTGGCCACGTACAACCAGGGATTCGAAACAGCACCAGTTGACTCCATGTGAGACTCTATGATACAGTATGCAAGCGCTAACTATTCAGCCATCCAACAACCCCTGTTTAAATGGGATGAAATATGAGGACAATTTCACATAAATATATATGATGTTGATTGATGCAGGTTGTGTGAAACATGCTTCTCACCATCTCTCTATCTTCTCTCTATCTCCCTATCAATCTTCTACATCAGCTGTTGTACATATTTCTTCTTGAAACACTTAATCAATATATAATAATCCATCACCACTTAATCAACATATTGTAATCTATCACCACTTAATTAATATATAATAATCTATCACCACTTAATCAACATATTGTAATCTATCACAACTTAATCAATATATAATAATCTATCACCACTTAATCAACGAAAATATTGACCCGAAATCTTAAATGGGTTACGTGTCTAGATAAGCGGTTTTGACGTTCATGTCCAAATGATTCAATATTTTGAGCTGAAATTTTTAGACAAGGTAAATACACCATTCCTCTATAATTTGGCCGCTTACATTTAATATGCACACAGATTTTTATTTCTGAGCCTATGTTAAAATCGGGATGGTAAAAAAAAAAACAATCAAACTTAACTATAACACAACCTTAACTCAAGGCCAACCAAATATTATCACGGCAGGTAAGAAATTGTTTATTCTTAAGCAGCTTAATATTATCATAATCTGAATATGTAATTATAACTTCTTTACAACTTCATATTATCAGTCTACACTAATAACAACAGCTGATGAACTTGAAAATACAGTGCAATAATTGTACTTTCATACCCCCCAAAACATTAGGTGGCTGTGGTTAAAACAGGTCCAAAACATACGAACAGGTGGATGCCTATACAAGTTTAAGACAGCATGGGGGCCTGGGATGTTATTTATTTTTGCGAAATTTTTGCGGAAACATAATCATCATTAACAACTGTAAGTTTGTCTCTTCTACTACAAAATCTACTGTCAGAGAGAGAGAGAGAGAGAGAAAAATGGGGGACAGACGAGCGAGCGTATTTTTATTTTTTCGCCCGATCGCGGCCATTTTTAAAATCGCTCAAAAAATATGCCTGTGTGCCCTTTCTGATCGCCGAACCATTCGCCCGATCAATAGCTCGCATCCAGCATGTTAGATATTTTCGGCTGAATATTTTTCGCGGGCGATTAAATTCGCTTGTGTGTCCGTGTCAAGCGTGCGATTCATTTTTATAAACCAATCATCACATGATCTCAAAATGGCTTCCATTATGTACAAGTAACATGATCGACAAGTCACATGATCGACATAATTACTCGTACGCTTTCGATATGATTGCTACGTGGGCCCATTCTTATCGGCCGTAAAAAATTGCTGCGATTGGGTGGAAAAATACGCTCTTCCATCCATAGCGCGAGAGAGAGAGAGAGAGAGAGAGAGAGAGAGAGAGTGCTTCGTGAACTCCGGGGCCTGAAGTCTCTATCTCTGTTATAAAGCCCTTTAAAATAAAGTTGCAATATTTCTGAATTCAGATAATCAGAACAGGTTCTTGAAGGTTGTATTTATTTGAACCTGGAGACACCATCAACCAGCAGAGATACAGGTTTATATTAATTATAGTTTTAAATAGCCACCAGGGAATATAAAGGTATATATCATAGTTTTAAATAAGCACCAGGGAATATACATCAGTTAATGATGTTTATCTCAACATGTATATCTTATAACTAATGGACCAATTTGTTTCTACAACATTTTAAACTAGAAACAGAGATTGGTTTTCATTCCTGGCACAACTTTTTGTATCGCTTGTTTAGTTTGAAGAGATCTTTTATATCATTTTAAAAGAGGTTTTACAAGAATCAAAATAAAATAAAATATTCTAAATCAAGACATGTGATTTACATATTACAGAGTTTTATATGCCAGACATGGACATAGACAAGAGCTTTAGAAGTCAGAAATGGACATGACCAGAGCTTTAGGAAATTCAAGAGCTTTATATGTCAGAAATGTTCATCTGAATTGAACAAATTCTGATAACAAGTATGTTCAAGTGGAAATCAAGATATGGCAACTCAAACCCCTTAAACACCCAAAAATAGTCTTCAAATAATTGACTAAAGCTTGTAAAATCTAGAGGGCCCTGCATTCCCCTGTCAGGATCCAAACCCAGTGAACTGTTCGTAGTTGAGTGTTCTGAGAACTAAACACAAAATAAATATGTATCCCATGGACTGTGGAGGGATAAATGTGACTCGCTCCCACGAAACCAGACCCTTGTTGCACAAAAGCATAAACTGTATGCCTTCTTGTTACTATTAATGAGCCGTACTTAACTCCAGATGATACAACAAATTTAAAAATAGATTGCCAGGCAACAAAACATGCGCCCACAGCAGCTAAAACGTCCAGGCAGTCAACAAGAGTTGTCGCATATTAGGTAATTATCAGAAAATAATTAGAATTTGTTTGCTTTTTATAAAGTACTGCCCCATGCTAACATTTAGTTTACGAAACATTTAATATTATGGATTTAGTTGTTCAATTATCAAAATTCATTAAAAAATCAATATAGTTGTTTGTCTCAAGAAATTGAACGCTGTCCACAAGATCTTTCAAAGTCTTCAAGGGCCATAACTCTGACAATAATTATCTGAAAACCCTGAAAATCGCACTATAACTCGCGAATAGTGGAAAAATATGATATATCAAGGTTGTGGACCCTGTAGAGGTCACAATTTTAATCCTATTTTGATGAAATTTCAAATGTAAGTTTATAACCCAAAGATCGCGGTTCCTTTCGATATTCGCGCACATTGGGTCATAACTTCCTGAATTATGGCCCTGATTGTACGAAAAATCTTAGCTGTGGACTATCCAAATATGGTGCGAGCTCTATTTTTATAAAAATGACCATCCGTCTGCTTTTGTGGGAGCGGCTCAGAAATATGTACCCCATGGACTGTGGTGGGATAAATATGTACCCCATGGACTGTGGTGGGATAAATATGTACCCCATGGACTGTGGTGAAATAAATATGGTGGAATAGATAAAAACTTGTATAATACCCCATAAACATTGCAACATGGGGACCATATGGGGAAAAAAGGGGCTGTGGGCCCAGATCATACCACAAGGTTCCCATACTGGACCCATATTATCTTCCCACGTACAAATGTAGGCAAATACACTTTATTTTCATATATATTAATATCACAGAGACAAGCCAAATGATATAATGCTTACTTCTTTCTTAAAATGATAATCTGAGCTTATAGTGTGTGTATCTGGGGCCAATATGGGATCTATATGGGATTTTCCCACATTAACAACTCTGTTTTTGTATACATGGGGCCAATATCGTGTCCATATAGGATTACCCATTTGTGTATCTGGGGCCAATATGGGATGTATATGGGATTACCCACATTAACAACTCTGTTTTTGTAAACAAGGGGCCAATATGGTGTCCACATGGGATTACCCATGTTTGTATCTGGGATAATATGGTATCTGTATGGGATTACATATTAACTTTTGTATATCTGGGACCAACATGGTATCCATATGGGATTACTTATTTGTTATGTTAGCTCATTATTGAACCCACACTTTTATTTGTTTGTACCTTGAACCAAAATGTGCACCCAGAGTCTGTGTGGTATGGATATGATATAACCACATTCCTGTATATTATGTACATGGGCCCAATATGGTATCCATATGGAAATACCCACATGTGTATCTGGGGTCAATATATCTATATGGCATTTCACATATAATTCTAATATGGTATCCATATGGAGTTACCTACATGTGTTTCTGGGTCCAAAATAGTATATATGGTTTATTTACCACATATAAAATAATTATATAGGTCTGGGTCCAATATGGTATTCATATGGGCCCCATAAACATTGCAATATGGGGACCATTATGGGGAGAAAATGGGCTGTGGGCCCAGATCATACCACATGGTTCCCATACTGAACCCATATTATCTTCCAACATACAAATGTAGGCAAATACGCTTTATTTTCATATATAATAATATCACAGAAATACGCCAAATGATATAATGGTTACATGAACTTCTTTCTTACATTGATAATCTGACCTTATAGTGTGCATATCATATCTAGGGCCAATATGGGATTTATATGGTATTACCCACATTAAAACTCTGTTATGTAAACATGGGGCCAATATGGTGTCCATATGGGATTACCCATTTATGTATCTGGGGATAATATGGTATCTGTATGGGATTACATAATAAATTTTGTATATCTGGGGCCAACATGGTATCCATATGGGATTACTTATTTGCATATGTTAGCTCATTATTGAACCCACACTTTTAGTTGTATGTACCTTGAACCAATATGCGCAGATGTGATTACCAACATGTGCACCTGGAGTGGTATGTATATGATATGACCTCATTCATGTGTATTATGTATGTGGGTTCAATATGGTATCCATATGGGATTACCCACACGTGTATCAGGGGCCAATATATCTATATGGCATTTACCACATATAATATATATCTAATTCCAATATGGTATCCATATGGGGTTACTCACACCTGTATCATTTAAACTTTTGTGCAAATCTGCTAATGGCCAAGATTACACGTAGTTTTCCAAATGAGAAAGAGGCTGTCTAAATATCTTTCAAATTTCTCTTTAATGTAGTTTCTACATTTAAATCTGCTAAAGGGCAATTCCACCGTAACAAACGTACATTTTGAACTCGTCATATTTTTATTACTTCCAATATTATCTAACCATGAATAATTAACCGTTTTGGTTTTATTTAGTATTAAAAACGTATGATTTTATTTGTTCATGAACACCGGAAATAAATATTGGCTCCTCAAAGTATAGGTAATAGACGTACAGAAATGAGCACCATGATTTGCCTACATGAACATATAGTTGCAAAACTCTGAATTGTCCGGTGGAATTGAAAAGTTTTTCTCCTTGTAAAAAAGGACACTAATACTAAATGTCTACTGTATGGTCACATTTGGATTCTTGTAATCCAGTAAATTAGAAATTATTGTGGTAACGGAGGTACATATTTTCTTGTAACAGATGTATGAGTGCAAATTGCAAACCCATTACATGAGATATGTAAACTTTCAAATAATCGGACTGATACATAATAATAATTATTAACTCATTTGAATTAATGGAGCAGTTACTTTCCAAAAAACATTACTCCTTGAATAAAATATTGTGACCCTAAAATTTTGGTAGCGGACGAACATACATCTTTGAAATCCCGTAAGTGAATCAGAGAATTTTGTCAAATGTTTTCTTTTTACGGTCATAATATCAAGAATGGGTGATGTTAGCTTTGAATATGAGTTTTTGAACAGTTCCATAAATAAATATGAATGAGAGATAAACTGTAAATATTTGATTACATGAAATACTGTGAAAAGTAATGGACTGGACGTGCATCTATGAAAACCAAAGTTTTACTGAGATTTTTTTCAAATCTTTTCTTTTTATGGACATTATTATAAGAATGGGTTATTCTTGCTTTAGATAATGAAGTTTTAAACAATTCCATACATAGATCATATGAATGAGAGAGAAAAAATGTAAATATTTGGTAACAGGCGCAGGTTCTCATAGTAATATTTTTCATTGTTAGTTACTTTTGCAAAACTATATTATTTTTATATATTAATGTATAAATATCATGTTTATATACATTGTCAGATAATGAATGCCAAATCATTCATTGTGATTCAGAATAATCAAACAAACACAAAGTAAGAAAATAATTTTTTTTTATAAATTCGACATTAAGAATGTAAACATTGATCAACTTTTCAACTAATTAAATTTGTCACCTAATTGTATACTTTGCAGTGGAATTGCCCTGAAGATTTACGTGTAATATAAATAGTTACTCCATAGGTAGACGATTTAGTCTACTGTCGTACAGAAATTGTTTTTATATCTTAAATGAAATAACAGTCAAAACACTAAAAATTTAGTGATGCACTGATATGGACTTTGCAGAGATAATACAGATTACAGTAAAATTCTCCTAACTGGCTGGTATACCAAATGACAGACTATAATAATATGTTTACCATGAATAAAAAAAAAATAGAGTTTATTTATGAATGAAATTGTGATATGTTTTCATTTTAGGAAATACTCCACCCCGCCTTTCGAATCAAATGCCCGTCTTTGTGGAGCTTTAAAGCAAAAAGAGTCGCTAATACTTATTCTTTTAAAAAAAGCCAAATAGGACCCGTTATTACTCAAATTTATTATGAATACAGCATGGCTGGTAGCATCTTGCTAGTACAATTTTAATGACTATAGCAGATTCTGTACACAAATTATATAATATCTAACTTTACTGTGGAGGTCACCAAGTCACCCATGAAAACCTGTCAGCGAGTCATCATTAACAACCAATTTAGTCTCTTGAAGTCTGTTTGGTCACTAGCTGAAATTTAGATTCTACAATGTAGAAGTATGTATATAATTAGTACTAACAAGAAGAAACTGCTGAAAGTGGTACACATCTCTGAAATCAGTTCACAAAACTTAATCAAAGGTAAATTTTTCCCATCCTTTCCTACTATAATATGCTTAACGGCTTTTGGGTAAAAAAAATTAAATGAAAGGTTTTAAAGTTTCTATATTTCAAAAAATGTCTTTTGGAAAATAACTGATACAAATGAGTTGATCATTTTCTGTGGAAATATACAAGTGCATCAAAGTACTTATACAAAAGTTTTGTAATAATATAAGAATGGATTTGAATAAATGTTTCTTTTTTTCTTAGTTATTTTGATTTGACAGAATATTGGTAAACTCTAAAACAAGAAAGCTGCCATTTCCAGAAAGGTGACTATTTCCATTTTCATCTTATAACATATGTTGTATTATTGTGTGTCATGGCAAAATATTTTTCTTGCTCTCGCTGGACTAAACGTTTGCAAGTTTTATCAGCTATACAACAAAATACAAATGACATTATATAACTGAATTTGGTAAAGATGAAATAAACGCACTTTAAAACAAAAGATATAATAAATGCTAAATCTGGTCTTTTTACAGCTTAATCCATTTGAAACGAGGGTAATTCAAATACTCTCCAAATTGGAACAACAGATTAAAGAATTAAAATGACAACATAAGCACTGGTCAACTATTTCACATGTTCCTGACCAAAAGAAAATGGTGAGTTTCTGTTTGTATTAATTACTGTTTGTGGAGACTACAGGTCAGAATTTATATCCGATTTTGATGAAAATTAAAATATGTGTTTGTATCCCAAAGATGTTGATTGAATTCGATATCGGCGCAAAATATGGGTAGAGTTGTCTTACTTTGTCAGGCTGCACATCAACAGACCTAATCAATGTGCTTTTCTTTTGAATTGCAGAGTCGGTCAGAAGAAATCCAATGTTTGTGAACACTACAAATGAAGAAATCAAAACAGCTGTTAGTTGCTTCCTGATTAATTCAAGGGGCATGGATGGTGGGAGATCCCAACGAATTTCAACTGTCTTACCGAAAAAGTATTATAATAAAACATGAAATCAAATAAACAGTTTTGTTATTTTATTAGACTGATTTGGTACTTGTTGTTTACCATGCTTAGAACTAGAGAATTCATCAAAGTTACACGGAGCTGTGTAGCACGCTTGATATTATCATTAAAATAGTGTTTAGCATGTAATATCAAATGATCATACATTAGAAGATTATTTCATACTTGTATTAAATTAGTCTTAGTTCGGCTATAATGTCTGGTATAAATAGTTTACTGTCCATATATGTGTTGTCACCACAAATAAGCTCAGTACAGTATTTCTTAGAATCCCACAGGAAATCCATTTAGTGCCCAAATTAATATTCTGGCATATCCACACAGATCCCATATGATGCCCATATTACATTGATTTGTACTCCCACATGAGTCCCATATAGTACCCATATTACATGTCTTATCAAGACCATATAGGTCCCATATTACACACATATTATTTTAGATGATTTACCCATATAGAACCCACACAAACCCCATTTAGTACCCATGTGGATCCCATATTATGCCCATATATCATTTATTTGTACCCCATATGAGTCCCATATAGTACCCATATTATATTTCTTAACATGGCCATATAGGTCCCACACAGGCCCCATATAGCACCCATATTATTTTAAATGAGTTACCCATATAGGCCCCACACAAACCCCATTTAGTACCCATATGGTTGAGCCCATATGGATCCCATATGGATGTTGGGTGCAAAAATGTCGGGGTCCGTTATGGGCTCCCCATCATGGCCCCATATCACATGACACATGGTACCCATATGGTACCCATCAATGAATGTTATCAGGGAATTTGTGCAGACATAAAAACAAACATCGTAAATACCTTCACATGGTACTCTTATCAATCACAAAAATCCCTTAAAGTAGCAAATCACAAAAATCCCTTAAAGTAGCAGTATCTATACTATACTAATGTGACTGTTGATTTTGTCTGTCTGTTTTTTCAGGGTTTGCGGCTACACTAGGGCTATTCCCAGGCTTATTTTTGTCTGTTTAGGGTTGGGGGCCCAACTTAAATATTGTTACTTTTAATATAAGAATACTGAACCTGCTTGGCCGTGACCTTTATATCAATGTGTACTCATGGATTAATTATCATGATCTTGTATCTGATAGCAAATCAACTTGTGGATTAATTACCAGGATTGTCCAACGGCTAACATTCCAATCAGGATACTTCATATTTTGATATTTTGACAAATGAAATGAAATGATGTTTGACATCCTACTTTTCTGAAACAAACTAGCCGACAGAGACAGACATATACCATGTAGTGAGCTATGGCAGATTTGCCAAGACAGCGGGGGTGCTACAGGTTACTTATATCTCAAATTCCAACTGTCCAGGAATCTTTGGTGTTTTGTTCCATCTGGCCCCGAGTTCACAAAGCATTCTCAGACTTAAGTTAGGAATTTAATCAAAATTGTTTGCCTTATTCTAACTAAAATATAGCCCATTATAAAGCTTTTGTTGTTTTAATCTATCAAATACATCAATAAGAAACTGTGTGCAAAGTTTTGTGTTTCTGGATCAAAGGCATTTCTCATAACAGTGATTGAAAGTTGAGTAAATTCTCAACTTAAATCTGAGAATGCTTTGTGAACTCGGGGCCGGATTACTGACTCTGTTCCTTTCCATGCCCTCTTACCATGCCCCTCTTATGCCCCACTTGCCATGCCCCTCTTGCCATGCCCACTTACCATGCCCTCTTGCCATGCCCTCTTACCAAGCACCACTTACAAGAGGAAACCAGGCTGGAATATCCCAAGCAAATTTACCAGCCAACCCATGGATGAACTCAGTGACCCCCTGTTTAGTAAGGCGATGAACTAATGCTATCATCGCTGAGGCAGCGTGTCACCGAACAATTTAAAAAAAACCAAACAAAACGATGAACACTTACCCATCTAAATTGAACAAAATGTTTCCTGGTTGAAGGATCCAAAGTTAATGACGAGAGTTTATATATATTTATATACTCATGGTAAATTAACCGTGCAATACAGTAATAACTACACATCCATCTTGGCAAATAATTTAAAACAATTATCATCTTTCATTGCTAATCACCTAATCTGAACCTGAATTAATGGCAGTCAATCAGATAATCTAAAATTAGGGAAATCTGTTTTCTTTCTCTATGAGAAAAGGGTCTGTTATGATTAAAAGAGTTACGTTTACATATATAAAAAATGTGCAAACAAATCATTTGAATAAAGTATGAAATCCTACCTGATCTTCATTATAGATTGGTTGGCAAATGGCCGACCGTCGTTTGAAAGAGCTTCTTCCAGACATTTATTACAATTAACAAAACTTCAATGTTTTTTCACAAAAGCTGTTTGTTCTTTTAACTAATGTAGTTCTCCCATAAACAAATTCAAAGCATAGACAGATTCTCTTCTGTGTAGTTTAAATGCAATTCCACATACAAGATCTTAACCGACCAGATCTTAACACAAGATGTTGCATTCAATACAAGTGTTTATGGTGCCCTGTTAATCATTATGTTTTAACTGCACAAAATATAAACCTTAATCCAATCTTTAATTTTTTGTTTATCTATAGCTCAAATTAAAAGGCTTCCCATTGATTGATCTTTATCAAAAATAGGATTTTTTTCTCCACTTTTAAGCCTGTAAAAGTTTCTGATGTGTTCGTTTACAGGTGTTAGGTTTTAATTGTATTTGATTGTTATTTTTGTTGCATATTCTGGATATTTTTGTCTACTTTTCGCATACCTGTATCATTTCCTTGATAAAGACAAGAGTATCATCGTCGAAATGTTGCTTAGTATTAAACTCAATAATTGTGTATCCATAAAATTGTACCTTGTATTAAAATTTTAATGCTTCAGACATTTCCAGATAATCCTCAAAAATATTTCAGTACAAGATGGTGTAATTCAATATAGATGTTTTGGTCCCGTGTTATTCCTAATAATGTTATTAACAGCACAAAAAATACCCAAACACAATCTATTAATACTTCATATATTTTAGGTAATTCCTTAATTTATCTCAACACAAGACAGTGCAATTCAATATACACGTTTTTGTCCTCCTTAAAATGTCTTCACCACAAAACTAATCGACATTATTATTAATTCTTCAGATATTTTAAGATAATTCCCGAAAATATTATTCCACAAGATGTGCAAATTCAATAAACATGCAGATGTGCAATTTGATATAGATGAGTAATATTTTCACTTCACAATATTTTAGTACAATATGGTCTAATTCAATACAGATGATTTGGTCTTCCTTATGACGCTTTCAATACACAAAAAAAAAGTTGACACAATCTGCTCCTAATGGTTCAGAAGTCATTAGATTAATCCAACAAGATAGAATGACTGGGAGAACGAGTTAAATAGAGTGTTAGATCTAAATATTAAGGATCCCTGCTGATTTTTTCACGGTCATGACAAGTAAATAGGGCTAAATATTAAGGCCACTTGCTGATTTCATCACGGTCATGAGATGTAAAAGGCTAGTGTTAACACTCATCTTGTTCATGGGGTGACGTTCTTCGAAAAAAACAAAGACTGTCAGTTCAAGTTCGATCGACATCAAAATTGGCATAATTCTTCTTTGAACAATTCTGCAGTGATTTGGTGAATTAAATGTTTGAATTTAATTCAACAACATGACATAGCCTTTACTCTACCCCACAATCCTCAACAGCAATCACATACCCTCACACTGTTTACATCACAAGACCTTGATGAAATCAGCAAGTGGCCTTAATATTTAGATCTGTCTTTATCTAGAATCATTAATAAGAGATCAATAAAATATATTATATACTTGATGTGCTCACAACAAAGTTTAAAGTATGACATTTTTATATATTAGGGGGGCAATAAAACTTGAAGATCTCTGATATGTTAAAAGACACATGTAGATATTTAACATGCCTGTATTAGAATTTATCGACTCGAGAATCAATCTCTCCCCGCCTTCATAATCAACTCACTAGACCATAGGATGATTGGGATTTACATGCATTAGAGAGAGAGAGAAAGAGAGAGAGAGAGAGAGGAAGAGAGAGGGGGAGAGAGAGAAATGTGGTTTAACCTCCACTTGTTACAAACTAGGTCATTTCGGGACTAACATATGGTTTAATTTTATTTCAATAATTAGCTGGCGCGTATGGGTCTTTAGCAGTGGGAGGTAACCGGAGGACCCGGAGAAAACCCACGAGATTGGTACATGGATAAGAACAAGTACAATCATAGGCCTACTATGAACAATGTTGGATGAAATCTAAAAATCTAATTTGCCAAATTGATGCAGAATTGTTCAAAGAACCAGGTTGCCAATTTACATGTCGATTGGCCTTGAACTGACAGTCTTAGGCTTTTTCGAAGAGTGTCACCCCAAGAAGAACAAGAAAAAGAAGGAGATGAGCAGCGGTTAGCGACCAGCCGCTCCAAAATATTTTACGATAATGGATAATCAAGACATAGTCTCAGTTGTCAAGTTTCGTTGCTACATTAATAAACAATCTACACACTAACTCTTCAAAATGAGAATAAAGTAATTTGAATTTATACCCCACAAAGTTTAATTTTCAAAATGATTAAAAACAAGGATTCTTACAACAATCAGTAAATTAAAAAAAAAAAGAAAAAAAATTATAAAAGCCAGTGTGTACTCTAAAAGTTATTACTGGAAGCCAGTCTAGTGGACGTTATTACTGAAAGCCAGTCTGTACTCTGAAAGTTATTACCAGAACTGAAAATGTGATGGTGTCAAATTTGTGTGGTGCTCCCTCTTTCCTTGATGATCTAATTACATGCTTATTTCACTTCATGGTAAATCTCGCTCTGCTCATAAACAACATTTTGTATAAATTTTAAAATTCAAAAACTAAAAATCTATTGAGAAGAGCTACTGAGAATTTCTTATTTTTAAATTAGTTTTTTCTCGCAGAAATAAGAAGCAACACTTTTAAGCAGGGTTTCTGAAGAACAAAAATTCAAATTAGTTTTTGACGAAGCCTACTTCATTAGAATTCCATCTTTAATAACAAATTAATTTTTTCCAAAAAGAGTCTTTCTCTCCTACAAATTTGAGATGTTTATCTCCACCATTACTTGTTAATTAGGATATTTTAACATGCTTGAACATCAAAACGTTTATTATTTGAATAAAAAGATGAGTAATCTTTATATTTCCTGTATCATATTAAAATCTGTGAATATAGAAATCACTAATTATAACAATTTAACACACTCTATACATGAAATGTGCTTTAAAGTTTTACTCTTCTCCAACTGGGCAAATGATAAACAACTTTTGAAGCCCCAAACTGTTCAACTAGTCTCTTATGGTCAGCGCTCTTTTAGTTATCATGCACCTGTTTTATGGAATAATCTACCATTTAGTTTAAGATATATTCTTTTTAAAAAACAACTTAAAACACATTTATTTATTCAAGCTTTTAACTAACTCTGTGTACAATCATTAACATGGCCATAATCTTGTTGTTTATTTATGATTATATCGTCACTTTGTAAAGTGCCCCTGAACGTGTCTTTTGAAAGGGGGCACTATAATATACATCAATAAGAAACCACGTGCAGAGTTTTGTGTTTCTGTATCAGAGACATTTCTCACAAACAGTGACTGAAAGTTGAATAAATTCTTGACATAAATCTAAGAATGTTTTGTGAACTTGGGGCCAGGTCCTTTGAAGGAACATTTGCATTGGGCAGTCAGGGCCAGGGTCCTGTGAAGGAACCGCTTTACTCAACTGATGAAAATTATCATCATTTAAATAATACTGCCAGCTCACTTTTAGGCCAAGAAAAATGTGGTACTTACTTCAGTTCTGGCACTTATTGTAAATAGAAGTGTTTATATAGCTATGAAATATGGCATGTGTACCGGTGTATATAGTTATGTGTTTTTTATGATTGTAGTTACACAGACTTTAATTGTATTATTTATACTTCAGGCATCCTTCCATCTACATTAATCCCCACGGATTCCAATGACTATAGGTTGGATGTTACTCATACTTCTACATATACAACCTGTAGTAAGGCATGGGGTTTAGGGGCTGTACCCTAGAGAGCTGTAGGATTAAAACACGAGTATATGAGGCTACAAGCAAGAGGCATCCCAGATTAAGACATGGGTTTCAGGAGCAGTAATCTAAAGGTCTACTGGATTAAAATATGAGTTTAAAGGGCAGTAAGCCAGAGTATATGGGCCTCAAGGATTAGGGCATGGGTTTCAGTATAAGAGATCCTTGCCTTGCAATACTAAAGTTTACTGAAACTTCTAAAAAAATCTGATAAAATCTGTAGGCTCTAGTGCGCTGACAAGAAATGTAGATGACGTAACTAACATGAAGGATGATTACAATATATGTCCACATTAATGAGTTGGCATAGAAGAATTGTGTCTTTTAATCTATTTTAACGTTCAATCTGACATAACGGGGCTTTAATCATTCAACATTCATTCTGACATGATGGTGCTTTAATCTATATTAAACATTCAGCCTGACATGATGGTGCTTTAATCTATATTAAACATTCAGTCTGACACGATGTTACTTTAATCTATATGTAACATTTATTCTGACATGATGGTGCTTTAATCCATTCAAGGTTTTTTTATTGTTTTGCATGACTTGTTAAGTGATGTATTATTTGGTTAAATGCCAAACACTTTGGGTCATGATAAACTTAAAGGAGCAATATTATTATTGATTCACAAAAACAAACTATATCCAGTCCTTAAAGTAACAATATAATTATTAATTCAAAAAAACAACTAAATGGAGATAAATGGGGTTTAACCTGCACTCGACACAAACTAGGTTATTTCGGTACTAACATCCGGTTCAATAGTTTGTTTCAATAATTTGCTTGCGTGTAGGGGTCTTTAGCGGTGGGAGGAAACCAGAGGACCCGGAGAAAATTCACAAGGTTGGACAGGCAACCGTACTCCATGTCACCTACAACCGGGGAATCGAAACCATGCCAGCTGACTCAATGACAGACCTTATGATACAACATGTACGCGCTATTCATTCGCCCATCAGTGGGAGGAAACTGGATGACCCAGAGACAACCCACGAAGTTGGACAGACGACCCTACTCCTTTCCACGTACAACCGGGGAACGAAACAACGGCAGTTGATTCAATGACAAACCTAACAATACAGGGTGCATGTGCTAACTATTCGGCCATCCACCATCTCGTTTACAGACAAGTTAAAACTGAGAGCTAACGACTCTATGTTGGGAATTTATTGAAATATAATAACTTACGGAATTCGTTGATAATCTGTGAATTTCACTACTCCTAGAAAAAAAATACCAGAGAAAAATTGGTAATGGAGTTAAATCCGCCTATTGTAGATCTTTTGTTAGGCCTGAAATGTTATCTAAATTAGACATTAATTAACTTATACAGACCATAATCAACTCACAATGTCATCACGAGACTGTCATATTTAGCAAATTGGAATACATGTTTTGAAAAATAATCAAACGTAAAATTGGATAATCGAGACTTGGTTTTTTTTATCTTACCGACTTTAGTAATGATGATCGATTGGATAATCAAGACTTTGGTTTTTTTTTATCTTAACGACTTTAGTAATGATGATCGAGGACAACCTTAAATTCGAAACCTAATATCTCGGTTCAGACTGGACAAATGTGACTGAAATTTTCAGCATATTCTATTTACGTAAGTACCATAGCGAGAACTGTCAACACTTTATCTAATCTCTCGCGTACTGACCAAGATTCTCTAGAGTGGTCTCCCTGAACGCACCGGTATCAAACCTACCATACCCTAGTTAGTGCCTCATTCAACGAGCCATCATGGCCCCTTAAACCAAATCTATTAATACTGTCTCTATTACAGAAAATATAATATCGGTTTATTATATCAAAAAATAACTGACTTACTTATTAATATTTCCGTTCTGATCCGAATGATTTTCACCTTCCTCTTCACGCAATATGGATAATTTACGATGAGGACTGTCGTTCGATCTGAAATAAAAAAATGAAATGAAATGTAGTTTAACGTCCTACTGTTCTGCTCCTAACCTAGGCTAATGGAAGACAGGCATACACCATACAGTGTGCTATGAGGGGAATTTTGTCCAGACAGCGGCACTACGACCTACTCTTATCGAATTCCAACTGCCAAGGTCTCTGATCTTAAATAAGGCATTTAAAGATACCTTATATGGAAGTTTGGCAGTTTAGATGTTTAAGTTTAAATACAACAAAACTACTTGTATTTTCCCGTCAATGACACAGTATCTAAATCCTAAACTTAAAGATACATTATGGAAGATTAGACACAGAACTGACAGTTCTCAATATAATAGAAAAAATCGAGATAATGTAAAAGGAATTTGCTGAAATTTCAGTCAAAATTGATCAACTCTAAACCGAGATTTTAGCCATTGAGTTTTCGGTACTATAAGTCTCGATTATCAATTTCATGAATAAATCATGAACAAAAGTTGAGCAGCATATCGGATCCTCATCCAGTAAATATTGCAGGCTAGCGATGACATTGAGAGTTGATTATGGTTTTGTTTTGTTATAAATGTCTAATTAATAGGTTTTTTTAACATTTCAGACCTAAAGAAAGACCTGCAATAGGCAGATTTAACTCTTATTACATAATGCATGTTAAACAAAGCTATTCTTTCATCAATGTAGCTGAACCTAACCATTATATTCTATTGTCAGTGACAAAAATACTGTAAAATAGTTAAATGTGACGTGCATAGGTTGAACCTCTTGTACACTTATCTTTCAAGAGAGAGATAGAGCCGGGGGGTCAACTCCATTGACACAAACCAGGTTATTTCGGGACCAACACATGGCTCAATTTTATTTCAACGATTCGCTTGCTGGTAGAGGTCTTTTACTCTTTAGAGAGAACCAGGAGAAAAACCATGAGGTTGGACAGGAGACCCTACTCCTAGTCACATACAACCGGGGAATGGAAACCACACAAGTTGACGCAAGGACAGACCTTATGATACAGCGTGCAAGTGCTAACCATTTGGCCATCCAATTCCTCTCGCTACTATAAGTAATGTGGAAAGTGATGTAATATAATGTATAGGCATACCTGATGAGTGTTTCAGGTGGGTTTTCAACTACCTCTTCGTATTCCTGTTCCGATCCCATATCAAAACTAACACTTTTACCTTCCGTTCGTCCATCATTCCGTGACGTCTGGCCGATAAAACTATCGTAACGATACTCCTGATAATCTGAGGTGTCAGATGTCGATCTCTCTAAACTCTGTGTTAACTCCATCGCTGAATCAGGACTTCGCTGTCCGTGTTCGATGGCCGCCTATAGAGAAAGATAATATTACGAATAACAAATAGTTCATTGAGCGACCAGAATTAATACTTTCTCTTCCTGACATAAACTAGGTCATTTTGGGACTAACATATGGTTCAATTTTATTTCAACAATTCCCTTGTGCGTAGGGGTCTTTAGCAGTGGGCAGGAAACCCTACTCCTTTGACTTAATACTTAGAGAGATAAATCGCACTCCTTCCCAGAGATAAATCTAGGGAAAACATACATATTACACCTCACTTGATACCATTTAAAAGTACATACTGTGTATTTATAAATCATTTCTGTAAAGCTTTAAGAATTAAATAAATATCTAAAAAAATAAATAAATAAAAATATGGAGTTATTTTACCTGGAAACTAAGACTTCTGTCCCTGGCGATGGGTTGAAGATTATCTTCGTTCAATTCTGCCGACTGATTTTCAATAGCCAGAGTATAACTAGATCGTCTAAATGCCGATGGCGAATCAACGTTAAGTTCATCCATAACAAATCTTTCCATTGGTTGGATTTCATGTGGATATGTCTGCATATTGGATATTTCCGTATCAGATCGAGTTGACGTATCGTCATTTTTGTAACGGGACGAATGACGGATAAAACTTCGTCTTTTGATTTGCCCGTGAATACTGCGAGTTCGTCTGGGACTGACATCAACACCACTTGTACTGGAACTACTTGAAGTGTTGAGATTGGGATGAGATATTCGCGAAGTGTTCAGATTGCTTGTTGATGCCACGTAACGGTTTGCCTCTCCTCCTCCTCCAACATTCTGATGTAAAGATGGACAGGAAGTGTTACTGGACAAGGCGACATGTTTCATACACGCTTCACAGTTTATTCGTTGTAATGAGGCAGCATCGAAGGAAGAGAAAGTTGGAGGGCGGATTCCGGATTTCACGACATTTCCGTTGAAGAAGTCGATAGTTAAAGCATCTGAAATCATCAAATAATAAAAATTAGAGAAAACTGTCAAAATTTCAGATGAGGTTGTGCATTGAGGAACACCCTTAAATTCTATTGAAGGATTTGAAAATCAGGGGAGACTACTACAGAATGCTTTCAAATCTTCCGACAGATTCTCATGTTGTCTTACTAATTGAAATATGAGTGAACCAGGTCATTTCGGGACTAACAATATTATTTTAATTCAGGGGTGTTTAATATCTTATAATTACAGAACATGCATCAATTCAAAGTGCTATAAGGGGGTGGGGGGTGGATGGTCATCGAGTCAACTGCCGTGGTTTTGATACCACAGTTGTACGTGACAAGGAGTAGGGTCGTCTGTCCAACCTTGTGGGTTTTCTCCAGGTCCTCCAGTTTCCTCCCACTGCTAAAGACCTTACGTGCAAAAGAATCATTGAAATAAAATTAAACCATGTTAGTCCCAAAATGACCTAGTTTGTGTCAAGTGGACGTTAAACCCCATTTCTCTCTTTCTCCAATGCTATACAAATGGTCTTCGGTTTTTTGGTCCCATCCAAATGAATAGACAATGCTCCATTGCCAGGCCCTCCTCACAAAGGGAAACCATGCAGAGAAATTCTGGTAAACTTTCTCTGTGCAAAATGTGAGAACTATGAATTTAAAAGCTACCAACTAATGGTGATCTTTCTCGACATAAACAGGGCTGCTGACATCCAGTATCCCAGCACAATTTGCGATACACAATTTGTCTAATGTTTATGATTCACAGTAACTAAGTGTAAAACCTACCCACTAACGGTGAACTGGGTGAATCTTGAAGTTGATAACAAACAGTATCGCCACCATCTTGATGAACATGATTCAAGGGTAGCTGGAGTTGTTTCCCTTTCTGAAAATACAAATAAAACAACAATGATGTTTAATCGTTGGGTTAGAATGTTTCAAGTCACAGAATCATAATCGGGGGCTACTTAATTCTGAGACCTTTTGTTACAGTTATGTCAGTCTCAATAACTGAGGTAATGTGAAATGAAACAGAGATTACATCCTACTGTTGTGGGAATCGTCAACACGTGCGCGCTGTATCATAAGATCTGTCACTGGTGTGGTGTGGTTTAGATTCCCTGGTTGTACGTGACAAGGGGTAGGGTCACCTGTCCAACCTCGTGGGTTTTCCCTGGGTGCTCCAATTTCCTCCCCCACTGCTAAAGACCCCTGCACCCAAGCGAATCATGAAATAAAACTGAGCCATGTTAGTCCCAAAATGACCGAGTTGTGCTTCGACTGGGTAAATGAAGATGGGCATACTCCATACAGTGTGCCATGAGGTCTACTCTTGTATCGGATTTCAGATGCCAAGGGTTCCATTATGTGCACACCAATTTGTGCACACGACCTTGTTTGTTTTTTTTTTGTTCCATGCAAACTTCAACATGACTCTTGCTGATAACCAGCTTTGATAGTTTTCTTACTGGGTTGTCATGATGGACACAGTTGGCTTTTATGTAATCTATTTCTCCGTTGAAATAAGATAGTTTTAAAATTGAATCAAGATGGATGGACGACAAGAGAAGATCAATCAATATATTAATGTTTACCAGAACACCCAAAGCTGTCTGTCGTTTATTCAATCTGTCCTTTAAATTCTCGATTTCTTTCGTTATATGATCCTTTAAACAATCTGTTGACGCAGAAACCGGACTGTCTCTCTAAAAATATGAAACAAAACATTAGGAATGAGCAACTGTCACTCTAAAAATATAAAACAAAACATTAGGAATGAGCGAGTGTCTCGCTAAAAAATATAAAATAAAACAATGGAATGAAGGACTGTCTCTTTTAAAATATAAAAGAGATAGAGAGAGAGAGAGAGAGAGAGAAAGAGAGAGAAAGAGAGAGAGAGAGAGAGAGAAATGGGGTTTAAATTCCACTGGACACAAACTAGGTCATTTCGGGACTAACATATGGTTTCAATTTTATTTCAATAATTCCCTTGCAGGTAGGGGTCTTTATAGCATTGGGAGGAAACCAGAGTGCCCAGAGGAAACCCACGAGGTTGAGAAGGCGCCCCTATCTCCATGCCACATACGCTCACACCAGGGATCGAAACCACAGCCGCATTCCAGAGGTGACCTGCCAGCTAGAGGTTGAAGTGCGGCACTCTAGACCACAAGGCCATCCCAACCCCCAAAATATAAAATAAAATATTAAGAATCAGATAGAACCGTACGGAATGAGGATCTGTCTCTCGCAAAAATATAAAAACAAAAACAATGGCTGTGAATTGAATGTACATGTAACGGTATGGTGTTTAACATCCATCTTGAATGAAATCTAACAGAATGGAATATAACGGACCGGGGTTAAACATCAATCATGAATGTAATATAACGGAATCGGGATCAATATTCTTCATTTTGAAACTAACATATGGTTAAATGTGTAATGTTAGCTAGAAGAATTTTGTCCAGACAGTGGCATGTTCACCAGACATGATTTCCATAGTTCTTTTCCATGCACTTAAATATGTTCACGGAATGATAACATTTTTTGCACCTTCTGAACTACATGGCATTTTCCCTGGAAGCTCTGTTAGTGACCTTGGTTCTGCGTCGCCCACGCCGGCAAAATCCGATTGTTAATGCTATAAATGATGATGCTTGAAAGGGAATTATTTTAGGAAGACTATTTTTGTGTTTGTGGGACAAATCAATCAATCACAGTTAAGATGAAAATTTAAGAGCTGGTTTCAAAGATAATTGGATTTTTTTTATACCAGTGAAAATAAACGATCGATCGATATTTCAATTCTGTTGATAAAAGGTTAAAGAGACATGAGTGGTTCGGAGGATATCATCATACAGAGTTTATCCAATCCCTAATAGGGACCACAGTGGTTTGGCAGATATCATCATATAGAGGTTATCCAATCTCTAATAGTGGTTCAATGGTTCAGAATCCTCATACAGAGTTTATCCAATTTCTAATAGGGACCACAGTAGCTCAGGATCATCATATAGCGTTTATCCAATCCCTAATAGGAACCACAGTGACCCAGGAAATAAGGCACTGGCTCAATAACAAACATGGAGGGTTCTTTGATTTACAAAGAGAGAGAGAGAGAGAGAGAACAGACTAAGTCATTTTGGGAATAACATATGGTCCAATTTTATTGCAATAATTCGCTTGCAGTGAGAGGAAACCATAGAATCCAGAGACAACTCTATTCCTTCTCTCACATAAAGCCGGGGTCGGAATCAAAATCACGCCAGTTGACTCAACTGCCAAGGGATCTTTTATGTGCGTGCCAATGTATACATAGGATCTGAGCGTCGGGCTGCCGTCTTTAAACCCAATACCACCATCTTTAAACTTAAGACCACCATCTTTAAACTTAAGATTTGTCAGTTGAGTGGAAATCTGCATCATTGCGTTACACTTCAGTACAAAGCAAAATTAATTTGAACAAATATAACATACCGGATCATCCAGACCTTCTGTCTCTATTTCTTTCTGTACTAGTCTCCATATTTCTCTTAATTCCAACTGTCTGGTTAATCTTGACTTGGATAAAGTTTCCTAGTATGAATATAATCATATCATGTCAATAATTTGATGGAGAAACTAATATCAAAATGAGGGTTGAGAGACATGGAGAAGGGAATGGGGAGAGAGGGGGAAGGGAATGGGGAGAGAGGGAGAAGGGAAAGGGGAGGGAGGAAGAAGGGAAGGGGGAGAAAGCTCACAAACTAAGTCAATTTGTGACAAACACGGTTCAATTTTATTTCAATAATTTGCTTGCATGTGGTCAGTTGGGGTAACTCTGAGAAAACCCACAAAGTTGAACAGGTAAACCTGCACCTTGTCACATACAGGAAATAGACTCAATAACAGACGTTCTGATTTAACGCATATCCATTAAACCAGACGGCCACCCATTCGACCACCTATTCCCTGTTTCCAGTATCAAATTCATGCAGACAGAATACATGAAAATGGACCCTCTGTCTGGTAAAGTTTGATTAAATTCACTCAAGATTTATATAAGATTTATACAATGAAGCGTGGTTTACATTTTGCTCGAGGCTTGATTAATTCAATATTTAGCTATATTAGGAAAACTGACGTCTGCTTGCACTCCATTACCAGCAAGGGAGAGAATTATTCTGGTCAACAATCGACCGAAATCGTAAAACTGTTTTATTGAATTTCTCTCTCTCTCTGCATATTGCCACATCCCCCAGAAATCAGGGTCACTCAGTTTCAAATTACATCAAATGTTTGATTTACTCCTTCGAGCCAATTCTCAGATTGTTTATCGTCTGTTCCTGTCTAAATATTAGTCTTATTATCATGACCTGGGTAATCCCATCTACTGATCGATTTGTTAAGCAACTGATATCCAGTCACAATGTTTAAAGAGGAATTTGAACAGATTATGAGAAAGGACTTGTAATTGAAAGTTTTTTCTTCGAACACATTAAATATACCAGCGGTTGCCATGCAAGATACGCCCACAAAAATTGTGACCTGTAGAGTGTCCCAAAACAAATTGCAAATGGATGTCCTGAAGGGCCTGGGCGACAACATTATCCACAAGAAAATGTTGGGGTATTAAAATATTATTTTACCTCAATATCCGTGCATCTTTTTTTCTCTCTTTCTCGTGCGATTTCTGATTGGTGAAGATCTCCTCGCAATTCACTTGTCTTGACTGAAAGAAATAAAGGCGGGACTTGTCACACTCCGTGATACATCCACCCCACTATCAACAAACTCAGCCATGAGAGGCCTAATATCAGAGAACGCTAAATCGGAGACGGTCCTACGCATTCTATGACGTCACATGTGGATTGTGGGTTAGGCTAAGGGTTAGGCTTGGTCCAGAGTTAGGGTTAGGGCTAGCCGTGTTTACATCTCCAGACTTTGACGAAATCTACAGGTCCCAGCCCTTACCCTAACCAACAATCTATATATGACGTCATATGTGCTAAAATGCGTTGGACCGTAGCCGATCTAGCGTTCTCCCCTGATATCAGGGTCAACAGATCTTGCTGGTCAAATTCTGAACATTTTCTTTAAAGAAAATCTATAATGAATTGCATTGCATTAACTAGCTCTAACAATGAAATGCAATGACATGAACAACTGGGGAATCAAAACCACGCCAGTTGAAACAAACTAGGTCATTTTGGGACTAACATATGGTTCAATTTCATTTCAATAATTTGCTTGCATGGCACGTTGGAGTCTTTGACAGTGGGAGAAAAACGGAGGACCCGGCGAAAACCTGAGGTTGGACAGGCGATCCTATTCCTTGTAATTTACAACCGGGAAAACGAAACAACAACTCAATGACAGATGTTATGATACTGTGTACACGCGAACCCTTCGGCCATCCTCCCCCTGATGAATGAAGTACGAACAGGTGACGACCATCGATACTTCCTCATCAATTGTGAGCATATAAATCTTTACCCCCGTATAATATCTTCCGTGAGCTGATATCTTCAGCACTGATATCTTTGATTGAGCACCAAATGAAATGAAATAGGGTTTAATCTCTTACTCTTGTGCACCTAACCCTTGCTATGACTGAGCACCACATAATTTCTATGAGTTGATACCTTCAGTAATTTATTTTGACTGAGCATATAAAAACATCAAACTATCTCTACATGGCACTACATGCTGGCTGATAGTCACTATATAAAATTACATGATATAATATCTTTACATCATAATTTAATTGATATCAAACTATATAAACAACTTACTTTCTGCTTTATGACATTTTTCAGCTAAATCTAAATTAGACCTGGAATAAATCACAATAATCAATAATAACAGTGTTAAAGTCTATTAAAGGCCCTCCACAATAATCAACAAAGTTTGTTGATGCAATCTGGCCTCGAGTTCACAAAGCATTCTCACACTTAAGTTGAGAATTTACTCAACTTTCAATCACTGTTGATGAGAAATATTTGACCCAGAAATACAAAACTTCGCACATAGTTTCTTATTGATGTATTTGATACATTAAAACAACAAACATTTTATATGGGGCTATATTTTAGTTAAAATAAAGCGAACAATTTTGAGTAAATTCTTAACTTAAGTCTGAGAATGATTTGTGAACTCGGGCCCTGATTAATACAAAGATCCAATTTCGTTCTGTTTTTTTTTATGGTTCAAAACTAGGATCTGGAAGAGTTATTATATTGAAACCCATGTTCTGGATGATGTGAGGGATTAGCCAATGAAACGGTCTGATGGCATCACCACGTAGAAATGAGTATTTTATGAACCAAACTGAATCATTAATCATTTAGGGGCTGATATCCATTAAAGCAATTCAACTTTCAATTAAAGTGGCATATTAGGTTAAGATTAGATAGAGCTGACAGTTCTCGCTATAATAGTTCAAAAATCAATAATGCTGAAAATTTCAGTTAAATTGTTTCATTCTGAACCAGGATATTAGTGATTCAATTTTAGGCCTGGCCTTGATCGTCATTACTATGACCAGGTAGTATTTAACACAACTATTCACCCAATATCTAGCTGGTAGACTTACTCCATAAATGGTCACCCAAGATGGATTATCTAAAGTAAATAAACAATGGTCAGCTATGACAGATATAATAGAGAAAGAGAGAGAGAAATGGGTTATTTCGGGACATATGGTTTAATTTTATTCCAATTAATTGCTTGCGCGTAGGGGTCTTTAGCAGTGGGAGGAAACCAGAGGACCTGGATAAAACCCACGAAGTTGGACAGACAACTCTACTCCTTGTCATGTACAACCAGGGATTCGAAACCACGCCAGTTGACTTAACAGCAGGGCGTATGATACAGCACAAGCGTGCTAACAATTCAGCCATCCAACCCTCCAAAGATAATAGACAACATTAGTAATGAGAAAAGCTATCTATAATCGTAAGTCAACTTAGTAAATGAATGAATTGATATCAATTAAATACTACCCCTTAAAAACTCAAGATTATTAAGTTTAAAATATATCTATACTATGTATTGTTATATACAGTGTGCTACGAAGGAAATTATGCCCTCACAGTGGTCCCCACACAAAGAATCAATTAATTACACACACAGTTATTGTTTGTCATATTGGTCATTTAAGACTAAATTCTAAATTCACTACAATTGAATATTCATCTGGCTCTGTGTTAATAGTGTGTACCACCGAACTGTGTGTTAATAGTGTTCACCAACGATCTGTGCCTCTACATGATGTTAAATACGAAGAGGAAATCAAAGATTCCATCACACATCACTAACAGGAAAACAGTGATTATGTCAGATAAACTACCCGAGCTACAGATCAATAAATCGACCCACGTTCAACCACTGTCGTTTAATTCGTAGTTGTACCTCGAGGCTCATTACGTAACCTGTTAACACATCAACTATAACTTCTTGCACCCAAAATAAATTTGTTCACCAGAGTTAATCAAGTTTGAGTTCAATAAATGACTTGGGAGCTAAATAAATCTTATTAAGGTTCCGTATGGAGAAGAGAAGAGAATAAAGGGAATGAAATGGAGTTTAATGTCCCACTGTTCTGCTTCCAACTGGATTAATGAAGACAGGCATACACCTTCTGTGTGCTATGAGCAAAATTTTGCCGGACAGCAGAGCGGCGCTACAGTCTACTCTTATATCAAATTCCAACTGCCAAGGGATCTTTAACATGCATGCCAATGTGTACATGGGACCTCCGCTTTTCATTCCATCCGAACGACTAGACAGCTGTGCTCAAATACAGAACATCCTGTTGACATAAAAAAATGTCATATTGCAGTAAATCGTTTGCATGTAGGAATCTTTAGCTATGGGAGGACCCAGAGAAAACCCACGAGGTTAGATGGGCGACCCTACTCCTGGTCACGTACAAATTTGGAATCAAAACCACGCCACTTGAATCAATCACAGACCTTAAAATACAACGCGCACATGTTAACCATTCAGCCACCAACCCCCTCGGCCAAAATTTTGAGGGAGGGAGAGAAAAACAAGAGAAATGGGGTTTAACTTTGAGTCAACACAAACTTAGTCATTTCAGGACTAACATATGGTTCAATTTAAATTTGCTTGTGCATAGGGATCATTAGCAGTGGGACCAAGCCGGAGGACCCGGCGAAAACCCATGCGGCCGGACAGATGGGTCTCGACTCTACTCCTTGTCACGTATGAATAAGTGTGGAATCGAAACAAACACCATTTTTCTCAACGACGGACCTAACGAAGCAAGATAGACTTCTAGATTTACGAAGTATATAGGAGCTTATTTCAATACTCCTTCAGTAACCTTGTTCAAAAAGAGATAAAACAATCCATTTTGTTGCTATTTCGCTATTCCTCCATTCAAATTTGTAAACAAAAGTGGGTTTAACATCCTACTGCTCCCATTAATATTATTCAACGGGAGAGAATGCAAACAATTTAACTGATATTCGTATTCCAACCAGAGAAATAAACAATGCAATGCAAGTACTTACTTAAAGGTTTTATCCCACTGGATCGAATAATTTAACTGATATTCAGGCCTCGAGTACACAAAGCATTCTCAGACTTGAGTTGAGAATTTACTCAACTTTCAATTACTGTTTATGAGAAACATTTTTGACTCGGAAACACAAAACTGCGCACATAGTTTCTTATCGATGTATTTTATACATTAAAACACCAAAGGTTTTATATGGGGCTATATTTTAGTTAGAATAAAGCGAACAATTTTGAGTAAATTTTTAACTTGAGTCTAATGGAGCTTTGTGAACTCTGGGCCAGAATTCCAATTAAAAATCTATTCTTCAAAAACTAAATATAAACGATGCTAGTGTTGACTTAAAGGTTTTATTCTACAGCATCGATTAATCTAACAAAATGAAGAAGAGCTCTATATTCATTTTGTTCACATTTTTAATACATTTTCTCAAGTATAAAAATCTTATCTACAGCCCCGAGAGCAACAGAGTTTTAACATTTCAAGATATTCCACAGAGTTATAATCATATCAGCAGGAAGATTTCCAGAGGCAAAAAAAAAATGCAATCTGTACAATATTATTAATATCTTTTTTAGCCATGTAAAATCTTCTACAGAAGTAATAGAAGTATACTTGACATTTTCATCAGTAATCTCTCACAAGTTGTTAAAACTCATAGCTGTGGGACGTCGGCATTTTTGTCAAAATGGAAGTTTGATATAATAGCGTGTCCCAAAGCAGCAACCAATCAAATTGCTTATTTCTGCTTACCCTAAGCAGAAAATTCTTATCTACGAACTCTATCAAGGCATCGACCTAATAAACACCTACTACAAGTGTGAACATTCAAACTCAATTAGAATGAGAGTTATTATTTTCCAATGTCCTGACCTTCGAACTCCATCAAGGTATTGACCTAATAAACGACTGCACCAACATTTTAACTCAATTGAAGGAGAGTTTTGTGTCCCAAAAAGTTTGACGGACGGAGGAAACCATTTTAATAGTCCCCTGCTTTCTTCGAAAGGCGGGGAGCAAAAAGTTTAATAATATGCGGGTGTATAAAAACATGAATAGAGTGAGAGGGAGAGAAAAATGGGGTTTAACACCCACTCTGTACAAGACTAGAGCCACTGCGGTTCCTATTATCAATAGCATCCATATGAAATACCAATATTATTCAGCTAGGTGTGAAAGTATTTATGTCTAAGATGTCTGTTCCGTTTGATTTGATACGATTCACAACCCACCAGACTAATTTGAGAAAGTCAAACATCTAAATTTAGATTAATCTCCTAGATTCTAGCCATTTATCTTTATATGGAAGTAATTCACGCCACTTACCAAGACAACTTACTCTGAACATGTAGAGTTCGTTTTGAAGCACATTTTCCCATTTCTGGCACAAATCCAAAATAACGATTTTCCAGTTTCTGAGGTTTTTTCTGAATTTAATTTATAAAGTCTGTCTTATATTCCCATGGTTAGATGTTTTTGATTTTTTCATTTTTACTTCGAAATTTAGGTTTTGAATGCACAAATTTTCCATTTTTATTTAATTTTCTCTGTGCTGCCAATCTCATGTTCAGCTCTGTTAAGTCTTTTTTGTATTTTAGATAAATCCTCTTCTGAAATGTTTATCAGTTTGCACATTTTCCATATTTGTTTATTTTTTTTCCTGTCCGTTCAGCACACTGTATTATAAGCATTTGAATCAAAAATTTTATTATCTTATGCACAAATCTTCTTACATAATTTCGGTGCACATACTTTGTTTCTTTTTATGTCTGTGCTACACAACACAGGATACGTGTTTTAGTTTTCTGTCTTTGCTACACAACACAGGAGACATGTTTTAGTTTTCTATCTGTGCTACACAACACGACATGAGTTTTATTCTTTGCTTGGGTTGCTTGTTTTTTTGTCTGATACACAAATGATTTCCGTTCGCACATTTTGTTTTATTTTTTTCTGTGTTGCACCGTGCATGGGACATGTTTTACTACATAATCTTCTACCGCAGCTGGGTAAAGAAATGTATATGGATCGTTCCGCTTCAAATCACCTAATAAAGTTAATCGAAACCACCTGTCAATTTGGCTTACATGCTTATAATCTGAATTTGGATGAAATCGCCAATATTGATGTGCCCAATTTCAGTAACTGTTAGAACTTAGCTAAAGTTTAGTTTATCAGCTTGATCACCCAAAAAAACTAAATTTCAGCAAAATAAGCATAAAAACTAATTTTCAGCAAAATCGGTTTACTTTTCCCGTATTTTGGGGGTGGTTTTGAAATGGAACGACCCATATCTTAGGATCCAATTCAAGAAATAACTAAAATTCACACAATCCAATATAAACTCTTGGATTCCACACATATTTCAAGCTATCTATTCCCTTCACTGTTTGTCAATCTCACTTTACATTTAAAATTTGATAGACTTCATCACATCATTAGGAGAACAAATCATAACGAGAAAACAAATCTAATTAATTCCGAAAATTGATAATTAATTCCATAAGTTGTCAATTAATTCCATAAGTTGTCAATTAATTCCATAACTTGTCAATTAATTCTATAAGTTCTCTATTAATTCCAAAGCTGGCCTACCTATATCGTTGCATTCGTATACCACGGTTTTCTGAACTCCTAAAAGTCTTACAATGCCTATGACTTATACAGATGTTAATACAGCTATATCACAGAGATGGATAACCAGATCTGTCTCAAATTATACACACAATCTAAATCAAACACCCCTGATATCAATCCATAATCAATCAAACAAAAATATTTTTAACCAACCAGAGAAGATCTCCAATGTTCTAATATCTCTTTAGCAGCAGATCAAAATCCAAGATTTTCCTGAGAATACTGTCGACACAACATTCTGATCCATAATCCATATACCCTGTACTAAAAGCCATAATCCAAATACCCTAATCGAAATCCCCAAAATACTTCATGAAAATTATACTATGGTACAAATTATGGTACAAAAAGTCACAATCCATACAAAAACACTTCATGAAAATCATACTAGTCAATTCATGATACATCTAGATTCAACCCAAACCAAATATATCCGTTATTAATAACAATTCCTGGAATATCTTAATTCAACGTAAACAAACTTGATAATAACATTTCATGACTGAATCCCGATTATATCCAGATCATGTGATCACCAACACTACTGCTGGTCGAAACACACTATAAAACACCCGTAGGGAAATACACAATGATTTAACGTCATGAAAAGGTGTTTAAACGGTGAAAAATTTTGCGAGCTGTGGTTGTGAGAGACAGGCTGATAAATTGATCATTTCACCAAGTCAAGCAGTCAACATATATTTAGATAAAATACCCTGACTCAGGACACTGTACTCGTACATGAAGAAAATTCAACAAAATTATTAAATGCATGACACACATGATTACAGCCAGTTTATCAGATCCTGATAGATTTGAATATTTCAACGGAATATAATTATAAGTGGTTCTGTATTTAAATAATCAATCAGATGCTATATATGGACATACAGCTATAGTATAATACCCTGCCCTGAACAATAATAATCAATTAGATGCCATATATAGACATACAGCTATAGAATACCCCCCCCCCCCTCACACACACACTCGAAACATTAATAAACATGTTTCATCTGCATACTAACAATGTATGAAGGGGTTTAACGTCCACTCGACACAAACTAGGTCATTTCGGGACTAACATATGGCTCAATTTTATTTCGATAATTCGCTTGCGCACAGGGTTCTTTAGCAGTGGCAGAAAACCGGAGAACCGGGAGAAAACCCACGAGGTTTGACAAACGACCCTACTCTTTGTCACAAATCAAAACCACGCCAGTTGACTCAATGACAAACATAATGATACAGCGCACACACGCTAACATAGAACCCTAAGGTTATTATTCTTATCATAAATGTTTATATGTCTGGATGCTACAAGGATTCTTTATTTCTATTTTTAAACAATAAATCAGGCACCAATTTTATAAGATAATCAAATTACACAGACATTAGCAAACCTGTCTACTTTGATAAACAAGCCATCAATTTATTCCTCGTCACAATTCCACGAGGCTTTGACTTAATTCGATCAATGTAGGTGCATACCAGACGATTATAACGAGAATTTACAACAGTAAAATAACTACAAAATTTGAACTTAAAATTTCTGTAAAAATATAAGCTATGTTGGCTGCTTTAAAACAATACTTTATAAAAATATATCCAAAGCGAAAACTTGGTTATTTAGTCACTGTCATTAAAGGGACAATAACACTCTTACTGGCTTGGCAGCTCTAGAAAATAAATAAGTCTTATTCTAAGTACCAGATGTTTATGTGTCCTACCTGTTGTGTAAATTATCCATTACATCATATTTTATTTGTCCAGAGGGTTCGAAAATATTTTAAAATCCAAGTCACATTTGAAAAGGTTTACGTTAACCTTTTCAAATCATGTAGTTGATTTTTCCAATTTTTTAAATTAGGTGTGTTACGATGAAATTTGTATCATCAATTTATTAGAATATTGTAAAATAATACAATTTGTTGACCAGAATAAAGATTGGGACATATTATTCAATTACAACAAGAGTGTTATTGGGGCTTTAACACTCCAAAGTGAGAATATTTTCTAGCACCTAGTGCATTCCCTAGTGAATTGAATAGTTGCGTGATACATGTGTGATCGTTATTTCTGGTTATGTTTAAATCACATCATAGAAAAACTTGATTAATACAACATCTATTCTAGTTTTAACTTCTTTCACAATTAATTATATCATAGACTTGCTTATCTATTAAAACATCTTTCACAATTAATAAATTATATCATAGACTTGCTTATCTATTAAAACATCTTTCACAATTAATAAATTATATCATAGACTTGCTTATATCTATTAAAACATCTATTAAGGTTTTAACTAAATTAGAGAGAGTCCTCTTGACACAAACTAGGTCATCTTGGGACTTTATTTCACTACTCTGCTTTGGCGTAAGGATCTTTAGCAATGAGAGGAAATGGGAGGACCCAGAGAAAACCCACGAGGTTAGACAGGCGATCCTATCCTACTCCTTGTCACATACAACCAGGGAATCGAAACCATGCCAGTTGACTCAATGACAGACCTTATGATACAAAATAAATAAAATGAAATGAAATGGAGTTTAACGTCCTACTGTTCTGCTCCTAACCTGGGCTAATGAAGGCAGGCACACACCATACAATGTGCTAAGAGGGAAAAATTGCCCAGGCAGCAGCACTACAGCCTACTCTTATATCAATTTCCAACTGCCAAGGCATCTTTTAGGTGCATGCCAATGTGTGTACACGGGACCTTGGTTTTCCGTCCCATCCAAATAACTAGACACCTGTCCCTGTCAGCCGCTCAACCGTATGATACAGTGGGCACCTGCTAACCATTTGACCATCTAAGACCCCTAGTAATAGAGAAACGTGGTTTATTACGTACCGGTTAATACAAGTTACCACGGTTATCGGTAAATACAAGTTACCCTGGTTATCCTCTTATTGTTATCACCCATAATGCATGACATTGAGTCAACTTCGAAAAAAACTTATCCTATTTTCATATACCACAACATGCATCCAAATCGAAATGCTTAGTTAAAATTGATATCTTTAGAAATGACTGATTGATTGATTTCATATATTTTCATTCCCCCCAAACAAGAAACTGTCTTGTGAAAATTGATGTCTTTGGAAATTATCTCTTTGGTCTATAATGCACAAAGTATTCATACATCTTAACATGGATTGAACCGGGAATTATCGGAGAAATAATATCATTATTCAACACACTTGAATCAAGAAACTTCACTCAATATCCAAACTCTGTAGAGAAATAGATTCCATATTTATCACATGGTCTTCATGTCGAAAACTTCTTACACATACAGGAAGTATTTATAACGCTAGAATTCTAATTCTAAACTAAAAATAGTCACGATTCTGTCACAGCAAGCACTTGCATCAAACTCTTCTGCATCATAAATAAACCGTTGTTTTCTCTCCGTCTGGAACATTTCTCGTTCGTTCATCTTATAAACGTCCTGTATATCGGTCTCAAAACGGAAAGAAAGTTATGATAGAAGAATTACTCTGGACCTGATCTCTCTCTCTCTAGCATGGATCAGTTTATTGATTTCCTTGATAAATTCACAAAATAGAGAGCACGAAAAATTTACTGACTATATAGCATTGTCGATATTTGTCCGTAAAGATAAAATTGTTGTGCTTGATTTATTGACAAGGGGGGTTGTAACGCCCGACATTATTGGTTGAGGAATTTGTCGGTTATTTTATTATACGGCAAGTAAAGTGGTCCAATTACAGATGTATGACTTGAGGCGGGATGAATTAGTAAATGGGTGGTTTGTTGTAAATAAATATCTATTTAATTAAAGATTGTATTGACAGAGAAGTGGCTAATGGGCTCAAAGACTGTATTGAGAGTAAAGTGGCTATTGACAGTAAAACACAGTATTGACAGTAAAGTGGCTATTAGGCTTAAAGCCCCAATAACACTCTTGTTGTATCTGAATACTATGTCCCAATCTTCATTCTGGTCAACAAATCGTATTATTTTAGAATATTCCAATTAAATGATGATATAAATTTCATCTTAACACACCTAATTTAAAAAATTGGAAAAATTCAACCAATTGATTTGAAAAGTTTAACATAAACCTTTTCAAACGTGACTTGGATTTTAAAATATTTTCAAACCCTCTGGACAAGTAAAATAGGTTGTAATGGATAATTTACACAACAGTACAGGCAGGACACTTAAAGATCTAGTACTTAGAATAAGGGTATTATTTATTTTCTGGAGCTACCAAGCCAGCAAGAATGTTATTGTTATTGTCCCTTTAAAGCTGGATTAGGATGGAATCCTGAACACTTTGCTTAACAGTGCTACTCACTAGTAGGAAAAGTTACTCATGATGAGCATCAGACGGGTCTCTATTACCAAACCAGTCTCATATTGCACATAGTCATGGATATAGTTATAACTAAACAAGAACATTTGATCCTTAATACATATCTTAAATTTCATCTCAATGGGTAAAAAGTAAAAAAAAAAAGTCTTCAACGGGGGCCCCAAAATTTTGTACATATTTTACATGGAAGTTTGGATGCACACCAAAACTGCAATCATCCAAGAGCCTTGCATACTTAAAACATATTTTACTTTTCATCAAAATCAGATAATAATTTGTACATATTTCACATTTTGTGTAAAAGGCATTGGGCATAACGCTGGCCAATGGATTGATGTACACCGAAATTGAACTCATCCAAGATATGTTGATCCTTAAAATATATTTAAGTTTCATCTAAATCAGACTTACTGTGGCCTTTAAAGTTCCAAAAACTTAGTATTTTATGCTTTAATAGGGGATCGAGAGGTCATTTTGACAGGAAGTTTCAATCAGATTTTTGCATACAACTGGTTTTTATAACGGTGATATATTTGAACGTTTCTTAAAATGAAGTAAAAATGTGACATGGATCCGGAAGCTAAAAACACGATATCGTACAATCATGGACCATAATCCATGAAGGCCTGGTCTGATACATGCCACTATCGAAAGGAACAATGATCTTTAGGATATAAACCTATATTTCATCTTTTGTCAAAATCAGATAAAAATTGTGACATGTAAAGTTGAACAGACCGACATGGGCGATGACAATAAAAGTCCACATGAAAATAATAGTGTATATAAATTTTATATTTCAGAGAGAGAGAGAGAGAGAGAGAGAGAGCGAGAGAGAGATGGGGTTTAAGTCCACTCGACAAAAACTAGGTCATTTCGGGACTAACATGGTTTAATTTTATTTCAATAATTCACTTGCGCGTAGGGTCTTTAGCAGTGAGCGGAAACCGGAGTGCCAGGAGGAAACCCACGAGGTTGAGAAGGCGCCCCTATCTCCATGCCACATACGCTCACATCGGGGATTGAAACCACAGCTGCAAGCCAGAGGTGACAGACCAGCTAGAGATGGAAGCGGCACTCTAGACCACTAGGACCACCCAGCCCCCAAACGTTAGATGTGCTGTACTGTTCAAATAATGAATCAATGAAAGGAAAAAATGCTTGGATAAAATAAATAGTTCATTACACAGATTAAAATTTAGATAGGAGGATAAACAGAGAGAGAGAAGAATGGGGTTTAATGTCCACTCAAAACAAACTAGGTCATTTTGGGACTAACATATGGTCTAATTTTATTTTCCCTTTTTTTCTTTTGGTAAACAATATTTCATTTCATTTGAAAATGGATTGGAGAATAGGCTGGACCTATGTTGACGCCTCAATTATATTTTAATAAGTAGCTTGCGCTTAAGGGTCTTCTTTAGCAGTGGGGGAAAACCAGAGGACCTGTAAAAAACACACGAGGTTCAACATAGATAGACAACCCGACTCCAGGGATTCGAAACCATGCCACTTGACTCAATGATAGACCTTATGATACAGCGCCCACGTGCTAACGATTCGGTCATCCAACCCTCCAGAGAATAAACAGGAGAAGTTGTTTAGTGATTGTGGTCCTAAGAAATTATACAACAAAAAACAACACTATTCATGCAGATATATCAATAAAATTTTCCAATAACTCTGAGAAAAATCAATTAGAGATCTACATCCTGTAACCGATTTATTTTGAAACTGTATACCTTTTGGTGACAGGAAATATAACACCTCAAAAAACCTTGAATTTCTTTAGTATTTCATTTAAGGGGTTAAAAGAAGAAAATAAAAAAAAAATCTCCGATTATTTTATTGGGGAATTGGGTCATATCTGTGAAAAATGAGAAAATTTATGAAATTTGATGCAGGTGTAAAATCTTACCTTTTAAGTTTTTCGTTCTGTTTCTCAAGATCATCTTTGACTAATTTTAGCGACTGTAGTTGCAGGCTAGTTGATTCTAATTCTTTTAGATTTTCACTTGACATCTTTTTAACTGATCGTATCTTCAAAATCAAAATATCATTATCAATTATTTTGTGAACATCTTGATGGATTAAAAGTTTTAATATTTCAGTAATCGGGGATAGAACTCTTCTTGATGGATTGGGTTTATGATAAATGGAGTAAATTTAAAAATACCACTCTTTGCGGTTAATTGGGTGAGCCAAAATTCCAGCAATTTAATAATGAATCGCAAATACTCTGAGTTGACGAAAGATTTTCAAAAACTTTGATATCAAATGGTGAAGAGACAGTCTTCATAGATTCCCTAAGAAATGTTTTCAGCAGCAAATTTAGAACTCATTGTTTCGAATTTCCATGGATGTTTTTTGTCGAGTAAAAAGAATATAAGTTTTGTAAACTTTAATGATCAGAATCTAACGGAGGGTTACGAAAGTTTTCTAACATCTGTCAAAGATGACAGTCTTCAACATGAGATTCCGTAATGAAACGAGTAGAGTTCTGCCTTTTACTCATTGTAATATCCATTTACACTAAATAGGAAATATTTTTAACTTACAAATACTTTTTGTAATACATAAAAAAATGTTTTAGAATTTAATTTGTAAGAGGAAAAAAAGTTCATGGGACTCACTAAGTCACATCAATGTCATCCTCATCAGTAAGGCTGTGCAAAAATATCTATATAATCGATAATCGGTAGAAGTTATTTAGCGATATGATAATCGATATTGAAATTCAAATATCGATTATCGGGATATTTACCTTCCGACGGCAAGTTACGGTCACTTTCACATGAGACTGAACTTGCCGTAGTCTGGCATGCAGACGAATGAACGAATACACGTCAACACAACAACTATTTTCCCCCTCTGCCTACAAACTGGCACATTTTACATATATTATTATTGTAAAAAAACTAAATTTTAAGATTAAATACATTATTTTAATATTTTCGTTGTTTTTTTTATTACTAGTTAACTCAAGTTAATCCTACATTTAGCAACTAATTATTTTACATTAATTGATTTTTTTACGTACATCGGCACAGTATTAGACTAGGAAAATAACACTACTGTAACTTGATCAACACAAATAACAGGTCGGTAAAGTTCGGTTTTTCCGGAAGAATGATAATCAATTATTATCGATAATCGCTGACAAATTCTTGCCGATAATCGATATTGAAATTTCATATCGATTCCCAGCCTTACTCATCAGTCAGTGACTGTAGTTGCTTAATAATATTATATGTCTTGATTGAAGAATGGCAGTGAAATTTCATCCGAAAGTCAATACATATACCATGAAATTAAAAATTTCACAGTTTTGTTTGTAAAAACATTTAAAAAATACATAAAATTGGAGACAATGTACAAAATTATTTTGCTGATATCAGAAAAATAAAATATGTCAAAAACTGACAAAATTAATGAAATGAATTATTATTTAAATCAATGGAAACTTTTTGATGTATTTCATATTTCTAAAAACTTTGTCAATATATTTTCTTTTATCGTTTTTGTTATTGCCGAAATCATCATCAAGACAGCCAAGAACTAAAACTGACTTGATTACATGAAGGACTATTCCTGGCCAATGTCTTCCCTGGTTATCAGACTAATTAACCAAGTCAATAAAAATATTCTGGTTACCTCTAATTCTACGTGTCTACGAAGTTTCCTTTCCTCCGTCAACGTATCTCGTAAAACAATCAGTCGATTATCGAAACTTGTGTCAATATCTTTCTCTGAATTTATCAGCGTGTCGACAGCTTGGTCATGCAATGTTCTTAATCTTTCATTCTCAGCTGAAATACAACAAAGTGGATATTTGATGAGTGGACTTCGACTTGGCAAAGTTGTCTTTATTGTGTCCCCAGCATCGACAGGACACCCCATCGAGACCAGTCAGTCTGTCGCAAATCTAACCCCTGTATATACCTGAATACTTCCTGGAATTAAATGTTGACACTTCGCACGCAGGGCTTGCCACGAGACGCAAGCAGTTGCTCGCGCTCGCGCTGTGCTCGCGTAAATCTACATTTACGCGAGCTGTTCGTTGCTCGCGCAAAATTTTAAGAAAAACCTGTAAAAATAATCAAAATATCGACAAGTTTATTGCCGAAACTAATCCAACAATGTCAATAACGTCATAAATTCGTCTGTCAAACTGAGATTCATCAAGCTGCACGCGGCATTTCGTCCTTAAATTTGATTGGCTAATGAAGTCATGTTACTAAAAATACACTTTATACCTGAACGTCATGACTGGTTTTCCCATGAACACTAGTAACAAACGCGTGATAATCGAGTCTAAAGTAGAGAACGTTTACATCCGGATGATTTGGCATTTCAGTTTCACGCTGGTACCTTTCACGCTAAATGAACACGTTTCAAACTTATATTTATCGGTATTTCTTATTTTATCAGAACTTCGGTTTTAATCCCATTGTGCAGTCGTATAATTTTCAATCTAAGCGTAATTATGGCCAAAGGAAACCTGATTGCCCTATCCACATTTATGTCATGGGGTGAAGAAATCCGTACGGAAATTGGTTATAAAAAAGAGTATCACTGTCAAACACAAAAAAAGCGATGGTCACACATGTTTACTGCAAACTCTGTGCCAGAAAGAGGAATTTTGTTGCTCAATCGTTTATTTTGTTGTTTTGTTATGCTAGTGCCAATTAATGATAGAATAACCGCCTTGTATAATTGTTAAGTTATTGCAAAACTGTTTATTTTGTTGTTTTGTTATACTACTAGTGCCAACTCATAGTACTATCACTATGTAAATAAAGAATTGAAAAAAAATATATATTACAGACTTTAAACAGCTTTGTCATTAGTTTTTTAACAAAAGTATCCAGGCAACAAATTGATTTTATATTGAAATAATGTTACAAAATGTGTGCTCACGCAAGCAACATTTTACGTGAGCAATTTTTATTGCTCGCCCTGCTCGCCCAAACCTAAATTTGCGAGAGCAGTCATCTGCTCGCCATCAATTTATTCGTGGCCAGCCCTGGCACGTGTCGCATATATTCATAAATCTGCAGTTCTAAAGGTGAAATGAAATGAAATAGGATCTAATGTCCTACAATTTGCTAAAGGTACCTCATCAAATGTTATTAAGAATCACTGTAATATTTTCATCTATATTTCATATCTTGTAAATATTTTGAAAGAGATACAGTTAATATTGCACATAATTTTTAATTTTACGGTCCATACACCCATTTTTGAGTCAAACTTCCTGTGTATCATTCATCCAGATTTTCCCGAGTTGGAATTCGATATAAGAGTAGGTCATAGTGCCGCTGCCTGGACAAAATTTTCCTCATGGCACCCTGTAAGGCGTACCCCTCTTCATTAGTCCAGTCGGAGCAGAACAGTAGAACGCTTAACCTCATTTCATTTCATGTTATTTCCTATATTAGATGGAATACAAGCAGTTCGTCTCTAGACCTGTATCTAGTTCGCCTTTGATCACCAGAGAACAGGACTGTAATCTACCTTACTCCAGTATCTGAATGGATGACCCATAACACTTGGATTCTAACAGAGCTTGTAGAATACAGTGGGTTGAAACAGATGATGACCAATCATAAAACATTAATTCTGACGGATTGTTTCTCGATTGGAATACAGCGGGATAAAACTGGGGCCGGTTTCACGAAATTTTAATTAAGTTAAAATCCAAATTTTAATAATTTGATTGGATAATATTAAATTGATTTTAATGCTTAGCCAATCAAAATTGAGGTATCTACTAAAATTTGGATTTTATCTTTAGTTAAGATTTCAAGAAACAGGACCCAGGTCATCAATTAAACTTAAAAGAGAAAATTTTAATTACTGACCTTTTAGTTTCTTGATGACTTCCATCACCTGGTTTCTGAAAGTGTAAATATTAATTGAAAATAATCAAAAAAACTTCTGAGAGACTTTCTTTCTAGTACCTTTTATTTCTGTGGTTTGAAATCAAGAATGCTAGACAACAGGTATCATCATACAGGTAACTAGACAACAGGTATCATACAGGTAACTAGACAACAGGTATCATAATAGTATCTAGACAACAAGTATCATACTGGTAACTAGACAACACAGGTATCATACAGGTAGCTAGACAATACAGGTATCATACAGGTAGCTAGACAACACAGGTATCATACAGGTAACTAGACAACAAGTATCATACAGGTAGCTAGACAACACAGGTATCATACAGGTAACTAGACAACAGGTATCATACTGGTAACTAGACAACACAGGTATCATACAGGTAACTAAGACAACAGGTATCATACAGGTAACTAGACAACAAGTATCATACAGGTAGCTAGACAACACAGGTATCATACAGGTAACTAGACAACAAGTATCATACAGGTAGCTAGACAACACAGGTATCATACAGGTAACTAGACAACCGGTATCATACAGGTAACTAGACAACAAGTATCATACAGGTAACTAGACAACACAGGTATCATACAGGTAACTAGACAACACAGGTATCATACAGGTAACTAGACAACAAGTATCGTACTGGTAACTAGACATCACAGGTATCATACAGGTAATCAAAATTATTGTTTAAAATATTATGCTTTTATTAAAACTACATTGATTATTTTTCAGTGCTCGACAGCAGGTGTTGCAAACCATCACATCCTCAATTTCATCTAACTTACCACAAGCGAGCCACAGTGACTCAGTGAATAAAGTGTTTGTTAACTAAGCATGACTTCCAGGATTTGATCCCCCAATGTTGGCCAAGAACGTTCCATTGGATTTCCCCTGTCAGTGCACAATTCTGGAGGTTGGGTAACTTGGCAAAAAAATAGGTTGCCAGGCAACGAAACATACGCCCACACAGCAGCCAAATCGTCCGGGCAGTCAACAAGAGTTGTTGCATTTTAAGTAATCATCAGAAAATCATAATTCAAACTCACCCATAACTACGGTGTAACTGTGATATAATCAATCGTTTTTTAAAATCAGATAATAATTGTGACCTCCAGAGGGACCACAAGCTAAAAAGGGTGATTTTTCGTACAATCCGGGGCCATGATCCAGAAAGTCAAGATCCGATATGGGCAAATATGCAATGGAACCAAGATCATTAGGTTATAAACATGTATTTCAAGTTTCATCAAAATCACTTCAAAATTGTGACCTCTATTGGGTCCACAACCTTGATATAACATATTTTTACACAATTCGCGTACAGACAGCGGCCATTTTATCCGTCAACTATGGTCCGATTTAAACGAAATTCAAATTCTCTCTTCATTACCATGAAACCGTGATATAATGAAACGTTTTTTTAAATCGGATAACAATTTTGACCTCCAGAGGGACCACAAGCTAAAAAGGGTGATTTTTCGGACAATCAGGGGCCATAATTCAATAAGTTACGATCCGATGGGCACAGATATCGAAAGGAACCAAGATCTTTGGGTTATAAACATACCTGTCAAGTTTCATCAAAATCGGTTCAAAATTGTGACCTCTATATGGTCCACAACCTTGATATAACATATTTTCTCACCATTCGCGTACAAACGGCGGCCATTTTGTATGTCAATTTTGGTCCGATTTTCATGAAATTCAAATTCAGCCTTCATAACCATGAAACGGTGATATAATCAAACGGTTTTTTAAATGGGATAACAATTTTGACCTCCAGAGGGACCACAAGCTAAAAAGGGCAATTTTTCTGACAATCAGGGGCCATAATTCAATAAGTTACGATCCGATGGGCGCAGATATCGAAAGGATCCAAGATCTTTGGGTTATAAACATACATGTCAAGTTTCATCAAAATCGGTTCAAAATTGTGACCTCTATAAGGTCCACAACCTTGATATAACATATTTTCACACCATTCGCGTACAAACGGCGGCCATTTTGGCCATCAATTTTGGTCCGATTTTCACGAAATTCGAACGCAACCTTCATAACCATGGGACGGTGGCATAATCAAACGTTTTTTTAAATCGGATAACAATTTTGACCTCCAGAGGGACCACAAGCTAAAAAGGGTGATATTTTGGACAATCAGGGGCCATAATTCAGGAAGTTACGATCCGATGGGCGCAAATATTGAAAGGAACCAAGACCTTTGGGTTATAAACATACATGTCAAGTTTCATAAAAATCGGTTCAAAATTGTGACCTCTATAGGGTCCACAACCTTAATATAACAAATTTTCACACTATTCGCGTACAAACGGCGGCCATTTTGTCTGTCAATTTTGGTCCGATTTTCACGAAATTCGAACTCAACCTCCTTAACCATGTAACGGTGATATAATCAAACGTTTTTTTAAATCGGATAACAATTTTGACCTCCAGAGGTACCACAAGCTAAAAAGGGTGATTTTTCGGACAATCAGGGGCCATAATTCAGGAAGTTACGATCCGATATGCGCAAATATCGAAAGGAACCAAGATCTTTGGGTTATAAACATGCATTTCAAGTTTCATCGAAATCGGTTCAAAATTGTGACCTCTATAGGGTCCACAACCTTAATATAACAAATTTTCACACTATTCGCGTACAAACGGCGGCCATTTTGTCTGTCAATTTTGGTCCGATTTTCACGAAATTCGAACTCAACCTCCATAACCATGTAACGGTGATATAATCAAACGGTTTTTTAAATCGGATAACAATTTTGACCTCCAGAGGTACCACAAGCTAAAAAGGGTGATTTTTCGGACAATCAGGGGCCATAATTCAGGAAGTTACGATCCGATATGCGCAAATATCGAAAGGAACCAAGATCTTTGGGTTATAAACATGCATTTCAAGTTTCATCGAAATCGGTTCAAAATTGTGACCTCTACACTGTTCACAAGCTAAAAACGTGATTTTTCGTACAATCAGGGGCCATAACCCATGAAGTTACAGTCCGATACATGCCAATATCGAAAGGAACCGAGATCTTAGGGTGATAAACCTATATTTTAAGTTTCATTGAAATCGGATATAAATTGTGACCTGTAGACTGTTCACAAACAATTGTGGACGGACGGACGGACGGACGGACGGACGGACGGACGGACGGACGGACGGACGGACGGACGGACGGACGGACGGACAGGGGCGACGACAATATACGTCCACATAAAAATGTGGGCGTATAAAAATAATCTAGTTGGTTGGACAGAACCAAAAACAAAGACCCACATTACTACATGTTGGTTTGCATGTACAAATGTACAAGACCCCTTGGTAATTGGACTTTGATCAAAAGTGTTAAAACGAACACGCCCATCCCCAAGAATGATAAATGAACACTCCCACCCGCTAAAAGTAAGACAACCTTTGTCGTACGATACCTTTTATCAGTTTTATTAAAGCTATCTGAATCTGTTGTCATGAAAGAGTTATTTCCCCTGTATCTATCTAACTCAGATGGTGTATTCAGTAAATCTTCCATCTCATGTAGAAAATCTTCTCTCTTCTCTTTACATCGAGAAATCTAAAAATACAAAAATATCCATTTCATTTCAATTCTGTCCATTTGCTGTACAGAAAGTTGAACAAGAGAGAGTGAGAGAGATATTGGGTTTCAAGTCCACTCAACAGAAACTCAGTCATATGGGGGTGGGGTGTTAGTATTGTTATATTGTGGTCTGAATCCTCTCATGTTTTGTAATAGAGTTATCTATATATTGTTGAAGGTGAAGGTTGTCTATAATAAATATGGCGGTCAAGATTGGTTGTTTTTAATATCTGAGTGGGAGTTTTCATGGTTGCAGAGCGTGGTTTTGAGAAAACATGCACTTAACTTATTGTAGTTGGCAGTAAAAGTGATAGTGCTTGTGTTGAGGTTATTTAATAGATGATAGAAGTGAACATTTAGTGAATTTTACGAAATATTCTAGAACTTTGTCAGCGGCGTTTTTGGCGGGAAAACGAAGAGACCAAGGCGATTATGGCGACAAATAATAGTGGAAATCAGCGTGGGAATGACTACAGAACGCCACCGGCCTTTACAGGCACAAAACCCTATAACAGGTGGGTGGATGAAGTAAAAGTTTGGCAGACTGTTACTGAGCTAGCAAAAACAAAACAAGGCTCTGCAATAGCTCTGTCTTTACCTGAAGATGTTGGTTCAGTAAGAGATAAAGTGTTTAGTGAGTTAGGTGTTGACAAATTAGATAAAGATGATGGTGTAGAAGTTTTGATTCAGTTTTTGGATGGTATATATAAGAAAGATAATTTATCAGAAGCATATGAAGTGTATACCACATTTGATAGATATAAAAAAACACCCACAATGTACATGGAGGACTATATTAGTGAGTTTGAAAAACTATATAATAAATCTGTGAAGTATAATATGAGATTGCCCCAAGCAGTGTTAGCTTTCAAAGTTTTAGATGGTGCTGGCTTAAATCATAGAGACAGACAGTTGACATTAACAGGTGTAGATTATTCACAGGGTGACACTTTGTTTTCTCAAATGAATTCTTCCCTTAAGAAATTTTTTGGTAAACAATCTATGCCTGATAGCTCAAATATTTCTACTGGTATAAAATTTGAACCAGCATTTATGAGTGAGAGTGAAGCATTCTATACTCAAAGTAGATGGAACAGTTACAGAAACAGATCATTTAATACACGTTTTCAAGGATCACGAGGTCGTGGATCATACAGTGCAAGAGGCTTCCAACAAAACAGACCGAGCTTCACTGGAAATAATCTACAGAATAATGGCTCGCCTAGTAAGCTCAGGCGAAACTCAAATCCATTAGGATTTGATGGACACCCAATGAAATGTAAAATATGCGAGTCAATTTTCCATTTTGCTCGGTCTTGTCCAGATTCATACGAAAATATGGAAAGAAAGGTTTATGAAAATTCAACGACAGAAGAAGGAGTGCTTTTTACTGGAGGAGCTAAACACGAACAAATAGTTTTATTGACTGAATCTATAAACTCTGCTTTATTAGACAGTGCCTGCAGTTCAACGGTTACAGGAAGGCAATGGATGAATTGTTATTTGGACAGTTTGGATGATCGTCATTTAAGTAAAGTGACTAAATCACATAGTGAAACTATTTTTAAATTTGGTGGTGGCAGAAAATTAAAATCACAAGAAAAGATAACTTTTCCATGCGAATTAGGTGGTAAACAATGTATGTTAACAACAGATGTAGTTGACAGTGATATTCCACTATTATTAGGCAAGCCAGACATGAAGGCGGCAAAAGTTGTTATGGATTTAGAAAATGATCGTGCATCTATAAATGGAACCAGTATTGAACTTCAGTGTACATCTTCAGGACATTACTGTGTACCTCTTCAAATTAGTGAAGTTTCCAATGATGAAAATTCAGTTTATTACACTCTTGCAGATAAATCACCGGAAGAGCAAAAGAAAATTATTCTTAAGCTTCACAAACAATTTGCTCATCCATCTAGTCAGAGATTAGGAATGTTACTTCATGATGCTGGTGTAAACAGTTGTGATGATTTGGTGAATCAAGTAAAAGATGAATGTAATGTCTGTAAAAAGTTTTCAGCTGTAAAACCTAGACCAGTGGTTAGTTTACCGATGGCTTCTAATTTTAATGATGTTCTTGCAATGGACCTAAAACTGTGGAAAAGTGGAATCTATTTCTTACATCTAATAGATTTGGCCACAAGGTTCAGTCTTGCTGCTGTAATAAGAGATAAAAATCCTTCAACTATTATAAATAAAGTTATGTTATTGTGGATAGGCAGTGGATTTGGTGTCCCAAAGAAAATATTAACAGATAATGGTGGAGAGTTTGCGAATGCTGAATTTAGAGACATGTCTGAAAACCTGAATATAGAAGTTTGTAATTCTGCTGCTTATAGCCCCTGGCAGAATGGTGTTTGCGAGCGCAATCATGCAGTCGTGGATGACTGTGTTGAGAAAATAATAGCTGACAATCCCAATATTGATTTAGAACTAGCTTTAGTGTGGGCAATTCATGCTAAAAACTCTCTTCATATGGTTTACGGTTATAGTCCATTCCAGTTAGTGTTTGGAAGTAACCCCAACCTACCCTCTGTGCTTCAAGATAAACCTCCAGCACTAGAGGGGAAGACAATCTCAGAAATTTTCTCAAATCATTTAAATGCATTACATTTAGCGAGGAAGTCATTTATTCAAGCGGAATCATCAGAACGCATCAGAAGAGCTTTACGGCGACAAATACGTTCAAGTGGAGAATCGTTACAAACTGGTGATGCTGTTTATTATCGCAGAGACAATCAATGGAAAGGTCCTGGTAAAATTCTTGGTAGGGATGGAAAGGTTTTATTTATTCGTCATGGTAGCATTTATATCCGTGCATCTCCCTGTCATATCATCAGAATAGCGGATGAGTTTAAGACTGATAAGCCTGCCAGCGATATTGATGATGTTGATAACATACATGTAGCAACAGAAACCCATCCTAATCATAGCCAATATGACAGTGTAATAGATTCAGTAGAAAATGACTCTTCAAATGACAGTGTAATAGATTCAATAGAAAATGATTCTTCAAATGACAGTGTTATACATTTAGATCAAACCGAAGAAAAAGAATCTTCAAATGTTAAATTACCGAAGATTAAAGACACTATACGATATTTACCGGCAGGAGATGACAATGAATGGGTGGAATGCACAGTTGTGAGTAGAGCTGGTAAAGTTCATGGTAAAAATCGTTACTGGTTAAATATTCAGAACAAGACTGATTCTTTTATTAGTGCTGTAGATTTTGAGAAAGGTGTTCAAATATGGGAATCTGTTATTCCTAACATTAATAATAGCAATCCATCTGATTGTGAGAACTCTCTATCAAGAAAAGAAGAGGGGGAGAACACTGGCAATCAGGTAGAAGAAGTTAATAGTGTTTTTATACCAACTGCTAGACATGATGAACATCAAATTCGAACGGCAAAAAGTCTAGAACTTGAAAACTGGAAATCGTTTAACGTATATGAAAGTGTGCCAGATCGTGGACAACCTTTTATTTCGACACGTTGGGTTATAACCGAGAAAACATCAGAAAACAACAGTAAAATTGCTAAAGCTAGGTTAGTTGCTCGTGGCTTTGAGGAGGTTGAGAACATTCAGTGCGATTCCCCAACAGCTGGAAAAGATACATTGCGCATTTTTCTAGCTCTGAGTGCATGTTTATCATGGAAGTGTCAGACAATTGATATAAAAGCAGCATTTCTGCAAGGCAATGATATTGAACGCGATGTATTTTTAAAACCTCCATCAGAAGCAAATGCTGACAACGAACTTTGGAAGCTTAAGAAATGTGTTTATGGGTTAAATGATGCCTCACGTATATGGTATTTTAGTGTTCGAGGTGAATTAATCAAACTTAAATGTAAACAATCTGATATTGATCCTTCTTTATTTTATTATTATCATGATCAGAAATTGAATGGTTTATTTTTAATGCATGTTGATGATTTCCTTTGGTCCGGTAATAATTGTTTTGAAAATAATGTTATAGATGTGTTACGTTTAAAATTTAAGATTGGTAAACAAGCAGAAGGTGCATTTCGTTATATCGGACTTGAATTGAATCAAAATAGTGAAGAAATAACTCTTGATCAGTTTTCATACATAAACAATATAGCTTCAATACCAATTAGTTATAATCGATCATCACAAAAAATTTGAGACACTTAATAGTATCGAGACAACTCAACTTCGAAGTGTTATAGGACAACTCAATTGGGTTGCCAATCAGACGCGACCTGATGTGTGTTTTGAAGTTTTACAGTTGAGTACTGCTTTAAAGGATCCACAAGTTACTGACATACTTCATGCTAATAAAGTAGTGAAGAAATTAAAAACTGACTCTTGCTATTTAAAATTTCCAAATTTGGGATTAGTAAATGACCTACACTTGGTTTTGTTTTGTGATGCATCCTATGCCAATTTAAAAGATGGAACATCAAGTGCATGTGGTTTTGTTGTCTTCCTAGTGGGCCCAGGAAATAAGTCATGTCCACTAGCATGGAAATCATGTAAAATTCGCCGCGTAGTCAAGAGTTCGCTTGCAGCAGAAACTCTTTCAATGGTTGAAGGACTTGATACAGTAATATATTTACGGCACCTAATAAGTGAAATTTTGTTCTGTGGAAATAACTCTTCTATTCCTATCTTCACATATACTGACAATAAATCATTATACGAAAATATTCATTCCACTAAAGTCGTATCTGAGAAAAGGCTACGTATAGACATAGCTAGTATTAAACAAATGGTGCAACAAGGTGAAATATCACAGATCATGTGGATAGACAGTTGTCATCAGATTTCTGACGCTTTAACTAAGCATGGTGCTTCTTGTGTTAAATTAACTGAAACATTCAGAAACGGACACTTAAATATTTTATTGGACAAATGAACAACTCTCTGTAATTAATGTTTAATTTTATTTCTTAACAGATTGCTCATTCTGTTTATCTACTTTACTCCAAGTGTGGGTATTCAATATTATTTTACATTTAATACTTTTGCCATATTTACTATATACAATGCATGCAGTTTGTCTCATCAAAAAAAGAAAGAGAGGAATGTGTTAGTATTGTTATATTGTGGTCTGAATCCTCTCATGTTTTGTAATAGAGTTATCTATATATTGTTGAAGGTGAAGGTTGTCTATAATAAATATGGCGGTCAAGATTGGTTGTTTTTAATATCTGAGTGGGAGTTTTCATGGGGGGGGGGGTGTGCTCGATTGTCAGACCCGAACATCAGCTGAATTGACATAATTGCAATCAAGTGATACGGATTTCAGCCATTTGACAGTTCTGCCGGTCACAGCAGCTGAGGTGGTGCCAGTAGAATCGTGACATTTTTTACATAACAAATGTGTGTCAGCTGTCATGATTGGTTGAGATATTTTTTATCTAATTTATAGGCACATGCGTTGTACTCCGAAATTCGCCTCTCTGCTAGACTGACACTATTTTTGGAATTGAGAGAATTTAATTCTGGAACATTCAATCGAGTATCCCCTTCATGACTAATATATATGGTTTAATTTTATTTCAATAATTTATAGGCACATGCGTTGTACTCCGAAATTCGACTCTCTGCTAGACTGACACTATTTTTGGAATTGAGAGAATTTAATTCTGGAACATTCAATCGAGTATCCCCTTCATGACTAATATATATGGTTTAATTTTATTTCAATAATTCGCCTGCGCGTAGGGGTCTTTAGCAGTGGGAGGAAACCGGAGTACCCGGAGGAAACCCACGAGGTTGGACAGGCGCCCCAATCTCCATGCCACATACGCTCACACCAATAATCGAAAACCACAGCCGCAAGCCAGAGGTGACCGGCCAGCTAGAGGTCGAAGTGCGGCACTCTAGACCACGAGGCCATCCCAAACCCCAATTCTGTTTAGTATTTACAATATGTGGAATTTACATCGATCCATTCAGCTCCATATATATCCACGAACAACACTGCATGTGATCTTCATTTGTCGTGAACCAAATTGATGAGCCCGTTCAAAATAAGGTCACCTGAAAGGGTCTCAAATTTCCACAAATGATGCCAGTAAATAAAACAGTGTAACACCTGTTACCACTGTTTGTCATGTTTTTTTGTGCACGGTAAACAGTCCATATGCTGACGACACTATGTTGCCCATAACGTTTTTTTTAGGACTTTGAATTTTGCCTAATGGTTTGGATTGTTTGTACTTTGTTTTATTTTATCATTATCCTCACCATACTGTTGGCCTCTCTGATAATATTTTTCTCGCTGTAAGTTTCTAGATCCTCTGATAAATCATCTATAGATTGATCGTCCAGACTTAACATACTTTCAGTTAATTCCTTATTACATAATGGTGATGGAAGATGAAGACTACCAGTCAGCTAAAACAAACAACAGCCAACGTTTTAATACATTCATGAAAATGATAAGATATTCAAACCTCCCTGAAATCTAGGTACTATATAAAATAATATGAAATAGGGTCTATCTTCCTGCTTTCCTGCTCTGTCCTAGTTAATGAAGATGGGCATACAGCTATGAGGGTAATACACCATGGTAAAGACCCCTAGGCGAAAGCGAATTATTGAAATAAAATGAAAACCATATGTTAGTCCCGAAATGACCTGGTTTGTGTTGAGTGGACATTTAACCCCATTTCTCTCTCTCTCTATTGATTTGTCAATGGTGACATCCAATTTAAGATGCAAAGAAAAAGGTTTGTGAGGTAACTTCCCTTGGGCTGCATGATAAAACAAATACTGGCTTTAACAGATATAACCCCAATTACCCAATATATTATAGCCTGCTGAAGGCGACCCTACTCCATGCCACGTACAACTTGGAAATCGAAACCACGCAAGTTGACTCAACAACACCTTCTGATACTGATACAGCACGCATGTGCTAAGCATCCGGCCATTAACCCCCTCCCCCCCCCCCCCCGACAAATGAGAGAGAGACAGAGAAATGGGGTTTAAAGTCCACTCGACACAAACTAGGTCATTTCGAGACTACGTTTTTTTTTAAATTTTATTTCATTAATTCGCATGCGCGTAGGGGTCTTTAGCAGTGGGAGAAAACCGGAGTACCCGGAGGAAACCCACGAGGTTGAGAAGACGCCCCTATCTCCATGTCACATACGCTCACACCAGGGATCGAAACCACAGCCGCAAGCCAGAGGTTGCCGGCCAGCTAGATGTCGAAGCGCGGCACTCTAGACCTCTAGGCCATCCCAACCCCCCTCCTGACAAATGGATAAAGAGAAGTCAATGCATAATTAATACTTACTATATTTTTGAGTTCTGTATGTATAGAACTTGTACGTAAGGGAGTGCTGGTTGGTAGAGAACAGGATGGGGGAGTTATCTCCCCTTCCAGAGGTAGAGAAATACTAGCCTCAGAATCAACTAATGCAGAATCAGCCTGCTCTGTTTTTATCTTGCCGTTATGTAAACTAAAATACAAATATATATCCAATAATTTATATAATATACAAATTTATTTTATGATCAGTAGTGGAATGCCGCGTTTTATTAGTGAAATAAAAGTGTTATTCCACTAGCTAGCAGTAGTCCATGTTGTTTTACCTAAAATGATTGTAAAATCATAAAATAAATAGAACATTTGTCGTGAATAACATATTTTATTTCATCTCTAAGTAAGAAAACATTTATATTTTCACTCATGCTACGCATTCGTGAAAATATAAGTTTTCTTGCTTCACGATAGTAATTTATGAAATATACAAATATTTACTATTTTTTAATTTACAAATATCTACTAGTAATTCATATAATATACAAGTAATATACAAATTATAAATATTAGTAATTTTTGAAATACGGAAATATTTACTAGTAAATCAAGAAACAGACATTTTCCAGTAAATCGTGAAACATACAATAATTAATAAGTTAGTTAATCCTGAAATATTCAAGCATTAATTGGCTAGTAACTCATAAAAAATACAAGAGAGAGAGAGAGAAATGGGGTTTAACGTCCACTCGACACAACTAGGTCATTTCGGGACTAACATATGGTTTAATTTCATTTCAATAATTTGCTTGCGCGTAGGGGTCTTTAGCAGTGGGAGGAAACCGGAGTGCCCGGAGGAAACCCACGAGGTTGAGAAGGCGCCCCTATCTCCATGCCACATACGCTCACACCAGGGCTCGAAACCACAGCCGCAAGCCAGAGGTGACCGGCCAGCTAGAGGTCGAAGCGCGGCACTCAAGACCACTAGGCCATCCCACCACCCCTGAAACGTACAAGCATTAATAGGTTAGTAAATCATAAAATTTTGGATGTTTTACCTGTATATATGATTCTGTGCTTGGATTAATTCTTGTTGTAAATCACTTTTATCAGCTCTCATATCCTGTAATACACACACAAATAATATACATCCGACCTACAATCCTGTATTACCCATATTTATTATAAACAATATGCATCCTACAATCAGTGAAATATGGGAGATAACGGAGGCCAAGTACTGGCCTGGAGGTTGGTGGTGCAGGACAGAGGGCCTGACAAGGACAGGTGTTTAGTCGTTCAGATGGCATGCATGTAAAAGATCCCTTGGCAGTTGGAATTCGCCTGGTCAAATTTTCCCTCATAGCACACTGTATGGCGTATCCCCATCTTTATTAGCCCCGTGTAGGAGCAGAAGAGGAGGACGTTAAACCTCAAGAGGGGGAAGAGGGAGTTTATTTCCAGTGTAACAAAAAAAAAAATAATTAAATAAGTTATAAAGTATCATTAAAGCCCCAATACCACTCTTGTTGTAACTGAATAATATGTCCCAATCTTTATTTTGGTCAACAAATTGTATTATTTTACAATATTCCAATTAATTGATGATACAAATTTCATCTTAACACACCTAATTTTAAAAATTGGAAAAATTCAACTTAATGCTTTGAAAAGTCTAACGTAAACCTTTTCAAACGTGACTTGGATTTTAAAATATTTTCGAACCCTCTGGACAAGTAAAATATGATGTAATGGATAATTTACACAACAGGTAGGACACTTAAACATCTAGTACTTAGAATAAGACAATTATTTATTTTCTGGAGCTCCAAAGCCAGCAAGAGTGTTATTGTCCCTTTAAAAGTGAGTACAGTTGCTGAATAACATGTTGCTATGTCCTTCCTGTGAAACAATAACATGTTGCTATGTCCTTCCTGTGAAACAATAACATGTTGCTATGTCCTTCCTGTGAAACAATAACATGTTGCTATGTCCTTCCTGTGAAACAATAACATGTTGCTATGTCCTTCCTGTGAAACAATAACATATTGCTATGTCCTTCCTGTGAAACTATATAATACATTTCTACATACCTCATTCATTTTATGAAGTTTATCAATGTATGATTCCAGCTCCTCTAACTTCTTCACTTTCTTTTAAAATAAACAAACAAAAATAAATAAATAAATGAGACACAATCAATATAAAATAATTCATTGAGCACAGAGCACGGATATACCATATATGGATATGTCCTATAATTCATTTAGCACAGAGCTCGGATAAACCATATAAGGATATGTCCTATAATTCATTGAGCACAGAGTTCTGATATACCATATATGGTTAAGTTCTATAATTCACTGAGCACAGATATACCATATATGGATATGTTCTATAATTCATTGAACACAGATATACCATATATGGATATGTTCTGTAATTCATTGAGTACATAGCATGGATACACCATATATGGATATGTCCTGGCTATAATTCATTGAGCACAGAGCATGGATAATATGGATATGTCCTATAATTCACTGAGCACAGTAGATATGTTTTATAATACATAGCAACAAAGACTGATAACTATTATATAAAATACAATATGTAACACATGTTACAAACTGTCTATTACTTTAATTGGATAAAATGAATATCATGCGAAAAATTAATTGAATAAAATATAATAATCCCTTTAATTTGAATAGATGAGTGAATTTATCTTAAATTCTGTTATTGTGATGATAAATAATAATACCATAAAACTTGCTGTAATATATATTATTACAAACAAGTCGTAATTGTATGTTACCTAATTTTATTCATAATCCATTGTCATGGAAATCTATTATTCTAAGAATGTATATATCGTATTTGCAATATTTTGTATACATTAATATCTGATGACATTAATATCTGATGACTCCCATAGAAGGCAGACAGCTAGCTTATAGGATTTAATGTATGTCAGAAAGAAGTAAAGTGGAGAATTTTTTACCTGGGCATATTTTTTATGATATATAATTATACAGTGCAGTAAACTTCGCGTAAGTCGGATCTTAGGTATTCTTATTAAATTTCTGCGTGTAATTAAGATTTCCTAAATGTTGGGTCCAATTGATCTAATTCCAGCTTTTTTCCTTTACATATTTCCTATCCGCAGTATGTTCAGAATTTGACTTGGGTCAATTTCATCCCAATGGTCTAAAACGTGGGTTAGGTATTCTATGCACAGAGCCCCAAAATACTTTCCCATATAATTTTGACTCAAAGATTCAAGAACAAAGATAAATGGAGCGTCAATATATATATTTACACAGAATATATAGGCCTATATTTACACAGAACTTCATGTCATTTACACAACTTTTTTACACAGGACTTTTTCAAAACAGACAGACCCTCCGGAAAAGTCAAACCTAATTACTGAGTTTAATACTAAGCGACGTTTATCAAGCAAATGATACAAGTCTGTGAATTAATATTTATCTTACCTCCAATAAATGAGTTTCTTGTACACCATTAATCTCTTGTATCTTTTGATTTACGATCTGAAGACATAAAATACATATCATTATACTATAATACATTTCATTATACTATAATACAGTAATACATTTCATTATACTATAATACAGTAATACATTTCATTATACTATAATACAGCAATACATTTCATTATACTATAATACAGCAATACATTTCATTATACTATAATACAGTAATACATTTCATTATACTATAATACAGTAATATACATCATTATACTATAATATATAGTATATAACTAGTAGGCTGAACACACCATCAGCTGTACATAGACATATAGCAAGTAGGTCATTAGGGACCTTTCCCATCAGTACGAAAACCTCATCGATTCGTGTGTAGTTATGACATCAACCCGTAATGAGTGTATGGCCTGTGACAAACGTTACGCATGTGGAGCTGGATCTAATATCATTATACAACAATCGGGTACATTTAGTTGTGTCTGCCATCAACCATTTCCCAGCCAGTATGTTCACATATTATACAAAGATCACAAAATAATTGAACGACAGTAGATAAATTAAACATACTTTTAACTCTGATAAAGTTGAATTTAACTCAGAAATTTGGTTTTTAGATTCTTCTAAATTTGTCAACATTTGATGAACCTACAAGACAAAAACATAAATACAATAAAAATTAATCAGCTTTCAGAAACAAAAAAAAAAGAAGAAGCAAACAGTTGAAATTCATAAAAAAAATTGAATCAATATACGCAAATTATGTATAAGTTTGTTTAATAGAGAGAGAGAGAGATAGAGAGAGAGAGAGAGAGAGAGAGAGAGTGACAGTGACAAATGGGGTTTAACATCCACTTGACCCAAACTTGGTCATTTTGGGACCACATATGGTTTAATCTCATTTCAATAATTCGCTTGCATGTAGGGATCTTTAGCAGTGGAAGAAAAGGGGAGGACATGGAGAAAACCCACGTGGTTGGACAGGTGACCCTACTCCTTGTCACGTACAACCAGGGATTCGAACAGAGAGAGATAGAGAAAAGATAGAGAGACTTAATTTACCAGTGTGCCAATTTGTTCCCCCTGGATGGGTTGAAACTATCTTGATAACCAATGAAATATTTACAAATGGCCAAATTTCTCCTTTAACCACATACAACCTGTTATAATGTCCACTCCATTTACATTTGTCTCACATCAACATATCAACCATAGATTATCATCTAACACCCTAGAAATACTTTCACAATAACAGACATCTTGGCTACGACTTAAGTCACTTAAAAACAAACACCGAGTACACTAATAGTTCAAATTCAAATCGTTAAATTTTATGCAAGACCCACCATAAATCACATTGATAACATTTTCTTGATAATTTTCTTCTGTAATATATATCGAGTTCACTGGTTAATATAATCAGTAATAAACTGGGATATTACAGGTTTTTAATAATAAATAAATACAATTGTGTATTTACCGTTATAATTCACAGCCTGGACTGATTGACCGACCGTGTGCTCAGGTTTCAAAATAAATACTTCATACTTAAAGTAAACTTCTCGACAAAATGTGAATAAATTTTAGACGGACCAAACGCTCATGTATCAGAACTATATCCCCATAAGAATTTGTAGAAACTTTAAAGCAGTAATTTAAAACTTATATCATACTTTACAATAACCATCTTACTATTCTTAAAGGGACAATAACACTCTTGCTGGCTTGGCAGCCCTAGAAAATAGATAATAGTCTTATTCTAAGTACCAGATGTTTCTGTGTCCTACCTGTTGTGTAAATTATCCATTACATCATATTTTACTTGTCCAGAGGGTTCGAAAATATTTTAAAATCCAAGTCACATTTGAAAAGGTTTACATCAACCTTTTCAAATCATGTAGTTGAATTTTTCCAATTTTTTAAATTAGGTGTGTTCAATGAAATTTGTATAATCAATTTATTTGAATATTGTAAAATAATACAATTTGTTGACCAGAATAAGGGTTGGGACATATTATTCAATTACCACAAGAGTGTTATTGGGGCTTCAAAGCACACTTTACAATAACCATCTTAAAGCACACTTTACAATTACCATCTTACAGCACACGTTACAATTACCATCTTACAGCACACTTTACAATTACCATCTTACAGCACACTTTACAATAACCATCTTACAGCACACTTTACAATTACCATCTTACAGCACACTTTACAATTACCATCTTACAGCACACTTTACAATTACCATCTTACAGCACACTTTACAATTACCATCTTACAGCACACTTTACAATTACCATCTTACAGCACACTTTACAATTACCATCTTACAGCACACTTTACAATTACCATCTTACAGCACACTTTACAATAACTACCTTAAAGTACACTTTACAATTGCCATCTTAAAGCACACTTTACAATTACCATCTTAAAGCACACTTTACAATTACCATCTTACAGCACACTTTACAATAACCCTCTTAAAGCACACTTTACAATTTCCATCTTACAGCACACTTTACAATAACCATCTTACAGCACACTTTACAATTACCATCTTACAGCACACTTTACAATTACCATCTTACAGCACACTTTACAATAACTATCTTAAAGCACACTTTACAATTACCATCTTAAAGCACACTTTACAATTACCATCTTACAGCACACTTTACAATTACCATCTTACAGCACACTTTACAATTACCATCATACAGCACACTTTACAATTACCATCTTACAGCACACTTTACAATTACCATCTTACAGCACACTTTACAATAACTATCTTAAAGCACACTTTACAATTACCATCTTACAGCACACTTTACAATTACCATCTTACAGCACACTTTACAATTACCATCTTACAGCACACTTTACAATTACCATCTTACAGCACACTTTACAATTACCATCTTACAGTACACTTTACAATTACCATCTTACAATACACTTTACAATTACCATCTTACAACACACTTTACAATTACCATCTTACAACATACCGAAAATCTATGTTTATAACATACATCACATGGCACACATGGGAAACCCCTACATGTACAATGATTATTCCAATAACATATAATTATTGTAATTAGTAACCAAACAGTTCTTACTGTCACATCAAAGCACAAATAGATATAGGACACAGTCCAAATAATTGCATTACAAATCAAACCGCACATATATAAATCATTATTCAATCAGCAGCACAATATAATACCCACTGTAAGAACCCAGACCAAGACTCTTTAACTCTGAGTACACTCATATTCAATCTTCAGCACACAGCATGAGTTTATATATTCAACATTTGAATAATTGGCACACAGCATAATGAGTAGATATATTCCATAATTCAATAATTAGCACACAGTATGAGTATATTCTACATTTCAAAATCAGCACACAGCATGAGTATATTCTACATTTCAAAATCAGCAGACAGCATTTCAAAATCAGCACACAGCATGAGTATATTCTACATTTCAAAATCAGCACACAGCATAATGAGTATACTCAGTAATCAGCACACTGCATGATGAGTTATACTCTTTAATTCAATAATTAGCAGACAGCATAATAAGCACACTGAATAATGGGTATATATATATATTCCATATTTCACTGAACAGCACACAGCATAATGAGTACATTTCAATAAATAGCAAAACTGAATAATCAGCACACAGCATAATGAGTATACATATATTTGACAGTATATATTTCATTTTTCAATAAATAGCAGACTGAAAAACTAGTACCGGTATATAGATATTTATATTCCACATTTCAATCATCAGCACACAGCATAATGAGTGCACAGTCTATATACTACATCCAGAAGCAACCAATAGTCCAATAAACTCACATTGATTGGGTAACCAACCTTTACTGTAATCATTTAGGCCACAACAAATTTATAGTTCTGTTTTGGGGACACCCATGAAAACTTGGCTTCTTATGGGTAATGGCTCGGAAGCCTGGAGGTCAAGTGTTTGCTATCAGTGTTGGCAGAGAAAGTTCATCAGGATTTTCTGGAGGGCCTGACAACGACAGCTGTTAAATCGTTTAGATGGGATGAAAAAACAAGGTTTCCTTTTAACATTGCTGTAAGCTCCCGTTGCAGTTGGAATTTGATATAAAGAGTAGGGAATTTTGATCCATTTAAACTCCATTACATTTAATTTCATTTCCTGGAGTGTAAACAAAAATAATGTAAAAACAAAAATATTTGGTCCTTCTGAAATGCTTCTGACTCATAAGAACTATAAATTAAATTTCTTGGCCTAATATTATTTCAGTCTCACATATTGGTCATTTTATATCTGGTTTACAATTGACAAGTTTCTCTTTAAACAATCAACTACTAATATCATATTTTCAAGTAGTATTGACCGGATTGGCCTTTTATATAAATACAAAATGTACTATTCATAAACTCAAGTAGAAACACTTCAAATATCAGATTTAAAGGAACAGTTTGTACTCACTCAGTAACTCAACTTGATGTAAATCTTAACGGAAAGATTATGACAATTCAAATCTAGATAATTCCTTTATTTAGGTTATACTTGAAATATTGACCCAAACATGAGGCAACTAACCCCCAGTTCACAAAGCATTCTCAGACCCAGACCCAAAAAAATGAGGCACCTGGCTCTGATTTCACAGACCATTCTCACTTCTCAGACTTCAACATGAGGCACCCAGTTCACAAAGCATTCTCAGACTTAAGTTCAGAGTTTACTTGACTTTCAATGATTCTTTATGAGAAATATCCTTGATCCAGAAACATAAAACTATGCACATAGTTTCTTATTTATGTATGAAACAATAAAAGTTTTATAAAGGGCTATATTTTAGTAAGATAAGGCAAACAATTCGGAGTAAATTCTTAAGTCTGCCAATTCTTTGTGAATTCAAGGTCTGGTAATTTGCATCTTGAGTCAATTTGTTTCCATGAGAACACAAAAACTATAAAATTTAAAAACTTTCTAGTTAGTAAAAGGTCCAACTATTGTAATAGGTTGATGTGTGTAGACAGGTATATAACGATATCTTGATGTGGTGATCTGTACACAGTTTTATAACGATATCTGTTGGCACTTGACAAAATCCATCGCAGATACAGGTACAAATTCCTTTAATATCATTTGACAGGTAACATCCCCAACCTGACTCTATCATTACAGGTATGTATCTCTTTAATATTATTAGACAAGTAACATATGCTGTAACATTCTACAATTGCATGTAAACAGCCCTTTAATTTAATATGAATCAACAGGTAACATCACTATACTCATTCTACTATTATATGTAAGCACCCCTTTAATATCATTTGACAGGTATAACATACCATAACTCATTCTACTAATATTACATGTAAGCATCCCTTTAATATACAGGTAACATCCTACAACTCATACTACTATTACAGGTAAGCACCCCTTTAACATACAGGTAACATCCCACAACTCATACTACTATTACAGGTAAGCACCCCTTTAATATACAGATAACATCCCACAACTCATACTACTATTACGTAAGCACCCCTTTAGCATTCAGGTAACATCCCACAACTCATTCTACCATTACATGTGAGCACCCCTTTAATATACAGGTAACATCCCACAACTCATTCTACTATTACAGGTAAGCACCCCTTTAACATACAGGTAACATCCCACAACTCATTCTGCTAATATTACATGTAAGCAGCCCTTTAATCCATTTAACTTCATTAGATTGAAGAAAAACGAGCCTTCATCATTAAATGCGTTAATTACCAGACTACAATCTAACCAATTAGTTTGTCTATTTATAGTGATTAACGAGTTGATGATATAATATATTACATGTTATAGGTTATATATAACCCTAATTAACAAGCTGATATACACATCAATACTCAATTAATAGTCTCTCTTCTCATTATGGTGGATTGGATGGCCGATAGGTCATAGTTAGCATGTGCGTGCTGCACCACAAAGCCTGTCATTGAGACAACTGGCGTGCTTTCGAATCCATGGTTGTGCGTGACAAGGAGTAAAGTCGCCTGTCCAACCTCGTGGGTTTACTGCGTGTCCAGCGGTTTACTCCCACCACTAAAGACTCCTACGCATAAGTGAATTATTGAAATAAAATTAAACCATATGTTAGTCCCGAAATGACCTGGTTTGTGTCTGATTATTTTATACTGCTTACAATCACTGCTAATCAAAAAGTCCAATTTTGCCACATTTGATTAGCAGTTTTTCAGTTTCAACATAAAACAACTAAATAACAAGATATTACTTTAATTCATAACAAATGATTAGATTTCATTCTAAGATTTTTTTTAGCACTGCTACAGGTAGCTGTGACAGTTTGTGAATATGATGTAGACTTTTGGTTAGGTCTTATGTCTGAAGCCAATTATTGGCAGTGGCATCCGAAGCCCCACTCATTTTATTTGTAATTTATTCGCTACGTTAGAAAAGAATTTTGTCTGCTTTTTATCGCGTCTTACTATTTTTGTTCGATCGGAAACACACAGAATTTAACGAATACGCTCGATTAACTAGACACACACGAAATAAACAATAATATTTTACGGGAATTCTTACTTTGATTTCTCACTTTACAATACATTTACATGCATCATTTTTATATATTTTATTTACAATACGAGGGGGATACACTTTCGAACTGAATACTGATATCATTACTCGAAATTTGATTTAATTTTTTGAAATTGAATACTAATTACTCCTAATTGAATAATTTGATTCCCTATTTCCGTTTTTATGGTCCCTATTTGTAGAGTTATCTCCCTGTATTATATAGTATAATGTATCGTGACTGGGTGGTTCGAGAAGAAAATACCACACAGTATAAAATTTACTTTATAAAATTTTGATTTTTGATTAGCAGCAGACAAAATATGTATTGCAAATTGCGCTGCGATACTGGTTACAATATGGTTCTTTAGGAGAGAGAGAGAGAGGGGAGAGAGAGGGAGAGGGAGAGTGAGAGAGGTGGGGTTTAACATCCACAAACTACGTCATATGTTAGTCTTGAAATGACTCATTTTGCGTCGAAGGTCGAAAGACAGAGAGCATAAAAAAAAAAGACTGAATCTGATGTTACGCAGTTACCTTATTATCTGAATCTGCCATCTCCTTCTGTAGGACTTGATAATCTTTCTCAAGCTGCATTATTTGATCTTCCAGTCTTTTTTTGGTGTCAATGGCTGTAGACAAGGCAGACTTGAGATCCTCGTTTTCAACCAATACCTGATTTCTTTCTTCCACAATCTGTTGTAAACTGTTAAAAAAAAACCAGGAATATGATCAGTCCCAAATTAAACGAATTGCAATCAAGAGACACAGAATTCAGACCCGTCACAATTCTGACATTCACGACAATAGAGGAGATGTAATTGAATCGTGACCTATTTAAACACAACAAATATATGTTTTATGTTGAGTGCATGCGTTGTACAACGAAATACCACTTTTCACTCGACTGTCCAGAATGTTTAATCTTCTATACACACTAACAAAAGCAGGAATACCTCATACTATATACTATTGTAATGGGGATATAATTTGTGCAGTTATTCATTCGTTCCTTAATTAATTTCATCTTTCATTCAATGTCTAATGGGTTGTTTAAATAACTTACTTAAAATCTAACAGATTTCTTTCAATACCTGACGTCATTAATCTGGTATGACTACATCCATGGTAACCGACAGTGGACAGACGACTCATTAATGATTTGAATTGAATGATAAAGTTTATCCCAACTCCCCAAATATAAATTTGGAGTAAATGCAAATGGAGGCCAGTCTTCGAAGACTAGTAAAATCTCTAAAGTTCTCTGAGGATGGAGGATTAATTAATAATCACCTCTTCAGTTTCTTCTGTAAGTTTTTATTTCCCAGTGATAAAGTTGCAACGTTTTCTTCCTGAACATCAAGTTGTTGTTGTAATTTAGAGTTATCTTCTACCAGTTTTTTATTCTGATGTTGTAAATCAGTTATTTTACCCAGCATGTCGCAGATCTCTCTGTAACAAAAATATAATAACATTGGTGATGGATGTCGATCAGAAACAAACGAAGACATCAGAGATAAATCAAAAATCACTGTCAATGAATCTCCGACATCAAGCTTTCTAAATTTGTAAGTAAAGGGGGGGGGGGGAGGGAAAAACTGTCAAATCTGCGCTTTATTTTTTCGTAAATTTTAATTGGGCACTTATCAACAAGAGCATTTACAAGAAAAGTTGATCGGACATCTGGACACAGTCGTCAATACTATTCATCCTTATTTAACGTAAGCGTATAAAAATCACAAAAAATATTATAATTTCAACTATCAAAGATACATTATGGGAGATTACATAAAGCATTGACAGTTACTTCACTCCGAGTCTGAGCTAAGTTAGTGGCGTTAGAACAGTGTAGCCTTGATTGTCATTGCTACCATTGGTAACATAATAAACAAAGTCTTGATTATCCAGTTTTTAATTAAATCATTAACTGTCAATCGTATTTAAATCTATTGAAAATCAAACATTCGAGGGCAACAACACAAACTAGGTCATTTTGGATTTAACATATGGTTCAATTTTATTTCAATAATTCGTTTGCGCGTAGGTTTCTTTAGCAGAGGCAGGGGTCTTTAGCAGTGGGAGGAAACTAGAGGTCCCAGAGAAAACTTCAAAAGGTTTGACAGGCGCTCTACTCCTTGTCACGTATAATCAGGAAATGGAAACCATGCTGGTTGACTCAATGACAGACCTTATGATACAACGCACACGACCCGTCCAATTACAAACAGGGAGTCAATCCCTACCACTTGACTCAATAACAGACCTTGTGATCTTATAAACATGCGTTAAACCATTCGGGGCCACCCAACCCCTCAAACTCCCTATAATACAATCCATCATGTAAACACCATCACAATCAGTGTTCATATAATGACTATATTTATAGCATTCCGTCTGAGCACAACCCCCCCCCACCAAAGGATCTTTAAATAGAACTTGTGATCTAAAGTGCATGCATCAAGTGTAAACATCATCACAATCAGTGTTCATATGATGACTATATTTATAGCATTCCGTGTGAGCACCCCCCCCCCCCAAAAGGATCTTTAAACAGAACTTGTGATCTAAAGTGCATGTATAAGTGTAAACATCATCACAATCAATGTTCATAGAACGACTATATTTATAGCATTCCGTGTGAGCCCGTCTTCCATTAGCCCAGATTACGTGCAGAAGAGTAGGACGTTAAACCCCATTTCATTCTGTGTGAAAAAAAAACAAAAGTATCTTGAAACATTATTTTATTTGTCAATTGGCCTAAAATCCCAAGGAATGGTTTAATGAGCAAATAAATAGGATTCTCAGAAATGAGAGATTTTAAAAGACCTACTGTTCTTGTATTCTATTGCTGGTTTCCAAGACTGAGTTATCCAGGCTCATTCTTGACAGATCTAAACCTAAAAAGAAAAAAAAAAAAAAAAACTGATCAGAAGGCATGTGCTATAGAAATTTGTTAAATATAACAGACCCACACCACCTCCGATCTTCTGACAAATCTTTGGGCCTACTTACAGCCGTGAAATTATCTATTGTTAAGGTTATGACTGCTTCTTCATCTTAATGATATTTTAAACGATCAATTTGTGAACACTGTAACATGTATAATGGCTTCCCCGGGAAAAACGATCCAAGTCACTTTTTCAGTGAACCCCAGTTAATGGCGCCATCTGGTAGCAAATTGTGGAACAATCAATTTCTGATAAAAACGATCTGAGTCACATCGAACCAAGGCCCTTCTGAAATGGCCTCCCGGACAAATACAAGTCCATTGTATCCTTTATTTATTTAACCTTAATTTGCCTGAAAAGTTGAAGTCAGTTGTATTGGTCATTACGGTTCATGTTAAACATCATTTTGAAGTTTTAATTAAACCCACTTGTTGTTCTGTTCGCGTTCAACTTTCTCGTTTAAATGTTTGTTTTGCGATTTTTTCGAAAAGACAAAAATGTGACTTAGATCGTTCTTCCCCTGGACTCTTCAATTATATATTATCCATAAAAAATACAATCTGAGTGTGCAGACATCTACGACAATTCAGGGGGTTGGGATGGCCTAGTGGTCTAGAGTGCCGCGCTTCAACCTCTAGCTGGCCGGTCACATCTGGCTTGCGGCTGTGGTTTCGAGCCATGGTGTGAGCGTATGTGGCACGGAGATAGGGGCGCCTTCTCAACCTCGTGGGTTTCCTCCGAGCACTCCGGTTTCCTCCCACTGCTAAAGACCCCTACGCAAAAGCGAATTATTGAAATAAAATGAAACCATATGTTAGTCCCGAAATGACCTAGTTTTTGTCGAGTGGACGTTAAACCCCATTTCTCTCTCTCTCTTCTACAATTCACATTTTTTGTTGTTGGGGAAGATAAGGGGAAAATAAGCATCAGTTAAAATTTAAAAATAAAAAGTACCTGAATGGGTTTAGGGATAGGGCTAGGATTAAAGTTGTCCACAAAACCCAAGTGACAATTTATTTATCAAGATGTCAAAGAACCTCAAACTAAATTCTTCAGTCGACTTTCTGTTCACACATAATTATGGAAACAACGACTGGTGAAACAAAATTGCTCCAGTCCACCCAAAACTTCTACTGTGCTTCGGTCCCCAACTACTATATAAAGGGAGTAGTGACAGTCACACAATCGTCTGCGATATCACTTCATTTGAAGCAGATGTTAAAGTTTAAAGAAACAACCTCAGTCAGTCACACAATCTCACTGAAGAATAAAACGTGTCACTTCATGAGCAAAATCTGGGACTGCTACTCACCACTTATAGATTACCAGATTAAATTGGTTTGACCCAATTTGATTAAAACACAGATCCTATTTCGTTTCGTTTGTTATGGTTCAAAATTTTGTTTAACTTGTTTTTACTACACTAGGATCTGGAAGATTTGTTATCATTGACATGTTCTGGATGATGTGAGAGATTAGCCAATGAAACGGTCTGTTACGGCGAGCTTTAGGCATGTTTTGCACGGAACTGTACTGTTGGTAATCCACAAGTAACATCAATGCCGATTGGTTAATGAGCCGCTCATATGACCCCTGACACAACCTTCCATACTATCGGTCTGATTTTAATTTAGTGCAGGCCATCGAAGGTATAAAAAAAACGTAAACGAAATATGGATCTGTATCTTAAACAGATTGGGCATATTGTTAAAATATTTTGTACTTACTGTCTAGTAGTGGACTGGCAATAAACATCTTCTCGCTACTGTACTGTCTAAAACTATCATTTAACATTTTACGTCGGGGTGAATTACGTCCTGGACTATTTAATACATCCTCTAAACTTGAACTATCAGACCTTTATTTGGTAAAGAACAAAGACGATATTAATCAACGTTAATCATGTTTGGAAATAATTATTAATAAATAATCAACATATTAAAATGGTTAGCATGTGCGTGTCGTATCATAAAGCCTGTCATCGAGTCAACTGTTGTTGTTTCCATACCCCTGATGGCCAATTGGTTAGTGTGCGGTGCTGTATCATACAGCCTGACATTGTGTCAACTGGCATGGTTTCGAATCCCTGGTTGTATGTGCCAAGGAGTAGGGTCACCTGTAGGTTTATTGAAATAAAATTAAACCACATTTTAGTCCCGAAATGACCTAGTTTGTTTCGAGTGGACATTAAACCCCATTTCTCTCTCCCTGGTTGTACGTGACAAGCAGTAGGGTCGTCTGTCCAACCTCCTGGGTTTCCTCTGGGTACTTTGGTTTTCTTCAACTGCTAAAGACCCCTACACGCGAGGGATATAATATATTGAAATAAAATTAAACCATATGTTAGTCCTGAAATGACCTGTTTGTGTCGAGTGGAGGAAATTGGAGAACCCTGCTATGTAAAGTGTGGAACTATAAAACAAGGTATGATATTTACCCATTTCTGAGATCTTTAATCCACTGTCTGATACCACTTCTACAGGTCTCGAGATCCACCTGTTTTTCACCAGCATCTTCTGGGTTTAAAATCTTCTTTAAACTCTGTAAGGCTTCATCTCCCTATAAAATATAACCACAGGGATCTAGACACAGTTGGCAGCTTCCATACTAAACTTTAGGCTGTCTTTCTACAGTTAGCTCTTGAGAATAGACACTAAGCTAGGTGACCGACATTTTGAGTATAAGTTGTCAAATGACTGGCTTGATCAACACATCAAGTTTTCTTTCTTTTAAAGCCCCAATACCACTCTTGTTGTAATTGAATAATATGTCCCAATCTTTATTCTGGTCAACAAATTGTATTATTTTACAATATTCCAATTAATTGATGATATAAATTTCATCTTAACACACCCAATTTAAAAAATTGGAAAAATTCAACTACATGATTTGAAATGGTTAACGTAAACCTTTTCAAATGTGACTTGGATTTTAAAATATTTTCGAACCCTCTGGACAAGTAAAATAGGATGTAATGGATAATTTACACAACAGGTAAGACACATAAACATCTAGTACTTAGAATAAGACTATTATTTATTTTCTAGAGCTGCCAAGCCAGCAAGAGTGTTATTGTCCCTTTAAACAGTACCGGTACTATTTTTCAGGATATCTGAATGGGATTGTGGAACATTTCTCACTCTCAGATGTAAAACTCTTCAGGACCTTTGATAGGAACTTCCTTTGTCAACGTAGCAGGATGGAAGTCCAGGCAAAGAAAAGTGCCCCCCCAAAAAACAAGGTAGTGTCAGCACCTTAAAGATTCCCTGGCTGTTTGGGGCTTGGATGGCCGAATGGGTAGAGAGTGTGCGCTGTATCATAGGCTCTGTCATTGAGTCATTTAGCGTGGTTTCGATTCCACAGTTGTATGTGATAATGAGTAGAGTTGCCTGTTTGAAATCGTGGGATTTCTCCGGGTCCTCCCACTTAAAAAGACCCCTACGCCCAAGACCCCTATGCGCAAGAAAGTTCATTGTGATTTCCTGACATGGTTCCCCCTTGTCAGTGGTGTAGGACGGAGGTCCTGGCAAGGGAAAGAGAGAGAGAAATGGGGTTTAACGTCCACTTGACACAACTAGGTCATTTCGGGACTAACATATGGTTTAATTTTATTTCAATAATTCGCTAGCGCGTAGGGGCCTTTAGCAGTGGGAGGAAACCGGAGTGCCCGAAGGAAACCCACGAGGTTGGGAAGGCGCCCCTATCTCCATGCCACATACGCTCACACCAGGGCTCGAAACCACAGCCGCAAGCCAGAGGTGACCGGCCAGCTAGAGGTCGAAGCGCGGCACTCTAGACCACTAGGCCATCCCAACCCCTCCTGGCAAGGGACAAGTATAGTTGTTTGGATGAGACGAAAAACCTAGGCCCTGTGTATACTCACTGGAATGCACCTAAAAAAATCCTTGACAGTTTTAATTCAAATTAAGAGGAGGGCCAGGGGCGGTCTTTATTTCCTCAGCAGGACATTTAACCCGCTTTTCATTTCATTTTTGATGACGATGTACACCATAAAACCTACTCACGACATGTGACTTAATTCTAGGCCTGGATAACAAAACACAATAAAAAAAAAATATAGAACTTACATCTGAATCAGTTGTATGGTTTGTATTTGAAGCCAAATAGTTGATTAAACTCGTCACCGCTACTCGACCCTCATTATCTTGATCACACGCATAAAATAAACCATCAATCATTTCATCATCTTTATGATAACCACCCATTGATGGGCTGTCATCGTAACATGAACTAGTTAACATCATAGTCTCAGCAATTCATTCCAGCACTGGAATTACAAAAAAAACAAATTCTAAAATTATGTTTGTAAAATCTGGAATAATTGTTGCTAGAATCTCAATCCCAGAGATAACTTAACGAAATATTACATGAACCAGTTAACATCAGACTCAGCAATTCATTTTAGTACTAAAATTAAAAAAATATTTTTCTAAGATTGTGTTTATAGGCAAATGTTGTTACAATCTTGATCCAAGAGATAACTTTCCAATTCGTTTATCTCTAAATAAAACTCATCGGTCATTAATCAGCGTGAAATAGGTTCCTTAGCTCCACCCCCAGAGGCTATTGATTGGCAGGATTTGTTAGAACAAAATGCTGCTGATTTTAAAATGGCCAGCGAGATTTATCAGAGATAAACGAAGGGTTAACTTATCTTTGGGATTGAGTTCGATGTTGCTAGGCAGTGGAAAGCCAAGAGTTTGAGCCAATCAGAGAGTCAGTCAAGGTTTTTATGGAATAATAAAATTGTGTCCGTTTCTTGTATCCATCTACTGTCCAGGAGACAAGCAACTCGGTTTTCAGTCCAGTAGAACAAAATTGCTGTCCAACAGGAGTTGCATGTGGCAGAAAAACTACCGAAGTCAAAGTTCAAGCAATAAAGTTCATCTGACATTATGAAAGTTTCAATGGCCAACCAGTCCTGTATCAAATAGGGTATTTGCTGTTCAGTATAACCTATCAAAGAAATTCATTACTGGTAATCAATGTGTTGGAGACCGCTAAAAAGTCTGTTACTGGATGATAAAATATTGACTATCCCAATTTCTTGACAACAAATCTTTGTTTCAACAGAGTTTTGTAGCTGTAGGCTTACAGTTGTTTGGAGTTTGTCTCCCATCCCTAAATTATAAATGTAGGCCTAACTCGGGCTTGAGGAGCAGTTTGTTTTAAACAGATTGTGTTTGTCCCTGTGCTAATCCATTGTTACTTTTAAAGTGATATAACAACAGCAGTTTTTAATCTGGACAACTCTATGTATGTAATGTAGGCCTAACTCTGGTAATTTTGGGAATTTGAGGAAGCAGTTTGTTTCGAGCAGGTTCAGATGGTGCTAGTAATTCAAATTTTTTCCTTTTTAAGATACAGACACATTAAAATGGTTTTTAATCATTTAATTTGTCACCATAATGATGGAAACAAAAGCTGGTGATATTATTATTGCCTGTCTGTAGTCAATTTTCAGAGAGCTGTCTGCATGGTTTTTCTTCTACTCATTCTATATACACACATGTCCATTCTTACAGTATAAGACCCAGAGTTTTAGATGATTACGGTAACTGCACCAACTACCAACTCCGAGTTTCATAAAACACAGCACAGGAACTCGGCTGAGTGACAGATCGAGAACTCGACTATGTCGCCGCCAACTTGACAATGACAATTTCCCCACCCAAATTTTGCAACATTTTGTGTTTTTTTATTGAATGTGGGAGGAATTGCAAAGCGATAAAATCAAGCACATCGTATTCTGGACCGATCCAACATAGACAATCTTACCATTCTTTAAAGAAATAAAACATTCATTCATAAAAAGCATTCTAAAACAATTGACTCTCTTTCTAAAACTTCCACAGACAGCTTCCATTAAAACTTTGCAATGACGTAACGACCACGTGACAATGATACGGCCTGCCAAAAATTTAAAGAGACATTATACTGATTTTTTATTCCTACCGCTGACGTAAACTTAAAATTAATGACGTTGTGAAGTCACCGTGCAACCCAGTCATGATAATACAGGGGCATTTATAACAATAATTTTAGACATTGATTGACTGAAAATTTTTTTATTCCAAATAGACAAATCAATGTTTCAAGTGTAGCCTACATTAGCCTATATATAATGTTGCATTTATTTACAGCACACATTTGAATTTGTTTGCGGGGGTGGGAAGCTACAGTGACTGAGTGGGTAAGAGTCTGGAGCTTGCGTGTTCGATCCCCGCATTGGCCCAGAAAGTTCATCGGGAAGTAAGCTGATGTCGTTGAATAATGAAGATATAGGCCTTTTAGTTGCCTAATGACAATTTGTGTCATTCAATCATAAGTGGTTAGAAATTATACAGGTAACTAGGCTATACTGTGGCGTGTGAGTTAGTTGTATTTTACGTCCGTTTCCACCGTGGTGGAATCGCAGAGGCCTGTTTCACGAAATTTAATCTAAGATAAAATCCAAATTTGAGTAATTTGATTGGATAATATTAGATTGATTTTAGTACTTTGCCCATTGAAATTGAAGTAACTACTAAAATTTGGATTTTATGTTTAGTTTAATTAATTCGTAAAACCTATGCCCCGGTGTAATAGCGTGAATACACAAACGTGGACAATAGTGTTGTAGGCTATATCATTCAATAGCCACAGTTTAACACCTTAGTGACAAAACACCTACTTAATGGCTTCTGACTGATTACTAGCAATTTTAACTAACTAATAATACACATTATTTATATAAACTGACTACTTTGATCTATTAAGTATTATTGTCGTATATGTTCATTTATAACAGTTATTTGTCGCTTAGTCAACATATTAATGTTACAGTGTTACGTCCTTAAAATACTTTAATATCGTTTACTGTTCTGCACAAGACTTCATTCTTTATCAAGTAAAATCAATGATCAAAGAGAATACTGAATAAGTAAACTGAGTATATAATTTAATACACGTCATAAATTTTTATTATTATCTATTTGCAGTTTGAGTCATCTCTATATTACTGGTATATTACTCTTCGAATAGCAATAGGATTGTATGTGTTATATAACGCAGCGTCAGCAAGGCTGTGGTCCCTTGTACACATTGACGTGCACGTAAAAGATCCCTTGGCAGTTGGGATTCGATATAAGAGTAGATCGTAGCGGGTAATATTTCATTCACGGTACAATGCTTCATTAGCCAAGTTGAAGCAGAATAGTAGTTCCTTTTGTTTCTTGGTGGTGCCGCGGTCAACCACCCGTGTTGCAAGAAAGTGTGTTTTGTCATTTACCCGGGTATATAGGTTGTGCACATAAAACAGGGATCGCTTGACAGTTGTTCTTTAATGACGAGGGGTCGTAAACACCGCTACACAATCCTGTAACTACTCTTCACTTTCAGTAACCTTGGCGATGAACCATGATCCACAGCGGATCAGTTTGGAGTTGTCACTGAAATTCTTAAAAAATGTATTGACCAGCGACTTGGTGACTTGGAGGGTTTGGTGCATGTTTGTTGTAGTAAGTGACTCAGCGAGTTTGGTGCGTGTGTGTTGTAGTAAGCGACTCGGAGAGTTTGGTGTGTGTGTGCTGTAGTAAGTGACTCGGAGAGTCTGGTGTGTGTTTGTTGTAGTAAGTGGCTCAGCGAGTTTGGCACGTGTTTGTTGTAGTGAGTGACTAACAGAGTTGTGCCCGTCTTCGTCAGCCCAGTTGGAGCAAGTATGTAAGACCAGACGTAAATCACATTTCATACTGTGTTTTACATTGAAATTTTGTACACAGTATTTATTTTTGTTGTTTTTGCCTATAGTTTTATGACTCATTCATATGTAAATAATCAAAAAAATCAACACCATCCTGTTTATATCATCATGTATTAGATGTTACGGTAATCAAGGGAGTCGTGGTATTACCAAGCAGAGGGCTTAATAACGAAAACAGTGTCTAGTAGTTCGGATGGGACAGAAAGGTCCCCTTGCATACTATATTGCCTTGCACTTAAAAGAAATAAAGTAGAGAGGAGGGCCGCTGCCGGGACAGAATGTCCCTCATATGCCCGCCTATTATACTGAGAGAGAGAGAGAGAGAGAGAGACGGAGAGAGAGAGAATGTATGCTGGTCCCCGTGAGTGTTTATTAAATTATCTGTGTTATATCTTATTTTACCAGGAAGTTAAATATAATATTAAGATAAGTCATTATCATATAGGGCTACCTGCCGCCTACTCGATACATAAACAATACAGACAGCGAAATAAAATACATGTCCGCGTGAGGTAATAGCGGGAAGTTAAAAAATGGATACATGGGCGAACAATCTGTCTGCCCGCATTAGGTAATAGCGGGTAGTTAAAAAGGGAATATTTCGCTCTGATCCTGGATATCGGTAATACGATTATAATACTACTGCAGTTACGATAATGAACAGAGTCTCGATTATCCACTTTTACTGTAACCGGATCGACAACAAAACGTATTATATTCAAGGGTTTTGTTCGTTAAATAATGTCTATAAAGATCTGCAATAGATAGATTTAGCCCTTACGGAATGCATCTTTAATAAACGGATGGAACAATAACACACAGTGAAACAATTTACCATGGTAACGTCAGTGACTTGTTTTACCTGAGGAAACACCTTCTGTTTTGGTGATACAAATTACGATAGTTTTTTTACCCGAGGAAAAGTCCTCTCTTTTGGTGGTAAAAACAGAGACATTGTTTGAAAATTGTTTGTTGAATTATAATCCCATATGATCTAATTAAATGGTAGGTAGCTCACGTGTCTCGAATTTTTAGATTGTACAGTAGATAATATTATGGCGGGTAGGATAAAATGGGGTTTAACGTTCTACTGTTTTTCTCCGAAGTGAGCTATTGAAAACGGAAAGCAGCACTACGACCTAATCTAAATGCCAAGGGATCTTTTACGTGCACGTGACCTCGGTTTTACGTACCACCCGAATGTCTATACAGCTGTCCTTGTCACAATCTGATTAAAACACAGATCCAATTTCGTTTCTTTTTTTTATAGTTCAAAATTTCGTTTTTACTTGTCTTTACTACTCTTGGATCTGGAAGACTTGTTATTTAAGTCGTGTTCTGACTGAAATGAAGGGTCAGCCAATCAAATGGTCTGTCGAATCGACCGTTTGACCTTTTCATGCGTGGAACTGTGGGTAAATATTACCAGCGGATAGAAATCAAAACAAAAGTAGATTTTAAAAAGCATGGCGGTCGCTAATTGGTTAATCGAATGACTGACGTTATCGGGTCAAGTCCCTTGCTTGATACCTGACGTCATAGAACGTGAGCTCCCACTATAAGTAGTTAGATCTACATGAGTGAAGGCCATCGAAAGTATAAAAAAACGAAGCGAAATATAGATCTATATATTTTAATTAGATTGTCCTTGTCAGGCCCTCCGTCCTGCATCACTGAGAAGAGGGAACCACGTCGGGAAATCTAGTTGAACTTTCTCGATCAATGCAGGGATCGAACACCCAACTGCCAGGCTAGCGAGCCAGCGACTTTGCCACGGTCACGCCCCTACTCTCTTTCAGTAAAACATATCTCCTTGTCGCGCTCTCTCTCTGTAGTATCCCTACATTGGCCGAGCAAGTTCATCTCTATTTTCCGGCATGGTTTCCCTTTGTCAGTGATGCAGAACAGAGGGCCTGACAAGGACAGCTGTTTAGTCGTTCGGATGGGACTTTGCCACGGTCACGCCCCTACTCTCTTTTAGTAAAACATATCTCCTTGTCGCTCTCTCTCTCTGTAGTATCCCTACATTGGCCGAGCAAGTTCATCTCAATTTTCCGGCATGGTTTTCCCTTTGTCAGTGATGCAGAACAGAGGGCCTGACAAGGACAGCTGTCTAGTCGTTCGAATGGTACGAAAAACCGAGGTCCCGTGTATATTGGCGTGCACTTGGAATTCGATATAAGAGTAGGCCATAGCGGCGCCGCTGCCCGGGCAAAATTTCCCTCATAGCACACTGTATGGCGTATACCCGCCTTCCATGCATTAGCCCAGGTCAGGTGCAGAAGAGTAGGACGTTAAACCCTATTTCATTTCTCTCCGTAGTAATAATAGTATTTTGTTTGTCCGGTGTATTATCGTAGCCTATATACATACATTATCATGATAAATCCATAAAACAACACCTGGTAGAAACAAACATGTCGATAAAATACAACAAAACACACACATTTCCCCGTTTTAATTAAAATAATATTGACAAGTCCTTCAAGGAAGAACACTGAATTTTATTTCACTTTGAAGAAAGAAAAAAAAGAAAGCAATTAATTGAATTGCGATAAAATCTATGTTGTTTAACTTCAAGGTGCGCCGGGAGAAGGATAATTATTATTATGTTTTATTTGTGATGCGAATCGCCCCCCCCCCCTCTCTCTCTCTCTCTCTCTCTCTCTCTCTCTCTCTCTCTCTCTCTCTCTCTCTCTCTCTCTTTACGGATCAATAGGTATATTTTATCACCTGTTTACAATAATGTCAACATTGCTATTTAATTCTCTGATTTTTGCAGTCGGCTTATCTAAACTCTATTAAGTGACATATGCACATTCTCCCACCATATTATCTTGTATTTTATCTGCGTTTATTATACTAACTATAACACACATGGATGATTCACAATCTAACATATAAATATAATACAGTGTATATTGATGGATATATTAGGCCCATCGTGACATAGACGTTCTCGTTTACTGGGGTTGGATGGCCAATTGGTTAGCACGTGCGCGCTGTATCATAAGGTCTGTCATTGAGACAACTGGCGTGGTTTCGATTCCCCCGGTTGTGCATTACAAGGAGTAAGGTCACCTATCTAACCTCATGGGTTTTCTCCGAGTCCCCTGGATTCCTTCAACTGCGAAAGACCCCTAGGCGCAAGCGAATCATTGAAGTACAATTGAACCATGTGTTAGTCCCGATTGATCTAGTTTGTGTCGAGTGCGGGTTAAATTTCATTCTTCTCTCTCTCGTTTACTGATATGTATCTTTATAAACAGAGAGAGAGAGAGAAAGAGGGGGGGGGTAACGTCCACTCGACACAAACCAGGTCATTTAGGGACCAACACATGACGCGCACTTGCTAACCAATCAGCCACCCAAAACCCCCTCATATTAATAAGGCTTACTTACCAATACGACAAATATACAGAGATCCAAGGTTAAAATACGGTGAGAATCTGCAGTTATAACTAATACAAGCCATCATCTCAATATTTTATGTCTCAATACTTAGGACATATTATCATACAAATAATTGATTTAACTTACCATGACATATACATAAATCCACAGTTAAATTAAGTTAAAGGCCATAATCTCAGCTATAACTAAACGAATAGCGAACCCTGGACATACTGTACATAGGTCTGTATACATTTAGTCAATTAAAGGGACAATACGTCGAATATAACATTGGTTATACATAACAGGAATATCATCTTTTAAACGCTCTAATCTTATCAATAACTATCCATAAAGTTGTGTTATTATGAAAACTATCTGTATTGTTATCCAGGTTGTAAAATATTACAGTCGTTCACAATTACTTGCAAGGCGAAGATAATCTATAAATAATTATCGGGTGGGTGCAAAAAAAAAAATAACCCTTTCAACCTGACAATTACATGTCTTCATTAACCCTTGCAACCTCACAATAACTATCTTCATTAACCCTTACAAACCCACAATAACTATCTTCATTAACCCTTACAACCTCACAATAACATAACCGTCTTCATTAACCCTTACAACCTCACAATTACATTACTGACTTCATTAACCCTTTCAACCTCACAGTAACATTACTATCTTCATTAACCCTTACAACCTGAAAATTATATAACTGTCTTCATTAACCCTTTCAACCTCACAGTAACATTACTATGATCATTAACCCTTACAACCCCACAATAACATAACCGTCTTCATTAACCCTTGCAACCTCATAATAACATTATTCTATTCATTAACCTTTTCAACCTCACAGTAACACAGCTGTCTTCATTCACCCTGTGAGTACGGAAAAGTGGGACGTTAAGCTGCATTTCAGGATTAAAATTTTGACAACCCGAAGATGTCGCATACACCTCCACCCGACCCACCACACCACACACGCTCAACCATACCACATCACATACAAAAAGAAGCATAGCGGTAGCAGTAATAGACATATTCCAGTGCGTAATGCACCCCTCCAACATCCATCCCGAAACTCACGCACACGCACGCCCATAGCACTTATAGACATATTCCAGTGGGTCATGCAACCCCCCCCCCCCGCTTCCGCCCCCCCCCCCCACACACGCACGACCCCACTTACTCCCACATCACATATAAAACGAAGCATACTGGTAGCAGTAATGGAAACATTTGAGAGCACTATCCACCCCACATCCACCCCGACAAGATCCTCCTCCGCCCCCAACCACATCACATACACAATGATGTAAAATTAGAAAATCGCCATGTTGTTGTTGTACGTGACGTATTTCCGGTGATATGTTATCGGTGTTTGATATCTCTTGTTTCCGTGTTGTCAATTAGACTCGGTACTAATCACTGTCGTCCATATTGTATTATATTTAAACCATTTATCTTCCGTGTTCGATGTCATTAAAGAGACATTTCAACACGCAAGAAATTAAATAAAGTGAAGTTTAACATCCTTCTTTTCATCTTCGACTGGGTAAATGAATCCGGATATTCAAGACATAAAATAAAACCAAGTACGAACAATCCAAACCATTAAACAGAATTCGAAGTCCTAAAAAAACGTTATAGGCAAAATGGTATAATCAGCAAATGGACTGTTCATCGTGTACGAAATACACGACAAACAGTGGTAACAGGTGTCCGGAAGAGTGAGCTTACCCTGCCTGGCGCACCACACCCGCCATAGCTGCATCCAAACTACTAGGCAAAAAGTACACCAAGCAGTGTGTTATGGTGGGAAGTTTGCCCTCCCTGGGACCGAACCAGTGGCATGACTGCCATTTCAATACAATATAATATCAAAATCATGTTCAATGATTTCGGAGCCGTAGTAAGTACCCCAAACATCAAATAAACGCCGGTTGTTTAGAACAATCACAAACCCAGTTAATGACCTTGATGTGTCTTTTTGATAATTAGCGAGTAGGCTACTAGTTGTTAAAGGGAACTATAATAAACAGATATACTCAGTATGCCAAGAAATACACGTTTATTTGGTGCTGTGAGTAAAGGCTAGTTTCCACGGAATCTTGAAACTTGTTTCCCCCATGTTAGTCCTGTAGGACGGAGTGATGTCCCCTTGTTAGTGGTGTTGAACGGAGTGATGTCCCCTTGTAAATGGTGTAGGACGGAGTGATGTCCCCTTGTTAATGATGTAGGACAAAGTGATGTTCCCTTGTCAGTGGTGTAGGACGGAGTGATGTCCCCTTGTCAATGGTGTAGGACGGAGTGATGTCCCCTTGCCCATGGTTTAGAATGAACGGCCTGGCAAGGAACAGTGACGGTCCGTTCGGATGAGACGGAAAATCAAGATCTATCCTTGTACACGAAGTCTTGAACCCTTGGCATTCGGAATTCGTAAAATTATTAGGTGGAAAAAATGGTGTCCGGGAATAAAATTCTCTTGTGCAGCAAAGAAGGACGAAAAACCTTTTTATTTAATTTCTCCAACATAGCCTAAACTAGGACAATTTTTGTGTATATGTCCAGCATATTAGACCCAAAATGCCCCCCCCCTCTCTCTCTCTCTGGGCAAAATTCTCCTCTTAGCATACTTCATGAAGTATACCCGACTTTATTATCCCAGTTGGTGTATATAATAAAATAAAACCTATTTCGTTTGAAATATACAATTTATTCCAGTTAATCAAAACGAAACCGTGACTTTAAAGCAGCCTGTGTATAAAATGGTTTATTTATTGAGGATTTTGTTTTTTATCCCAAGGCTCCGGTCACATGTGTTAGTTGACTGTCCTCCTGTGGTTAAAAAAACCAAATGTAAATAAAAACAAAGTCCTCAACACATCTGATAGTATAATAGATAGCAACCAGGGACTTTTTTATAGAATAGCTAGGGTGGACAATCTGGTTAAAGTATTGTAGATAGCGGGGGGGGGGGGGGGGAGGCGACTTATATAGAATCGAACGACTGAACGAGAATACAAGATGTTGTATTGTCACATATGCATAGAAAATAGAGAGAAAGAGAGAGAGAGAGAGAGGGAGGGTGGAGGCATGATTGAGGAAACTAATTCTGTTTTTACAAGTTTATTTATAGTAGAGTATCTAAACCTATCTTTATTAACATTCAATAACCGTTACTACCCGGTTAAACCACCTCGATATAATCTTTTTATCAATATTGTTCATGCCTAATTTCACTCATAATAATATAACATATAACCCAACTCCAATAAAAAACAAACTTAGATAAGAAAAGAATGTCCTCGGTTTATTTTCCTTTGTTTATGTTATCATGTCCAAAAACACAATTTTTTGTTACTCAGCGGATTAAGGATACATAAGTTCATAACCACTCGGTCGATGCCATACACATTTTGTTTAAGGTGCAGAGTAAGGATAAATGACCGCTAAACGGATGCCTCAATTTTTTTTATTTATGACTTTCATTCGTTTTGACGAACGAAAAGTGAAATTCCACAAGATTCTGTTCAATTGAATAAAAAAAATAAAAACAGAACAGTTTAATATAATATTCGATCGGTGAGCGCCGAGTTGACCAAATAGAAGATTAGAAATTTCAAGCCCGGTCCCAAACACGTGGTACGAAAGCCACAGTCCAACCGTATCAGATGTGGTATGGTGATGTAAGGGCTAAATATTAAACCCGGGTATTGAATTGAAATGGGGTTTAACGTCCTACTGTTCTGCTCCGACTGGGCTAATGAAGACAGACACACACCATACAGTATGCCATCAGGGAAATTTTGACCGGACAGCGGCGCTAAGACATTCGCTTATATCAAATTCCAATTATCAGGGGATCTTTTACGTGCTCGTTTTTTGTCCCAATCGAACGACTAGACAGCTGTCCTTGTCAGGCCCTCCGTCCTGCACCGGAAAAACAAATGTGGCTAGAGTGAAAAACTTAATCGTATCGTATGTCAGTCTCAAAATGACCCAATGAAAAGCTAAACCTATCAACTCACCTTTACAGTCAAAACTCAATATATATGTGACTGCTATTATATTTTAATATACATTAAACAAGCGCTAAACCTATCTATTACAGGTCTTTCTTTAGCCCGGAAATTTTCAATATTTTTATTTTACATTATCTATTTTGAGCTATTATAGCAAGAATGATCAGCTCTTTATGCACCTTGAAAAGGGTGTTCGATCCTTGCATTCGCTGAAAAAGTTCATCCAGATTGTCCTTGTCAGTGATGCAGGACGGAAGGCCTGACAAGGACAGCTGTCTAGCCGTTCGGGTGGGACGAAAAACCGAGGTCCCGTGTACACATTGGCGTGCACGTAAAGATCCCTTGGCAGTTGGAATTCGATATAAGAGTAGGCCGTAGCGCCGCTGTCCGGGAAAAATTTCCCTCATAGCACACTGTATGGCGTATGCCCGTCTTCCATTAGCCCAGGTCAGGTGCAGAAGAGTAGGATGTTAAACCCCATTTCATTTCATTTCATTTCACCTTGAAAAGGTCTGATATATTACCCTTTAATAGACTGGGATATAGTTGTAAGATTAACCATCTTGTAAATTATTAATAAATACCAAAAACTTATCCGTGACATAATGTCACAAATAGATAAAACGCGGAAAATGTGAAGAAACAACCCATTAACTTTCAAACCGTCAAATCAAAATATCGAATCGATTAATGGAATTTGATTGCCCAATTGTCTGAGTGACTTTAAAATTACGAAGATCGTTTAGCACATTAACAGGTATACAGACATGGCTATTTGGGATGACCTGGTGGTCTAAAGTGTCTATGTTAGCAGTGGCTACCTCTAGCTTGCGGTCATGGTTTCGATCCCTGCTGAAAAAGTATGTACATTGGGCGCCTTCTCAACCTCGTGGGTTCATTCCGGATTCCCCCCCCCCCCCCCCGCGTTAATATGATTATAAACATGTAAACATAACAACTAGTCTGCGATATCACCATTGTTGGAAGCGGACGTTAAACATCAAGAATAAAAACAACTTATAATCTGATTATTTTCTTTAAAGTGGCGTTCGTCCAAAAGACATGGGGTTTAACGTCCTACTGTTCTGCACCTAACCTGGGCTTCTGAAGACGGGCACACGCCATACAGTTTGCCCTGAGGGAAATTTTGTCCGGTCAGCGGCACTACGGCCTACTGTTATATCGAATTCCAACTGCCGGGGGATATTTTACGTGCACGCCAATGTTTACAACATTTTAACTTGGTATATGTCGCGGTCTATTTAACTTCGTCCTTATCTGCCCATGCGGGTCCGTAGCCAGCTCATACAATTTGGGGGGGGGGGGAGCTACTGAATTTTTTGGGGGGGCTGAGGATGTGGCCGGCCAAGAATACTCCTAAGAAATCATTATTTTTGGCGAAATATTTGTGGGGGTAAATCGATTTTTTTTTTTTGGGGGGGGGGCAAAGCGCACCCATACCACCCCCCCCCCCCCCCCCCGTGGCTACGGACCCGTGCCCATGTCGAGTCGAGAGAGTTCCCTCTTGTCAGTGGTGAACGACATAGGGTCTGACAAATCAATATAGGCTACGGAAGGGATCGGTTTCCCCCCACTGCTAAACACCCCTACGCGCAAGCGAATTATTGAAATAAAATTAAACCATATGTTAGTCCTGAAATGACCTTCTTTGTGTCGAGTGGACGTTAAACCCCATTTCTCTCTCTCTCTCTCTCTCCCCCTCTCGCTCTCTCTCTCTCTATCTCTCTATCTCTCTCTCTCTTTCTCCCTCTCTCCTCGGACATAGTAACCGTTGATATGATATACGCCGCCAAGATGTATAAAAGTAAACGGTTTTTAAAGTTTCTTTTTTATTTCTTATAGAAGTTACATATCAATAGGCCTGTTGACATGGTTTATATAGCCAGACTCCCTTATAAAGTATATAGAATTTACACATCAATGGACCAGGGTATTTAACGTGGTCTAAATATAGCCAGACTCTTAAAGTAGAAAGCTTTTTATTAAACTTATAAATCACATACTGTCATTACACAAAGTTACAGCATACAACCCGATCTCATAAACTTCATCATTTACCAATATTATATTGAGAGATATCCATAATGTTGAATTGGGACAATGTTGAGAAAACGTTCAAAACGACGAGTAATGTGATTTTAAAGATACATTATGCAAGATTTAGATAAAGAGCTGACCGTTTTTGTTTTAAAGCCCCAATAACACTCTTGTTGAAACTGAATAATATGTCCCAGTCTTCATACTGGTCAACAAATTGAATTATTTTACAATATTCAAATTAATTGATGATACAAATTTCATCGTAACACACCTAATTAAAAAAATTGGAAAAATTCAACTAATTGATTTGAAAAGTCTAACGTAAACCTTTTCAAATGTGACTTTTCGAACCTTCTGGACAAGTAAAATAGGTTGTAATGGATAATTTACACAACAGGTAGGACGCTTAAACATCCGGTACTTAGAATAAGGCTATTATTTATTTTCTCGAGCTGCCAAGCCACCAAGAGTGTTATTGTCCCTTTAACAGTTCAATTGAAAATTAGATAATTCAAAATGAATATTTTGAAAATTTCATTTGAATTACTTCATTCTGAGCCAAGTTATCACTGTTTGTAGTTTTGACAAGATGTGTGCATAGTGGTAACCAGGGCACTGGTATATTAGAGACTAAAACTCGCCCCTCCATTTTTGAATCAAATCATTAAATGACCGAACCATTCTAATCTAGTTAATTTTTTGAGCATCGAGAGTTGGTTATGTTGCTGTCGTGTTAATAAATGTCTAATTATTAATTTATATAAAATTTGTATCATAAAGCCTGTCATTTAGTCAACTGGCGTGGTTTCGAATCACGGGTTGTACGTGACAATGAGTTGGGTCGCCTGTCCAACCTCGTGGGTTTTCTCTGGGTCCTCTGTTTTACTCCCACTGCTAAAGACAACTACGCGCAAGCGAATTATTGAAATAAAATCAAAGTATAAAGTAAGTCCCGAAATGACCTAGTTTTAGTCGAGTGGGCGTTAAACCCCATTTCTGTCTCTCTCTCTCTCTCTCTCTCTCTCTCTCTCTCTCTCTCTCTCTCTCTCTCTCTCTCGTATAACATTTAAGGCCAAAAGAAAGACCTGGGGCCTATTTCACGAAATTTTAACTAAGATAAGATCCCAATTTTAGTAATTTGATTGGATAATATTAGATTGATTTTAGTGCTTAGCCAATCAAAATTGGAGTATCTACTAAAATTGGATTTTATCTGAAGTTAAAATTTCGTGAAACAGGGCCCTGCATAGGTAGGTTTAGCTCTAAGAGTGCGTGATTTTAAAAGGTTATTTTGAAGACATTTTAAAAGGGCATAAATATTAAGATTTTTAGAATAGAAATACACGTATGTTTAGTTCTATTTTCTATTTGTTGCGGTATATTTAACTGTTACCTCATTAAGTACAGTCGTTCCCAGTTGCCCAAGTTGAACTAACAAAGTTCATCCAGATTTTCCGGCATGGTTCCTTCTTGTCAGTGATGCAGAACGGGGGGTCTGACAAGGACAGCTGTCTAGACGTTCGGATTGGACAAAAACCGAGATTGCGTGGACATGTAAAAGATCCATTGGCAGTTTGAATTAGGTATAAGAGTAGGCCGCAGTGTCGCTGTCCGGGCAAAATTTCCTTGATAGCATACTGTATGGAGTAAACCCGTCTTCCATTAGCCCAGTTCAGAGCAGAACAATCGGACGTTAAACCCCATTCCATTTTATTTTATTTGCCCGAGTCGAGCAAGCAGAACAGTAGGACGTTAAACCCCATTTTATTTCATTTTTCTCTCACTTATGAAATAAATCCCCATCCACCCTCCCAGGTCGAGTACGAAATTAGGAAGTTAAACCACATTACATTCAATTAAACATACATTATGCAAGAGCAAAATCTGCTTATTACAGGTCTTCTTTAGGCCTAAAATGTTTTCTAAAGTGTTAATTAGACATTAATTAACTGATCCGGGTCTTAATCATCTATGGATGGCATCGGATTTCTCCGATATTAAATAGATTAAAACGGTTCAGCGATACTTTGATTTAATCAAATATGGTGGAATAAGACGTAGCTTCGATCAACCGGGTCGCTGGTTGAAATTATTGCGCACGTCTGTCAAACCTTCAAAGGCTAATATCTTCGCTTGCAATAAAGAAATTTGAATGAAATTTTCAAATTATTCATTTTACATTATCTACTTTCTTACTGTTATAGCAAGAATGGCTAGTTCTTTATCTAAATCTTACATAATGTATCTTTAAGCAAAGTCAGTATTACTCACTACACTAACCGACATCTGTAAGATTTGTTGATTTTATTTAAATTCTGTAAGAGTTGTTTTAAACTAAAATTAACAGGTCGATTTATTTATTTAGAGGGAGAGTTGTTTCTTACAACATTTAAACTTCAACTCCCAATCATTCAACATGGCGGTGACTTCATCACAATTCTCAAAATGAGGTGGGCGAGAAACAAATCTGTCCAGAATGGCCTCCATATCCTAAAATGGGTATACGGACACGACAAAGATTAAAATTCAGTTGTTTTTGGGATCAAGTAATAGCTGATATCCCAAATACACAACATGACAACATGGGGTATATTTAAATGTTTTTTGTTAATTGATTAGATAATAAGATAAAACTCGAGGATATGAAGTCGAGGATATGAAGTCTATTGTTGGAAAATAATATTTCCCCGTAATGAGGAAAACAAGTTAATTTAAAAATGTTCAAGGGTATTTTATAATAATTATATTACGTCAACAACAGCGTTATAAACGTCATAAAGACCCAACAATCCCAGCAACTTTATGACGTCAACAACAAACGTTATAAACGGCATATTATCCAACAATCTCAGGAAATTTATGACGTCAACAACAGCGTTATAAACTTCATACAGATCTAACAATCACAGCAATTTTATGACGTCAACAGCAGCGTTATAAACGTCATACAGATCCAACAATCCCAGCAACTTTATGACGTGTAAATATTCGTTGGGATGGGAGATAAATCCAGCACCCTGTGTACAGGTTCGTTGTGTTCTTAAATTACCCATCGGCTGCTAGAAAAGAAAGACAAGTAAATGGAAAAACCACTGCATGGGCAAAACTACCTTTATACCATTTCATAATCTTCATTCTCCATAAACTATTTTCGGAGCCGCCCATAAAAATAAAATAAAACTAAGTGCGAACAATCCAAACCATTTGACAAAATTCGAAGTTCTAAATAAACGATGTAGGCAAAATAGTGTAATCAGCAAATGGACTGCTCCCCGTGTACAAAATACACGACAAACCGTGGTAACAGGTGTCCGAAAGAGTAAGCTTACCCTGCTTGACGTCACACCCAAACTATTAGTAAAACAGAAACGAATCGAGTTATCAGGTGTTATGTAATCGATATTATTGTATTAAACTTCAATCAAATATTAAACTATTTTACACTAAATATATTAAATATTTCAAAACACACCTGTTACGTTATAGGCATTATGTCGGGAAATATAAAGATCAGAGATTTAAACTGCGGCTGGTCTGCCATATAACGATACATTTTATTAAATTTTATCAGCAAAGTGGAGTGGTGTCTAATCGTAGCTTGTATTTGACAAGAAGTAGGGTCCAGCCCCGTGGGTTCTCCGGGTCTTCCTGTTTCTCCTCCCACTGCTAATGACCCCTATTTGGATGCATATTATTGAACAATGTGTTAGTCCCGAAATGACCTAGTTTGTGTCGAGAGAACATTACCATTACCCCTCTCTCTCTCTCTCTCTCTCTCTCTCTCTCTCTCTCTCTCTCTCTCATGTATGTGTGTGTAGTATGTGTGATGGTGTGTGTGGGTATGTGGGTGTGTGTGTGTGTGGGTGTGTGTGTGTGTGTGGGTGTGTGGTGGTAAGGGGTGGGGTGGGGGTTGATATAAAAGACAATATGTGATGGATATGTCAGGTACAAAAGATCTTACCTGCTCGGTGTGAAGTAGCATCACATCACCCTATCATCGACACTAGCACAGTTTAATTAACCCTTCCAAATATTGTCAGTCATTACAATCCAGGGGAACAACTTCAATAATATCGTCAGTCTTTACGATTCAGGGGAACAACTTTATTAACTCCTCCAAATATCTTCAGTCTTTACAATCCGGGGGAACAATTTATAAACACTGTATAACATGTGTCGAGAGGTGGACTCACCACGATACTAATAAACACAAACACTCATCACTTGACGTTACATCACAGAAATTCTCAAAATAAAACACAATATTGAAGAAAAATTAAAATATAATGCCAATAAGTGAATAATATCCCTGGATCTAACAATCATATAAACTCACTAAATAACTAGTTAATATATCGCTTACAAGGAAAGTTGTCGTAACAGACAGTATATATATATACTCCCATGTTATATATACATATATATACACCAGGTAATGACATGACATGTTCTCTCACAGGTCCGCAACAACTGATACAGTCACTAAGTAACGGTCTCAAGCTCTAATTAGCAAGTAATTAGTATCTAATTATAGAAAAACTTCATTATATAAAGGTCTGTGTTAGTAGAACCCTGTACGCTAATCAACTCATTAAATGTTTCTCATTAAAAATACCCCCACCCCCTCTCCACCGCCCCCTCAAACTTACCTTCCCCCTCTCAATCTCCAGTCTTACCCTAACTCCACTGAACCCATGGGCGTTTTATGGTTTATCGTGGCGGAGTGCCCTCTTTCGCGGAGGTGGGGGGGGGGTCTTGATTGATGATTTTCATGCCAATGCATCCTCATTCAGTAGTGGATTCGACAGTAAGAGTAAATAGAAAACGATTGACTCGGACTCGGGGGCCCTTTCCCGTGGTCAGAGGGGACCTTTTGTCAGACGTGGGGACCTTTTGTCTGCCTTTAGAACCCTCCCTTGATCCTTATCACATCGACTTGCACGGCCCCTCCCCACTACCGAGACCATTACTCGTCGTCTACCGGCCCTCTCTTTTCGTTTACTACGGTCTCTCATGGATTGATTATCGCGACCCCTGTCTTCTCGACTACCCCACAGATAGACACAACCCATTATTTCGTCAACTGAATACATCTTCATAATATGCGTGGGTTATAAAGTTGAATTCTGAACGAGTCACTAAAACCACATTTAATGTTGATTCTCTATTAAAAATATCCTTGATCGAGTTTCAGTTTATTATATCAAACGTTTTGTATAACAATATTACTATATAAACGACAACATACAAGGAAAATAAAGTCGAGTATCCGGTTTGATAGGGTTCAATATGCTGGTTAATATCCACGATATATAGGATTTATACGTGAATTATGGTACTTATATTAACCTGATATTTGTAGGTATTTTTACCTGTGTAGAGATTATAGAAATCTATAAATGGGTAAGTAATTAAGTACATTTAACTATACATTGAAGGAGTTGATGGTTCTCGCTATAATAGTTTAAAAAATAGATAAGTTAAATAGAACATGCTGAAAATTTCTATCAAATTGATCAACTCTGAACCGAGAATATAGCGATGAATTTTAGGCCTAGCCTCGATCATCATTACTAAAGTCGGTAGGATAAAAACACAGTCTCGATTACCCATTTCTTGATTTAATCAGCAGATCGGGTTCTAATCCAGTATATCATGGAGACTTGATTGCGGTCTGGATAAGTTAATTAATGTTTATTTAATAATTTAGATAACATTTCAGGCCTAAAGAAAGACGTGCAGATTTAGCTCTTACATTATGTATGCTTAAAAGATCCAATATTTGTTAAAATAGATATCAGCGACTTATCTTGAAGATTGTAAATATAAATATACACAAGTTATGAATATACTTGACTTTCAGCTGTGGCATTTTGTTGCTCACTTATCTTTAATCAAAATCAAAAAAACAAAACAGTGGTGGGCTGACGCAAGCAAAATGAATAAAAACTGCAAATTTATCCGGTGAAGGGTTACAAAAAACGCGGTATAAAGTATACTGTTTGAATATCGTTTAGTAATTGAACACATTAAAATAAACATAACAGTTCTACGGTTAACAATTACTTCTCTTGTTGTTAATAGAAATAGGGTAATTGTTATCCATAGATCTGTTGTGGTTATTTTAGGTGTTAAGTCTTACGACCCAAATGAAATGAAATGGGGTTTAACGTCCTACTCTACTGCACCTAACCTGGGCTAATGGAAGACGGGCATACGCCATTCGGTGTGCTATGAAGGGAAATTTTGCCCGGGCAACGGCACTACGGCCTACTCTTATATCGAATTCAAACTGCCAAGGGATCTTTTACGTGCACGCCAATGTGTATACGGGACCTTGGTTTTTCGTCCCCTCCGAACGACTAGACAGTTGTCCTTGTTAGGCCCTCCGTTCTGCATCACTGGAGGAAAATCGAGATGAACTTTCTCGGCCAATGCAGGGATCGAATACACGACCTCCAGCCTAGCGAGCCAGCGCCTTACCCACTTAGCCACGTGATCCCCTCTTACGAACCAGGCTAGTGTTCCATGAGGGAATTGTTGCCAGGGCAATGGATCTTTAACGTATCGGTCCCGGGTACACGTTCCATCCGACATAATTCGTCTTACCCACTGAATCAAAAATGACAGGCTGATTATGGAAGCCGTTAAATACGACCAACCCAACCACAGGAGAATACTATCGGTGTCGACAGGAATAACCAGATGCTAAAGACAACCATTCAATTCAGACTTTTCGCGTTTTTCACCAAGTATAACTGATTAGAAATTACAGGAAACATAGAAACAATTGAACGTAAATCAGTTTATATATATTCATATTACATTATTATGCGTTGCAATCCATTTTTGTCAATTGTTAGATGTGAGATATTAGCGATTTAGCCCCTTTAACTGTAAAACAGGGTCACTTCAAACTATGAATCAGCTGATCATGTTTATATTTACTTCCCCATACAATAAAATACACCAAGTATTTCACGCCAGGTATCGTTATTCGTGTTTATTTTGTAAGGGGTCGCTGTTTATAGGAGTCTAGTATGAAACCCGGTTTCTAGTGGAAAGTCATTGTGAAAGTAAAAATATGACGAATAATAGTTATAATGTTATTTGCTGCTTAATGATACATAACGTCAGAGCTAAATCTTGCTATTGAAGTTTTTTCTGGCCTCAAATGTTATATATATTATTATATATTATAATTCAGACATTTGGTCACATGACATGACCAGACCATAATCAACTCTCTAGACCACTATATGAATTAGACAATGTCTGCCATATCTTTGATAAACGTTAACATTTTAACCCCATTTCTTGTTGTTACTTCAAACAGTCATTACGCCGTTCAGAATTAAGTAATTTCAATGAGATTTTCAATATGTTCCTTTTTTTATTATCTATTAGTAAACTATTACAGCAAGAACGGCTAACTCTTTATCTAAATCTTACATAATGTATCTTTAAAAAACACCTGTAAAATTCTCTTTTTAAACCTTTTCATGCGGCCATTTCAACGTTTTAAAGCAGAGACTTAAATAAAAACTGTCGTAATTCTTTTCGCCGGGACTATATTTATTTTGTACCCTTAGAAATAGAAACTTCCATAGAAACTAGGTTTCAAAGAACAGGTTTAATTATTGTTCATTCCGCAAGTTTTAGGGAAAATTAGAAATAAACCAAACAAAATAGTAAGTACACAAGAACCACACTAAATGCAAACAAAACCCATAAGAAAAACCCGCGGACAACACAGACATTATAATATATATCAAATCAAGTGAATGGATCCCAGGGAACAATTACTTACTTTGTATATAATTTCACAAACATGTACAATGTTTGTAGGTGTTTTCGATGGTCAGATTGCACAGGTTCAGTTCACGTGACATGGTCCGATTACACAGGTTCAGTCCATGTGATATGGTCAGTAGTGCAGGAGAGTGGGCATGACAAGGAAAAGGTATTTAGTCGTTTGGAAGGGACGAAAACGGAGAAAAAATTTAGGCCCTAGCAATATTATGTATATATTGATGATATAATATGTATGTTTAGGTTAGTATATTGGCGACAAGTGGGTTGGTTATATAATATGATATAATATGTTTATTTATTTATAGAATTAGTTTATATACTGGCAGCAACTACTGGGTTGTTTCTCCTGTTCGTTATTATACTAATAACTATTGTGTAAGTTGATTTAAAAATCATTTTACTTTCTATTATTATACATCAATTTGATTAAGACCCCTACGCGGAAGCGAATTATTGAAATAAAAATGAACCATATGTTTGTGTTGGGTGGACGTTAAACCCCATTTCTCTCTCAATTTGATTAATATACAGATCAAGTTATACTCCGGGTCAAACGAGTGGCTTTTGGCCCTACGACGTCAGACATTAATCAATCAGCGTTGACGTTTCTAACGGTTTACCCAAAGTTCCATGATTTTAGTAACAACAATATCTTAATATTTAAATTTTTTATCATTCTTTTCAGTATTTGTGTTGTACGAAAATTAAAACGACTTCGAACACGATGTGAATCGTGCAAGAACAAAATTCACGACGATTTAGAAGCAGGTTTTCCACATAGTCCAAGGGAGACAACTACAGAATACACTGACGATTCGGTTTTCATGGACGACTATTCTACTTTAAAGACACGCGAGAAAAACAAGAGGGGACAGAGAGAAGAAGCAACACAAATTAACAAATATGAAGATTTTGAGGTTATCAAGCATTTCTCCGACACAGAAGAAAATGTCCTTTCATCCAAGTCTCGAGTTGAAGAAAGGGAGCTTACTCCAGCTGAAGATGGTTATGACGAAGACGAAGCCTATAATGATGCATTAGCCGTTTTTAGGAATCCTCGTGCAGACATGCGCTGTGACAATCCTGCATATGTTGGTCCTAATCACGCCCCACCACTTCCAAGAAAGAATAAATCTCGAACCGGGAATCCTTTTGTCGTATATAAACATAATACCGCTGTCCAGTCCGAATATAAACATAATAACCCAGTCCAATCCGAAAACGAGGAAGAAGGGATATACGATCGTCTTCCCCGCCCACGCCCTGTCATTCAAAATCAACAAAAGAACTGGCAACACGCAGGCATAAACCCGAAAGGAGGTGTGCTGCTTCCAAATTTTTACCCTAACCTTCGACCCCGAACCCAATCCGAAGGCGAGTCCAAGCAAAAACTGGAAGGGACACACGCTGTTATTTCAGACTCTCGGTCCAGGGTAAATTCTCTATCTAGCGCACGAAAATAACAAAATAAGGGGTGGAACCACGTATTTTAAGGCAGATAGCTACCGTAGAATGCTACGTCTGAATCGAGTTTCTTCCTTACCCCCATACCCCCACCCCACCCTTGGCACAAGCGAACCAAGCGAATTATTTGAATTAAATTGAACCATATGTTATTTCCGAATGACCTAGTTTGTGTCGAGTGACGTTAAACCCCATCTCTCTCTAAGTATGTTCAAATTAATTCAATTATTACAAAAATATATAACTTAAAGGGACAGTCCCGATTTGAACAGAGTATCAAAAAAAAAAGTCTGAGTACATATGAAATTTAAACGCCAAAATATCGGAGAATGGTGCATTGGCCCTGTCTCAATATTTCAGCTCAAAATATTGAGTCGTTTGGACGTGAACGTCAAAACTGCATATCCGGACACGTAATCCTTTTAAGATCCAGGGTCATTTCTTTCGTTGGTGACCTGATAAGCGATTCCCGTTCCTTGAGATGTCTATATAGTGAATGGCCCGTGTGCTGTACTTGATAATGAAACGTAAATTTCACATACACATTATTTTTATTTAACAGAAACCCTGGTTTTACGTAGACACTGCATAATACAGTTTCGGAAACCGGTTGTTTGAAAACGTACCACAAATACTGAGTTAGTTGCTCGGCCCTTTGGTAGAGGATTTTAAGGTATTTTAACACAAAATTAAGCAGTTATATTCCTCAAAAAATTATCGGGATTAACCCTTTAACCTATATGTCGATATCATAGTTCTGAAAGGTGTTAAGTTTCAAAAATTGTCTGATTTAGTTTTTCAGATATGAGAGGAAAACCTTTTCCAATCTTTTTGACGCAATTAGGATATCAACATTTTTAAAAGTAATTTTTGGGTGGAAGTTACGAACTTACAGTTCTGAAATTTTGCATACAGAAGCCCCCACCCCCCCAAATGTAATTAGTGATCCTATGCAAAAAAAGCTATTTCGGTCATAAGTGGTACTTACAACCTTCCAGGACTATGGCATCGATGTATTTATTGCTATATATTGTGTTGTAGTGAATGGTTTTATATATAATATTATATAATTTTAGTTGAAGATACATTATTGTAGATTAGATAAAGGATTGACTATGATAATTAAAAACTAGATAATGTAAAAAGCATTTGGTTTATGTTTGTTTACACGCGTTCTTGCTATGTCCATATCATTTCTGTATTTAAGTATATGTATCTTATGTGCAAATTAACATTCCTTTAACCCTAAACTTGTATATATTTTCTAGTTTCTACTGTAACTTTAGTCTGGTGACCGGCTCGCCCTAGCGATACCTATCTCGTTATTGTGACCGTTAGCCAGTTTTGGACAATCGTTTATTAAAAGTACAATTTGAAATCTTTATTCTGGGTTATGTGTTGAAATACGTCACAACACCCAGCATATAGCTCCACGACAATTGTATATAACATAGAGAGAGAGGGAGAGAGAGAGAGAGAGGGGGGGTGAGAGCGAGAGAGAGAGAGAGAGAGACAGAGAGAGAGAATGAGAGAGTTTAACGTCCACTTGACACAAACTAGGTCATTTCGAGACTAACATAACATGGTTCAAGTTTATTTCAGTAATTTGCTTGCGCGTAGGGGTCTTTAGCAATGGGAGGACCCGGAGAAAACCCACGAGGTTGGAAATGCGACCCCACTCCCTGTCACCGGGGAATCGAAACCACGCCAGTTGACGCAATGACAGATCTTACCATTCGGTCATCCCCCCTCTGTATATTGTATATATATAGTGTCCTGTATATTGTATATAGTGTCCTGTATATTGTATATATATAGTGTCCTGTATATTGTATATAGTGTCCTGTATATTGTATATAATGTCTTGTATATTGTATATAGTGTCTTGTATATTAAATTTGTCGATTCCTAGCACTTTCGCTTATTTTATTATACTTTCCATGTAAACAACATTTAAATGATACAACATTATCGACAAATAATGTAGTTCTTTTTTCAAAGATGTTTATATTTTTGTATAGAATATAGTATATATTGTATATTACATTGTGGTATATTGTATATCGAGTATGGGGTTATTGTATATAGTGTATATTATATTGTGATATATTGTATATAGCGTATATTGTAAATAGCATGATATAAATAAAGTATGATATAAAGATCTGATGATCTGGTCTTCCTGTAATAACCTCGTGGGTTTTCTCCGGGTACTCTGGTTTCCTTCCACTGCTAAAGACCCCTACGCGCAAGCGAGTTAATGAAATAGAATTGAACCATATGTTAGTCCCGAGTGTCGAGTGGACCCTACCCCACCCCACCTCCCTATTCTTGTAATATTATCACGATTTATTTACACTTGTAAGCCTGGATGCTGATAAGACGTTATTACACGAAGACTGCGACCCACACGATAATATGATTAACATCAAACCACCACAAAGAAAACAGGAAACTTTTCTCAATGTCAATCAATATTTCATGTCTTTGTACCTAGTACAACAAAAATCCGTTCAAAAATAAACCTCAAACTTTAAAATGACAAAATTATTTTATTTACTGTCGAGTTCAGAAGTTGTTGAGTACTAACGGCACGTTCCCGTCACGTGACTTATTGTATTGTACCTGTGAAGTCAGGTATTGTTTTATATAGGTAATTAGTTGAAAGGGAAGCCGACAAGGTCAGGAATTTATCAAGGTGTGCACAGATTTATGTCATTTAAACTTAATTTTAAGATAAGAACAAAAAAATGAACGGATACGGAAACATATTGTTTGACAATAATTTATTGTGACTGAGATTATACAGAAAGTAATCGTGTCCGAGTTAACAGTGGTTGAATTCTTACATTGGATTTTTATGTGGTGTTTATGAATTAAGATCCGTGGATTTGTTTTATTTATTGAAGATTTGTTCGGCTAAAATTATTGTCTGTAAAACTGTGAGGAAGAAATTATACACTTTAACTTTGAACTATTTTAAGACTAGGCTGAACAAACGGCAATAGACCAAAGGAATATTAACAGGAATAGCAGTCAAACAAACGAGGTTAAATTTAATTAGATTTTAAACCATTTTACTTTAATTTATTTAAGGATATTTTATTAATTTAAAGTAAACGGACCGAACAAAATTGATTAAACTTACACAAAAGAGTCCTCTCCAATACGATATAATTGTTGTAGGTGGTCAGTGAAACAAAGTCAATAAATATATACGTATCGGAGAGAGAGAGAGAGAGAGAGAGAGAGAGAGAGAGAGAGAGAGAGAGAGAGAGAGAGAAAGATGGGATTTAACGTCCACTCGACACAAACTGGGTCATTTTGGGACTAACATATGGTTTCATTTTTATTTCAATAATTCGCATGCGCGTAGGGGTCTTTAGCAGTGGGAGGAAACCGGGGTGCCCGGAACAAACCCACGAGGTTGAGAAGTCGAAGCGCGGCACTCTAGACCACTAGGCCCCCCCCCCCTATATCAGATACTTATAAACTTATATTTGAGATTATCGCGTCTTTATAAATATGAAATGTTTGAACTTGTATTTTTTTTTTTTAGAAAGATTTCACCTTATATACAGTTATATACGGAAGCGTAATAGGGCCACATATTATTTTTTTTTATTATATTTTCAATTTTTCAAGTTAGTAACTTGAATTTTCAAGATATTAACTTGAATTTTCAAGTTAGTAACTTGAATTTTCAAGTTAGTAACTTGAATTTTCAAGATACTAACTTGAATTTTCAAGTTACTAACTTGAATTTTCAAGATACTAACTTGAATTTTCAAGTTACTAACTTGAATTTTCAAGTTACTAACTTGAATTTTCAAGTTACTAACTTGAATTTTCAAGTTAGTAACTTGAATTTTCAAGATACTAACTTGAATTTTCAAGTTACTAACTTGAATTTTCAAGATACTAACTTGAATTTTCAAGTTACTAACTTGAATTTTCAAGTTACTAACTTGAATTTTCAAGTTACTAACTTGAATTTTCAAGTTACTAACTTGAATTTTCAAGATACTAACTTGAATTTTCAAGTTACTAACTTGAATTTTCAAGTTACTAACTTGAATTTTCAAGTTACTAACTTGAATTTTCAAGTTACTAACTTGAATTTTCAAGATACTAACTTGAATTTTCAAGTTACTAACTTGAATTTTCAAGTTACTAACTTGAATTTTCAAGTTACTAACTTGAATTTTCAAGATACTAACTTGAATTTTCAAGTTAGTAACTTGAATTTTCAAGATACTAACTTGAATTTTCAAGTTAACTAACTTGAATTTTCAAGTTACTGTTATATTATTTAAAAGGCGTTTTGATCTAATGATATAGTATGTCATGCAATGCTTTAGTCAATGGACGGCACGGTTATAGACCTCAATGACAAGGTCCGGGAGTAGCCTATTCGATCACGCAGGTTTCCCCCCTGCAGCGAAATTACTCCCCGCGAATTATGGTGTCGACGTACCATAAAACACCATTTATTCATTCATTCATTCATTTTAACAGTATTGAGCCCTATAGAAAATCTTTTTGAAGTACAAAAAAAAAATAAATGACAAATCAAACGTCCCAGTTCCCAGTTCTAAAAATAGTCTTTAGTGACATAATACACGACATTCTCCCCCCCCCACCCCCGCCACATAGATATCTGCCCCCGGATAACCCCCTTCTTTTTAGGACTTTTACTCCCAGGACATTTCCTGCTGAAGACATCTTAACTCCTATGACATCTCCCCCCGGACTTTTACTCACCAGACATCTGCCCCTGGGACATTTACCCCCACCCCCTAGGACATCTACCCCCAGAATTTTACCCCCTCCCCCCGACATTTTTCCTCTGGAACATCTGCGCCCTAGGGCATGTCTGATGAAGACATCTTAAGTCCTAGGACATCTCCCCCCGGACTTTTACTCACCAGACATCTGCCCCTGGGACATTTACCCCCACCCCTTAGGACATCTACCCCCAGAGTTTTACCCCCTCCCTCCGACATTTTTCCTCTGGAACATCTGCGCCCTAGGACATGTCTGCCCCTTCCCCGCCACCCACCCTTTAGAGAGAGAGAGAGAAATGGGGTTTAACGTCCACTGGACACACATTAGGTCATTTCGGGACTAACATATGGTTTTAATTTTATTTCGATAATTCACTTGCGCGTAGGGGTCTTTAGCAGTGGGAGGAAACCGGAGGTGACCGGAGGAAACCCACGAGGTTGAGAAGGCGCCCCTATCTCCCTCCATGCCACATACGCTCACACCAGGGATCGAAACCACAGCCGCAAGCCAGAGGTGACCGGCCAGCTAAAGGTCGAAGCGCGGCACTCTAGACCACTAGGCCACCCCAACCCCCATCCTTTAGAACTCTGGACGTGTAAAATAATGCACTGTAAAATAATTATACTTATTTTACATTGTTTCTTTGAGTACCTAGTAACACCCTTTAGAACCCTGGACGTTACGAGGTACTCCAAGAAACAATGTAAAATAAATATAATTTTTTACAGTGCATTATTTTACAGGTCAATAGTACAGAGTTAGATAGTAGAATGCGTCCATCGCCCTATTCCTAGCGTGTCGTAGTAGCCGACTCTTGGGGAGATGTTCGGGTGGCCGAAAAGCTACGCCTTGGTCTGCCATCAATAATGTCGAGGGTTCGAGTCCCAATCTCTGCTGTCTTAGTGACAAGGTGCAGGAGCAGCCTATCCGATCACTTAGGGGTACTCCCAGAACATAAGCAGATTATCGGCGATAACACGTAGATTACAATTATTTAGGGATCGAAACCACAGCCGCAAGCCAGAGCTGACCGGCCATCTAAAGGTCGAAGCGCGGCACTCTAGACTACTAGGCCATCCCAACACCCACCTTTAGAACCCTGGACGTGTAAAATAATGCACTGTAAAAAAATTATACTTATTTTGCATTGTTTCTTTGAGTACCTCGTAACACCCTTTTGAACCCTGGACGTTACGAGGTACTCAAAGAAACAATGTAAAATAAATGTAAATATTTTACAGTGCATTATTTTACAGGTCAATAGTACAGAGTTAGAAAGTAGAACGCGTCCATCGCCCTATTCCTAGCGTGTCGTAGACGCCGACTCTTGCGGAGTGGGTCGGGTGGCCGACAAGCTACGCCTTGGTCTGCCATCAATGGTGCCGAGGGTTCGAGTCCCATTCTCTGCTATCTTAGTGACTGATTTTCAAGTTACTGTTATATTATAAAATAAGCGTTTTGCTTTAGGCAATGGACGGCACGGTTATAGACCGAGACACAACGACATCTACCCTGGGACTTTCACTCCCTGGACATTCCCCCTCCTTAGAACATCGTGTAACGTCCCCCCCCCCCGAAGTATTAATGAAGTTATAACCGACTGTGATGTATATTTGGTCCAGGCTTTTATCCGTTACATATCCGTTACATTTCTGGTAGCCTATATGTGTGTCAAGATTACTGTGTGGGCGTATTATCTTTCTTGTATGCCATTTTACTACCCGGAATTTTCAGGTTATTGACTTACAGGCTTTAAAATTTAGAAGATAATAAATTAATGACCCTATTACGCTTCCGTAGAATTAACTGAGGCGGAAAGCGCATTGCGTTTATACTCAGCTCTGATAAAAAAAAAACATGTCTTCTCTTCATAAACTGGCAGTATTGACCTAAATAAATGAAAGTTGTTTATAGCACGTCGACACCGTAAATCATGTCAATCTACGTGTTATCGCCGATAATCTGCTTATGTTCTGGGAGTAACCCTAAGTGATCGGATAGACTGCTCCTGCACCTTGTCACTAAGATAGCAGAGAATGGGACTCGAACCCTCGACATCATTGATGGCAGACCAAGGCGTAGTTTATCGGCCACCCGACCTTCTCCCCAAGAGTCGGCTTCTACGACATGCTAGGAATAGGGCGATGGACGCATTCTACTTTCTAACTCTGTACTACTGACCTGTAAAATAATGCACTGTTAAAAAATTTATATTTATTTTACATTGTTTATTGGAGTACCTCGTAACGTCCAGGATTTTAAAGGATGTTACGAGGTACTCCAAGAAACAATGTAAAATAAGTATCATTTTTTTACAGTGCATTATTTTACACGTGCTGGGTTCTAAAGGATGGGGTGGGGGTGGGATGTCCTAGTGGTCTAGAGTGCCGCGCTTCGACCTCTAGCTGGCCGGTCACCTCTGGCTTGCGGCTGTGGTTTCGATCCCTAAATCATGTCAATCTACGTGTTATCGCCGATAATCTGCTTATGTTCTGGGACTACCCCTGAGTGATCGGATAGGCTGCTCTTGCACCTTGTCACTAAGATAGCAGAGAATGGGACTCGAACCCTCGACATCATTGATGGCAAACCAAGGCGTAGCTTGTCGGCCACCCGAACCTCTCCCCAAGAGTCGGCTTCTATGGACGCATTCTACTATCTAACTCTGTACTATTGACCTGTAAAATAATGCACTGTAAAAAATTTATATTTATTTTACATTGTTTCATGGAGTACCTCGTAAGGTCCAGGATTCTAAAGGGTGTTACGAGGCAATCCCAGAAACAATGTAAAATAAGTATAATTTTTTACAGTGCATTATTTTACACGTCCTGGGTTCTAAAGGGTGGTCTAGAGTGCCGCGCTTCGACCTCTAGCTGGCCGGTCACCTCTGGCTTGCGGCTGTGGTTTTGATCCCTGGTGTGAGCGTATGTGGCATGGAGGGAGATAGGGGCGCTTTCTCAACCTCGTGGGTTTCCTCTGGGCACTCCGGTTTCCTCCCACTGCCAAAGACCCCTACGCGCAAGCGAATTATTGAAATAAAATTAAAACCATATGTTAGTCCCGAAATGACCTGGTGTGTGTCCAGTGGACGTTAAACCCCATTTCTCTCTCTCTCTCTAAAGGGTGGGTGGCGGGGAGGGGGCAGACTTGTCCTAGGGCGCAGATGTTCCAGAGGAAAATTGTCGGGGGGAGGGGGTAAAACTCTGGGGGTAGATGGCCTGGGGGGGGGGGGAGTAAATGTCCCAGGGGCAGATGTCTGGTGAGTAAAAGTTCCGGGGGGGGGGCGATGTCCTAGGAGTTAAGATGTCTTCAGCAGGAAATGTCCTGGGAGTAAAAGTCCTAAAAAGGAGGGGGGCAGATATCCATGTGGCGGGGGTGGGGGGGGGAATGTCGTGTATTATGTCACTAAAGACTATTTTTAGAACTGGGACGTTTGATTTGTATTTAGTTATTTTTTTTGTACTTCAAAAAGGTTTTCTATAGGGCTCAATACTGTTAAAATGAATGAATGAATGAATAAATGGTGTTTTATGGTACGTCGACACCATAATGCGCGGGGAGTAATTTCGCTGCAGGGGGGAAACCTGCGTGATCGAATAGGCTACTCCCGGACCTTGTCATTGAGGTCTATAACCGTGCCGTCCATTGACTAAAGCATTTCATGACATACTATATCATTAGATCAAAACGCCTTTTTATAATATAACAGCAACTTGAAAATTCAAGTTAGTTAACTTGAAAATTCAAGTTAGTTAACTTGAAAATTCAAGTTAGTTAACTTGAAAATTCAAGTTACTAACTTGAAAATTCAAGTTAGTATCTTGAAAATTCAAGTTAGTAACTTGAAAATTCAAGTTAGTAACTTGAAAATTCAAGTTAGTAACTTGAAAATTCAAGTTAGTATCTTGAAAATTCAAGTTAGTAACTTGAAAATTCAAGTTAGTATCTTGAAAATTCAAGTTAGTATCTTGAAAATTCAAGTTAGTAACTTGAAAATTCAAGTTAGTAACTTGAAAATTCAAGTTAGTAACTTGAAAATTCAAGTTAGTAACTTGAAAATTCAAGTTAGTATCTTGAAAATTCAAGTTAGTAACTTGAAAATTCAAGTTAGTATCTTGAAAATTCAAGTTAGTATCTTGAAAATTCAAGTTAGTATCTTGAAAATTCAAGTTAGTAACTTGAAAATTCAAGTTAGTAACTTGAAAATTCAAGTTAGTAACTTGAAAATTCAAGTTAGTAACTTGAAAATTCAAGTTAGTATCTTGAAAATTCAAGTTAGTAACTTGAAAATTCAAGTTAGTATCTTGAAAATTCAAGTTAGTATCTTGAAAATTCAAGTTAGTAACTTGAAAATTCAAGTTACTAACTTGAAAAATTGAAAATAGAATAAAAAAAAAATATGTGGCCCTATTACGCTTCCGTAGTTATAATTTAATTTTTCTAATTTTTTGAATGGTTATTTATGCCTGAAGAGATCGGTTCAAGTAATAAAGTATATTTTAAGACTCCTTCATGATATACATACAAGCTTGTTATCTCGTCTGCGATATCACCGCGGTGGAAGCGTACGTTAAATAAAGCTATTTCACACCCGCCTCAGGTTAAACATGTACTATAATTATCTAAGGTGTGAATGCATATCGCCTCGGGATATATGAAGTAAATGACGTCACCAACCGGTAAATATTAAATCTATTTATAGAAACTAAAAATAGAAGAAGTAAATAATGAACCGTTTGTATAGGAAATATCTCCGGAAGTAGAAACTAACCCGAACTCGTTCTTTTAATTAACATTTCAATAGAATCTAAACTGAGAGAACAGAACCAAGGATATATAAAATGTGTATTATGATGAATTTAAGGCCAAATAACTCAGAGAACCGAACCAAGGATATAATAAATCTGAATTATGATAAAGATTCTCACCCTTGAAATATTCAACGGGACATTTAATATCATTTTTTTAGATTTATTCCTTTGAGTTCTGTTAATATCGTAGGATACTCATTGTGATAAAGAACGAAAGGGGATCTGCAAATAGTTTTACATAATAACGTCATATCATTCGTTATATTTATTCTTAGGGTGTTATAAAAAGGATTTCGTAGTTTTATAAAAAAAAAAGATATTTTGGTGACCAGTCATTGGATGCGATAAGATCGAATAACAAGTTAAGGTGTTATAAAAAGGATTTATTTAGTTTTATAAAAAAAAAAGGTTTTGGTGACCAGCCATCGAATGCGATAAGATCGAGTAACAAATTACAATGTAGTGTGTTATAGAAAAGATTTTGTAGTTTTATAAAAAAAAACTATTTTGGTGACCAGCCCTTGAATGCGATGAAATTGAATAACAAATTATTTCCATCTCATAATTAACGGCATCAAATTCTTGGGTCAACTGAGAAATTTATACATTCACATATTTATAGGAATAGAATTCTCAAAAGACGATTCCAAGACGTTATAGCCCTTAGTTGACGGTTCCTGGAATGTAATTCTCAAAAGACAATTTCAAGACGTTATAGCTGTTAGTCTGAGGGTTCCTGGAAGAGAATTCCCTAAAGAAATGAAGATGGATATCAACTTAAGCCTTTTTGTTTTGATTCTCAACATTAGAATTGTAAATTCAGGTAATATATTTATATTAAGGATTATCTGGAATCGTAATGTCTAGATCTTTCTGGGGGCAGGTGTCACGGTCACTGAGTGGATAGACGTCGGCTCGCTAGCCTGGAGGTCGGGTGTTCTATCCCTGCATTGGTCAAGAAAGTTCATTCAGATTTTCCAGCGTGGTTTCCTCTTGTTAGTGATGCAGGACGGAGGGGCTGACAAGGACAGCAGTCTAGTCGTTCGGACGGGACGAGAACCTGAGTTCCTGTGTTACAGATCGCTTGGCAGTGATACAAGGGTAGACGTATGGCGTCCCATCTTCATTAGCCACCCATTTCTGTTCATTTTAAGATCTTGTTGTTTACAATCAGTTCTCAGGAATCGTGTTTAGATACTATTGAAATAAAAATGGTTTTAAATTGAATATCCCATCGTTTGAAAAATGAAAACCCAACACAGCATAAAAAACCTCATTCAACAAACAACACAACCTCCCCCTTTCTAAATATAAAAGCAAGCCCAGTCAGAACTGAAACACTTTGAACCCGGCAATACAAATGATTTCCCGAAACGGTCATGCAGATCAATCTTGTTTGTAGAGAGAGAGAGAAATGAGGTTTAACGTCCACTCGACACAAACTAGGTCATTTCGGGACTAACATATGGTTTAATTTTATTTCCATAATTCGCCTGCGCGTAGGGGTCTTTAGCAGTGGGAGGAAACCCACGAGGTTGAGAAGGCGCCCCTATCGCCATGCCACATACGCTCTCACCAGGAATCGAAACCACCGCCGCAAGCCTGAGGTACTCTAGACCACTAGGCCATCCCAACCCCCTTTGTTTGTAGAAGAAGAAGTCGTTGTTATAATGTCACAGCGTAATTGAGATTATGTAATTAATAAAGGCACGGTTAGACTTCGATGTTCAATCTGAAATGAAATGAAATGAAATGGGGTTTAACGTCCTACTGGTCTGCTCCTATACTTGGTTTAATGAAGACGGGCATACGCCATACAGTGTGCTCTGTGGGAAAGTCTGCCCTTACAGCAGTAGTATGGCCTACTCTTATATCAAAATCCAACTGCCGAGGGGTCTTTTACGTGCACCCTAATGAATACACGGGGCATCGGTTTTTAGTCCCATCCCAACGACTGGACAACTCTGTCCTGCACCACTGACAAGGTAAATCCACGTCGAAAAGGGGTTAAATCTACTGGATGAAATGTTCATGGTTGAAATAACAATATTTATAACACGTGACAACCTGTAAACGTCTAGTGTTACCACGGAGTTATAACACGTGACAACCTGACAACGTCCAGTGTTACCATGGAGTTATTATACGTGACAACCTGACAATGTCCAGTGTTACCATGGAGTTATTACATACTGTATTATGAGTATCTACAAACATATTGACTATATCAAATCTCAACAGTTCTCAAATATAAACATCAAAAATAGAATCACGTTCGTCAATCTAATTAAAATACAGATTTATATTTCGTTTCGTTTTTTATATACTTTTGATGGTCTACACTACATGAAGTGAAGTGTAGTGACGTAGCCCACATTAAACATACATTATGCAAGAGCTAAATCTGTCTATTGCAGGTCTTTCTTTAAACATTAATTAACTTGCTCTCGATGTCATCGCTGGCCTACCATATTTGGTGGATTAGGATCCGATTTGCTGTTCCACTTTTTTTCAGGATTAAATAATGAAATGGATAATTTAGACTATGTTTTTTTATCGTGCAGACTTTAGGAATGATGATCGAGGCTAGGCCGAAAATTCAATCTAAAATTCACGGTTCAGATTGGATCAATTTGACTGAAATTTTCAGCAAAATTCATTTACATTATGTAGTTGTCCCCCGCCTTTCGAAGAAAGTTGGGGGACTATTAAAATGGGTTCGTCCGCCTGTCTGTCTGTCTGTCTGTCTGTCCTTCTGTCTGTCCGTCTGTCTGTCCTTCTGTCTGTCCGTCTGTCTGTCCGTCTGTCTGTCCGTCACACTTTTTGGGACACAATAGCTCTCTTCCTAATTGAGCTAGAGTGTTCAAACTTGGTGTATGTGTTAATTAGGTCAATGCCTTGATGGAGTTCGAAGATGAGCATTTTCCGCTTAGGGTAAGCAGAGATAAGCTATTTGATTGGTTGATGCTTTGGGACACGATAACTTTAGTTCTAATTAAGTGAGATTGATGAAACTTGGTGTATAGTTTCATTACAGTAATACCTTGACTAAGTTCGATAATGAGCATTTTCTGCTCAGGGTAAGCAGAGCGATACGCAATTTGATTGGTCGAGACTTTGGAACACAATAACTCTCCTTATAATTGAGTTAAAATGTTCAAACTTGGTGTATATGCTTATTAGGTCAATGCCTTGATGGAATTCGAAGATGAGCATTTTCCGCTTAGGGTAAGCAGAGATAAGCAATTTGATTGGTTGATGCTTTGGGACACGATAACTTTAGTTCTAATTAAGTGAAAGTGATGAAACTTGGTGTATAGTTTCATTACAGTAATACCTTGACTAAGTTCGATAATGAGCATTTTCTGCTCAGGGTAAGCAGAGTGATATGCAATTTGATTGGTCGAGACTTTGGAACACAATAACTCTCCTTCTAATTGAGTTAAAATGTTCAAACTTGGTGTATATGCTTATTAGGTCAATGCCTTGATGGAGTTCGAAGATGAGCATTTTCCGCTTTGGGTAAGCAGAGATAAGCAATTTGATTAGTTGATGCTTTGGTACACGATAACTTTAGTTCTAATTAAGTGAGAGTGATGAAACTTGGTGTATAGTTTCATTACAGTAATACCTTGACCAAAGATCGATAATGAGCATTTTCTGCTCAGGGTAAGCAGAGCGATAAGCAATTTGATTTGCCAAGACTTTGGAACACAATAACTCTCCTTCGAATTGAGTTAAAATGTTCAAAATTGGTGTGTATGCTTATTAGGTCAATGCCTTGATGGAGTTCGAAGATGAGCATTTTCTTCTTAGGGTAGGCAGAGATAAGCAATTTGATTGGTTGATACTTTGGGACAAGATAACTTAGGTTCATCTTCATTGATGATTTTTATGCCAATACAATGACTGCATTCTCATTCAGTAATGGAATCGACAGTAACAGTGTATAGAAACGATTGACTCGGACACGAGGGCCCTTTCCCTTGGCCAGAGGGGCCCTTTTGTCTGCCTTTGGGGTCCCCCTAACTAGGGTACATTTTCTTTTTTCTCGTCGGTTTTAGCATTTTTCTTTATAAAACACTTTTGGATGACACTTCGTGTACAGTTTGATTGCTCGATACGTTTGAAAAAAATAAATGTGCGATTAATTAATATGTGTCATCTATTTATTTTGGGACCTCGGCGGGGGACATCAGCCTCACTGTTGGCTTGTTTTTAACTATTATGGTGATAACTCCCAACTCGTTATCTAATCCCCCACAATGTTTCGTTAAGCGACGTTATTAGAGATACTTGTAGACATTATTAAAGCATGTGGGTTGTACCAGAGCTCAAGAAATCACATTTCATAAATTATTTTTAACAATTGGTATGATTTCTGCTAAATCGTCTGAATTAAAATATTTATAATCCTATGAATTCTATTTCAGCGCCATCGACCTACACTATTAAAAGTTCCAGTGTGTGCTATGGTTCAGATCCCCGGTGCACACGCCATGTTTTAGGCTGTGACGAAGTCACTTCCGTTATTGGAATATTCCAAGGCGTCTACGGGTTCAAAATGATTGGTTCGTTCTGTCGAGACGTTTCGGCCTGTTCAACAGTTAATTCGGACAATTGCTGTTCTAAACAGAAGGGTGATTGTGAAGCTGTATTTCGAGCTAATGATATAGAAACGTTGTATAATAATTGTTCGGGTCAGACTACGTGTACCTTCAACGCCCCTAGATTAACAGCCAAATGTTCCACCCACACGTATCGAAGTATTTCGGTCTATGCTGATGTTAAATATACGTGCGTTAAAGGTAAGTTCATGGAGTTAAAATAGCAGACAGTATATTTCATAGTCTATAGATATACAATAACTTGTTTGGGGGTTACGGTGACTTAGTGGGTAAGATGCTGGCTCGCTAGCGTGGGAGATCTGGGTTAAAAGTATCTCCATGAAAGTGGGTAAGGCGCTGACTCGCTGGCCTGGAGGTCGGGTTTTCGATCCCCGCATTAGGTGCAGAAGAGTAGGACGTTAAACCCCATTTTATTTAATTTCACTTTGAAAAGGTCTGATATATTACCCTTTAACATCCTGGGATATAGTTGTAAGATTAGCCATCTTGTAATTTATTAATAAATACCAAAAACGTATCGGTGACAGAACGTCGAAATTTTACAACATTTAAACTTGGAATATGTCAACCCTTATCCCGGTTGGTAGAGAAGGACGCTAAACACTATTTGACGAATAAGGCCTTCCATTAGGATTTCATTACACAAAACTATACACATAATTTCTTATTGATACATTAAACAACAACAGTTTTATAAAGGGCTTTAGTATAGTTAAAATATGGCGAACAGTTTTAAGCCCTCTGTTGAAGTGACCAAGCGAATATACACGGCTGCTCACTTTTTGACAGAAATCCGCCGTTCATGATCACCAGACTATGTTAGCCATAGTTTAACAGTTTTTGTTTTATTATTTAGATTATTTAACAATCTCTGTCTGTAGGAAACATTAAATAATATTAATCATCATGTCGTGTTAGATTCTATCCTATTCATTTTCAGACACACAAATAGTTTCATTGGGAGACCGAAAAACCATCATCGGAGACCAGGTATACGTCCAATACCAACCCACAAAATTAGACTCAGCAGCTGACATCGTCGAATGCCAGTGTTTGATTGATTCTAGGAATCGTACCAGCGTCGATATAGATGTCTTCGCTCTGGATATTCGACTTAATTCCACCAAGGAACCATCGTGTAGCAGTGTTAGTTTTATCAAAAATGGCGAAGTTTTACGAGACATGTCGTGTCGCACGAGACTGTTTTATCATTCGTTTGAATATCTACTGAGAACATCGACGCCATTACGGGCAAAGGTGGTCATCAGCAAAACAAGTCTACCTAAAAATATCTGGTTCGGCTTCAGAGGTTTGTACATCATCATCATCATCATCATCATCATCATCATCATCATCATCATCATCACCAAAAGGATTGATGCAAGTTTCGAGAATTTGCTCCCACGCTTGTATGTGAGGTTACATTGACTAACCTGATGGTTTTTCTGTGGGGGTGTGGGGGTGGGGTGGGAGGGAGTATTTGGATGGCTAGCGCGTGCGCGTTTTATCATAAGGTCTGTAATTGAGTCAACGGGCGTGATATCACTTTCCCGGTTGTACGTGACAAGGAATAGGGTCGACTGTCCAACATCGTGGGTTTTCTCCGGGTCCTCCGGTTTCCTCCCACTGCTAAAAACATCTACACGCAACCGAATTATAGAATAAATATGAACCATATGTGAGCCCTGAAATGACCTAGTTTGTATCGAGTGAGACTTACCCCCCCCCCCCCGTTATATGATCATTTGTTGCAGCGTGTCAATATAATGATTCTTATCACGTTACTAATTATAAACTAATTATAACAAAGCCCTGTATAATTATACTATTCCCATCCTCATTAGCCCGGTTGGTGTGATGTTTACATGTAGGTCATTGATATTACGTGGCTAAGTGGGTAAGACGCTGGCTCGGTAGCCTGGAGGTCTGGGGGTTCATCTTGGTGTTGGTTGGGATTTCCCGGCGTGGTTTCCCCTTGTCAGTGGTGCAGGACGGAAGTTCTTACAAGGACAGCTGTCTAGTTGTTCGATTTGACGAAAAACCGTGGTCCCGTGTATACATTGGCGTGCACTTAAAACATTCCTTGACAGTTGGAATTCGATATAAGAGTAGGCCGTAGCGCCATTGTCCAGGCAAAATATCCCTTATATAGAGTACATAGTATGACGTAGACTTAGCAGTGTCTGTCATCACTCGCCCAGTCGAAGCAGAACATTGATATTTTTAAAGGGACAATAACACTCGTGCTGGCTTGGCAGCTCCAGAAAATAAATAATAGCCTTATTCTAAGTACTAGATGTTTAAGTGCCCTACCTATTGTGTAAATTATCCATTACGACCTATTTTACTTGTCCAGAGGGTTCGAAAATATTTTAAATCAAAGTCACATTTGAAAAGGTTTACGTTAGACTTTTCATATCAATAAGTTAAATTTTTCCAATTTTTTAAATTAGGTGTGTTAAGATGAAATTTATATCATCAATTAATTGGAATATTGTAAAATAATACAATTTGTTGACTAGAATAAAGATTGGGACATATTATTCAGTTACAACAAGAGTGTTATTGGGGCTTTAAAGACATAAGCCAAATTTATCCAATCTAGTTATAAATAGATCACCCCCGTCATCATTAACCAAGTTACTACAGGTAACTAGTAGGTCATTCAATCCCTGTTGACCTTATTTTAGATTTAGGTCACGGAAGAGATAATCTGAATTATACCATTAATGACGTATATAAATAATAAATCCAATGATGAAAATATCATCAAGTCTTATTATCTCATACAAGACAAAACCAGGCTTATCATAATTTAGGTTAATTATATACAACACGTTAGAGAGGGAGAGAGAGAGGGGTACATGGAGGGTAGAGAGAGAGAGAGAGAGAGAGAGAGAGAGAGAGAGAGAGAGGGTAGTGTCGGTGTGTGTGTGAGAGAGGGAAAGAGAGAGAGGTTGGTGCGCGTGCCTTGTATCATAACATCTGTCATTGAGTCAGCTGGCGTGTTTTCGATTCCCCGGCTGTCCGTGACAAGGATTTGGATAACCTGTCAAACCTCCAGTTTCATCCCACTGCTAAAGACCCCTACGCGCAAACCAATTATTGAAATAACAATTGAGCCATATGTTAGTCCCGAAATGTTGATTTTATTTTATTTTATTTCAGGTTTAAATGGAGATGTTAGTTTATCATGTAGTTATTTATCACAATTTATTGAAACAGGTAAAATTAATATTGATATTAATAATTAAATCAACCTAGTTTATTGAAACAGGAGAGATGTTATTATAGAACATTTGCAAGTAAAATTAGTGTCAGTTTGTTAGTTTAAAGGTGCACATTGCTCAATATACTATATTACTTGACGTAATAAAACCTATAAACATTAAAATTCCGTTTCGCTACAAAATAATATTAATAATTAAATCAGCCTAGTTTATTGAAACAGGTAAAAAAATATTAATAATTAAATCAACCTAGTTTATTGAAACAGGTAAAATAATATCAATTATTAAATCAACATAGTCGCTACATAAAGATGCATCGGGTAAGAATTTACTCAAAATTGTTTGCCTCAAATATTGCCCCTTTTGTGGTTTCAATTTATCAAATACACCAAAAAGAAACTACATGTATGTGCAGAGTTTTGTGTTTCTGGATCAAAGATATTTCCCATAAACAGTGATTGAAAGTTGAGTAAATTCTCAAGTCTGTAAATGTTTTGTGAACCGGGATCAGGTGTCGTTAATGTTACAATAGTTTAAAATTAAAACTTGTCATATTTATTTTTTTTGATCTACGGGCTTGTGAAGATAAATTTTAATGTGAAAAGAGAATTTATTTGTGAATATTTACAGATTGTGTTATGTGCTAATGATAACCGTAAATGTATATTTCTCTTTTTATAACACATCAGCAGATCATGTAACCACACCAAGGGAAGTAACCCCTGCTCTACTCACCAGTCGCTCTCTCGATCATTTGTTTATTCCGACGTCAACACAACCAACAACTACTCGGCATGAAACATCAGTGACGACAAGAATAATAGCTTCGACTCAAACGACTGGAAGAGTTGTTATTGAAAATAATTTCATGACTCACAGTTCCAATATAACCTCCAAAGATGACATCACTATAACAACCACTTCTCTACCATATACGAATATTACAGAAGACGTAGGCAACACATCAATAATAAATGACGTAAACAATATTACCAATGACGTTAAAAACATTACCAATGACGCAAACTACAATAAAAATGACGTCGCCATGGATAACCATGATTTAAATAACGAATTAGAGAAAGCTACCGGTAAGTTGAATTAGTTATTTGCATCTATTGAACAATTTGTCTAAACGCCAAGCTGACACGAGACGAATACGAGTGAATTATAACGATATAGCCAAGGGAATGGTTTGACATTGATTGATGCAATTCCCAATTTCACGGGTAGTGAAACAAATTATGAAAAACACGACCATTTCTCCCCAAGGCGACACAAACCTATTTATTGACTGCAAACTGATAAACGTAAATTACACCATTTCCAACAATACGAAACTAAGGCTATGAAAAAAAGCGAGACTTTATGAGTCTTGCTACAAGAAAATGCACAATAAAACAGGCAGTAAATCTAGGGTTGTAACATACGACTGTCGTTTTATTAGAGACATTATCAGGATAAATTACTGGGCAATAAATCGGTAGTCACATGAGACAAAAACAATAAACCTTACACACAGATAAAGTAGTTCTGATCATAAAAATTTTGTTCCTAAACGAAAGACACAAATAGATAGTAATAGGTATGCGAACTAATTAAGTTAACGTCCGCCTGAATCTTAGGTGGCATCGCAGACAATGTGTGAGATATATCTCACGTTCTTGTATAGAGTGACGTAATATCTGACGTCATTATATTATGAAGGGGCGTAATATCTGACGTCCTTCTATGGAAGGACGTGATATCTGACGTTCTTTGATGGAGGGGCGTAATATTTGGCGTCCTTTTATGGAGGGACGTGATATCTAACGTCCTTATAGGCATATTAAGGGGAAGTAATATATGACGTCCTTATATTATACTTGTACGTAATAATATCTGACGTCCTTATATGGTGTGACGTAATATCTGACTTCCTTATATGGAGGGACGTAATATCTGACGTCCTTATATGGAAGAACGTAAGATCCCACGTTCTTATATGGAGAGCGAAATACCTGACACTCTAATATGGAGGGACGTAATACCTGACGTAATTATAATATGGGGAAACGTAATATCTGACGCTCTTAGATTGTGACACTCTCATTTAAGATAGTGGAAATGGACTCTGTATACCCGAAAAGCATAAAATTGACACATTACAAGCCAAACCGGACCTTTCTAATTGATCTGTCAAGCTCAAAACGTCCGAAAATCCCGAAAATAATTGCAAATTTGGAAGAAATGGCCCTCGGCAGCCATTTTACGCAGGAAAATTCTGTCTGAAAATATTATGGTGTAAGTCTGACCCCGAGTGGACTTCGGTGAGGGGTAGAAACCTTAGAAATTCCCCCAAAAGTGAAAAGTGAAACACCCTACTGTCCAATCTCGTGGGTTTTCTTCGGGTCCTCCGGTTTCCTCTCACTGCTAAAGACCTCTACACGCAAGCGAATTATTGAAATAAAATTGAACAATGTGTTAGTCCCGAAATGACCTTGTGCCGAGTGGACGTTAAGTCCCCTCTCTCTCTCTGTCTATCTCTCTGTCTCTCTCTCTCAGTGTTGTTGTTACAGTGTATTACATGTATGAGCATGTATCAGGCTATTAATATGGTCTATTATTACAGCTCATTATATACGTTCTCTTAAATAATTCTTACTTCAGTGTATAAAGAACAAGAACGATGTTGTAGACATCTAAACGACGTAATTTCAACACTAAACATTAGCTCCAACAACATAATTTTAAGACTAAACATTGGCTCCAAATTGTGTTATAACCTTGACATGTATAGGCAATTTGATTAAAACACAGATCCTATTTCGTTTCGTTTATTATAGTTCAAAATTTAGTTTTACTTTCCTTTACTACACAAGGATCTGGACTCGTTCTGGATGGTATGGGGGAATTAGCCAATGAAACGGTCTGTTACGGTGAGTTCTAGGCCTTCTAATACACGGAACAGTGGGTACACCACTAGAAACGTCAATACTGATTGATTAATCAATATATGATTTCATTTTGGTCCAGAGCCGCTCGTTTGACCCCTGGCGTGAATTGCTACTATATCTTGCTAGGTCTTCATGTAGTGTAGGCCATGGGAAGTATAAAAAAAACGAAACGAAATATAGATCTGTGTTATAATCAGATTGCATGTTTAGTTGTCCCCGCGTCTACTATAGCCCCACACCTCCCCAGGCTCTCGCAGTTACTTGAGCCATGTGTTCTTAGTTAAAAACTTACATTATTTTCTTGTCGAAAATTCCAATACTGATATACGTTTTTAATTCTAGATATATTTTAGGGTTTTTCCTAAAATCTTCGTAGTTGTCTGGGGGCGTGGAGGGCCTAGTGGTCTAGAGTGTCGTGCTTTGATCTGTAACTGGTCGGTCACCTCTGTCTTGCGGTTACGGTTTCGATCCCCGGTGTTTTCATTAGCCCAGTCGGTGCAGAACAGAAGGACGTTAAACCGCAGTTCTTCATCCATTTTATCAACGCATTAAAAGAGAGAGAAAGGGAGGGAAATGGGGTTTAACGTCCACTCAACACAAACTAGGTCATTTCGGGACTAACATATGGTTCAATTTTATTTCAATAATTCGCTTGCGCGTAGGGGTCTTTAGCAGTGGGAGGAAACCGGAGTGCCCGGAGGAAACCCACGAGGTTGAGAAGGTGCCCCTATCTCCATGCCACATACCCTCACACCAGGGCTCGAAACCACAGCCGCAAGCTAGAGGTGACCGGCCAGCTAGAGGACGAAGTGCGGCACTCTAGACCACTAGGCCACCCCCCCCCCCCCCCCAACGCATTAAAACAACAATATTAACTGTGATTCAGGAGGGGAGGGGGGGTAGGTCATATCCGGGCGAACATAATGGTTCAATCTTATTTCAATAACTCGGTTGCGCGAAGGGGTCTTTTTAGCAGTGGGTGGAAACCGGAGAAAACCCCATAAGGTTGAACTGGCGACCCTACTTCTTGTCACGTACAGCTGGGACATCGGAACCACACCAGTTGACTCAATGACAGGTCTTATGATACAGCGCTTAACCATTTGACCCCGCCCCCACCTCAACTGTGATTAAAATTCAGCAAGTTTCGATTCCTCATCCTGCTTTAAGTGCTATAGTACATGTCAACGTCCGTCATTCGGTGCACCATCTTATCGGTACTGTTGTTGTCATACCAGACATTACTTGTAACACTCTACAAATAATCAAATAGTTATTTCACAGATTCATTTCAGACTTTCTTTGATGCCCTACCAGAAAAAGACCGATAAAATATTTATGCGTGTGAAAATCGATTGATCGTTGATAACATATTAAAATTAAGTTAATAATAAAATATTCTTAGAATAAGTTGTTATGTGGCATGTCAGCTAGAAATAAGTTGGTATGTGGCATGCCAGCTAGAAATAAGTTGTTTTGGGCATGTCAGCTAGAAATAAGTTTGTTTGTCACATGTCGGCTAAAAATAACTTGGTTTGTGATATGTCCGCTAAAAATAAGTTGGTATGTTGCTTTGTAACATGTAAACTAGAAATGTGATATGTGACATGTCAGCTAGAAATGTGATATGTAACATGTCAACTATAATTGTGGTGTGTGACATGTAAGCTAGAAATGTGGTATGTGAAATGTCAGAATAGAAGATGAAAGTTAAGATGGTAAGACCGTTGTTTTTATAGTAAAAGGTATATTACAACCAATGTATTGCTGTCAAAGGGATATTAATATTGTCATTTCAGATGCTTTGTATTCGAACCCATTATAAATTTCTGTAAATATCGGACAACCGAGAGCCGCGGTGGCTCAGTAAGTAAACGTTGGCTCGCTAACCTGTATGTTCCGTGTTCGATCCCGGAATGTTTATCGTAATTTTCTGACGTGGTTCCCCCATACTCTTTCTCTGATGATCTGAAGAACCGAGGTCCCGTATACTCATTGGCGTGCACGTTAAAGCTGGAATTGTAAATAAGAGTAAACCATAGCGCTGTTGTCCTGGCAAAATTTCTCTCATATCCTCTGAAAGTTGGAATACGATATAAGAATAGGCTGTTGTGCCGATGCTCCGACACAATTCCCTCAAAGCACGCTGTATGGCCGCCTTGCTTAACCCTGTCGGACGTTAAACCTCATGCAGCTCTGTCTTATATGATAGATTTAGTTACTCCACGCACTTCTCATCGATGTCTTCGACCCTCACATAAGAAAATTCCAAAGTTTAATTTAGATATAGAAAGAAGTGCCTTGTCCCTTTCGCCTCTTCATTGTGGAACGAAACTCTAAAAAATATTAACCATCTGCAATCCATAGAGTCAACAGAAACATTTAACAAGCAAATCAAAACCCTGTTTTTTCACGAGGCTTATTTTCATTGATTTCAAAGTGCAATAGAAACTATTAAAGATAGGTTCCCCAAAAATATTTATCGGGTGGTTATTGCATATAAAAGTATGGCAATTTAGGTATACGGCAGCCCGACGATTGGGAATATCTGCACGCGTGACGTCGAAGGCTGCACGCGAACTTGAGCGCTCTGTGTACATGTTGATAATCTTTATGAAGCGTTAGATTTACAGCACTTTCTGGGATAAAAATCACGGAAAAAGACGCGGGTAGTGGATAATCTTAGGATTCAATATTTGTAATGAAAAGTCAGCGATTACATCGTCTTGTGTATGCCGTTGCTATAGATACGGAGAGGGGTAATCCTCTGATACAAACATCGTCTTGTGTATGCAATGAGTTCTCCCCTGTCTCCACCGCCGTTGCTATAGATACGGAGAGGGGTAATCCCCTGACACAAACATGGCCTCTTTTGATCGATTTTTATAGCAGGATATGCGTGGAAATTACAATGTTTTGAGAAAGATTTGAAGCAAGATTATGATAAATTAATTAGTTTGAATATGTTTTTAGTTCTAATATATCTTCAAATCATCTAGCTTGTACCCGGGCATGTAACTTTTAAAAAGTGATTTTATGCTATAAATATCAAAGATTATTATTATTCCATTACATTATATGACAATGTTTCTTTAAAATGGCATTTATTGTTAATTTAATGCAATGTCCCTTTAAAATGGCAGTTTGGGCGCCCGATGCTTATTGCTCATTTAATGCATGTAAATAAAGAAACCTTATGGCGAGCTACTGTCCAATTCTTTGCAAATCGTTTTCCAAAAACATGATTCAAGGGATATTATAAGCCAATAAACCGGTATAATAGTCCGATCTGATCGTATTAGCTGTCAATATTTCACAAGACACCACACACATATCCTTAATCCTATCTTCTCCAATTTCCCCAGTGAAATGTGTTTTAAATGAAAGACCGACAAATGGCCTGGAGTTTGTGAATTTTTTTACGAAGCAGAAGAAGACGAAAGTTAGAAATTGTTAGAACTGTCGATTAATCACGGAGTTGTCCAGGTTAAAGATGGCGATGGCGACACTGCGGCTGTTTGATCTCGGCTACAAGTTATTATTAGTGGTCCGGGGTAGTTTTCTTCAGAACACCGTTCTATTTCTTTCATTTTGTAGAAATCCCCAACTATCAGACTAAGAAATGTTCTAAACAAAAAACGCAAACATTTTGTTATTGATGTATATTGGAATAATGCAGAAAGACTGAATGGTGACATTTCTGACATGTTTGATGTCCAACAACAACATTAAAAAAGAATCCATATTTTTTTAGTCTGCTTTAAGGTATTAAGTAATTTTGTTTGGTGTAGAAGGCTCGTGGATACTCGACAATACGTCGACAGACATCAAACATATTAAATGAACGTCTTCAAAGTGTTGTTTTCGTCAAACATAAAATCATACTACACGAAAATTAAAATTAAAATTGGATGTTTCGAAATCTTGCAGACGGACAACAAACCTGTTTTTATTTGATGTAAAGTTTCACAACCTCGCGGCTACTCATGTACCGGTATAACCCCACCTTTAATGACGTCGTACTTTACACAGATCTTAAGCTCAGATAAAAAGAGAAATGGATTAAAAGAGGGAGTAATGTCCTACATTACGGCTACTAATGGCTGATTTAAGACCATATATGTATTTTAATGTATTTTCGCTAAGATTAGAATGTTTAAAGGCTGCGTGACAGACACAAACAAGAAAACTAAAAAAAAGATTTAACGCCCGGCTTTTCTGAATCACCAGGCTATTGAAGACTGGCGAAATGCTACAAAGTGTATTATGAGGGAATTTCGCATTGGCAGTGGTACTCTATCCTTCTCTTATTTCCTTTTATAATTATCAGGGTGTGTTTAAATGAGCTTTTGAAGGAATTTTGCCTTGGCAGTGACACTGCATATTTCTCTTATTTCCTTTTTTAATTGTCTTAAACGAGCTTTCAGTGATAGAACCAACAATGGTCCATCTTATCCATCTGTCAGGCCCTTCGTCCAGTGGTATATTAGAGGGGTGGGGGTGGGTGGGGTGGGGTGGATGGCGCGATGTATCATAAGGTCTGCCATTGAGTCAACTGGCGTGGTTTCGATTCCTGGACTATACGTGACAAAGAGTAAGGTCGCCTGTCCAACCTCGTGGGTTTTCTCCGGATCCTCTTTCCCCCCACTGCTAAAGACCCCTACGCGCAAACGAATTATTTAAATATAATTAAACCATATGTCTTGACACCCCTTAGTTAAATATATTTTATCGCGTTTAATGGTAAAGTAGAAGAATTTTTAATTCTGTGAAAGCAAGACTTAAGCTAAAATGAAAGTAAGACTTACGCTAAAATGAAAGTAGAAGTATTATAAACTGTTGATACTAAGCCGTTTAGTCGCTTCCTTTGATAAGCAGATGTTCATTAATTTAATGGAGATATTCAGACATCAACGATCTATTTATAGCGTGTTTTATAACTCTCCAGACAAATAACATATTATATATACACCAAGAAAAGAGGTTAAGCACTATATGTATTATATATACAGGGACGGATCCAGGAATTTTTGCAGGAGGGGGTCTGCCATGTTCCAGTTAAGGAAATCTGCCTTCATCGTGTCTAAATTACATAAACATACATACAAATTGAGCTTTTCAAAGAGAGAAATCATTTTTATAATTATGTAGAATCACATTGTGATTTAATTTCATTGATGCAAGGCATTAATTTTTTGATGTAGCTGAGCAGGGTGGGGTTTCGACCCCCCCCCCCAGATTCGCCCCTGATATATACACCAACCCCGAAAGCATAATCTCAGACAAACAAGAATAGATCTTTGACGAAAAAAAAAACATTTAGAGTTTTTTCCATTTTGGAGATATATTAATCACCATTATGAAAAGGATTCAAAGATGCTGTATTTGAGCCCAAAAAAGAAGTCAGAATAAGTATAAAAATGCAGAGCCAGGAACACAATTCAATAACGTGATTGAAGATGAAAAATGTCATTTAGATTCTATTGATGACACAAATCATAAAAAGTTGGTAAATCCGCCACGTGCCTAGAGGACTGCTATGTTACATAATTGGAATTTATGTATAAAAATGTCTATTTAATACGTTCCATCAGGACATGGTCTAACACGGCCAACGGCCACGGACAAGTCATGAGTTACTTCCCCTGGTCCCTTCTGTATAATCTCTTCCGTCATCCTGCAATTGTGTCAGAGTGTGTACATGTAGGTCCAATGCCTATACTCGGCGCCTAAAGATAGAACGTGCTTTATTGCAGGCCAAAGCGGAGTCGCCACAGCATCATTGCGGAGATTTTCCCGCTATTAATGATTTGTGTCATCAACGTTTTCTGTGGAATCTAAATCACGATGTTGAATTGTGGCTCTGCTTCTACACCCTCATACTTATTGTGACAGCATCTTGGAATTTTGTTCGTAATGTCTATTCACCACACCCCCTCATCCTTCCGCCACAAATAATAACTATTCACCACCCACCCTCATCCTTCCGCCACCAATAATGACTATTCACCACCCACCCTCATCCTTCCGCCATCAATAATGACTATTCACCATCCACGCTCATCCTTCCTACACAAATAATAACTATTCACCATCCACCCTCATCCTTCCGCCATCAATAATGACTATTCACCACTCACCCTCATCCTTCCGCCATCAATAATGACTGTTCACCAAAACATGTCTGCGAATAACTAGCACCCACCTTGATATTGACGCCCTGGGCCTGCTTCCTGCACGCGATATTTTGTACTTCCATGTGTACAGAAAAAGTCATTGAAAAGAATGACGAATCCGTTGTTAATGACGTCATCAGTGAGGATTTCTGTTTATAGAATGATGCCCGGCATGGTTTCCATTCAGCTGCCGCCTTTTTACGACAACACCACGACTAAAGAAATCTGCTATTTGTAAGCTGAATTTGCAGCAACAAGAGTGATTCATTTAATTAGTGGAAGAGAACTGGCATCCACACACTTCACACGAGAAAAAAAACGCCAGTGCGAAAATGTCACTCATCGTGGAAAACAAAAAAAGCGCCCGAAGCGCTTACATGGAAGCGGAACCATTACGTTAACAATAGACTGACTTTTTGCGCCGGCGGAAACACGGAAGTGTTGTGAGATACAGAAATCTACATTTTAGCAACAAAGCTCTTTGAGCCAATAACTTTGACAAATGATTTAAGTACTTTAGTACCACGTGGAATTAATGTGGAATTAGTCGAATCACGCTATCTGGAAAATTGTTTTCTATTTCCCAATGTGACCTGAAGTAAACTGCCCTCATTTGTAATCATATAAATTACAGCTCAGTGATTTATTTAATCTTGTACTTCCGTATCACGTGACGACGTTCTTCTTGTAACTTGTCTTTTTATATATAGATAATAAACAGTAGCTTCTGCAATTTTATCGCTTTTTTGAACGTAAGATTAATAATTTAATTTCTATAAAACAGCTAATTAAATTATTTCAGATGAAAAGACTTACCGACATTTTCATCTTTTTATGAACAGGATCATTAAAGGTTCAATACCACTCTTGTTGTAATTGAATAATATGTTCCAATCTTTATTCTGGTCAATAAATTGTATTATTTTACAATATTCCAATTAATTGATGATACAAATTTTATCTTAACACACCCAAAGACCTGTATAGGGAAAGTTACGATAACTCATTTACAGGCGCCATTTGGGTCCCAACTACCAACTATGACGCCATAAAAACTATGACGCCCTGGCGTCATATAGCTTTACTTAACAAAATGTTTTTTTCTTTCTTGGTATATCGTTTTACGGAATACAATTTATCATAAACAAATTGCAAAAGAATAGTTCGGATAGAGTATCTAAACCACGATGTACCCACCTAAGTTAGATGTATCCTGTAGTTCAGACAGTCTCTAATCCATAATCTACTACCCTGTAGTCTCTAAAACATGATGTACTCTGGAGTTCAGATAGAGTCTCGTATGTTTACACTGTAGTTGGGATAAACCATAGTTTTATAAATAGGATGTCGATCGTCAAATGAATATAAATTTTACGATATGTTAATCCTCAAATGACATAGTTTCTCTGAATGAATAAATTTTTAACTCGCTTAAAATATATGGATACAATAGATTTTTTGTAGAAAGTTCTAGGTACACACTGTTAACTCACATAAATGTTTTTTGTCAATAATTCATATACTTTATTCAGCTCGACGAAAATTTAAAAATATATAGGCCCCTACACAGTTGGTTAAACTTGAATGTAGATATAAATAATCTACGTTGCATATACATGTATATGTACCTTTCGGTGGAATCATATCATAAAAATATCGTATTTCATAAAGTCTTACGTATTTGTCGACATTAAGGTGTACTTCTGTTGTTCCTTTTAGCCTTTGAATTTTCTTGTTTCACATTTAGTAGGGATGTATGCTTTTATAGATGGAACAAAAAGCCGACGAATGTTGGGATGTGTGGAACAAACTCGAGATAATTTGTAACAAGTCTGATATGTCTTTGATAGGGCCTACTGGTTGAGCATCAGAACAACATCATTCTTTTCATTGGAAATGGTGGGGGGGGGGCGAACACCCAAAGGAGTCCGACAAACTCAAAACTAACTGCGTCCCCTTCATTGTCTAGGCCGACCTGTGCTGTGGAATAACATGTATTTGTATCTGTTAAATTTGTTTATATATTAGACCAGTGGTTCTCAACACCCTGTGCCGCAAAATCTTCCTAAGTGTGCCGCGAAATTTTGTACGGCACACTAAAAAATGCGAAAAACCACACGATCCTAATTGTGTTTTTATTTATTTAGTTTGAGTCATTCGATGTGTCTATGAGTAATCTGTGTGTACGGTTGTATGCCGTCTGTGACTTGCCAAGTTTTTATATTGCAAAATTCAAACATTTTTCCTATATATTTAGCCAGGTGTGCCGTTATTTTTTCATGTGTTCTAAGGTGTGCCGTTGGCAAAAAAGGTTGAGAGCCACTGTATTAGACAAACACATGTCGCGCATAGACATAGAGCAGAGTGCCGCTAGGCACCTTTTATTTAAATTACACTGATTATAAGTTGCACTAATTTCAAATGTTTTATTATCCATCAGTCAATTTAAAGAAATTTTGATTTTTGAAAAATTGATGATACAATTATTGATCGATGACCCACAAAGCTGTCACACAATCAGGAATGGCTCCAGACCAAAAAATCGCGCAATTTCAGGCGCTTATTTTGCCGGCTAGAAGGAAAAATGGTTTATCTCCCAAATTACTATATATATTTTGGTTTTTCACTTTAACCGTCTGCACAAAAAAATCTGATTTGTAAAAGCGTATGCAAGTTAAATATATTTGATAGCACTTTTACCTGAGAAATATTTTACCTCATTTTTTTTTTATAAATTCGGCTATATAACAATAATGTACTTTTTGTGTTGTATAATAATTAATAATGATAGTATGTTCATCTGTACTTTTCGTTTTAAACATGTATGTTTTATCGCCTATAGACTCTTTTTCGCGGAATTCTATATTATATCTATCAACATTTCATATCCCTGTCGGGGCAGGCAACTTCGACACAGCAATATAATTGGGCATAAAATAGATAGTTAGTAAGCAATGACTTGGGACCCAAAATGGCGTCTTTTTACACTTGACGTCATATTTTCATGACGTCATACGAAATTTCTGGCTTCACATTTGTCGCAACTTTATCTATATACGGCTTTGAACACACCTAATTAAAAAAATTGGAAAAATTCAACTAAATGATTTGAAAAGCCTAACGTAAACCTTTTCAAATGTGACTTGGATTTTAAAATATTTTCGAACCCTCTGGACAAGTAAAATAGGATGTAATGAATAATTTACACAACGGGTAGGTTACTTAAACATTTAGTTCTTAGAATAAGGCTATTATTTATTTTCTGGAGCTGCCAAGCAAGCAAGAGTGTTATTGTCCCTTTAAATACAATGCTCGAGATGACGCCATTTTCGCTTTCAATCAAATTTTTTGAATAGAATATCCTCTTCCGCTCTTTGATGGATTAAGCAGCTTTTTGCCGGTCACGTGTTATCCATGGTAACTGAGAAGCAGACTTTCCCTTCACGTGTTATCCATGGTAACTGGGAAGTAGACTTTTTCGGTCACGTGTTATCCATGGTAACTGGGAAGTAGACTTTCCCGGTCACGTGTTACCCATGGTAAGTAAAAAGTAGACTTAACAAATGCAGAGGTTATCCACATCTACAAAACTACTTTAGACATTCATAAATCGTCCACAACAATCGTCAGTCAACCAGGGATGAAAGCCCAGGGGCCTTTTGTTTGTTGGAGCCAATGGTTAATTAAACATGTTGTTTCTATTCAACTGGGTTCGCGTCCGGTGTTTATACAGCTCAATTGAGACGCGGTGCCAGAGGTGACGAAATTATAATATTGTGTTACGGCAATCATAGCGTGCTCGTAGACCGGAAGCAGATCTTGTAGATTGTCCAGAAGTGTCCTGTTCAGGAAAGGAAACCGAAAGCTAATACGTCAATAAAATAGAAGTATGTAGGTGTCCTAATGACGTATGATAGTTAAACCTGATTAAAACAAGGTCACGTTCACTAAGTGTCCTAGTGACATGCTCGTTAAACATGATTGAAACCAGGTCGCGTTCAGTAGGCTATCTCACGTCATTAAAGTTACTTTAATTTACTGCCTAGGGAGTATAATGATATCGTTCAGAAGGCTATCTCCCTTCACTAAAGTTACCTTAATTTACTGCCTAGGGAGTATAAGGATATCTTACAAACTCGGTGGTTTGATGATATTTAACCAAATAGTATGCAAGAGTTAAATCTGCCTATTGCACGTCCCATCCGAACGACTAGACGGTTTCGCTTGTCAGGCACCCCGTCCTGCATCACGGAGTTACCGCACCAGACACTCGCGAGTTACAAATTCTTTAAATGTCAACGCAAACACTGATATAAAGATTCGAAATGTTATTCACGAAATTGTGTTTGTGTTAACGTTAAATAACAATTCTCAGTGTCTTCCACTTTGAATTTTAAAAAAAGTATTTATGTAAAAGATTGTAAACCTTAGTTTTCTATGAAGAATGAATTCTGTCAAAATATCATGGAAGGGACTAAGCATGTGACGGGATCAACGACCGCCATTATTAATTGATCTCTCGGAGTCAATTAAAACAGATAATTGATGTTTGTAATTGCCCATAATAACACTCAGTCTAAGAACCCGACTGTCAAGGGAGATAACTAATCTAGTTGCAGACAAGCCATTAGGTTACAGACCACCATTAATTTTCCCCAATGACATCAATGTCAATTCCGATCGCTTTATACCTGGCCCCAACGTTTCCCCAAGTTTTCGTTAAGCTGAATATTGTCCTTGGTCCAGAGGTTAAGGAGTTGTCACGTTAAATATGAGCTGAGGTGGCACAGGTTCGATTTTCTGGTGATTAAACGATGACTGGTGTTCAACACACAAGATTTAACGAGATATTATCTGTGCTAATGATCGGGTTTGATTGTAATTTTATTAACTAGAGATCAAACATATTCAAACAACCCTCAAGTTTTGATATATATCAACTCGTTAATATTCTACTTATCGATTTTTTTTGTTATTTTGTTGAACGGCGATGTGCGTTTATCACGATCGATATATACGTGCTTACGTGATAGGGTTTTCTCCGGGTCTCCGGTGTCCTCCAACTGCTAAAGAACCTAAGCGCCATTGAATCATATGTTAGGCTCGAAATGACCTCTCTCTACCCCTATCTATCACGAAAAAACCTTCCGCTCCCGCCGCCCTCTCTCTCTCTCTCTCTCTCTCTCTCTCTCTCACACTCACACACACACACACACTCTCGAACACCTTTAGACATATACCATTTAAAATTGACGCCATAGTTGAAATCTTCTGGGAGGAAACGGTGGACAATGTTGTAGACATTTTCCGGTCAATAATTACCTGGTCTGTATTCAACAGATTTATTATATGTACTAGTGAATCTACCGAGACATAAGTGGCTTATATTAGACTTGTCTGGTCATTGTCTTCTATTGTTAATATACAATAACAGTAGAAATTATAAACACTCATGGGACACGTATTGCTCAATCTCCGGTCACCGAATTCTCACAAACTTATCATCACGAGAGAGAGAGAGAGAGAGAGAGAGAGAGAGAGAGAGAGAGAGAGAGAGCGAGAGAAAGAGAGAGAGAGAGAGAGTCAACTTTTCACAAACGAGGTAGTTCCGGGACTAACGTATGCTTCAATTTCATTCAATATTCTCTTGCGCGTAGGGGTATTTAACAATTGGGGAAAACAGGTCGACCCGAAGAAAGTCCACGAGGTTGGAGGATTTAAAAGGTAGAGAGGGTAATCCGCGAAATCAAATAGGTAGAACCGGATGTTGAATAAACTTATTGCACAGAAAGTTCTTGCGTTCAAACTGATATTTTTTTGCGGAATATGTCACTGGAATTGGAATCTGAGAATAAAAAAAAAAAAATTGAAATTTGTAAAAATCATCATTTATTATAATTGACGACAGGAAGCAAAAGTAAATTACAATTCTGTCAGATTCGACAATCTTTGACACTTCCTGCTAATTTGTTGATGAAATTAAATTCAAGAAAAAGTCGCTTCTTCGTTTAATGTGCATTTCATTACGCAATTGATTGACAGATAGTTAACGTGTGAAAATGGCGCGGTAAAAAGAAAAAGGTTCCATGAAGGAAGATCACTATACCAACAGTGATGACCAATCCTTTTAGATTAGGCCGATTAAAATTAATCACTACATAAAAAGCAAAAACAAAACATGAAGTCCAAAGCCATTTTCCGTGTTTAAATTTGAATCGACGGCCTTGGCAAGGGAATGAAATGAAATCTAATGGGGTTTAAAGTCTGACTGACCTGTCTTTACTGGACTAATGAAGGCGGGTATCTGCAATGCAGTGTGCTATGAGAGAAATTTTGCCTGGACAGCGGCGCTACGGCCTACTCTTATTGCAAATTTCATCTGTCAAAGGATCCTTTACGTGCACTCCAATGTGTATATGGGATCTCGGTTTTACGTCCCATCCGAACGACTGTGCGTTGTCCTAGGGCCGCTGCCTGGGCACAATTGCCCTCATAGCACATTGTATGATGTATACCCGTCTTCATTAGTCCAGCCGGAGCAGACCAGTAGAGCAGGGTAAAGTGGGTAATTTATCTTATATGCCCCCATGTTCATCAAAACGTCTGAAATCAGCTCGATGTTGCGATTGACATTGGGTCAAGAGGTTAATAGTGAGACGAGAGAGATGACAATCAAAGTAAATGGTATGTCAATAAAACGGTGTTAAATAGGCCTGTTATTGATAATAGAAAAATATTTAACTTCATCTCGATTGACCGGTCTTACAAATAAAAGGTTCAAAAAGTTTGTTTGCGATATCGTTTATTGTGGAAGTAGACGTCAAACAGCAACCTGGCCTCTATCATCCAGAAACAAAATCTGCTACGAATATTAGTGTGGATGCGTTGTCAACATTTGAGAGTAATAGGTCATTGGGGGCTAGATTATCCGGTCTTTTTTATTACCATAAACAAAGTCTAAGGGAGGTAACTAATACTAAATCAAGATGTCGACGCCCATGAAATTAATTTAAACATGCCATTCCAGAAAATCCATTTGGTTGCATTGCCAGTTCAATATCCAGTTAAAATTTCTCTCTTCAAGGGTCATATTTATGTTTTATTTAAATTACCGGTAACCTTTATTCATCGTCACGATTGGTGTAGCAACATGGTGCTCTATAACCAAGCTAACCGACAATAAACACAACACAGCAACGTGGTTGTTCTAGAAGCAATCTAAGCGACATTAAACACAACATAGCAACGTGGTATTCTATAACCAAGCAAACCGACAATACGCACACAGCATACCAACATGGTGTCCTGTAACCAAGCTAACCGACAATAAATACAACACACAAACATGAGTGTTCTAGAAGCAATCTATTAACCGACAATAAATATCTTTTTTAAAAATTTGTTTGATGTTTTTCAGATAAAATATATGAGACAGTAATTATTATTGGAAGTATTTTTGGAGCATCCGTTGTTTTAACAAGTTGTGTAGTAACTATCTATTGTTATCTACAGTAAGTATATATTGTTACCTACAGCTGTCTAGTCGTTCGGATGGGACGAAAAACCGACGTCCTGTGTACACATTCGCGTGCACGTAAACGATTATTTGACAGTTTGAATTCGACGAAAGGGTACGTCCTAGCGCCACTGTCTGGGCACTGTCTGTATGCCCGTCTCCATTAACCCAGGTGGGGTAAACCCTATTTCATTTCATTTCAATATTTTTCAAAACCATGGCCCCTTATTCAACCGTTTTATTTATTAGTGGAAAGAGAGAGAGAGAGAGAAATGGGGTTTAACGTCCACTCAACACAAACTAGGTCATTTCGGGACTAACATATGGTTTATTTTATTTCAATAATTCGCTTGCGCGTAGGGGTCTTTAGCAGTGGGAGGAAACCGGAGTGAACGGAGGAAACCCTCGAGGTTGAGAGGGCGCCCCTATCTCCATGCCACATACGCTCACACCAGGGCTCGAAACCACAGCCGCAAGCCAGAGGTGACCGGCCAGCTAGAAGTCGAAGCGCGGCACTCTAGATCACTAGGCCATCCCAACCCCCCTTATTAGGGGAAACTGACAGCAGATGAATTTTAATTGAGAGGAATGAAAGATATAATTTCTTTTTTCATAATACGTCAGCACAGCCTGGGCAAAACTAAAGAAAGCCATAATAATTCAATTATATACATAAAGTACAATATACATAAACCATAGCCTCTTTTAAGGACGTACAATAGCTAACAATCTACTTTCATTTTCTTTTAAAGTGGAAGACGTAATAATTATATATATATAAACATCCGTGGTATTTTTTGTCATTTTATATTTTTCAGTCGACGACCAAGGGATAAAAACGAAATGTCCGAAATATTCCAAATAGAAGATGAAGACAGAGCAGCGTTTCATGCGTACCACGTCATTGATCCTGCTTGCGTCACAAACTCAGACACGGACAGCAAAGAATTTGTGACATCACGTAACTTGTCAACCCAAATAAGGAATAGCGTTGATATAGAATATTCACAAATAGATGTCACTAATGGCGCCAGTGAGAATATTTACGCAACCCCACACAGATTTATAGATCTTGATAAACTAAGGCAGAATGACGAGTTTTTAACCACGGACAATGATTACTTCGATCTGGAAGCTGACACGACCCAATCAAATACTAATGACGTCATTAGCGGCTACGTCAGTGATGACGGGTATAGTCATTTAAACCGGCACCATGTTGTATCTAGAACCGGAAATGACTATGACTATTTAACACACGGTGAATTAAAGAGTACTGATTTATAAAGTGAAAGTAGTGATGCTCTATTAGAGGTAATGAATAATAATTGAAGGTACTAATTGGGTTGAAATGGATTTTATCGCCTGGAGCTAATAAGACAGTAGAATAATATTATCATGGAGTCTGTCATTAGTGCCTACTGATAAACATCAACTACAATCTTTTATTCAAGTGACAATAAGCATATGGCAGTCGGAATATGTAACAGGCGTTGCCTGATTCTTGTCAAATATGAAACCTTCACATGTGACATTCAAAATTATTTTAAGTAAATTGTATATGGATATTGCATTAATTTTATTAAAGAAAACCAAGTGTGAGAATTAATTTCATTGACGTCATGGTATTTATAATATAGCATCACCAATCTGAATGACAGACTCACCCTACCTTTAGAGAAGTGGCTCTGACACAGTGAATAGCCATGATATCCACATGACGTTATCTAAACGCACTACTTTTTGTACCAGAACTAAGCTTGTAAATAAACAAACGAAAGTAAAATGGGTTCGACGAACAGAAAACCTGCGCCGTATCATGTTTCTCTGTGCAATAACACGGACACAACTCATTTAGTTCGATTGAATTATAAATCCCCGTAAGAAAACGGGATTTTAACAAAATTAGCAAGTTCACGGAGGCCGCCCTATTGACACTATTTTGTGCTTCGGTCGGGTCTATTTCAGATATACACAATCCATTCTGTTAATGTTTTTAGCGTTGGGATTGACTAATAGTTAATTAATTTCAGTTCTAAACAAAAATTTAAAACTTTAACGCAATTTTTAAAAAAAGCCAAATTCTGGCTGGGATTACTGAGCAATATGGCCATTCATTGTATACGTGCGAAAATAAGCCAGCTACTATTGAATTTTCGTGCGTTAGTTACGTACGATAGCATCACGTGTGGATAATACAGTAACTAAGAAATACGTACTGTATTTATGTTTTCTGAATTGGAAATGAAATGATATGAACGTCCTAATGTGCTATGGGGGAATTCTGTCCGGACAGCGTCGCTACGGGATACTCTTATTGCGAATTCGAACTATTACGGATTCTTTCCCGTGCACCCCCGCCCCCCGCCATTCTACACCGCTGACAACGGGATCTAACACGGTACTTATAAGGCGCGTGCGTTAAACTGTTCGTCCACCCATTCCCAGTGTTTCTGAAAGACAGGGATGTATTTCGACAACAATAAATTTAAAAAAAAATCATGCGGCATGGTGTTGACTCCCCGTGTTTACAAGACAAGCCTTTCCAACCCCGGTGCCGGACGGATGAACTGCCAAGGATAGCAGTCTAGTCTTCGGATGGGACGATAAACCGAGGTCCCTTGTAAGAGTAGGCTGTAGTGCCACTGTCGGGGCGAAATTTCCAACTTAGCACACTGCATGGAGTATATTCGTCTGCATTAGTCCTTTCAGAGCAGAACAGTAGGACGTTAAACCCCATTTCAATTCATTTCAGATCCTAACCCATGGACAGGCTTACCCCATTGACAATATTAGATACTACCCAATAGGTACGATTACCCAGTTACCAACAGTAGATGCCAACCAATAGTTATGATTATCCAGTTGATAACAGTAGATTATAATCGACAGCTATGATTATCAAGTTGACAACACAGTACATCCCAACCAATAGCTACGACCATCAAGTTACCGACAATCGAATTAAATAAACAGCTATGATTATCTTTCAGTAGTAGACGTTAACCAATAGCTATGATCACACAGTTAACAAAATAAGATACATCAGAATACAATTACCATTATACGACAAGAGGATATTTGTCGAAACGTCGTGTTTTTAGAATAAAACTAGTGATTGTATTCAATAAAGATGATTATACAGATATCAGCCAGAATAAAAGTCCATGTAAGTCAGTGAAATAATGTTCAACCTTGTAAGTCAGAGTGAAATAATGTTCACCCTTGCTATCATTGGACTCATCTTCATCGTTTATAAAAGTAAAATAATTTTCATCCTAGCTATCATCGGAATCATTTTCATCCTCATATTCATCATCAAATTCATCATCATCATATCGATCATCGTCGTCGTCGTCATCATCATCATCATCATCATCATCATCATCATCATCATCATCATCATCATCATCATCATCATCATCATCATCAATCACAAGTGTAAAATATTTCTCAGGTATCAAGTCCTTCATGATGATATAATCTTGTAGTAATTGTGGTAAACCAAGTTGAGTTATTTTACTCCTGATTCCTGATCCGATACACTTTCTGATTTCTCTTCTACATCTTGACTGCAAGCTTCTCGATTTACAGAAACCACGGAATTTATAAATTAGTTTGTTATCTTCCGAACTTTCCGGCGTCCAGCGATTTAAACTCGACCTGAATATAGCACCCTCTATTTCATCCTTTGGTGCACCACTTTCAAAAAGAATTTTGTAAAGCATCAACGTATCTGGAAATTCAATTTTATCCATGTACCTCACTAGACCCACGTCTTCAAGAGAACAGTTTTCTGTAACGAGATGCCATATAACATCTGCTTGATCTTTGGTTATTAAGAAATTAAATAAAGTTTTCCCATCCACGGGAGTATCCAGAGACACGTGACATTTATTGATCAAAAGTAATTTTAGACAGTTAACCCATTTTTTACGATAATAATCACTCATTTCCTGGAGGAAAGGTGCTGTTCCTTCTATATCATGACCATCAGCAAAAACAAATAAGTCGTGTACAGCTGATCCTCCATTTATATCCGTTTGATTTACATCAGCCCCGGCCTTTATCAACAATCGTAAACTATATATGTCACAGTTTCGTGCTGCTGCCATCAATGCCGTCTTTCCATCGTAATCACTCAGATTTACATCAGTTCCTGCCTCTAGTAAACATTCAAAGGCAGATCTATTAAATGCGAATACCGCGGCCGTCAGAGCAGTCCCATTTTCATCACATAGATTTACATCAGCTCCAGCCTCCAGCAGGATCTCCGTAGCCGAACGGCCGTCTACATCGACGTCAAAACCATGTAAAGCAGATTTGTGTAACGCTGTCTCCCCTTGTATATTTTGATGATTTATATCATCATCCTCTGATATCAGTAATTTCACCAATTCTATGTCATTGTTTCCAGCGGCAAGACCAAGGGGTTTATCTCCATATTCGTCTTCCTTGTCGATATCGATGCCATTTTCTAAAAGTAATAGAGCTGTTCTCTTATCTTTACACAGAAGTGCTTTGTTTAACAGAATGCCGCCCCCATTGTGAATATCAGCACCAGCATCTATTAACATCTGAATATTATCTGTTATTGACTGCTGACGATTAAACTTAATGAACCTTTCAAATGGATATTCCAAGACACACCGTCCTTGGTTATCTTGAGCGTTCATATTTGCACCGTTGGCTATGAGTAGTTTAGCTAAGTCTACATGTCCGTGTTTCAAGCATTCCATTAAAGGTGTAACACCATTTTTATCAATGCCGTTGATATCACAGCCAGCTTTAATCAACATTTCAACAATAGCTATTTGTACATTTGGTCTTGTTATTAACATCGATAAGATAGGTTGTAAATAATAACCCACTTTCATAATGACATCACAATTTGCAGTAATTAACGACTTCACCATTCCCACATTATTGTTTACATCAGCTGCTATAGACAGTGAAGTTTGGTTAGATGAATTGAGTTGATTTATGTCCACGCCTCGAGTTATTAACAGTTGAAGACATTCATCAAATGAATCCGATTCTAACTTTGCTGTTCTCCTTGCAAGACAATGAAGTAGGGTATTGTGGTATTGTTTAATGTTGAGATTAGCCCCTCTTTGTGCCAGATATATTACCGTTGTTACCATACCACGTTCAGCAGCCAGCTGGATGGGTGTTTTACCATCACTGTCTTCAAGATTAAGGTCCGCTCCTGCTTCTACCAATAATTTAACACAATCAAGAACTTTATCCGGCTCCCTATGAACAGAATCTTTTGTGCCACCACGAATACAACAGCATAGGGCAGAAGTTTCAGAGTACTTTCTTTGGTCATCAATGGTATAAAGAGGTTTGCTTTTTGGTTCAGATAGCAACAATATCTTATGTTCAAGGATATATTTTAACACCCCAGGTTTATTGTTTTCGAGGCAATCATAGATGCAACCTTTTTTCAGAAGCCTTCCTTTAGACTGGAGGAATTCGACACCTTCAGTGAAATCAGATTCTACTGCAGCCATCATCAGTGTGTCTAACAAGTGACATCCAGACCTAGCAACAACATCTTGGGATAACAACAATTTTACCATTGATAGACATCTGTTCTTTAGAGCAGTTTTACAACATTCAATCATAAAATACCTTATCCTCTCACTGTTTGTTAATGCCACACAATCTTGTAAAATTCTTTCTGCAGTAGATGCGTCATTAGTCCTAACAGCTTCGTTTAATCTGAAATAAAATAAAAACACAATAAATGTAAAAGATAGGCTGCAACTTGTTGCTTGATATGCACCGTGCAATTGATAGTAGTATAATATTATAGATAGTTATTATGGCAGTTATTGAATGTATTGTCTTATTGTATTGAAGCCGGGGGGGGGGGGGCTAGTGGTCTCGAGTGCCGCGCTTCGACCTCTACCTGGTCGGTCACCTCTGGCTTGCGGCTGTGGTTTCGATCCATATGTTAGTCCCAAATGACCTAGTTTGTGTCTCTCTCTCGTATTGAAGCCGTTACCTAAAAGTTCGAGACTGTTAGTTTTGGGTTAGTTAAGTACCTAGCAAATTAAACTCGGTGAATGACGTCAGAATATCTGACGATCTTGATATGACATCATGTCTCCTACAAATTCCATATAACTTAATATAAGGGTAGTAAATTTGCAGCTGATCAATCAAGAACAGCATGTAAAAGATCTCACAGGACCACGCCGTTGGGTGTTCATTGGCCAGTATCCATACACAACCGTATAAAACCGTAAACTACTTACCTCTGTTCGAGTGATTTGAAACCATCCATTATCCATAAGCATACAGACGATGTTAATATCAAAATATTCAGTGATCAGTGATTCAGTGTTGAATTGTTCATATCGAATCTTGTTTAGTACATATCTAAGTAACGAACATATCAATAGTCTCGTATAACCATACACGTAGAATTAGATTCAATAATGTCATATGTCTGGATAAACGGATAAAAATTCCATTCATAACAAAAGTATGTATTCTAATTTCTAAAAAAACGCATCAATATTCTTAGAATCTAAATTGAAAGTAAAAATACAATATTCTTAGAATATAAAGTGAAAGTACAATATTGACTGGAGTAAGACAACTAATTATATTCCCAGGTCAATATGTATTTCATGGCAATCTAGGTCAGTATCTTTTATAAAGCATTCCGGATCGTCTAATATTTATTATAAACTGATCATTGAGAAGGGTTGGTCGACTTTTGTTTACTAGGCGACGTCTAATAAACCCGTTGTTGAAATATTATTTTCCATATGGACTAAATTCTTTGTTGCCTCCTGATCCTTCCTCTTCTAAAGGAACTACAAGGGGTAAAAATGAGCATTCAAAATGGAAGAAAAACATCTACTCTAATTTCATCCGATATAAAAGATGTTACAATATATATCGGTTTGTTATCATAGAGAGTCAAATGATCATCTAAGTTGAATAAAACTACTAAGACTATAATGTTTTTATTAATGGTTATATCGATTATAATGTATTTTAGTAGATCCATATTTAAACAGCAGCTTTAAACTATAAAACGTGAAAATAGACACTGGAAATAAAAGGTTAACTGAATGAGCTCGTCAGACACAATGGTGCATAATTGGTTGATATAGGCTAGGTCACTAAGACTTCTGATAGCAACATGCGTCTTGGTGACCAGGACTTGGTTGGCAAATTGACAACAACACAACATAAAAGGTAACCAAATACGTTTGCATACTTCATGTATACCTGATCAGTCAAGCATATCATACGTCACTACACGTAATATTGTCAAGTCTACTATTTACAGTGCACCATGTATAATGTTAAGCCATATGATCTCTTTATAAGTCGGTAATAAAAGTTTAACTGATTTGGGTTTTAGCCCTTCAGTATTATAATACACACACCATCCTTCATCACGAACAAGGGGAAACCACGCCAGAAAATCTAGATGACATCGCGCCTGGTACGTTCGTGCATTTTTTATGCGCGAACTCTTAGTTTTTCTATTACTGGCACGCGCACGGGCACTATTTTTTTTTGTTTTCCATGTACCAAAATCGAGGGTTTTGCGCGGAGGTACTTTTGAGGTATTAGCCTGAGAAGCATAACACTTGCCACTGTACCTGTATATCGCTAATTATAAATCGAGTGTGTGAAGACAGTTTATATAGATCACGCGAAAATTTTTCAGTACAGAGTTTATTCTCGCTGTATTTGCAGCTAAGAAAACCAATGGGACTATTTTCTCAACAGTGTATGAACTTTTTCATAGGCGATAATATCCTTACACCGAGAGAAATTATCTAGTCTCGGTGAAAAACCATGATCATCTGGTAAAAAATTACTTTTCTATTTTTTGGAACGAAAAACAGTGTTTTTAAAAACAAACGAACCTGCCGCACATGAGGAAGTCATTATACTAATAATAACAGACGAGAACTCTTTTTGGGCACAGGCTTTCTTACTGAGTAGTAAATCGTCCACAAAAAATCATGAATGAAATTTAATAAGAGTAGCGACGACTGTAGACAGTAAGTAGGTTATACACTATACTTTTGAGTCGAGATTACTCGCTTTGAGTCGAGATTACCAGCTTTCAGGTCACCGATAACCAATTATGTCAGAAATACCATACTGACATTCGGTTTTTTCAAGTTGTACGCGAACTAACAATCGGCGCCCTAACTGTCTTCGTCAGCTACTTTCAGTTTCACAATGGCGTTCGACATTCGGTTTTTCAAGTTGTACGCGAACTAACAATCGACGCCCTAGCTGTTTCGTCAGCTATTTTCAGTTGCTGGCGTACGGCCAGTGCCGGTGGGAAAAGACAACATTAAAATCAGAAATAGTTTATTTATTATTGTCGGACTTACCGTATCAATCCTGTCTAACAAATCATAAAGCTGTGGTGTTACGGTAGCGGCATAGTATTTCAACGTAACACCACAGCCACTGTAACAATTCATAATACATCTAACTATCACTCCCTACACATTTCCCCTCGACCTACTTTCCCAAACGTCAACAACACATCTCATACATCCAGTTCACTGATTAACCCTTGTACCACGTCTACTGGATGAACTTTGGGTTTTAGCCCTTCAGTATTATAATACACACATATGTATAAGTCGGTTATAAAAGCTTAGTCATTCTCTCGCTTTGTTGTGTCATTGATGTCATCCCAGTAGATTGAAAAAATCCTGTGGGAAAAAGAATCCGCTGTTTAATGTGGAAAAGCGATGTTCTTATAGTAAAAACCACATAGCTGGATCCGTGGAATATTTACATATAAAAATGTTTGTGCAGTTCTTTCCATATAATTAAAAGTTAGTTATAAGTCCATTGACACCGATCACAGCTTGGGTGTTTAAACTGATCAACAGTGTATATTGTTTATATACATTGTGCACTCTTTCCTCATCACCATCACTGAAAGGGATGATATTGGCCTACTTAATTAGCTATCAATAATAACTTAAATTGAATAATAAAACAATTTTTTTAAATATAAATATGATGGAAGCATATCTGGATTTCCTATTTAGAGTAATTTGATACGTGAAGACGTAAACCGAGTAAAAGGCACCAATTTTACCAACCCAGTAAGGTCAGAAGAGTTGGACGTTAAACCCCATTTCAATTCATTTTGCCAATTCTACCCGGACCAATTTGTGTTACTTCGTCCGTTGTAAACAATGTAAATGTTATCGAAGCTCTAGGATGTGGCGTTACACGAAGACCTATATTGTACGTGAACTAAAAGGTCAGTTACTGGTAATATATAAAGCATTAACAAAAAGCTGTGAAACAGCTTGATTGTTATTCTGAAAGCGCCATAAAATAACAACCTCAGTCGCTAGGATACAGCTACAGACCTGATTATACCCCTGAACCTCAGTTGCTAGGATACAGATACAAACCTGAATACACCCCTAAACACCTGCGTCCTTGAAATCTGACAAAGATTCCTATCTTATACTGCCAAACATTATGAACATTACAACCGCAGTAACCAGGGTATCAATATACATTACAACCTCAGTAGCCAGGGTAACGCTATACATTTACACCTCAGTTGCCAGGATACCGACATACATTAAAACCCATGTTGCTAGGATACCCGAATACATTAGCTGCTGTGTAGACTGGGATATAGTGATGACGTATCTTATTCACAGACACACGGAATATTGGGATTGTAGACGCCATACAGTGTACTATCAGGGAAATTCTGACCGGACAGCGGCACCACCGCTTATTCTTATGTAGAATTCCAAATGTCAAAGGATCTTTTAAGTGCATGCCGATGTGTACACTGGATCTCAATTTTTTGCGACACCCGAAGGACTATACAATGTCCATTACCAATAACTCTGTCTTGCACCACTGACAAGGACGAACCACGATGAACTTACTAGACCAACACCGGAAACAAACACGAGGTCTCTAATGTACACACGTTTAACCGTTCGGCCGTCTACACCCCCTCCCTCGCCACCCGTGTATCTGAAAGAAGACAAGGTTGTATTTCGTTAAAAATAAAATAAAAAAAGCACGGCCTCTACACCCACCACAACCCTCCTCTTGATTGGCTAACGTTCTGGTAATGCACCAATGAAACGTGCTGTGACATGGAGAATAAATTAGAGAGGGAAATAGGGTTTAACCTATGATGCAACTTTATTTCAATAATTTAGCTGTGGGAGGAAACAGGAGGACGTGGAGAACCCCCTACTTCCTGTCTTTAGCTGTGGGTGGAAACAGGAGGACGTGGAGAAAACCCTACTTTCTGTCACGTACTCGACTCAATAACAGACCGTATTCAGCGATCTGTTTATCTCATACAACAGACGAGGTATGACCAGTTCATGTACTTCCGGTTTCGTAGTTACAACCCTTGCACAACCCGTACAACGCAGTTCACTAAACCAATATATTTATGAACGACTAACACAATGGGAAGCTACCCCCCTCTCTGTAAGGAACTAATAACCAAGTCAAGTCGGTGATAAAAGTTCACTACTCTAATCTCTATTTATTACCAGTAAAAATACGGCAACTACAAAGGTGAATAAATACTTGTACATTATAATTATGGATTACAATCATTTACATGTCATTTGACATTCATCTAACTTAATTTAAAGATAGAGAAACGTTGGTCGAAGCTGGACATGCTTGGTAGACGATTATCCATGTATAATTTGGGAACTATGAAAAGTAATGACATATAATTAAAAAGTTAAAATGATACGTTACACAGTTTTGACTTAGTGATGTTAGTTGATAAAAACTAACATGAAACATTAATAATACATTGTTACCAAAGTGATGTAGGAATAACGACCCTCTCTATCTTTAAATTGGTGTCAACATTCCATCTAAAACTCTGACCGGAACTAGCTTCAAATGCTCTTTTATTTATAGAAGTTTAACAATTCCATTAAATTTCAAACATTCCACATCTGTTCTTTATTGCCATCAAATGTTCTATTGGTCAAAAGATATTTAAAAACTGTTTCACAAAAAATTAAGCTAAAATCACTAAAATAGATTTTAACTAAAATCAAAATGAAATTTTAATTTTTATCCGTTTCACGAAGATTGAGGTGAAATAAATTAGATTATTGCATTTTATTTGTTTCGAAATGTATCGGTAGGTTGGCTTTGAACTTGGCATTTGATTTACTCACAGGCGTCAATGGAAATAATGTGTATCATCGATAAACTAAATCGTTTGAATTTCGTAGTTTTATTGTATTTTGGACAAGAGAAACTATGGAGAATTGTCACATACATATTGTGATATTTGTGACTCAAACGATTAATGTAGGCTGTAAATTTCTGTCGTATTTCAAAAGTATTTATAAATTTTAAAACAAATACACCAAATAGTCCTTGTTCCGATGCCTAGATTTGAAATGTCATTCTCATAGACCCTTTCAATGACACTTTGAAAATGCCTAATGGTACGTCTAGTATTATAGGCCTTCTAGGCTAATACTAAGAAATTGGCCATATTAAACCATTGCACCCGAAGATAAGAGCGCTCTTCTTTCCATGACATTGGATATAAATAAATGATTTCCTATTAGTGTTTAGTTTACTGCGGTTTAGAGTGGTTTTTTTTCGTGGAGTTCTAATATGGGGCGCCATCCAAATGCTTCAATTGACTTATAATAAAATAAACGGGTGGACCGTGGCTGTATTTCCCATGCTACGAAAAGAAATTAAACAAGAATTGTTTTATGAATGATTGTATGTTATAATTATGCGATCCGGGCAGTTCACAATATTATCATTATTCCAATTATATATATATGTCGCTATAGATCTAACAAAATAATCATGTTTGTTAATGTTGTGAATTTAAATTAGGAGAGGGTGACGGCTATCCTAAGTTAAAATTGGTTTTAGTTAAAATTCTCCCGAAAATAGATTTGTGAAATGCCACTATTTTAAGTTACGTGTCTCAGGACATGTCTATTTGATATTAACACCCCTCTAAATGCGAAACGGGAAGATTATATCTCCTAAATAGCTTTATATTGAGGGATATTGGATAACTATTAGCTATGATCATCCAGTTCCACAAAAGTAGAATTTAATTAATAGTTAAATAGCTAGTCACTAACTATAGAATGTAACGGTTAGCTATTATTATGCAGTTAAAATAAAAGCAAAATAAGTAACATCCAAAAATAATTACGGTTAAACAGATTTCAGTTAGAATAAAGAGTAAAATAAATACGGTTACACAATTTTCAGTTAGAATAAAAGTCTGTGCAAGCTATTTACATCGGAGTAATCTCCATCGTTTATAAAGAAACACGACCATCACCTTTATCATCATCATCATTATATCATCATCATCTATAAAGAAACACCATCATCGTCATCTCAATGATCATCTGTGTCTTCCATCACAAGTGTAAAATATTTCTCTGGTATCAAGTCCTTCATGATGACATAATCTTGTAGTAATGGTGGTAAACCAAGTTGAGTTATTTTACTTCTGATTCCTGATCCGATACAATGTCTGATTTCTCTTCTACATCTTGACTGTAAATTTCTCGATTTCCAGAAATCATGGAATGCCTGCATTTGTGATTGTTTGTTATCTAAATACGACCTTCTAATGAGAGCCTCTATTTGACGATTTGATGCACCACTTTCGAAAAGAATTTTGGAAAGCATCAACGTATCAGGAAACCGGAGTTTATCTTTGACCCTATCAAGATCCAAGCCTTCAAGAGAACAATTTTCTGTCACAAGATACCATAAAAGATTTGATTCGTGGTTGTCCAGTAACAATTTAAATAAAGTTTGCCCGTTTTCTCCTGGAGCATCCAGAGACTCGTGACATTTATTGATTAAAAGTAATTTTAGACAGTTTATCCATTTCCGGTTATAAATATGTCTATTACCAAACATTACGTTATGTATGGCAGAGTTTTCATCTGTATCGGTTTTAGTAACATCAGCCCCAGCGTCTAGTAAACATTGTAAACCAGATCTATTACATGCTCGTGCTGCTTCCATGAATGCTGTCCTCCCATTATTATCACTCATATTAATATCAGCCCCAGCTTCCAACAATAATTGAACACAATCAAGAACTTTGTCTGGCTCCCTATGGAAAATGCTACCACGAATACAATAGTGTAGGGCACAAGTTTCAACATGCTTCAATTGTTTATTACTGGTAGGTGTACTATAGATATTTGGTTCAGATAGCAACAATATCTTATGTTCAAGAATATATTTTAACACCCTGGGGTTATTTTCTTCAAGGCACTTATAGATGCAATATTTATCCAGGAGTCCTCCTTTAGACTGGAGTAATTCGACACCCTCCCTGAAATCACGCCTTACTGCAACCGTCATTAGTTCGTTATAGGTTGAAGAGGTGTAGTCTTTAGACTCCATTTGCGTTAGCAACAATTTTAACATTGGCAGACATCTGCGCCCTATAGCAGTTTTACAGTAGTCTCGCAATCCTAATGAAGCTCTGCACGAATGTTTATAATTCTGATAAATTCTTTCTGCAGTAAATGTGTCATCATTCCTGACAGCCTTGCTTAACCTGAAATATAAGAAAAAACCCACACAATTATTATTAACGATACGCCACCAGTTAAGTTACGCCCTCAAATTCCATATAAGGTAGTATATTTTCAGCTAATCAAATCAAAGAGACTTGTATCTTGTCCACGTGACGGACAGCCTGTAAAAGATCTCACGGGGCGACGTCGTTGGGTGTTTATTGGATATATTGTATCAACACACAACCGTATAAAACTGATAAATAAAAAGACGTTAAACGGGATTCGACAATGAAACAGGTGAGAGCAGGACAGGACTGCCCAGTGCACGCCAACAAACCAGTCAACACGCTATTCCCTCGACAAATAGTCGTCTAGTTGTTAGTCGGTCACCCATCTACTGTCGGGGGTGGTGAGGAAATGATCGGGTGCAACTTCAGTCGGTCTGTTTTAGTGGCGAATCCCGAATAACGTGCCCTGTTCGCATAAGAAAAGGTTCGTCTCCTTGCTAGTCGGTCACTCAACGTTCACTTACTGCCCCGTGCACTTCAACAAACCAGTCAGCACCCTACTTGCTGGAGATGCTGCTGTCTCCGTGGTAGTCGGCCACCCGACGTTCACTTACCCCTAGGTTCGGAGGTATCGAGGAAATGGTCGCATGGAAGGTAGACCGCTCTTTTTAGTGTCGAATCCCGAATCCGCGCTGGCTCGTTATTCGTTATTGGCGAATCCCGAATAACGTGCCAACTTCACGTTGCCCCTCCAACGTACATTGTTCCAGTTTTAGTTACATTTTTTGATCAAATGTACATATGTACATAACAGTATATTATAGAAAATTTCACAACAATGGCCACCACATGCTAAATGGTGTCTTTCTTGGCAAACCTGTCTTGCTAGGATTCACTGTAGCGAGTGTGCAAACATGTCATCGCCAAGTTCATTTTTCCTCAACCGATCCAAAAATGCCATATTATTTTGTGCGCGCTCTTGATTGATAGCGAGTACAATCTGAGTCCTGAAACTCTGCATTCTTAAAATTGTGAAAGTCATCTAATTCCCTCGAGAGAGGAGTTTATATCGCACTAAATTTTAGGAGGTACCGCTGGATGATCTCCAAGCGTTTCAAAGTCAATCTGATTACAGTATGACTCGAGATGTGATCACTGTACAAACATCATTGAGGATCTCGAGTTTCTTTCCGTGACTCGACTTCATAGTCTTTGTCCCACAGGCTACATCATGTGTATATTCAGGCCTGGATCTAAAATCTAGTCAATGGTGAACTTTTGTATCATCTAATCTGTTTCTGAACACCGGGTGGTCATCCACTAGTTGTGCATGGTCAGTATGGATTGCATGTATTCTAGTCTGGTTGATTCTGTACTACATCAGACTTGGTATCACTTGGTATGCTGACTTAGCATGATTCTGATCCAATATAGACAAGATGTGATAGGATGTTCCATTGTAACAATTTATAAAATTGTTCAAGAGGTTCATGCTCCTCTAATTTCATAACAATATCCATCAATTTAGTCTACTGATTCAGACTAATTAAATTCAGAACACGTGATATAGAATTCGTAGCTTTGTTTTTAATATTAGCTCAGCGTTGAGAGAGAAAAGCCCAGTCGGTGCAGAATAGCAGGACGTTAAACCCCATTTCATTCTATTTCACTTATATATTAAGTTCTTAAATGACCTGCAGTGAGATCGTTATTAGCATACATAATCATAGTCTACCTGGTATAACAGGGATGTACCATATCTATCGGCTTTAGGGGATTCAATGGCCAAATGGTTAGCACCTGCGTGCTGTATCATAAAGCCTGTCATTGAGTCAACTGGCGTAGTTTCGAATCCCCGGTTGTACGTGACAAGGAGTAGGGTCACCTGTCTAACAAGTTGGCACGTTATTCGGGATTTCGGAATTCAAATAACGAATAACGAGCCAGCTCATTATTCGGGATTCGCGAATCCCGAAAACCGTCCTGTCTCGTTATTCGGGATTTGCCAACAACGAATAACGAATAACGAGCCAGCACACTTTTCGGGATTCGACACTAAAAAGAGCGGTCTACCTTCCATGCGACCAATTCCTCGATACCTCCGAACCTAGGGGTAAGTGAACGTCGGGTGGCCGATTACCACGGAGACAGCAGCATCTCCAGCGAGTAGGGTGCTGACTGGTTTGTTGAAGTGCACGGGGCAGTAAGTGAACGTTGGGTGACCGACTAGCAAGGAGGCGCAAGTTCTTATGCGAACAAGGCACGTTATTTCGGATTCGCCACTTCGACAATGAAACAGGTGAGAGCAGGACAGGACTGCACAGTGCACGCCAACAAACCAGTCAACACGCTATTCCCTCGACAAATAGTCGTCTAGTTGTTAGTCGGTCATCCATCTACTGTCGGGGTAGCGGGGAATGATCGGATGCCCCGTAAGTCGGTCTGTTTTAGTGGCGAATCCCGAATAACGTGCTGGCTCGTTATTCGTTATTGGCGAATCCCGAATAATGAACCAGCACCTTATTCGGGAATTGGCGATAAAACAGGTGATTGCTAAAGATGACTGCCCCGTGCACTCTAAATAACCAATCAGCACCCTATTCGCTTGACAAATAGTGTCTCCGTGCTGGTCGGTCACCAAACGAGGAAATGGTCGGATGCAAGATAGATACACTGAAAAACACATGTACTTGTGTTAAAACTAACCTACACAAGTTTGTGTTGTTTTGCATTGCATTAACACAAACTTGTGTAGATTTATACAATCTTGTATGTTTTCATATAATTAACACAAGTAATGTGTTGTTTTAATCTATTATTAATTACAGGTATGTCGTGAAATATAAAATTGAATAATAACCCCTAGGTATTGTTTATATTCAGAGCAAGCTTTTGTGAAGTTTTGTGAAGAAAATTCTAACGTATCATTATATTTTCGACTGAGAAGGTACTGTTTTTTAAACGAAAACTAAAATAAGAGGTCTTCTTCTTCTACTTGGTGTTTAACGTCTGCTTCCACATAAGTGATATCGCAGACAAGACTTAGGCGAGCCGAAGCTGATTCCTGTTTTTTAGAATATGATTTTGCAATCTTTCCATTTGGCTTTAAGCCATGGATTGGGTTTAGTGGGAAATTCTTCCCTTTATTTAATAAAAAACATATCATTTGGTAGGTGATCTCGTCTGCTTCTGGATTGGTTACTCCACTATCCTGCTTAGTTTGGTAGATGTCATCTTTGTAAGATCTGTGTTTAGGTGCCAGGCCCGTCTTATCGTGACCTCCCCTTACACCACTATCCTATTCTGTAGGTTTGGTGTCTGTTTTTGGCGGAATAGTTTTTAGATGCCGAGTCCGTCTGATCGTGACCCTCCCTTACTCCACTACCCTGCCAGTTTGGTGTAACTCCCGTATGTAGTTTAGTGTTTAGATACCGGGCCCGTCTAATCATGACCCCCTCTTACTTCACTATTCTACTTAGTTCAACTTTGTCCATTAGGGCATGGATTTGTTCGAAGATTTGCAGTTTCAGATCTGGTCTAGGGAAGAATAGGTTCTTAGTGCTGAATGGTATGTTGTTGGTCTCCATTATTCTCACTAGCTCCCTTCTCTCCTCATTGTATACCTCGCAGTCTACCAGGACATGGTTGGTGGTACATTCTTCTCCGCACTGACAGACGATGACTTGGTGTTTGTGGTCTCGCAGCCGCTCTTTCACCCTTAGTTTCGATATAAATCTGCATATATGTGGATTTCCGTATTGCTGTAGTCTATGGTGCGGAGTGGCGTTGTATCCTTGAGACCTTCGTTTGCGAGTCGATCTGCCTCCTCGTTTCCTCTTATGTTGACATGTGATGTAATCCACACGAGCTCTACTGTGCTTCCCTTCTCTAAGACCCTCTGGTACAGCTGCCTGATTTCCAAAATGACTTCTGGTCTTGAGTCCGAGTTGTCAGTTTGGATTGAAATCAGACTGCTCAGCGAGTCGCTTGGAATGACGAACTTACTAGTCTTTTGATGGGAAATCCATGATATAACGTCACGAATGGCCACAAGCTCTGCAGTGTACACCGAACAGTTATTGGGCAGTTTCCTGCTTATTCACTGTTCCCCGTTTGGCAGGTATATTCCAAACGAGCTGGTGCCCCTTTCAGGGTTGCGTGAGCCATCCGTGTACACATGGTCACAGTCATCGGACGGCCAGTTGTCTTCCAGGTGTGCTAGCGAGAGTGCTCGTGCAGCCGTGGGGTTGTTTTTCTTGTCGGTTTTCTGTAATAGATCTAGATTGACCGGCGGTATAGGAAGTGTCCAAGGGGCAATAAGAGGTCGAATTATGTCAACTTATATTATTTCTATGTTTCTGTTTTTTTAAATGTTTTAGTCTCTTAACAAAAGATTATTAAGACAATATCCACTATTTAGTTCGACATTTGTTGCACAGACAATGGCTTGACAGAAATTAATTGGATGTTAATTGGTGTTAAGATGTCTGTTATAGTTAAAATGTCTGCAAGTTGAGAATTTTTATTAGCCCTATAAACTGGTAGATCAAAGGAATATATAATCTAAATGTGATTTAAGTACATTGTTGTTTTTACAGTTGATTCAGTCTGCGTGGGAAAAATTAGTTAAAGTCTCATTTAATTTAATTGGTTGTTAAAATCGAAATTAAATATTATTGGTTCACTAAAAAATAACCAATGAAATTTATTCTTTCATGCGTCAATTAACATTCATTATCAAATGTATCTTCTCTAAGTTTAATATACCTCTAGTGGCAAATTCTTTTTGTGGAAGCAGACGTTAAACAGCCCGACGGCTGCTACTATTGGATTATAATATAATACCGACAATCAGTTTAGCTACACTGAATCCAATCGGCCATTTTCTACCGATGTTTGCCGATTTCTACAGCCATGGGACACCGGAAGTAACGCATGTATTTCTAAAATGGCGGATAAAGCAAGGGGAAGAAAAGGTAGGTTAATTCTGTAATCATAATAATGTACTTAATCATCTACTTTTTCTGAAATTTTACACGATTATCACTAAAATTCCAAATATTCAAAAAAAAAATCAAAAAAAATCGTTCGACTAGGGTTAGTAGGTAAGAATTTGTACCTTCCACGAGAGTCAATTCATTTATTTTTCTTCTACCCAATCATTTTGATTTGGAAAATTTGGCCAAAATAGAAATTAACTCGTGCTTAAACTAAATAATATGTTATTGCTCTTTTGTGTTAGTTCTTTGGTTGAAATGAAATCTACATTATGTGAAAAATTTCAGCCACAGTCAATATGATTAGATTATTTTTTTTTCAGACAATGATGTAGTACATGTATATTTGGCCCTCCAGTTTTAAGCAGATCGTTTAGAATTTGCAAAGAAGGACCGGTAACATTTTTATATTATTAGATTTTTTTTAACAATAATGCCCTTTGCCTATAATTATCATTTTATATAAAGATACAGGAAAATGAATTTATGTAAGCCCATGCTTGTTTCCGATCACACAACTAAATACTGTATCTTCTAACCAGGCGCGGATCCAGGGGGAGGTCCAGGGGGCCGTTCACATATCTGCTCTTTAATAGATGATTTAAACATGATTTTCGCATTATCTCCGCTGGGGACTACACCAAACCTGATTATAACCATTTGCTCCAATGTATGGCCCCTCCCTCGACAAAATCCTAGATACGGGCCTGGTTATTGACTGAATAAAAGTTAGAAAAAAGATAATAAAAGTATGACATATTACAAATATGATTTTCTGCATATTATAATAAAGGAAGTACATACTTAAAAATCTTACTACAAAAATAACATTCATGTACAGAACAAAAATGTGAGGGTATCAGCATATGATTATGGTTTTGGACTTATATTTTACACGTTTTAACTGATCATGGGTAATTGTGAATATGATCAAATCAAAACTGTCAACTTAATTCAAGTCAACTACTATCTGGCATATTTATTTCAGTGACCAACCGCCAAAGGGACAGTTGAAAATGGCTGTGGAAATTTTTGTTCTCAGAGATTGCCAATCAGTTAAAGGCTATGTAAGTACCATACATATTTGATTTTGAATCAGGAACCGGGTCCATACTCTCCACAATCTAGTTGTTCTTCGGCATGCAACGTCTTGGGCTTTGTCATTTCAAGTACGAACACCAAGAAACTTTTGACAATTGAATTTGTTTGACTTTTGTTAATTGAATTTAATGAAATTTCCTGGCTCATGTAGTACGCTATTACTTGTTCATATACACGTATTAAGCTTTTACTTGTTCATGTTACACCCTTTTATAAAAAAAACCCAATAGTCCCTAAAAGCGTTAAAATGCATCAAAATTTGTTAGAGCCAAAAGCGCTAAAATATAAATAATATACTAAAATACTGTTTGCAAATATTGTATTCCCAACTGCCATGGCGGAACTAATTGATGAAACATGTCAATTTGTCAAGGGGCTTCTGACTTCATCTTCAGTTGTTATTATCCATTTTTGAGCAATTATATATTTTTATCCAGGAGCCGAGAACAATTTCATTACAAACCAAACGAGGGAACTATACAGAAGATATGACAAAAGTCAAGAAATAATGCTTGGCATGTTGATTTGACCTAATTGCATAATAACTAAAATATCACTACTTGCTTTATTAAGTAATGACCATAACAACTTTATTCTACAGTTGGTTGATGTGTCTACTATAATTGTAGTTTACATAAATTAGCAGTGCTTGAAGCAAAAAGTTTAAAATAAATAATCACATTTGATCACTTTGATGCACCGAGAACAAGTGTTGTAGAAAAGTTCTCTTCTGCTTATTTCAGATGATAAAGAATAATATGACATTATTGACAACAAAGAACTACAGTTAAAAGTGAAAGCAAGCCATCTAGCTTGTACAGAAAGAAATTTCAAAAGACATTTGTGGTGCCAAGACTTAGTTTAATTTTGGGATATAATAATACGTTGGTATTTTTGTGCCGAGTTCTGCGTGATCATCCTCACTCGTTGGTGGAGTCGTCCACACAACTTAGTTTAATTTCCGTATATAAATAGTACGATGATACAGTTGTCCACAAGCTTGAGCGACCCGTTCATGAATAAATAACAAAGTAAATCATTTTATTCAATAAAACAAATCTAATTTCATCAAAATAAACCCCATGCAGAAATATATTACACCGCTACCAAACGACCCACGTTTTAAATTTGTTTTCTGAAACCCGCGTTTTTTATACTTCGTACCGTAGGCGGGTGAGGTTATTTATACATATATTTGTCTTTTTTTTCGGTTTAATGTCTTTACATATTATCGTGCTTACCTCGGAACTATAAATGTACGTGTCGGTATAACACTACTTGCTTCAGATTTTAATATCCCTAAATATATCATTTTTTTTATATTATTAAAAGTTCGAATATCATATAATATACTATCTATATAATAGCTGTCTTTGTCGGTTTATTTTTTGCAATATTTGGGATGAAAGAACGCTTTAAGCGGTTCTTGTTTCACGTGCTACACTCATGCTAAGGGGCGCCGAAACAATTTTCATGTGCGGATGCAGGACCAATTTTACCCCCACCTCTCACAGTACGGCATCAGGTATAGGACCGCGGGCTTTGCTGCACAAATACTGGCCATGTCGACGTAAATAAAATTTAATAGATCTTTATGGGCCTCCGGGGGCTTCATGGGCCCGGGGCGATGTATCGACTGCACACACCCCTCTAGGGGCCCGCCCATGTTTTCCAACGAATGTCGTGTTAGGGTTGCGCTGATCGTTATGGTTGATTAAATTACAAGCTGAGATGGTATATTATGTACAAGAGATTAAATTACATCCTGATTGGTTGTTTCGGTTAGGTCTATGAATATTTAATCAGGTAAACATGTTTAAAGATATGACAAAATGTCTGAAATTTTCGTTATCTGAAAATACTACAATCTGTAGCATACAATCCAAATAAAGAATATACCTACTTGGTATATGAAACACTACAATCTATAATATACATTCGAAATAAAGAATATTCCTACATGCTAAATGAAACGCAATGAGGTTTATCTCCGACTAGCTAATGATACTACGGTCTACTCTTATACCAAATTCCAAGCGAGCTTCTACGTGTACACGGGACCTCGATGTTTCGCCCATCCGAACGAATAGACACTTTCCTTGTCAGGCCCTCCACCTTACACGACCGCCATGGGGAAACCGTCGCAAAATCTGGAGGAACTTTTTCGGTCAACACCGGGAAAAAACCCGAGACCTTATGGTAAGCGTCAGCGACTTACCCATTGACCTACCTGTCAATGGTGTTTAGGGTAATTTATTGTATTTTACTATCCAGAATTAGCAATCTACTCTTTGTTTTTTCCCATAGACATACGGGTCAGATGAATGTCGGAGGGGGGGGGCGGCTGGAAGGCCAGACAAATCCCCGTTGACAAAGAAGAAAAAATTAGAAAATATTACGGCCGCATCATGGCAACGCGCTTTCCTGCTATTGCAGCCCATGGTTCAAAATGTAGCCTATGAATAGGTAAAGAACACAAGCTTTTGTAGCGTACCCAAGGGCTTATATTAACGCAATACGCAACCCCTTTCCGCTAACATAAAATCCTTATCGGTAGACGAGGGCAGGGTGTCAGTCAAAAGGTAACACTTCCCTGAACAGAACAACACAGATATTTGGTCTAGACACTTTAATATAAATCAAGTCAACATAAAATGTGAAGAGAAACAAAACAGTTATAAGGTGTAAAATAGATCTGCAATAGGTGTTGAATGTAATTACGAATTGTACTTCCGTCGGCCATGACGTACTAATCAATTAGTAAAGGGATTGGGGAAACTTCCGAATGTATATAGAGTAGGTACACGCTGCCGCTACCCGAAAACTATCGTACCAGTTTATTTAGAGTGGTTGAAACTTTCAACCGCTTACCAAGTACGATTATACAAACAATACGATTAACTTTATTACAAGTTATCGGTGATTCGATCTGAAATCAAATAACAAAATAAATAGTAAACAAGTACTAGCTATTTCTTCTATGCGATTAAATTGTGTACGAGTCTTATTCTTAGTTGTTTTACTAATCCTATTCTTAGTTGTGGACGACATCACCAATAGTTGTGGAAGACATCACCAACAGTTGTGGACGACTCCACCAACGGGTTTGGACGAAATCACTGTGGACGACTTTGCTTGTGGACGACTTGACTGGTACCCCTAACATGTACATATACATTTAGAAACAGCCATATATGAATAAACAAGGTTCCCCTTCTCTGAGAGAAATTCAACATATCATCAGATTTGGATGTCGCTAATGCATAAGAAATTAAGATGCAAGGATGCATTGATAGGAGAAGAAATATTAAGATGGATGGAAATAGCTACTTATATCGTGGAAACTTTTCTCACACAGCTTGATAAACAGGAAAATGTAACTAGCATTTGATATGAGTAGACCTTAGGGTCGAGGTACCTGGAAAAATTGCTCTCATACCACACTGTATGGCATATGCCAAGTGGGAGCTGAACAGCAGGACGCTAAACTCCATTTCATTTCATTTTTTCATCTCGTTTCATCTGTGACAAAGCTAACTATAACATTTAACATACAATGTAATTAAATTAAAGCTTTCATCTTATAACTGTTGAGTCTATTTAAGTCGACTAATATAGTATATTTTTTTTCTCAGTTAACTACATCAGAAAGATCAAGACAGTTTGAAATGGCTATTCATATTTTGGAAATTTTTTCTCACAAAATTTGATAATCAGGCAAAATGTAAGTAACATACATATTTGCATTTTTAATTAAGGAACTAGTTCTTTACACTTGCTTGGTAATCTGAGTTTTTCTAATCGGGGCAATGCCTAGGACTCTGCTATTTCAAGTACTTGGCATGCTTGATTTTTAACAATCACATCCATAGATTTTCTTCAAGTTGTGATAAGTTTATTTTTACTGTAAATAGCAGTATAAATTTGTTGGACAATATTTTACTTTTCAAATAGATTTTAAAAGGTAATACCTAATTTGTTGCCAATGGAAAAAAAATATGAATGGGCCAAAATAATTAGACATTGCCAAGTAAATAGGCGCTGTCCTGATGTAGTAGAGAATTTGGATTTGGAAACTCAATACATGTTGAAACCGAGTGAATTGTTGACCTATTATGAGGTTTCAGTCCCAGATCTCCCGATTTTTTTCTGACTTCTAAGTTCTAACCCATTTGATTTGAATATAATAATCTGCCCGGGTCTGTAACTGGACAAGACATACTAAGTGTTACGCAAAGTTAAAACAAAATAGAGACTCACTCTAGATGTTGCAAAATAAATTGTTTATTTAAACATTGTGAACCATAAAAAAGTATTCTTATTGCCTATTTGTTTTTATTTTTTAGACTGGAACACCATTGAAAGAGATTTTGATGTATGATAACAACGACAGAACCCAGGCATCAATTTATTTTATAATTCTGGAAAAGAATGCATTTGACCCAATTTTTAAATATTTATTTTTGTTTTTAATGTTAAATATTCTCCCAAACTCAATCAGATTTTAATTCTCTTTACAAATTTATGTATCATATAGACAGTAAAGTGACATATAACTCACTTAGAAATATGGTCGGAAATCATAAAGTATTTAATAGGCAATATTTAGAAACCAAATGTAGATCAAATATACCCAGAATTACAAAAAGCCTTGAATTGCATTAAGGTGACTTTCCCGTTCTACTTTTCTGTGTTATTAGGGTGATCCTGTCCTACAACTAACCTACTCTTATATCAAATATTTCAACTGTCAAGGGAACCCGAGAGGGGGCGCAAATGGTAAACACACCCACATTGGATCAGAAAGTCTTGTCATTGAGTCAAATAATACCAGTGACTAGGGTCCTTAAAGTGAACACAATGGGGAGGGGAGGGTGGGGTCGATTCCGGGCTTGTGCCCAATTATACCTTGCCATGTCCTACACTACTGACATGATGGACCTATGACCTAAAATCTAGCTGAAAATTCTCGGCCAACGTCTTATACTCATTGAACCATTATGCCTCCCCTCCCTTGCTTATGTACATATTATTTAATACATGTATTTGCAACTCTCTTTTAAATTATGTAATCTTAATGTTTTGCTCCATTTATGTAAAAATGTCATAAAATATTAGTGCATAATTAATCTTATTAGTGCTTGGTTTGGATGTTATTAAATTTAGACATTTTTGAATTATATATTTTGGGGGTATGGGGTAGAAATACTGTGTACATATCTTTATATTTTCTCAGTTCTTGTTCTAGTGTAAAAAAAAAAATAACTTTTTTATATTTTGGCATGGGGAAAGGGGGGGGGGGCATTATATAGCACAATTTTGTTAGTATAATAATTATTTTTCTGTTAACATTCAAATGCATATTTACTTTTTTCTCATCATGTTTGAATAAATAATAATTTAACAAAAAAAAATATTATTGTTACCTCATTATTCAAACATTACAGGTTAAACAGAGTAAAGGGGTTTTTTGGTTGGTGGTTATACACAAGTTTGTATTGAACCAAACAAGTTTCAGAAATTTCAACACAAGTTTCAGAAATTTCAATACAAGTTTCAGAAATTTCATCACAAGTTTTAGAAATTTCACCACAAGTATTGTGTAGCTTTTCACACAAGTTTCAACACAAGTTTGTGTTGTTTGCTAAATTTTAACACAAGTCTTGTGTTGTTTCAACATTTAACACAAGTTTGTGTTGTTTCAACACAAGTTTGTGTTGTTAAATAGTTTTTTTTCAGTGTAGTTCTGTTTTGATGGCGAATCCCAAATCCCGAATAACGAGCTGGCTCGTAATTCGTTATTGGTTATTGGCGAATCCCGAATAACGAGCCAGCACGTTATTCGTGATTCGAGATTCGACTATGAAACAGGTGAGAGCAGGACAGGACTGTCCAGTGCACGCCGACCAAACCAGTCAGCATGCAATTCGCTGGACAAATGGTCGTCTAGTTTTTAGTCGGTCACCCAACTGCGGTCGGGGTAGCGAGGAAATGATCGAATGCCCCGTAAGTCGGTCTGTTTTAGTGGCGAATCCCGAATAACGTGCTGGCTCGTTATTCTTTATTGGCGAATCTACTGTCGGGGGGCAGCGAGGAAATGATCGGATGCCCCGAGCCAGCACGTTATTCGGGATTCGGGACTTGGCAATAAAATAGGTGATTGCTGGAGATGACTGCCCCGTGCACTCTAAATAACCAATCAGCACCCTATTCGCTTGACAAATAGTCGTCTCCGTGCTGGTCGGTCACCCAACGAGGAAATGGTCGGATGCAAGATAGATGGTTCTATTCGATCCAAATTAAGATTTTCACAAAAATGAGTCTATGAATATACTATCTATCAAAATAAAAAAAACAAACAATAAAACATATTTTAAAACACCTTTATTTGGACGTTTCGTAAGAGCGCCGTATTCTTAAATCTTTCTTTTGTATTTAATTTCTCGGCGAAATTAGATATTTTTAGACGTACGCAGTGGGGCGACAGACCAATCACATTTTCAACGACAGAAAACAAAGAGTATTAAAATCCATACAATTTGATTAGGGCGATAATGTTTTGTGGTATTCTTTTTGAAAAATCTTAAAAATTCTAATCGTATATATATGGCCTTTGAGTGTCGATGAGTAACACTAATAAATTATCACGGATTAATGATTAGTCGATTGATGATTGCCAATGATATCTAAAGCCGTCCCCAAGTCATTATGTACTCTGTTTATCTAATCCAAGGTTTCATCTTTAAAAAAGTTATATTCAACGTTTTGTTTGTTTAACTTTCTGTCGCTTTTAAGTATGTTTTTGGTTTCCCAGTTATGGACTAATTAATTAACTCTTATGCACAGGTTTCAAACATTAAAACCGGCCTTTCCGAAATTATCTAGGGGTAAAGTATGTGTTATATTTGTGTTATAGATCTCAGTATTTGATTAAAGGCTCCTCGGTTAACACTTATAATAGAGTAGCTGTAAACTACTTACACTGTTGGAAATGAAATTAAATGGGATTTAACGTCCTACTGTTCTGCTCCAATCTGGACTAATGAAGACGGGTATACGCCATACAATGTGCTATGGGGGAAATTTTGCTCGGACAGCGGTACTACGGCCTATTCTTATATCGAATTCCATCTGTCAAGAGATCTGCTCCCAGCACGGTAGTGAGTACACCGGGCCTCGGTTTTTCCCACCATCCGAATGACTAGACAGCTGTTGTTGACAGGCCCTCCGTCCTGCATCACTCCCCTGGGGGAACCACGCCGGAAAATCTTGATGACCTTTCGAATCGGCCAGTGCAGGGATCGAACACCCGACCCCCAGGCTAGCGAGCCAGTGTCTTAGCCTCCACGATGGCTGCACAACTGTTGGAGTTTAACAGATACAATGTGTCTAAAACTATAGATAAAATATAATTCAATATAGCTATAGACTACTTACCGTTTATGGGGAAAGTAGGGTTCGCGTACAAATAAATTATCCATCAACAAGCAGACGATGAGAACTTGACAAAATATTTAGTGTTAAATTGTTCACATCAAATCTTATCTAGTACATCATCTAGTAACGACCATATCAATAGTCGTGGTCTCGTATAACCATACACAGTTAGATTAAAGAATGTCAAATGTCTGGATGAACGGATAAAAATTCTATTCATGGCTAACGTATATAGGACACAGATCACCAAATATTCAAGGGCGAAAGTTATTTTTAGTCCTTCTCTCCCTTTCCCTTTTTCCCCCTTTTGCATGGCGATTTTTGTTGAATTTTTGGTGTGGAATCGAAGAAAAGGGTTTGAAAATACATTTTCTGCCAGGTTTTGGTGAATATTCATGATTTTGAGGCGGAAGGATACAAGAGTTGTGAGGTTGGTTACGTTGAAAGGGAGGGCCGAGAATTGCAAGGTTAGCTGTCTCTACTTCCAGCTTGTCTATCTCAAGTTTTTCATGAAGAACCTCATACATGCTTTATGGCAAGAGTCTGCCACATGTTGCTCCATCTGTGGCAGAAAGCGTTTTGCCCAACGAATATTTGGGAAAAAGTTACAACCGGTCTAAGAGACGAGAATTAACATTAAAGTCAATGGGGCAATAATTAGTGATCTGTGGCCATATATTATAATATTCTTAGAATGTAAAGCGAAAGTAGAAATACAATTTTCTTAGAATGTAAAGCGACAGTAAAACGGACACAGATCACCAAATATTCATGAGCCGTCACCCAAGGGCGAAAGTTATTTTTAGTCCCCCCCCCCCTTTTGCATGGCGATTTTTGTTGAGTTTTTGGTGTAGAATCGAAGAAAAGGGTTTGAAAATTCATTTTCTGCCAGGTTTTGGTGAATATTCATGATTTGGAGGCGGAAGGATACAAGAGTTGTGAGGCTGGTTACGTTGAAAGGGAGGGCCGAAAATTGCATGGTTAGCTGTCTCTACTTCCAGCTTGTGTATCTCAAGTTTTTCATGAAGAACCTCATACATGCTTTTGGACAAGGGTTTACCACATGTTGCTTCATCTGTGGCAGAAAGCGTTTTACCTTACGAATATTTGGTGAAAAGTTACAACCGGTCTAAGTGACGAGATTTAACATTAAAGTCAATGGGGCAATAATTAGTGATCTGTGGCCAAACTACAATATTTACTGGAGTAAGACTACTTATTATTTTCTCACGTCTGTGTTAATTTCATGGCATATTTGGGCCATTATCTTAAACATACATTATGCAAGAGAGGTTGAGTACACGGGGCATTTAAAAATAAGATAAAAATATTTACACCGACTGACACGGGATTTTATACTCGTAAAATAAAGATACCTCTGTTCGGTATTATAATAAAATCAAACGATTAACTGGTACTATTACTACTTGGTGTTTAACTTCTGCTTCCACATAAGTGATATCGCAGACAAGATTAACTGGTGAGCATTATTTGTACTGCTCCATTATTGACATTGTGAATCTAGCTGATTTGGGCTATTGTCCTTCACTACTACTGTGTGGTGCCATTTACTGATACACACAGACAGTCAAACGAAAACAAATACGTTATCCGTTTATGTGCTGACGTCACTCGTATTTGATATACACACACAGACTGTCAAATGAAAGCAAATACGTCATCCGTATTTGTTTAGCCATTGTCTCGCTTTGTTGTACCTACCCTTTAGAATTAATAACGTCATAATGAGAACACACATTATAAAAATACAAGCCGCAAAATAAATCCTAAAACAATTTTCTGAAATTATTAAGAAAATAAATAAATATGTTGGCAGTATATCTGGAAAAAAGATATTAACTTTTTAGTGTAAACAAGGACATAAGATAGTACACGGCGTTAAATAAAAAAAAAGGCACCAATTCTGTCCGGGCCAATTTGTGTTACTAGCTATGTCGATGTAAACAATGCACGTGCTATCGAGGCCCTATGATGTAGCGTCACGCGAAGACCTGTACTGCACGTGAATTCAAAGGTCAGCCATCTTCTATAGAATTATAAGAAGGCTTTCAGATTACCGCTGTGAAACATGGGTTGTTATTCTCAAAGCGCGATACAGGTATGGAGGGATACAGGTATATATTACAATCCTAGTTGCTAGGATACCAGTACACTCGACAATCTCGTTTTTTATACTTTCCATATGGCCTACACTACATAAAGATCTTACCGGTTGTTGACCTTATGACGTCAGACATTTAACCGGTCGTGTGGATTACCCACAGTTCCGTGCAAAACATGTCTAGGCTAAAGTCCACCGTAACAGACCGTTTCATTGGCTAACCCCTCACTTCAAGCTCAACACGAGTTAAATAACAACTCGATGTCATCGCTAGCCTGCGATATATACTGGATTGGAATACGAACTTTAGAAATAATCCGAATCGAGGCTAGAACTATACGCAATAATAGGTACATGCTGCGTCTCATACGGTCAATGAATGTCTTACTTTTCTGCTCTTTCCGGGTTAATGGTGGCAGCGGCCTAAGGCTTACATCTATTTCAAATGGCAATTACGCCAATGCGTATGTGTTCGATACGAACGACTACATGCTGACCCCCCCGCCATGCACAACTGACAAGAGGAAACCATATCATAAAATCCCGAGGAACTTACACGTGTCGAACCTTTACACGTCAAATATATTTATGAATTCATCTATTGACCAATTCTCTTTTATAATACCTGACTTTGCTTATTGTGTTACTTACCCGACGTAACGCTTGAAAACATGTTGAGACGCCAACAGAACAAAATATGAATACTCAATGTTTAATGATACAATAATAGAGTCAATCTCATTTCAAACTCTTTCACAATATTAACAATTTATTGCTCTACTCGTGTATTTTAAATACCATATTTCAAGATATCGCATGATGGTGACTGTCCCCCACCCCATCCACACCACCAGTACAATCAGTGTTTAAGCTTAAAAAAATCATCATTAACAGCAAGTCACAATTAACTTATCCAGGTAATAATCAAATTAACGGATTTCCCGGTATTCAATAGATTAGAACGGTTTTGAAATATTTTGATTTGATTTAAAAATGGAGCAGCGCTACCTAGCTTTGAAAAGCCAGTACATTCAAAGGCTAATATATTTAATGAAATTTTAGAATTAATTATTTTGAATTATCTATTTTCTATTACAGTAAGAATGACTAGTTCTTTATCTAAATCTTACAGAATGCATCTTTAATGACCACTGCCTTATTACAAACAATTTTAACTAACTAAAACCCATTATATATATATAAACTGACGACTTTGATGTATTAGTGTCGTATATTTTTACTTATAACAGTTATTTGTGGCATAGTGAACCATATCAACTTTACAGTGACAGGGATGTGTAGATGGACAGATAGAAATATCAGTATATAGGACATCGGGATACACAGATACAGACATTGAAAGTTACCTATGCGGAACAACTGTGTTATTTTCTGTTGGTGGGCATAGCTAAAAATATACAACTGGGTGTAGTTTTTTTCTTTGATGTCTATAGCAGTTATATCTCATAACAACATCTCATGACGTCATCATAGGTTGATATTCGGTTCATATCAACCGCTGATGACGTCATGACAGATTGATATATCATATCAACCGCTGATGACGTAATCCCAGGTCGATATATTCGGCTCATATCAACCGCTGATGACGTAGATGATCGAAATAATACAAAGAACACAGAAATAAAATTTTATTCTTTTGACAATAAAAAAACCCCATTGTTTATAGTACAGTTTGTAGCATTCAGTAACGAAATAGACGGCGTACTTATCGGCAAATTTAAATCGGTTATCCATACTCCATCTAAGATATCTTTCAGAATTTTCTTTCCGCCCACATTATTTCTCCACACACTCCAAGTTTTCTTCAGGCTTTGGATAGATCCTCATCATATTTGCATTCACATCAATTCTATCGTCAATATGGTGACTAAAATGGATTGATTATTCGTCTGGCTTCGTTTTACTATCCATTTTGTTTTTGCTTTCTTAAAAATAAATAAACAACTGCACGTGACAGCTTCGGTAATTTTTGGCGGAAAATGTCGAGCAATTATCCAATCACTGTTGCCATTTTTAGAAGAGCCAATTAAATTTAAAGGTGAACCCGTTGTATATGTCAGATATAAACCTTCTCTCCCTCGGATTGATATGATAGAGAACACGCGGGCTGCGCCCGCGTGTTCTCTATCATATCAACCTTGGGTAGGTTAATATCCTATACATAAAACGACGTATGAAGTTAGGTAGAAGGTTTCGGTGTGTACTATTTCGCTCATCTTCTCGAATAAAACCAAAACGCCTACAGTCACCATTAAAACCAGGAAAATACGTTAATCTTAATATCCAGTTACCAACAGTAGCTCTTAAACTAAACAAAAGCTATGATTATCCAGTTACCAACAGTAGATCCTAACCAATAGTTACGATTATCCAGTTAACAAAGAGGAGAAAATGAAATACATCTAAAAATAATTACAGTTATACAGATTTCATTTAGATGATTAATTCTCATTTCAATTAGAGTAAAAGTCTGTGTTAGCTATTACATCAGAATCATCGTCATCGTTTATAAATGTAACACCATTGTTGATTTCGATTCCCTGATTGTAGGTGATAAGGAGCAGGGTCGTCTGTCCAGCCTTGTGGGTTTTCTCCGGGCACTCCGGTTTCCTCCCACTGCTGATGGCCCCTACGCGCAAGAGAATTATTGAAATAAAATTAAGCCACATGTTAGTCACGAAATGACCTAGTTTGTGTCGAGTGGGCGTTATGCCACTTTATAATCTTTATCATCTTTATCGTTTATCACAAGTGTGAAATATTTCTCTGGTATCAAGTCCTTCATGACGACATAATCTTGTAGACATTGCGGTATATCAATTTCAGCTAGAGTTATTTTACTTCTGATTCCTGATCCGATACACTTTCTGATTTCTCTTCTACACCTTGACTGCAAACTTCTCGATTTACAGAAATCACGGAAGTCATTCAGTTGTTGGTTATATTCCGGCGCCGGACTATCGAAAGTCGACCCCCAAATTAAACTCTCTATTTTACGCTTTGGTGCACCAATTTCAAAAAGAATTTTGTAAAACATCAACGTATCAGGAAACTGGAGTTTATCTTTGACTCTATAAAGACCAAAGCCTTCAAGAGAACAGTTTTCTGTCACAAGATACCATATAAGATCAGTTTCGTCTCTGTCCAGTAACCATTCAAATAATGTTTTTCCGTTTTCATTTGGAATATCCAGAGACCGGTGACATTTATTGGTTAATAGTAATTTTAGACAATTGATCCATTTCCGATTGCCCTTTCTGCTACCAAGCGTAGGTTATGTATGACAGAGTTTCCACCTGTATCAGTTTTATTAACATCAGCTCCAGCGTCTAGTAAACATTGTAAAACAGATCTATCACATGCTCGTGCTGCTTCCATCAAAGCTGTCCTTCCATCGTTATCACATAGATCAACATCAGCTCCAGCCTTCAGTAAAATCTCTGTAACTAATCGACCGTCTACTCTAACGTCAAGGCGACACAGATCGCTAAAACTGCGTAACCCTGGTACAGCAGATTTGTGTAACGCAGTCTGTCCTTGTAGATTTTGGTGATTTGTATCGCCACCCTTTGATATCAGCAATTTCACCAATTCCATGTCATTGTTTCTGGCGGCAAGACCAAGGGGTTTATCCCCACGTTCATCTTCCTTGTTGACATCGACGCCGTTTTCAATAAGTAATAAAGCCGTTTTATTATCCCCACGACCAACTGCTTTGTTCAACAGAATACCACCCCTTTTCTGAATATCAGCCCCAGCATCTATCAACATCTGAGGAATATCTGATGAATAGGGGAAATTAACATTGTACCAATCATATGGGTATTCCAAGACACACCTTCCTTGGTTATCTTGAGCGTTCACATTTGCGCCATTGTCTATGAGCAGTTTAGTTAAAGCTACGTTGTCGTGCATCGTACATTTCATTAAAGGTGTAACACCGTTGTTATCAGTGCCGTTGACATCACAGCCAGCTTTTATCAGTATTTCAGGAATAGTATTCTCTAATCTTCTTCTTGTTTGCATCGATAAGATAGGTTGCAAGTCATCACCTACTTTCATATTGACATTACAATTTGAAGTAATTAACGACTTAACCATTCCCCCATTATCGTTTACAGCAGCTATTGACAGTGGGTTTTGGTTAGATGAATTCAGTTGATTTATGTCCACACCTTGAGCCATTAAAAGTTGAACACATTCATCAAATGAATCCAATTCTAACTTTGCTTTATCCCTTGCAAGCCAAGGTAAGTAGAGGCTACCATCTCCGTCTGCAAGACAATGAAGAAGGTTAGTATGGTGTCGTTTAATGTCGAGGCTAGCTCCTCTTTGTGCCAGATATATCACAGTTGTCACCATACCACGTTCAGCAGCCAGTTGGATGGGTGTTTTACCATATTTATCTTCTAGATTAAGGCACGCTCCTGCTTCCAACAATAATTGAACACAATCACGAACTTTGTCTAGTTCCCTACCACGAATACAATAGTGTAGGGCACAAGTTTCAACATGCTTTAATTGTTTATTACTTGTAGGTGTACTATAGACGTTTGGTTCAGATAGCAACAATATCTTATGTTCAAGAATATATTTTAACACCCCAGGTTTATTGTTTTTAAGGCATTTATAGATGCAATCTTTATCCAGAAGCCCGCCTTTAGACTGGAGTAATTCGACACCCTCCGTAAAATCACCTTCTACTGCAACCCTCATCAGTCGGGCATAGGTTGTATAATTTGCATCTTTGTAGTTAAAAATACCAGCTTGGGATAGCAATAATTTTACCATTGGTAGACATCTGTTCTTTAAAGCAGTTTCAGTGTTGCATGATATCATACTAGCCCCTTGATTACTGTCCCCCAATGCCACACACTCTTGTAAAATTCTTTCTGCAGTAGCTGTGTCATCTTTCCTGACAGCCGCACCTAACCTGAAATATAAAAAAAACTTCAACACAATTAATGTGGAAGATACACTGCCACCAGTTAAGTGACGCCCTCAAATTCCATATAAGTGTAGTAAATTTGCAGCTGATCAATCAAATAGAGACTCGTACCTGATCCAGGTGACGGACAGTCTGTAAACGATCTCTCAGTGCTACGTCATTGGACTTTTATTTGATATATAGTATCCATACACAACCGTATAAAACTGTTAAATTTATGTCAAAGGTTGACTACTATACATACGATGGTTATGTACATCAATAATCATTTCACGATGGTTATTTATACCAATAATCATTTTACTATGGTTATGTACACTAATAATCATTTCATTATGGTTATGTATGCCAATAATCATTTCATTATGGTTATTTATGCCAATAATCATTTAACTATAGTTATGCATACCAGTAATCATTTCACGATGGTTATGAATACTAATAATCATTTCACTATGGTTATGTATACTAATAATCATTTCATTATGGTTATGTATACCAATAATCATTTCATTATGGTTATGTATGCCAATAATCATTTCATTATGGTTATGTATACTAATAATCATTTCATTATGGTTATGTATGCCAATAATCATTTCATTATGGTTATGTATGCCAATAATCATTTTACTATGGTTATGTATACCAATAATCATTTCACTATGGTTATGTATACTAATAATCATTTCATTATGGTTATGTATACCAATAATCATTTCATTATGGTTATGTATGCCAATAATCATTTCATTATGGTTATGTATACTACTAATCATTTTATTATGGTTATGTATGCCAATAATCATTTCATTATGGTTATGTATACCAATAATCATTTCATTATGGTTATGTATGCCAATAATCATTTCATTATGCTTATGTATACTAATAACATTTCACTATGGTTATGTATTCTAATAATCATTTTACTATGGTTATGTATATCAATAATCATTTCGCTATCGTTATGTATACCAATAATCATTTCACTTTAGCATATATAATATCTACACGTATAACAGAAGATTACGTCATCAAATTCGCTCAAACGTCATTACACATCGAATTTGAACTTTGCGCCCTCTGAAGCAGCAAAGTTTGTTTAAACTTTTTGTCGCTTTTTAGTGATACAAATGAAATTAAATGGGGTTTGGCGTCCTACTGTTCTGCTCCCAACTGGACTAATGAAGACGGGCATACGCCATACAGTGTGCACTACAGCCTACTCTTTTAGCGAATTCCAACTGTCAAGGGATCTTTTACGTACGCCAATGTGTACACGGTCCTCGGAATTTCGTCCCATCCGAACAACTAGACAGCTGTCATTGCCAGGCCCTCAGTCCTGTATCACTGGCAAGGGGGAACCACACCGAAAAATCTGGATGAACTTTCTCGGCCAATGTAGGGATCGAACACCCGACCTCCAGGCTAGCAAGCCAGCGTCTTATCCACTTAGCCATCGTGACTCCCGTAATATGTGTTTTAGGTACAGTTACAATTTAGTACATGTATAATAGAATAGCTGTAGACCGCTTATAGGGGAAATAAGGTTCGCGTGACATTGCAAACAGGTTATCCTTCAACAAGCAGACGATTTAAATCTGTCAAAATATTCAGTGACAAAATATTTAGTGTTAAATTGTTCACATCAAATCCTGTTTATTAACAAACATCTCAAAAGTGTCGTATAACCAGCTAGATTTAAAAATGTCACATGTCTGAATGAACGGGTAAAGGCTCTATTCATAACTAAAGTATATATTACAATTTCTAAGAAAAGTATCAACATTCTTAGAATGTGCAGTGAAAGTGAAAATATTTACAGGGATAAGACAATTAAATCGTTTTTATTTGTTATATATATATTGCTTCGAAGTTTTCGTACGATCAGTAACAGATACATGGCATTTATATACATGACATGCAGATTCACGTTGCGTCGTACGGTCAGTATAACGGTTGGTAGTAGATACACGAGGTGCATGATACTCAATAAGAGGTACACGCTGCGTCATATTGTCCGTATAACTTTTATTTCAAGTTACAATTACGCCAATATGTACTCCATACTTTTTTTTGTTCGATAATGACAACTAGACGCCATCTTCGTCATGTACATCTGACAAGGGGAAACCTTACCACAAAATCCCGAAAAATTTTCACGGTCTACACCGAGATCGAACCCGGATCTACGTGTTAGCGGGCTAGTGCCCTATTCACTGATTGTATGAGATATATGTATGTATTAATCTATTGACAAATTTTATTTGATAATACATTAACGGTTTTTATTGCGTTATTTAGCAGACGTGACAACAGCATTTTGAGAAAATAATATGAATGTTTAATAAAACAATAATAACGTCAATTTTATTTCCAAACCTTTCACAATATTTGAAAGAAATATCCCACACAGGGTGTTAATTAATCTGTTTTCCGTTTCTATTTCAATAAAATAGAAATCTGTGTAATGTGATATATAGAATTTGAACCTGGTGTAATGTGATATATAGAATTTGAACCTGGTGTAATGTGATATATAGAATATGAACCTGGTGTAATGTGATATATAGAATTTGAACCTGGTGTAATGTGATATATAGAATTTGAACCTGTTGCATGTTTACTTTATTATCCTGTATAGTGTAGAATATCTGGATGTTAAACCACAATTCATTTATAATGCATAATATGTCCGGGATCAAAAATGGTGGATAACGTTGTGTCTCTTTAAAAAGCTCACACAATGCCTTGCCTAGCAACTCCACATAATGGCTGAAGGGAAATTTAACCGCGCTGTTTAATTAATAATATACCAAATTATAATCTTAATCACAATCGTTTAGCACAAGATTAAAATATTTCTCGGGTATCAAGTCTTTCATGATGACATAATGTTGTAGACTTTGTGGTAAACCAGTTTGAGTTACTTTGCTTTTTATTGCTGATATCTCTTCTACATCTTGACTTCAAACTTCTCGATTTACAGAAATCACGGAAGTTATCGAGGTGCGTAGTAACTTCTGATCTTTCCAATTCCGGGTTATGTAAAGCCGACCCCAAAATGACACCCTCTATTTCACGCCTTGGTGCACCACATTCAAAAAGAATTTTAGAAAGCCTCAACGTATCAGGGAATTCGAATTCATCTTTGAACCCATCAAGATCCAAGCCTTTGAGAGAACAGTTTTCTCTAACAAGATACCATGTCTCATGTGCAGTAACCATTTAAATAAAGTTTTCCAGTTTTTCCTTGGAGTATTCAGAGACCCGAGACAATTATTGCTTAAAAGTACTTTTAGACAGTTGATGCATTTGGAATCGGAACTGCGATAATCAAAATTTATATTATTAAAAAGCATGTTCAGGACAGAGTTCCAATCTGTATCAGTTTTATTAGTATCAGCTCCAATCTCTACTAAATATTGTAAACCAAATCTATAACATGTTAATGCTGCTGTCAGGAAAGCCGTGTTTCTTTCATTATCACACAGATTAATATCGGCTCCAGCCTTCAGCAAGATCTCTATAACTCACCGACAGGCAAGAGGATTCCAAACAGCGAGAGCAGATTTATGTAACGCTGTCTCTTCTTGTAGGTTCTGGTGATTTATATCACCATCCTTTCCGGCGGCAAGACCAATTTCCCATTTTCGTCGTTGGTGTGGACATCGATGCCGTTTTCAATAAGTAATAAAGCCGTTTTATTATCTCCACGACCAACTGCTTTGTTCAATAGAATACCACCCCTTGCGTGAATATCAGCACCAGCATCTATCAACATCTGAACAATATCTGATGATAGAGAAATGGCGTTTAACGTCCACTCGACACAAACTAGGTCATTTCGGGACTAACATGGATTAATTTTATTTCAATAATTCGCTTGCGCGCAGGGGTCTTTGGCAATGGGAGGAAAACGGAGTGCCCGGAGGAAACCCACGAGGTTGAGAAGGCGCCCCTATCTCCATGCCACATACGCTCACACCAGGGCTCGAAACCACAGCCGCAAGCCAGAGGTGACCCCATGCAAATATCTGATGAACGCTGGGGATTATGTAGACATTCGATAGCACACATGCCTTGGTCACCATGAGCGTTCACATTTGCGCCGCTGTCTATAAGTAGTTTAGCTAAGCCTAAAGGTGTTAAACCACATTCTTTATATGTGATGTTTACGTCACAGCCAGCTTTAATCATCATTTCAGCAATATTTGTCATTTCTCTTTTTATTGGGTTGCAAGTCGTCACCTTCTTTCGTGTTGACATCACAACTTGCAGTAATTAACGACTTCACCATTCCTGCATTATCATTTTCAACCGCTAAATAGAGTGGAGTTTTGTTAGATGAATTGAGTTGATTTATGTCAACGTCTCGCCTCATTAATAGTTGAATACATTCATCATAGGAATCTGATTCTAACTTTGCTTTACCGTCTGCAAGATCAGGGAGTTAGTGTGGTATTGTTTAATGTCGAGATTAGCCTCTCTTTGTGCTAAAAATGTTACCGTTTTCACCATACAAGCTGGATGGGTGTTTTACCACCACTGTATTTATTAGTTCACTGTTCAATAAAAACGCCAAACTTTACTGTATTTGTTCCTCGCTAGATAACATTAATAATGTCTCCTGTTCTTTATATTTCAAGTCAAGAAGATATTTTAACCCTTCCGGCTTATTGTTCTTGATGCAGTCAATGAAGCCACTCCACGTTGCTCCAGATTCTGATTCTGAATAATAAAGAGGCACTCCTTTAGAGTGGAGAAATTGGACACCCTCCATAAAATCAGATTTTATTGCAGCCTTCATCAGTCGTATATTAGTTTGAACCTTGATTACGTTAGATTTACTCTCCGGAGGTAGGGAAAATTTTGCCGTCAGTAGACACCACTTTGCAAGAGCAGCTTCACAATATTCAAGCAACATCCTACATGTATGTAGAACAGGGCACAGTCATATACTCGCGTGCAATCATTTCTATAGCAGCTGGTTACTGATATTGACATCAATCTCTTCTACTTAAAGAAAACAAATACAATTCATTTTAATAATCGATTATCAGCTCCAGTACGTATTTAAATAATTGGAAGAGGTCATAAGATGTACACCGAGAAATAACACACGGTTGGGTAGAGATATTATCATAAAACAACTTATCTTATGAAACCCAGGGTCAGTTTACAATAATCGTAGAATGGAATGGATTGATGTACGCTACCTGGGGGTAAAGAAATAAAATATGTCTGGTAGAATTGGGACTTAGATCTTAGGTTCGATCCAGTGATTTTGCATTCTTGTCTCACCTCGTTATTCGTTATTGTTGAATAACTTCACACTGCCTCTTTGCAATGACCAGAAGCATTAACTCGACAGAACAAATTCCAGGCAGATGTTGTTGACCTTGACCTTTGAAACCACGCCCCTAAAAAGGGACAGAATCAGTTTGGCCAATTTTTCGTGTGAACATTGCCCCACCTATGATTATCGAACACCCAAAAAATCAAAATGGGAGACTTCTGATAGTATCCCGTCTGAGTCAAACATGCGTCTTGGTGACCAGAACTTGGTTGGCAAATTGACAACAACACAACATAAAAGGTAACCAAATACGTTTGTATACTCTATGTATACCTGATCAGTCATGCTTTATATGCATATCATACGTCACTACACGTAATATTGTCAATTCAACTATTTAGATTGCACCATGTATAATTCAGTCAAGCATATCATACGTCACTACACATAATATTGTCAATTCAACTATTTAGATTGCACCATTTATATTGTTAAGCGATATGATCTCTTTATAAGCCAGTAATAAAAAGTTAACTGATTTGGGTTTTAGCCCTTCAGTATTATAATACACACACCCATCCTTCATCACGAACAAGGGGAAACCACGCCAGAAAATCTAGATGAACTTTGGGTTTTAGCCCTTCAGTATTATAATACACACATATGTATAAGTCGGTGATAAAAGCTTAGTCATTCTCTCGCTTTGTTGTGTCATTGATGTCATCCCTGTGGGAAAAAGAATCCGCTGACCATCCTGTCTTCAGAAACTCGATGTCAGAGCCAAGATGGAATACACACAAGATGTAGCCTGTAGGACAAAGACTATGAAGTCGAGTCACGGAGATAAACTCGAGATTCTCAATGACGTTTGTACACACTGAAAAAAAACTTGTGTTGAAACAACACAAACTTGTGTTAAATGTTGAAACAACACAAGACTTGTGTTAAAATTTATCAAACAACACAAATTTTTGTTGAAACATGCGTGAAAAGCTACACAATACTTGTGTCATTCATGTTATCCCAGCAGATTGAAACAATCCTGTGGGAAAAAGAATCCGCTGTTTAATGTGGAAAAGCGATGCTCTCACAGTAAAAACCGTGGACCCGTGGAGTATCTACATATGTTCGTGCAGTTCTTTCCATATAATTAAAAGTTAGTTATAAGTCGATTGACACCGATCACAACTTCGGTGTTTAAACTGATCAACAGTGTATATTGTTTATATACATTGTGCACTTTATCCTCATCACCATCACTGAAAGGGATGGCATTGGGCTACTTAATTAGCTATCAATAATAACTTAAATTGAATAATAAAACAAATATAAATATAAATATGTTGGAAGCCTATCTGGATTTGCGCCATAAAATAACAACCTCAGTTGCTAGGATACAGCTACAAACCCGAATACACCCCCTAAACACCAGCGTCCTTGACATCTGACAAAGATTCCTATCTTATACTGCCAAACATTATGAACATTACAACCAACAGTAACCAGGGTACCAATATATATTACAACCTCAGTAACCAGGGTACCAATATACATTACAATCTCAGTTGCCAGGGTAACGGTATACATTTACACCTCAATTGCCAGGATACCGACATACATTAAAACCCCTGTTGCTAGGATACCTGAATATATTAGCTGCTGTGTAGACTGGGATACAGTGATGACGTATCTTATTCACAGACACAGGGAATATTGGGATTGTACACGCCATACAGTGTACTATCAGGGAAATTCTGACCGGCCAGCGGCACCACGGCTTATTCTTATATAGAATTCCAAATGTCAAAGGATCTTTTAAGTGCATGGCAATGTGTACACTGGATCTCAATTTTTCGCGACACCCGAAGGACTATACGCTGTTCATTACCAGGACCTCTGTCCTGTATCACTGACAAGGACGAACCACGATGAACTTACTAGGCCAACACCTGAAACAAACACGAGGTCTCTAATGTACACGAGTTAAACCGTTCGGCCGTCTACACCCCCTCCCTCGCCACCCGTGTATCTGAAAGAAGACAGGGTTGTATTTCGTTAAAAATAAACACCCACCATAACCCTTCTCTTGATTGGCTAATCTTCTGGTAATGCACCAATGAAACGTGATGTTTGTGACGTTATTAATTTACAGAATGACGAGGAATAAATGAAATGAAGTTTAACGTCCGAATATTCAGTTCCGACAGGGCTAATGAAAACGCGACGGGGAGCAACTCTGTTACAATTCAACTGACATGGAGAATAAATTAGAGTGGGAAATAGGGTTTAATCTATGACATGTCCCCTGCTGGACTCAATGACAGACATTATTCAGCGATCTGTTTATCTCATACAACATACCAGGTATGACCAGTTCATGTACTTCCGGTTTCGTTGTTACAACTCCAACCCTTGCACAACCCGTGCTACGCAGTTCACCCACTACGCCAATATATTTATGAACGACTAACACAGTGGGAAGCTACCCCCCACTCTATAAGGACACTAATAGCCAAGTCAAGTCGGTGATAACAGATAAGTACTCTAATCTCTATTTATTACAAGTAAAATACGGCAACTATAAAAATGAATAAATACTTGTACATTATAATTATGGATTAAAATATCATTATGGATTACATATGGATTACATTATAGATTACATATGGATTACATTATCATTATGGATTACATTATCATTATGGATTACATTATCATTATGGATTACACAGATTATATTACCATTATCATTATGGATTATATTATGGATTACATATGGATTATATTATGGATTACTATAATCTCCATTTATTAGAAGTAACTATAAAATTGAATAAATAGTTGTACATTATAATTATTTACATGTCATTTGACAACCACCCTACTTTATTTAAAGATAGAGAAACATTGGTCTAAGCTGGACATGATTGGTGGGTGATTTTCCATGTATCATACATTGTAAACATAGTAATGTAGGGAGAGAGAGAGAGAAATGGGGTTTAACGTCCACTCAACACAAACTAGGTCATTTTGGGACTAACATGTGGTTTAATTTTATTTCAATAATTCACTTGCGCGTGGGGGTCTTTAGCAGTGGGAGGAAACCGGAGTGCCCAGAGGAAACCCACGAGGTTGAGAAGGTGCCCCTATCTTCATGCCACATACGCTCACACCAGGGCTCGAAACCACAGCCGCAAGCCAGAGGTGACCGGTCAGCTAGAGGTCGAAGCGCGGCATTTTAGTCCACTAGGCTATCCCACCCCCCCTAGTGATGTAGGAATAACGACCCCCTCTATCAACCTATCCTTAAATGTGTGTCTAAATTCCACATAACGCTGTTTAAGACTCTCTAATTTTAAAGTCGTTTAACAATTCCACAAAACTTCAAACATTCCATCCAAACATCTGTCCTTTATTGCTTTCAAAGTTTCTATTGGTCAAAAGATATTTAAGAACTTCACTTAAGTCCGATCTAAAAGATTGTATTAGATGTAAAACATAGATTGATGGATTACTGCAACAATCAGATGATCCACGACTGAAAGAATGATGTTGTAGGCATCCTGAATGTTTACATGGCGAACAAGAACTCTATAAAATAACATCATATGATAGTAATTGGTTTTGTAATATGAAAACAGAATGATAACCACTAATAGCTTTATGTAGAGGGATATGGGATAACTAATAGCTATGATTATCTATTCGCTAACCGTAGAATGTAACGGTTAGCTATTATTATTATCCAGTTAACAATGAGAGCAAGATAAGTAACATACAAAAATAGGTTATAGTAAAATAATTACGGTTAAACAGATTTCAGTTAGAATAAAGGCTATGTAAGCTAGAGTAAAATAATTACGGTTACACAATTTCCAGTTAGAATAAAAGTCTGTTCAAGCTATTTACATCGGAATCATCTTCATCGTTTATAAAGAAACATCACTATCTTCACCCCAATCATCATCATCATCATCATAATCATCATCGTTTATTATGGTAATATATTAGATTCAAAATTCTAAGATGCTACCTTCTAATTTCCATTCATGTATTTTCTATTTTCTGGATAGAAGTTAAAAATTACGTGAACAGAACTAACAAAAGTTAGACGAAAGCACTTTAGAGGTTTGTATCTAATATACTGCCATAATATCTGTCTAGCAACCGTCATTATGGACATAGGCGTACGGGTTCGATGACGGTTAGGGGGCAGAACCAGAATTTCCCGAAATATTTTCGGGTTTACAGACGCCCCCTCCCCTCCCCCTCAAGAAAATTTTGGAATATTTGACGGCTGCAAACATAGTTTCCTGCTATTTCAACCTTTGAACAAAGTACAGTGGTCTAATATAGCTTATAGGTGGCTGACTCGAATTTCAACCAATCTTTTACGGTCCATGAAGACGGGAAAATTTTGAAAATTTAAATGCGCAAACGCGTCTTCCTGCTATTCCAGCTTGTGAATACAGCAACTTCAATTTGGTCCATTACAGCCTAACTGCTGACCCGGATTCCAAACAATCAATCAATCGTCGCGGGGTATGGGGGCCTCACCCTACCGGAGAAAATTTTCAAAATTTAACCACCGCAAATGCGTTTTCTGCTATTCTAGCCCGTGTAAGTAACTCCAAAAGTATCCATTGGTGTTGTAACCGAAATCCCAACCATCCAATCAGACTAATGCAGCTGCATTCACAAATACTAATCGATGCCCGAAAAATGTCGCACAAAGTAGAGTGGCTCTAGACAAAATGTTTTAATTCATAGTCAACTCAATACAAATTCGTGGTATTCAATTAAAAGAAAAGTAAAATTAGTGTTTTATTAGGGCTCAAGGAAAGTTAAAGAAGCAAAACCAGAAATGCCCGACAGTGGCGCCGATTTCCTTCGAGAGGCGAAGAAGCGGAGCTGACCTTGTATAGATCTCCCAAGGAAATTTTGGAATATTTTTTTTCTCACTTTACCTGTCTGCCCGAAAAGTCGGCTTGCCCCTGACTCGTACGCCTATGATTATGGAGTCGTTTGGTGTCGCCACTGCGTTCTCATTTGGTGATTGCGCACCTGGCCGGGACCATTATGTTGATATAAACGACTCGCTCTTCGTCTGGTTGAAGGTTGGACTGAGTGCTGAAATTTGGAGAGAGAGAGTGTGCGAAAGAGACCGCTTTGTATTAAACTCAGTAACTGTGTATCCATAAAATTAAATTCTTCAAATCCTGCTCTTGTATTGTCCAATGATGTTTGAGGGTTGGTAAGCACTAAAGAACCCTACCTAGTTTTGCGTCCAGTGGACTTTACCCCTCACCCCGGCCCCGTCTCTCGCTAGTCTGGAGGTTGCTTGTTTGATCCCTGAATTGCCAGAGAGAGTTCATCGCTAATTCCGGCGTGGTTTCCCCGAGTACGTCAGTGGTGCAGGACGGCGGCCTTGACAAGGACAGCTGTCTAGTCGTTCGCTAGTGACGAAAAACCGAGGACCCGTATATTACACATTGGCGTGCACGTAAAAGATCTCATGTCAGTTGGAATTTACCTCCTAGCACACTGTATGGCGTAAGCCCGTCTTTAATAGTCCAGTATAGGAGAATAACATTTGGACGTTAAACCCATTTCATCTCGCAAAACTATTAAAACTGACGAAGAGCGAGTCGTTTGTATCAACAGAATGGTCCCGATCACGTGCTCAATTGAGCACACGGTGGCGACGCCAAGCGATGTCATAATGATGGTTGCTATGTAGAAGTATCAAAATTCTATTTGTTTGCCGTTCATGCTTAACATGAAAAGCGACAATGGTGTATATGTATTTAAATATATTTATGTATGTGTTTGCCATTTTAACTGTGTATATACACCCATCTTGTTCCTTTGTTTTAATATTATGTATGTATACTATTTAGGGAGAGGGGTTTTACATAGGCTAAGCCTGTTCCCCAATCCCATTCAGACATCCTGAATAAAATATTGTTTATAAAAAAAAGACAATGGCGTAGACAATAGAAACAAGATGAAAAAGAATTCGGATTTACACTGAACAAATAAAGACATTGGATTATACATTGTCTTAATTTAGAAATTACATGAGTAGAAGTTAGAAATTACATGAATAGAAGTAAGGAATTAGACGATAGCATGTTAGAATTTTGAATCTAAAATACCGCCATAGTTTATAAAAGTAACATTATCCTTATCACGATCATCGTTTACCTTTCTAATCATTATCGTCATCTTCGTTTAAAAAGAATCACCATCATCATCTTTATCGTTTATAACAAGTGTAAAATATTTCTCAGGTATCAGGTCCTTCATGATGATATAATCTTGTAATAATGGTGGTAAACCAAGTTGAGTTATTTTACTCCTGATTCCTGATCCGATACACTTTCTGATTTCTCTTCTACATCTTGACTGTAAACTTCTCAATTTACAGAAACCACGGAATTCATGCATTTGTGATTGGTTGTTATCTAAAGATGACGTCCTCATGAGAGCCTCTATTTCACGCTTTGGTGCACCACTTTCAAATAGAATTTTGGAAAGCATCAACGTATCAGGGAATTCGAATTTATCCTTGAACCCATAAAGACGAAAGCCTTCAAGAGAACAATTTTCTGTAACGAGATACCATAAAAGATCTGCTTCGCATTTGTACAGTAACCATTCAAATAACGTTTGCCCGTTTTCCCCTGGAGTATCCAGAGACTCGTGACATTTATTGATTAAAAGTAATTTTAGACAGTTGATCCATTTCTGAGGAGCAACATACATACTATTATTCATTACATGATGTATGGCAGAGTGTCCATCTCTATCAGTTTTATTAACATCAGCTCCAGCCTCTAGTAACCATTGTAAACCAGACCTATAACATGCTTGTGCTGCTGCCATGAAAGTCGTACTTCCATAGTTATCAGTTTTATTAACATCAGCTCCAGCCTCTAGTAAGCATTGTAAAACAGATCTATGACACCCTCGTGCTGCTTCCACCAAAGCCGTCCTTCCATAGTTATCGCACATATTAACATCAGCCCCAGCCTTCAGCAAGATCTCTGTAACTGATAGAACGTCTACACCGGCGCTAGGACCGTCTAAAGTAGATTTGTGTAAGGCTGTCTCCCCTTTAAGATTTTGATGATTTATATCACCACCCTTTGATATCAGCAATTTCACCAATTCCATGTCATAGTTTCTGACGACAAAACCAAGAGGTGTATCTCCATATTCGTCTTCAGTGTTGATATCGATGCCGTTTTCTAAAAGTAATAGAGCTGTTCTCTTTAAATCTATATGTAACTACTTTTTCCAAAATACTACAATTCCTTTTGTGAATATCAGCACCAGCATCTATCAACATCTGAGTAATATTTGATGACGACAGCTGGGGAATCAAACTGAACTCCTGAGGAACAAATGGTAAATTGCGATGATAGAAAGTCTCAAATGTATATTCCAAGACACACTTTCCTTCGTTATCTTGAGCGTTCACACTTGCGCCGTTGTCTATAAGTAGTTTAGTTAAGCCCACCTCTCCTATTTTCAAACTAATCATTAAAGGTGTAACACCGTGTACATCAGGGATGTTTGTATCACAGCCAGCTTTTATCAGTATTTCGGGAATAGTTGTCTCGTCTCTTCTTATTGTCATCGATAAGATATGTTGAAAGTCATAACCTACTTTCATATTGACATCACAATTTGCATTAATTAACAACTTCACCATTCCCACATTATCTTTTATAACTGCAATAGACAGTGGGGTTTGGTCAGATGAATCGAGTTGATTTATGTCCACACCTTGAGTCATTAATAGTTGAACACATTCATCAAATGAACCTGATTCTACATTTGCTATACCCCACACAAGGCGATGAAGACGGTTAGTGGGATGTTGTTTAATGTTGAGGCTAGCTCCTCTTTGTACCAGATATATTACCGTTGTCACCATACCACGTTCAGCAGCCAGTTGGATGGGTGTTTTACCATCTTTATCTTCTAGATTAAGGTCCGCCTCAGCCTCCACCAATATTTTGACACAATCAAGAACTTTGTCTGGCTCCCTATGGAAAATGGTACCACGAATACAGCGGTGTAGGGCATGCGTTTCAACATGCTTTAATTGTTTATTATTGGTAGGTGTACTATAGACAGTTGGTTCAGATAGCAACAATATCTGATGTTCAAGGATATATTTTAACACTCCAGGTTTATTGTTTTCGAGGCACTTATAGATGCAACCTTTATTCAGAAGACATCCTTTAGACTGGAGGAATTCGACACCCTCAATGAAATCAGATTCTACTGCAGCAATCATAAGTTCAACTCCGAATATACTGCCAAATGTCTTTTTAAAGTAGTTAGAAACAAAATCTTGGGATAGCAACAATTTTACCATTGGTAGACATCTGTTCTTTAGAGCAGTTTCACGGCATAAAATACTATCAATATTTATCCAATTGTGCTGAAGTGTCAGACGCTGTTGTAAAACCCTCTCTGCAGCAGCTGTGTCATTATTTCTGACAGCCTCCTATAACCTGAAATAGAATAAAAAAAACCCACACAATTAATGTAAAAATGAGGCTACCACTAGTTACTTGATGTCCACCGTGAAATTGATAGTAGTATAATATTATATATATTTATTATGGCAGTTATTGAATGTATTGTCTTAATGTATTAAAACGGTTACCTAAAAGTTCGAGACCGATGTGGGCTTGTTAAGTGCCTTGCAAATTAAACTCGAGCGACAGTTAGTTCAAGCCAAGCGAGTAAATCGTGTCAAGGTTATTGACAGTTAAGTCTCGTTCGCTCAAGCGAGAACGTGATTCTACGAGATTCACTGTGGTGTGCTCGCTTAATGGATGAAATAGCATGACCGGAGGCTAATATAGATACCCGCGTTGAACAGGTGCGTGTTTAGTAGAGGTTAAATTACTTAAAAATCGCTCTGGCGTCAAGCCGATTCAAATCTCTAAATCCATGTGATGCAGATTTGTGTAAGGCTGTCTCTCCTTGTAGATTTTTATAATTTATACCACAATCCTTGGCTGTCAGCAATGTCACCAATTCTATGTCATTGTTTCCGGCGGCAAGAGCAAGGGGTTTATCCCCATTTGTATCCTCTGTGTGGATATCGATGCCGTTATCAATAAGTAATGAAACCTCTTTTATCTCCACGACCAACTGCTTTGTTCAACAGAATACCACCTCTTTTGTGAATATCAGTCCCAGCCTTTATCAACATCTGAGGAATATCTGGTGAACAGTGGGGATAATTGATCGAATCAAATGGATATTCCAAGACACATCTCCCTTCGTTATCGCTAAGCCTACGTTTTTGTACTTCAAGTATTCCATTAAAGGTGTAACACCATTTTTATCTGTGATGTTGATGTCACAGCCAGCTTTTAACAGTATGTAAGCAATATTATTTTGGCTTGCGTGTGATGATATGGGGCACAAGTTCTCACCTACTTTCATATTGACATTACAATTTGCAGTACTTAAGGACTTATTCCCCCATTATCGCTTACAGCTGCTATAGACAGTGGGGTTTGGTTAGATGAATTCAGTTGATTTATCTCCACACCTTGAGCCATTAATAGTTGAACACATTCATCAAATGAATCCGATTCTAACTTTGCTGTACTCCTTGCAAGACAAGGAAGTAGGGTATGGTGGTGTTGTTTAATGTCGAGGCTAGCTCACCATACCACGTTCATCAGCCAGTTGGATGTTTAACAGAATATCTGTAAAATACTTACTGGTCTTCGAGCTGACATTGCCTTTCCCATTCTTTTTTGAACAGATCATCCATTTCAAAATATTCAGTGACAAATTAGTTAGTGTTAAATTGTTCACATCAAATCTTGTTTAGTACATCACTTAGTAACGACCATGTCAATAGTCACAGTCTCGTATATCCATACACAGTTAGATTTAAGAATGTCACATGTCTGGATGAACGGGTAAAAATTCTATTCATGCCTAACCCTAACCAGTAACCTAATATTGTCATTTTATTCTTTAGACGGCACCATTTATATTGTGAAGCGATATGATTCCTGTGTAACTCGGTAATAAAAGTGTAACTGATTTGGCTTATAGCCCTTCACTACTATACCCATACGATCTCTTTATAAGTCGGATATAAAAGTTTAGTCATTCACACCCTTTGTTGTACCTACTCTTTACAATTAATAACATTATAATAATACAAGATACAACTAAAAGGGATGACATTGGGGCGAGTTATTTAGCTCTTAATATTATTGTTTTCTACTGCAAAATAAACCCTAAAACAATTTTCTGAAATTATTAAGAAAATAAATAAATATGTTGGCAGTATATCTGGAAAAAAGATATTAACTTTTTAGTGTAAACGAGTACATAAATTAGTACGTGAAAGCGTTAAGTAAAAAAAGGCACCAATTCTGTCCGGGCCAATTTGTGTTACTAGCTATGCCGATGTAAACAATGCACGTGCTATCGAGGCCCTATGATGTAGCGTCACCCGAAGACCTGCACTGCACGTGAATTCAAAGGTCAGCCATCTTCTATAGAATCATAAGAAGACTGTAAAAACATGGGGGGGTTATTCTCGAAGCGTGATACGGGTATACAGGACAACCCTAGTTACTAGGATACCAATACACTCGACAATGTCGTTTTTTTATACTGACCGGTTGTTGACCCTATGACGTCAGACATTTGATTAATCAACCGAGTTGATTATCCATGTCGTAACAGACCGTTTCATTGGCTAATCCCTCAATCCCACCAGAACACGAGTTAAATAACAATCGATGCAATCGCTCTGTGACATTTACTGGATTGGAATACGATCTGCTGTTCAACGCTTATTGATGATTAATTAAAAATTTGGATAATCGTACCAACTTTAGTAATAATCGGAATCGAGGCTAGAACTATACACAATAATAGGTACATGCTGCGTCTCATACGATCAATGAATGTCTTTCTTTTCTCTTGCTCTTTCTGGGTTAATGGTGGCAGCTGCCTAAGGCCTACACCTAATTCAAATTTCAAATGTCAATTACGCCAATAAGAACGACTGCATGCTGACCCCTCGCCATGCACAAGTGACAAGGGGAAACCATATCATAAAATCCCGTCCCGAGGAACTTACAAGTGTCGAACCTAATCCTTCCGCTACAAATAATGGTTATTCACCACCCACCATCATCCTGCAACAATTAATGACTATTCACCACCCACCCTCATCCTTCCGCCACCAATAATGACTGTTGACCCACTCTGATATTGACGCACGCGATATTTTGTACTTCCATGTGTACAGAAAGTAAGTCACTGAAAAGTTGTAAATGACGTCATCAGTGAGGATTTCTGTTTATAGCATGATGCACGGCATAGTTTCCATTCAGCCGCTGCCTTTTTACGACAACACCACGACTAAAGAAATCTGCCATTTGCAAGCTGAATTTGCAGCAACAACATTGTTTAATTTAATTAGTGGAAGAGAACTGGCCCCCACACACTTCACACGTGAAAAAAAAACCGCCAGTGCGAAAATGTCACTCATCGTGGAAAACAAAAAAGGGCCCGAAGCGTTTACATGGAAGCGGAACCATTACGTTAACAATAGACCGCCTTTTTGTGCCGGTGGAAACACGGAAGTGTTGTGAGATACAGAAATCTACATTTTAGCTACAAAGCTCTTTGGGCCAATAACTTTGACAAATGATTTAAGTACTCTAGTACCACGTGGAATTAATGTGGAATTAGTCGAATCACGTTATCTGGAAAATTGTTTTTTATTTGCCAATGTGACCTGAAGTAAACTGCCCTCATTTTTAATCCTATAAATTACAGCTCAGTGATTTATTTCATCTTGTACTTCCGTATCACGTGACGACATTCTTCTTGTAATTTGTCTTTTTATTTATACATAATAAACAATAGCTTCTGCAATTGTATCGCTTTTTTGAACGTAATAATAATAATTTCATTTCTATAAAACAGCTAATTAAATTATTTCAGATGAAAAGACTTACCGACATTTTTTTAACTTTTTAAGAACATGATCATTAAATACAATGCCCAAGATGACGTCACTTTAGTTTTCAACACAATTTTTTGAATAGAATATCTACTTCCGTTCTTTGATGGATTAGGCAGCTTTTTCTTGTCACGTGTTACCCATGGTAAGTCAAGAAGAAAACTTTCAGTGTCACGCGTTTTCCCGGTAACCGAAAAGCAGACTTTTCCTTCACGTGTTATCCATGGTAACCGAGAAGCAGACTTTTCCTTCACGTGTTATCCATGGTAATTAGGAAGTAGACTTTCTCGGTCACGTGTTATCCATGGTAACTGGGAAGTAGACTTTCCCGGTCACGTGTTACCCATGGTAAGTAAGAAGTAGACTTAACAAATGCAGAGGTTCTCCACATCTACAAAACTACTTTAGACATTCATAAATCGGGGGGGGGGGGGGGGTTGGGATGGCCTAGTGGTCTAGAGTGCCGCGCTTCGACCTCTAGCTGGCCGGTCACCTATGGCTTGCGGCTGTGGTTTCGAGCCCTGGTGTGAGCGTATGTGGCATGGAGATAGGGCCGCCTTCTCAACCTCGTGGGTTTCCTCCGGGCACTCCGGTTCCTCCCACCGCTAAAGACCCCTACGCGCAAGCGAATTATTGAAATAAAATGAAACCATACGTTAGTCCCAAAATGACCTAGTTTGTGTCGAGTGGACGTTAAATCCCATTTCTCTCTCTCTCTCACATTCATAAATCGTCCACAATAATCGTCAGTCAACCAGGGATGAAAGCCCAAGGGCCTTTTGTTTATTGGAGCCAATGTTTAATTAAACATGTTGTTTCTAATCAACTGGGTTCTTGTCCGGTGTTTATACAGCTCAATTGAGCCGCGGTGCCAGAGGTGACGAAATTATGATATTGTGTCGCGGCAATAATAGCGTGCTCGTAGACCGGAAGCAGATCTTGTAGATTGTCCAGAAGTGTCCTGCTCAGGAAAGGAAACCGAAAGCTAATACGTCAATAAAATAGAAGTATGTAGGTGTCCTAATGACGTATGATAGTTAAACCTGATTAAAACAAGGTCGCGTTCACTAGGTGTCCTAGTGACATGCTCGTTAAACATGATTGAAACCAGGTCGCGTTCAGTAGGCTATCTCACGTCATTAAAGTTACCTTAATTTACTGCCTAGGGAGTATAATGATATCGTTCAGAAGGCTATCTCCCTTCACTAAAGTTACCTTAATTTACTGCCTGGGGAGTATAAGGATATCTTACAAACTCGGTGGTTTGATGATATTTAACCAAATAGTATGCAAGAGTTAAATCTGCCTATTGCACGTCCCATCCGAACGACTAGACGGTTTCGCTTGTCAGGCACCCCGTCCTGCATCACGGAGTTACCGCACCAGGCACTCGCGAGTTACAAATTGTTTAAAGGTCAACGCAAACACTGATATAAAGATTCGAAATGTTATTCACGAAATTGTGTTTGTGTTAACGTTAAATAACAATTCTCAGTGTCTTCCACTTTGAATTTTAAAAAAAGTATTTATGTAAAAGATTGTAAACCTTAGTTTTCTATGAAGAATGAATTCTGTCAAAATATCATGGAAGGGACTAAGCATGTGACGGGATCAACGACCGCCATTATTAATTGATCTCTTGGGGTCAATTAAAACAGATAATCGATGTTTGTAATTGCCCATAATAACACTCAGTCTAAGAACCCGACTGTCAAGGGAGATAACTAATCTAGTTGCAGACAAGCCATTAGGTTACAGACCACCATTAATTTCCCCCAAAGACATCAATGTCAATTCCGATCGCTTTATACCTGGCCCCAACGTTTCCCCAAATTTTCGTTCAGCTGAATATTGTCCTTGGTCCAAAGGTTAAGGAGTTATCACGTTAAATATGAGCTGAGGTGGCACAGGTTCGATTTTCAAACTATAACTGATTTATAGGAAGTAAACGATGACTGGTCTATAAGAAGTTAAACGATTACTGGTGTTTAACACACAATATGAATGACTTAACGAGATATTATCTGTGCTAATTATCATCAACTGATCGGGGTTGATTGTAATTTTAGTAACTAGAGATCAAATGATAACAGTTAAATATATTCAAACTACCCTCAAGTTTTGATATATATCAACTCGTTAATATATTACTTATCGATATTTTTCGTATTTTGTTAAACAGTGATGTGCGTTTTAGCACGATCGATATATACGTGACAAGGAATAAAGTTTTCTCCGGGTCCTCCGATGTCCTCCCACTGCGAAAGACCCTAGGTGCCAGTTCATTCTTAAAAAAAAAATACTGAATCATATGTTAGGCCCGAAATGACCTTTCTCTATTCGTACCTGTCCCGAAAAAACTTTCAGCCCCTGTCTCTCTCTGTCTGTCTGTCTCCCTCTCCCTCTCTGTCTCCCTCTCCCTCTCTCTCTCTCTCTCTCTCTCTCTCTCACTCACACACACACACACACTCTCGAAAACCTTTAGACATATACCATTTAAAATTGACGCCATAGTTGAAATCTTCTGGGAGGAAACGGTGGACAATGTTGTAGACATTTTCCGGTCAATAATTAGCCGGTCTGTATTCAACAGATTTATTATATGTACTAGTGAATCTACCGAGACATTAGTGGCTTATATTAGACTTGTCTGGTCATTGTCTTCTATTGTTAATATACAATAACAGTGGATATTATAAACACTCATGGGGCACGTATTGCTCAATCTCCGGTCACCGAATTCTCACAAACCTATCATCACGAGAGAGACACAGAGAGAGAGAGAGAGGGAGAGAGAGAGAGTCAACTTTTCACAAACGACGTAGTTCCGGGACTAACGTATGCTTCAATTTTATTCAATAATTCTTTTGCGCGTAGGGGAAACAGGTGGACCCGAAGAAAGCCCACGAGGTTGGAGGATTTAAAGGTAGAGAGGGTAATCCGCGAAATCAAATAGGTAGAACCAGATGTTGAATAAACTTATTGCACAGAAAGTTCTTGCGTTCAAACTGATATTTTTTGCGGAATATGTCACTGGAATTGGAATCTGAGTATAAAAAAAAATTGTAATTTGTAAAAATCATCATTTATTATAATTGACGACAGGAAGCAAAATTAAATTACAATTCTGTCAGATTCGACAATCTTTGACACTTCCTGCTAATTTGTTGATGAAATTAAATTCAAGAAAAAGTCGCTTCTTCGTTTAATGTGCATTTCATTACGCCATTGATTGACAGATAGTTAACGTGTGAAAATAGCGCGGTAAAAAGAAAAGGGTTCCATGAAGGAAGATCACTATACCAACAATGATGACCAATCCTTTTAGATTAGGCCGATTAAAATTAATCACTACATAAAAAACAAAAACAAAACATGAAGTCCAAAGCCATTTTCCGTGTTTAAATTTGAATCGACGGCCTTGGCAAGGGAATGGAATGAAATGGAATGGGGTTTAACGTCTGACTAACTTGTCTTTACTGGACTAATGAAGGCGGGTATCTGCAATGCAGTGTGCTATGAGGGACATTTTGCCTGGGCAGTGGTGCTATGGCCTACTCTTATTGCAAATTTCATCTGTCAAAGGATCCTTTACGTGTACTCCAATGTGTATATGGGATCTCGGTTTTACGTCCCATCCGAACGACTGTGCGTTGTCCTAGGGCCGCTGCCTTTGTGAGATTGCCCTCATAGCACATTGTATGATGTATGACCGTCTTCATTAGTCCAGTCGGAGCAGACCAGTAGAGCAGGGTAAAGCTGGTAATTTATCTTATATGCCCCCATGTTCATCAAAACGTCTGAAATCAGCTCGATGTTGCGATTGACATTGGGTCAAGAGGTTAATAGTGAGACGAGAGAGATGACAATCAAAGTAAGTGGCATGTCAATAAAACGGTGTTAAATAGGCCTGATATTGATAATAGAAAAATATGTAACTTCATCTCGATTGACCAGTCTTACAAATAAAAGGTTTAAAAAGTTTGTCTGCGATATCGTTTATTGTGGAAGTGGCCTCTATCATCCAGAAAAAATATTTTACGAATATTGGTGTGGATGCGTTGTCAACATTTGAGAATAATAGGTCATTGACTAGGTTATCCGGTCTTTTTTATTACCATAAACAAAGTCTAAGGGAGGTAACTAAACCTTAACGAAGATGTCGACGCCCATGAAATTAATTTAAGAATGCCATTCCAGATAATCCATTTGATTGCATTGCCAGTTCAATATCCAACACTCTTAATTTTTTTGATAAAATTACTGTCTTCATGGGCCATATCGATGTTTTTTTTTTAATTACCGATAACCTTAATTCGTCTTCAGGATTTATGATTGTTTGTATAATTATGTAAGAATTGCGGGAAGGAGCGCTACCACCGTGAATTAAAACGAGTTAAAGGATTCGTGGATAAACTCTAATCCCCAGCACCATGAATTAAAACAAGTTTTAACTCAGCCGAATCGATGATATAGACCTGCAAAATCCTATAGATTCTTTTCAAGCCACGAATCACAGAGACTTTTCCAAACCACGAATCACAAAGATTCAAACCTGGAACCATGAAGATTTGAACCGGGAATAATTTTGTTTTGATGTTGATGCGCTGACCAAACGATAACCACGGGCTTGAATAGATTAGTGAACAAGTCCTTCATTGTCCAAAACGAGTAGACTATAGTTTACTTTTGAATTACATTATATTCTTATTCCGGTTCTCAAGGGGGTGGGGTTGGGGACGCGCAGTTGACAATGACATTGCGTGGGCAATGAAAGGGATGCAGTTGACAATGTAACTAGTTGCATTGATGGGACGAAAACCGAGGTCAACGGCCACGTAAAAGGCACGTTCGAAATTGGAATTGAAAGAAGTATAGGCGGGAAATCGTTACCATAGAGATTAAAATACCATATTAATGATAGTCTTGAGAAAACAGAATTATTGTGTTGGCGTCCAACCCGTTCTATTACATTATTATTAAATGTATCAATACCGCTTTTTTTTCTACTAAATTTACGGTAAACTAAGAAAGGTGGATTCCATTCGTTATAATGAAGATACTGTTTGGACAAATGGTCTCCAACAAAAGAGGACAGCACGCATATCACACGTTCAGCTCCAAACGTGGGTCTCATGACAAACCCCCTGTACGTTCAAGGCCTGTCCTGTTGAATCCTTGTCGAAAATAAAATCGCTTCCCAGTCAAATCCCTGTAAACGCATGAACAATGTAACTGGACATCTTAGTGAGAAAATAAGACCTTGCTTAACCCACTAGAACCAGTATGAGCGACACGACACGGTGTTAAAAACACGTCCCCATCTTCTAACCGACTTGACCCAATTCATTGAAAGGGTAACGCACAAATTCACAGCCATATAAGCCTGGGAGAAAATAATTTAAATCTTCGAGAATCTTCAGTCATTTATTGCTTTGCCTAGCCCAATTACAATAATTTACAGCAACATAGCTTCCTAGAAACAATATAAGCGACAATAAACACAACGCAGAAATATGGGTGTTCTAGAAACAAGCTAACAGCATAACAACATGGTGTTCTACAACCAAGCTTACCGACAATAAACATACAACAGCAACATGGTTGTTCTAGAAATAACCTAACCGACAATAAACATCTTTTTAAAAATTTGTTTGATGTTTTTCAGATAAAATATATGAGACAGTGATTATTATTGGAAGTATTTTTGGAGCATCGGTTGTTTTAACAAGTTGTGTTGCAGTAACTATCTATTGTTACCTACAGTAAGTATATATTGTTACCTACAACTGTCTAGTCGTTCGGATCGGACGAAAAACCGACGTCCCGTGTAAGCATTTGCGTGCACGTAAACGTAAATGATGAATTGACAGTTTGAATTTGACGTAAGAGTAGTCCATAGCGCCGCTGCCTGGGCAAACCCTCCCTTATAGCACTCTATGTTTGGTGTATGCCCGTCTTCGTTAACTAAGACTATAATGTTTTTATTAATGGTTATATCGATTATAATATTATTATCTTAAATCCATATTTAAACAGCAGCTTTAAACTATAAAACGTGAACATAGACACTGGAAATAAAAGGTTAACTGAATGAGCTCGTCAGACACAATGGTGCATAATTGGTTGATATAGGCTAGGTCACTAAGACTTCTGATAGCAGCATGCGTCTTGGTGACCAGGACTTGGTTGGCAAATTGACAACAACACAACATAAAAGGTAACCAAATACGTTTGCATAATCTATGTATACCTGATCAGTCACTCTTTATATGTATATTATACGTCACTCCACGTAATATTGTCAATTCAACTATTTAGAGTGCACCATTTATATTGTTAAGCGATATGACCTCTTTATAACTCAGTAATTTAAGTTTAACTGATTTGGGTTTTAGCCATTCAGTATTATAATACACACATATGTATAAGTCGGTGATAAAAGCTTAGTCATTCTCTCGCTTTGTTGTGTCATTGACGTCATCCCAGTAGATGTGGGGAAAAAATCTGCTGTTTAATGTGGAAAAGCGATGTTCTCACAGTAAAAACCACAAAGCTGGATCCGTGGAGTATTTACAAATAAAAATGTTCGTGCAGTTCTTTCAATATAATTAAAAGTTAGTTATAAGTCCATTGACACCGATCACAACTTCGGTGTTTAAACTGATCAACAGTGTACATTGTTTATATACATTGTGCACTCTATCCTCATCACCATAACTGAAAGGGAAGACATCGGGCTACTTAATTAGCTATCAATAATAACATAAATTGAATTATAAAACAATTTTTTTTAAATATAAATATGTTGGAAGCATATCTGGATTTCCCGTTTAGAGTAAATTGGTACATAAAGTAGCACGTGAAGGCGTAAAATAAGTAAAAGGCACCAATTCGATCAACCCAGTAAGGGCAGAACAGTTCGACGTTAAACCCCATTTTAATTCATTTCGCCATTTCGCCAATTCTACCCAGACTAATTTGTGTTACTTCGTCCGTTGTAAACAATGTAAATGTTATCGAGGATCTAGGATGTGGCGTTACACGAAGATCTATATTGTACGTGAACTAAAAGGTCAGTTACTGATAATATATAAAGCATTAACAAAAAGCTTTGGGAGTATCTCGCTGTGAAACAGATTGGTTGTTATTTCGAAAGCACCATAAAATAACAACCTCAGTTGCTGGAATACAGATATAAACCTGAATACACCCCTAAACACCAGTGTCCTTGAAATCTGACAAAGATTCCTATCTTATACTGCCAAGCCTTATGAACATTACAACCTCAGTAACCAGGGTACCAATATACATTACAACCTCAGTTGCCAGGGTAACGCTATACATTTACACCTCAGTTGCCAGGATACCGACATACATTAAAACCCATGTTGCTAGGATACCCGAATACATTAGCTGCTGTGTAGACTGGGATATAGTGATGACGTATCTTATTCACAGACACACGGAATATTGGGATTGTAGACGCCATACAGTGTACTATCAGGGAAATTCTGACCGGCCAGCGGCACCACGGCTTATTCTTATATCGAATTCCAAATGTCAAAGGATCTTTTAAGTGCATGCCAATATGTACACTGGATCTCAATTTTTCGCGACACCCGAAGGACTATACGCTGTTCATTACCAAGACCTCTGTCCTGTATCACTGACAAGGACGAACCACGATGAACTTACTAGGCCAACACCTGAAACAAACACGAGGTCTCTAATGTACACGAGTTAAACCGTTCGGCCGTCTACACCCCCTCCCTCGCCACCCGTGTATCTGAAAGAAGACAGGGTTGTATTTCGTTAAAAATAAACACCCACCATAACCCTTCTCTTGATTGGCTAATCTTCTGGTAATGCACCAATGAAACGTGATGTTTGTGACGTTATTAATTTACAGAATGACGAGGAATAAATGAAATGAAGTTTAACATCCGAATATTCAGTTCCGACAGTCCAAATGAAAACGCGACGGGGAGCAACTCTGTTACAATTCCATTGACATCTTATGGAGAATAAATTAGAGTGGGAAATAGGGTTTAATCTATGACATGTCCCCTACTGGACTCAATGACAGACATTATTCAGCGATCTGTTTATCTCATACAACATACCAGGTATGACCAGTTCATGTACTTCCGGTTTCGTTGTTACAACTCCAACCCTTGCACAACCCGTGCTACGCAGTTCACCCACTACGCCAATATATTTATGAACGACTAACACAGTGGGAAACTACCCCCCTCTCTATAAGGACACTAATAGCCAAGTCAAGTCGGTGATAACAGATAAGTACTCTAATCTCTATTTATTACAAGTAAAATACGGCAACTATAAAAATGAATAAATACTTGTACATTATAATTATGGATTAAAATATCATTATGGATTACATATGGATTACATAATAGATTACATATGGATTACATTATCATTATTGATTACATTATCATTATGGATTACATTGTCATTACGGATTACACATAGATTATATTACCATTATCATTATGGATTATATTATGGATTATATTATGGATTACATATGGATTATATTATGGATTACTATAATCTCCATTTATTAGAAGTAACTATAAAATTGAATAAATAGTTGTACATTATAATTACAACCACCCTACTTTATTTAAAGATAGAGAAACATTGGTCTAAGCTGGACATGATTGGTGGGTGATTTTCCATGTATCATACATTGTAAACATAGTGATGTAGGGAGAGAGAGAGAGAAATGGGGTTTAACGTCCACTCAACACAAACTAGGTCATTTTGGGACTAACATGTGGTTTAATTTTATTTCAATAATTCGCTTGCGCGTAAGGGTCTTTAGCAGTGGGAGGAAACCGGAGTCCCCGGAGGAAACCCACGAGGTTGAGAAGGCGCCCCTATCTCCATGCCACATACGCTCACACCAGGGCTCGAAACCACAGCCGCAAGCCAGAGGTGACCGGCCAGCTAGTGCACTAGGCTATCCCAACCCCCCTAGTGATGTAGGAATAACGACCCCCTCTATCAACCTATCCTTAAATGTGTGTCTAAATTCCACCTAACGCTGTTTAAGACTCTCTAATTTTAAAGACGTTTAACAATTCCACAAAACTTCAAAGATTCCATCCAAACATCTGTCCTTTATTGCTTTCAAAGTTTCTATTGGTCAAAAGATATTTAAGAATTTGAAGTCCGATCTTAAAGATTGTATTAGATGTAAAACATAGATTGATGGATTACTGCAACAATCAGATGATCCACGACTGAAAGAATGATGTTGATGACATCATCTGCTAGTAAATTATTTTGTAATATGGAAACAGAATGATACCCAGTAGTAGCTTTATGTAGAGGGATATGGGATAACTAATAGCTATGATGATCTAGTCGCTAACCGTAGAATGTAACGGTTAGCTATTATTATCCAGTTAACAATGAAAGCGAAATAAGTAACATTCAAAAATAATTACGATTAAACAGATTTCAGTTAGAATAAAAGTCTGTGTAAGCTATTTACATCGGAGTAATCTTCATCGTTTATAAAGAAAAACGACCATCATCTTTATCATCATTATATCATCATCATCTATAAAGAAACACCATCATCATCATATCAATGATCATCTCTGTCTTCCATCACAAGTGTAAAATATTTCTCTGGTATCAAGTCCTTCATGATGACATAATCTTGTAGGCATTGCGGTATATCAATTTCAGCTTGAGTTACTTTACTCCTGATTCCTGATCCGATACAGTTTCTGATTTCTCTTCTACATCTTGACTGTAAACTTCTCGATTTCCAGAAATCATGGAATTCATGCATTTGTGATGACGTCCTAATGAGAGCCTCTATTTCACGCTTTGGTGCACCACTTTCAAAAAGAATTTTGTAAAACATCAACGTATCAGGAAACCGGAGTTTATCTTTGACCCTATCAAGATCCAAGCCTTCAAGAGAACAATTTTCTGTCACAAGATACCATAAAAGATTTGATTCGTGGTTGTCCAGTAACAATTTAAATAATGTTTGCCCGTTTTCTCCTGGAGCATCCAGAGACTCGTGACACTTATTGATTAAAAGTAATTTTAGACAGTTTATCCATTTCCCATTACACATGTCTACTACCAAACATTACGTTATGTATGGCAGAGTTTTCATCTGTATCGGTTTTGGTAACATCAGCTCCAGCGTCTAGTAAACATTGTAAACCAGATCTATTACATGCTCGTGCTGCTTCCATGAATGCTGTCCTTCCATTATTATCACTCAGATTAACATCAGCTCCAGCGTCTAGTAAACATTGTAAACCAGATCTATTACAAACTCGTGCTGCTTCCATCAATGCCGTCCTCCCATTATTATCACTCATATTAATATCAGCCCCAGCTTCCAACAATAATTGAACACAATCACGAACTTTGTCTAGTTCCCTACCACGAATACAATAGTGTAGGGCACAAGTTTCAACATGTTTTAATTGTTTATTACTTGTAGGTGTACTATAGACGGTTGGTTCAGATAGTAACAATATCTTTTGTTCAAGAATATATTTTAACACCCTGGGGTTATTTTCTTGAAGGCACTTCTGTATGCAATCTTTATTCAGGAGTCCTCCTTTAGACTGGAGTAATTCGACACCCTCCCTGAAATCACGCCCTACTGCAACCGTCATTAGTTCGTTATAGGTTGAAGAGGTGTAGCCTTTAGACTCCATTTGCGTTAGCAACAATTTAAACATTGGCAAACATCTGCGCCCTATAGCAGTTTCACAGTAGTCTCGCAATCCTATTGAAGCTCTCCACGAATGTTTACAATTCTCATAAATACTTTTTGCAGTATATGTTTCATCATTCCTGACAGCCGCGCTTAACCTGAAATATAAGAAAAACCCCACACAATTATTATTATCGATACGCCACCAGTTAAGTTACGCCCTCAAATTCCATATAAGGGTAGTATATTTTCAGCTGACCAAATGAAAGAGACCCGCACCTCGTCCACGTGACGGGCAGCCTGTAAAAGATCTCACGGGGCGACGTCGTTGGGCGTTCATCGGGACTAACATATGGTTTAATTTTATTTCAATTCATCGCTTGCGCGTAGGGGTCTTTAGAAGTAGGAGTAAACCGGAGGACACGGAGAAAACCCACGAGGTTAGACAGGCGACCCTACTCCTTGTCACGTACAACCGGGGATTCAAAACTACGCCAGTTGACTCAATGACAGGCTTTATGACACAGCACGCAGGTGCTAACCATTTGGCCATTGAATCCCCTAAAACCGATAGATATGGTACACCCCTGTTATACCAGGTAGACTATGATTATGTATGCTAATAACCATCTCACTGCAGGTCATTTAAGAACTTAATATATAAGTGAAATAGAATGAAATGGGGTTTAACGTCCTACTATTCTGCTCCGACTGGGCTTTGCTTTCTCAACGCTGAGCTAATATTAAAAACAAACCTACGAATTCTATATCACTTGTTCTGAATTTAATTGGTCCGAATCAGTAGACCAAATTGATGGACATTGTTATGAAATTAGAGGAATGAGAAATTGATCCAGAGCATGAACCGCTTGAAAAATTTTATAAATTGACTGCTGATTGGTTATTTAGAGTGCAAGGGGCAGTCATCTCCAGCAATCGCCTGTTTTATTGCCAAGTCCCGAATAACGTGCTGGCTCGTTATTTGGGATTCGCCAATAACGAACAACGAACCAGCACGTTATTCGTGATTCGCCACTAAAACAGACCGACTTACGGGGCATTCAATCATTTCCTCGCTACCCCCGACCGCAGTTGGGTGACCAACTAACAACTAGACGACCATTTGTCCAGCGAATAGCGTGTTGACTGGTTTGTCGGCGTGCACTGGGCAGTCCTGTCCTGCTCTAACCTATTTCATTGTCGAATCACGAATAACGTTATTCGGGATTCGCCATCAAAGCAGAACCATCTCTCTTGCATCCGACCATTTTCTCGTTGGGTGACCGACCAGCACGGAGACGACTATTTGTCAAGCGAATAGGGCGCTGATTGGTTATTTAGAGTGCACGGGGCAGTCATCTCGAACAATAACCTGTTTTATTGCCAAGTCCCGAATAATGTGCTGGCTCGTTATTCGGGATTCGCCAATAACGAATAACGAGCCAGCACGTTATTCGTCACTCAAACACCCCGACTTACCGGGCATCCGATCATTTCCTTGCTACCCCCGACCGCAGTTTGGTGACTGACTAACAACTAGACGACCATTTGTCCAGCGAATAGCGTGTTGACTGGTTTGTCGGCGTGCACTGTTCAGTCCTGTCCTGATCTCACCTATTTCATTGTCGAATCCCGAATAACGTGCTGGCTCGTTCTTCGGGATTCGCCATCAAAACAGAACCATCTATCTTGCATCCGACCATTTCCTTGTTGGGTGACCGACCAGCACGGAGACGACTATATCTCGAGCGAATAGGGTGCTGATTGGTTATTTAGAGTGCACGGGGCAGTCATCTCCAGCAATCACCCTTTTTATTGCCAAGTCCCGAATCCCGAATAACGTGTTTTAGTTATGGACTAATTAATTAACTCTTATGCACAGGTTTCAAACATTAAAACCTGCCTTTCCGAAATTATCTAGGGGTAAAGTATGTGTTATATATGTGTTATAGATCTCAGTATTTTGATTAAAGGCTCCCCGGTTAACATGCATAATAGAGTAAACTACTTACACTGTTGGAAATGAAATGAAATGGGGTTTAACGTCCTACTCTTCTGCTCCGATCTGGACTAATGAAGACGGGTATACGCCATACAATGTGCTATGGGGGAAATTTTGCTCGGACAGCGGTACTACAGCCTATTATTATATCGAATTCTATCTGTCAAGGGATCTTCTCCTAGCACGGCAGTGAGTACACCGGACCTCGATTTTTCGCACCATCCGAACGACTAGATAGTTGTTGTAGGCAAGCCCTCCGTCCTGCATCACTCCCCTGGGGGAACCATCTTGATGACCTTTCGATTCGGCCAGTGCAGGGATCGAACACCCGACCCCCAGGCTAGCGAGCCAGTGTCTTGGCCTACGCGATCTCTGCACTATTGTTGGAGTTGAAGGTTTAACAGGTACAATGTGTCTAAAACTATAGATAAAATATAATTCAATAGCTGTAGACTACTTACCGTTTATGGGGAAAGTAGGGTTCGCGTGACATTACAAATAAATTATCTTTCAACAAGCAGACGATGAGAATTTGACAAAATATTTAGTGTTAAATTGTTCAGATCAAATCTTGTTTAGTACATCACTTAGTAACGCTCATATCAATAGTCACAGTCCCGTATAACCATACACAGTTAGATTAAAGAATGTCACATGTCTGGATGAACGGGTAAAAATTCTATTCATGACTAACGTATGTATTATAATATTCTTAGAATTTAAAGTGAAAGTAAAAATACAATATTCTTAGAATGTAAAGCGACAGTAAAACGACGGACTGATTACCACTCGGCATCGTATTCTACGCAAAATTTTAGTCTAGAAAAGTTTGGTCTGGTTTTGTGCCCATTTGATGGACACCTCCCCGCATTGAGCCTCCAGATTATCCGTTAAAAATATCGGTACGATTATCAAGTCCCGCGCTTCTAGCTAAAATGTCTACATGTGACAATCGAGTTGCAAAGGTTGCTGGAAATCATGGCTGATAAACAAAGGGTTTCCTTCTGCTTTAATTGCTTTTTTTCCGTGAGTTTTTCAAAAAATCCAACGGCCGTAAACTTGTCTGTTTCTTTTTCTACGGAGGCTTCCATGTTTGTTTACAGTGTGTTATGTTCCACGACCTCTGATTGAACTATGCTAATTAGTCACGTGTAAATACAACGGACGCAAAAGTTCGGGAATTGCTGAGTACTGAAGCAACGGTAATATGTTGTAAAACTCGCGGACGTTGCTTAAGGAACATGTGGTAACAGGTGTCCGGAAGAGTATGCTTACCTTACACATATATTACAACACGAACACGGTTTCCTCCTTATTCCTGGGATGTTGGATGGCTGAATGGTTAGCATGTGTGCTGTATCATAAAGCCTGTCATTGAGTCAACTGACGTGGTTTGGAATCCCCAGTTGTACGCGACAAGCAGTAGGGTCCACTGTCCAGCCTCGTGGGCTTTCTCTGGTTTCCTCCCACTGCCAAAGACCCCTACGCGCAAGCGAATTATTGAAATAAAATTAAACAATATGTTAGTCCCGACATGACCTAGTTTGTGTCGAGTGGACGTTAAACTATTATTCTTTGGGGGGGGGCTGGGTGTGTGTGTGTGTGGGGGGGGGGGGGTAGAATTAATCACTACATTAAAAAAACCCAAAAACAAAACATAACTGAAGTCCAAAGCCATTTTCCTTGTTTAAATTTGAATCGACGGCCTTGGCAAGGGAATGAAATGAAATGAAATGGGGTTTAACGTCTGACTGACTTGTCTTTACTGGACTAATGAAGGCGGGTATCTGCAATGCAGTGTTCTATGAGGGACATTTTGCCTGGGCAGTGGCGCTATGGCCTACTCCTATTGCAAATTTCATCTGTCAAAGGATCTTTTACGTGTACTCCAATGTGTACATGGGATCTCGGTTTTACGTCCCATCCGAACGACTGTGCGCTGTCCAAGGGCCGCTGCCTTGGCACAATTGCCCTCATAGCACATTGTATGATGTATGCCTGTCTTCATTAGTCCAGTCGGAGCAGGGTAAAGTGGGTAATTTATCTTATATTCCCCCATGTTCATCAAAACGTCTGAAATCAGCTCGATGTTGCGATTGATATTGGGTCAAGAGGTTAATAGTGAGACAAGAGAGATGACAATCAAAGTAAATGGCATGTCAATAAAACGGTGTTAAAATAGGCCTGTTATTGATAATAGAAAAATATTTAACTTCATCTCGATTGACCAGTCTTACAAATAAAAGGTTAAAAAAGTAGACGTCAAACACCAACCTGGCCTCTATCATCCAGAAACAAAATCTGCTACGAATATTAGTCTGGATGCGTTGTCAACATTTGAGAGTAATAGGTCATTGGGGGCTAGATTATCCGGTCTTTTTTATTACCATAAACAAAGTCTAAGGGAGGTAACTAATACTAAATCAAGATGTCGACGCCCATGAAATTAATTTAAACATGCCATTCCCGAAAATCCATTTGGTTGCATTGCCAGTTCAATATCCAGTTAAAATTTCTCTCTTCAAGGGTCATATTTATGTTTTATTTAAATTACCGGTAACCTTTATTCATCGTCACAATTAGTGTAGCAACATGGTGCTCTATAACCAAGCTAACCGACAATAAACACAACACAGCAACGTGGTTGTTCTAGAAGCAATCGAAGCGACATTAAACACATAGCAACGTGGTATTCTATAACCAAGCAAACCGACAATACGCACACAGCATACCAACATGGTGTTCTGTAACCAAGCTAACCGACAATAAATACAACACACAAACATGAGTGTTCTAGAAGCAATCTAACCGACAATAAATATCTTTTTTAAAAATTTGTTTGATGTTTTTCAGATAAAATATATGAAACAGTGATTATTATTGGAAGTATTTTTGGAGCATCCGTTGTTTTAACAAGTTGTGTAGTAACTATCTATTGTTATCTACAGTAAGTATATATTGTTACCTACAGCTGTCTAGTCGTTCGGATGGGACGAAAAACCAACGCCCTGTGTACACATTCGCGTGCACGTAAACGATTATTTGACAGTTTGAATTCGACGTAAGGGTACGTCCTAGCGCCACTGTCTGGGCAAAATTTTCTTGATAGCACTTTGTTTATGGTGTATGCCCGTCTCCATTAACCCAGGTGGGGTAAACCCTATTTCGTTTCATTTCAATATTTTTTCAAAACCATGGCCCCTTATTCAACCGTTTATTAGGGGAAACTGACAGCAGATGAATTTTAATTGAGAGGAATGAAAGATATAATTTCTTTTTTCATGGTACGTCAGCACAAACTGGGCAAAACTAAAGAAAGCCATAATAATGCAATTATATACATAAATCAGAGTCTCTTTTAAAAACATCTAGTTTCATTTATTTTAATTCTTTTATAAAAAGGAAGACGTAAAAAATATTTATATAAAAATATACGTGATACTTTTCACATTTTATATTTTTTTAGTCGACGACCAAGGGATAAAAACGAAACGTCCGAAATAGTACAAATATATACATTAATCATAGCCTCTTTTAAAGACATACAATAGCTAACAATCTACTTAGGTGGAAGACGTAAAAATTATATATATAAAAACATCCGTGGTATTTTTTGTCATTTTATATTTTTCAGTCGACGACCAAGAGATAAAAACGAAATGTCTGAAATATTCCAAATAGAAGATGAAGACAGAGCAGCGTTTCATGCGTACCACGTCATTGATCCTGCTTGCGTCACAAACTCGGACAGCAAAGATTTTGTGACATCACGTGACTTGTCAACCCAAATTAGGAATAGCGTTGATATAGAATATTCACAAATAGATGTCACTAATGGCGCTAGTGAGAATATTTACGCTACCCCACACAGATTTATAGATCTTGATAAACTAAGGCAGAATGACGAGTTTTTAACCACGGACAATGATTACTTCGATCTGGAAGCTGACGCGACCCAATCAAATACTAATGACGTCATTAGCGGCTACGTCAGTGATGACGGGTATAGTCATTTAAACCGGCACCATGTTGTATCTAGAACCGGAAATGACTATGACTTTTTAACACACGGTGAATTAAAGAGCACTGATTTATAAAGTGAAAGTAGTGATGCTCTATTAGAGGTAATGACTAATAATTGAAGGTGCTAATTGGGTTGAAATGGATTTTATCGCCTGGAGCTAATAAGACAGTAGAATAATATTATCATGGAGTCCATTATTGCTGAAAAATATCAACTACAATCTTTTATTGACGATAAGCATATGGCAGTTGGAATATGTAAAAGGCGTTGCCTGATTCTTGTCAAATATGAAACCTTCACATGTGAAATTCAAAATTTGTTTTTAAACAAATTGTATATGAATATTGGATTAATTTTGTTAAAGAAGCCAATTTTGAGGATTAATTTTATTGACGTCATAGTATATGTAATATATATGCATAACGTGTGTATAATACGAGATTACATGTGCATGGAAATTTACCAATTGCGTCATTTGGCTTAATTTATCCAATCATATCGTTAATTGCACAGGTTCGGAGCCATGAACATTAATGACTGTGCATAAATATCCATTAGGCTATAAAAGAAACTATATTATGCCTTTAAGTCAGGCTGCATTTAGATTCCAGAGAGATTACCATCTGAGTGCCCAGACAGCAGCTTGATTCCAAAAGGAGAAAGATGTAGCAAGTTCTATCAGCAAACTCGCGAGTTTGGCTGGCTCGCTTTGATAACAATTTTAGTAGTGTAATCTATACTATGCTTGTATCTACATGTATGTATCCAGCTTGATATACATTAGCTAATACGTATTTATGTCTTTTGAATTAGAAATGCCATTAAAGACTTTTTGCTCGGTATTAGGTAAAAGATCCCTTATATCACCCACCCACTTGTAAGATTTATGCGAAATGAATAGGTAGGCGACTCTAAAAAACACTATAATTATTCATGCAACATGCACATATATATGATTACTATAATATGACTAACTTACAAGATTACCTGTGATCACAATCTGCATCAATTTGTTCTAAGTATCAATTAAAACACAAAATAATCAAAAATCAAAAGCTGCATGCACAAGCTCTGCAAAAGTTCATCACTGTACTTCAAAAGTCCTAAGAAAATTTACTGTAACTTAAACACAAATTGTCCTTTTTAAAATCTTCAAGTGTCCTAATTTCAAAACACTGTAACACATCACTTCTAATTTATAAAGTTCAGGTTTTATTTTAAATTCTGTCACTGGAAATCTCAATTTGGTGAACTGGTAAACCACTTCCTCTTCTTGGATTTCTATTGGTCTGTTTCAGCTACCATAGTTTCAAGTTGAAAACTTTATTTTTTTCTTCTAAGTTATTATGATTGTTTTGTACAGTTTTATCGGTCAATCAAACATAAGACCAACAATTAAACTATTCCTATTGTTTTTAAACTTTAGTTTGCCATTAATCTAACATTATATTAATATATTATTCGTAAAACCTATTTGTAATTCTTACTCTAAATTAAAATTAAACTTTATTTAATTATTAATAAACTTTGATGTGTCTCTTAATAATAAATCCCCGAACTAACTTTGACCTGAACCGATTAATGTATAACTTTGTAATTTTATAATTTGCGTTTGTGTTTTAGAATTTCGCCAAAACAATTTCATTATTATTTTATATTTCTCAGTCAGTAATGTGACCTTTTTGACGACCAAATCATTTACAGTTTTGTATTTCGGTTCTTATAAACACTATTACATATTATTATTACATTAGCCAGGATGAGACCCAAATATGGCCACTATTTGAATGATATCCCATTATATCCTACAGTGTGACGATAAACCCAATTTCATTTAATTTATCTACAACTATGTTGAGAGAAAATGGCCCTACGATTTATTCAGTCAGAACACAGTCCATATTTCAATAAACATGACAATCAGAAAATACATAGCTTTTAATTAAACATAGTTTCATTCAAATCATAACTGAAGTCACGTGACTTTCACACTCGTCAAATTGAAAACCGTGTTTATAATAATCCGACCTAACGTCAAATTACACATTCCTAATCACCTCACGTGAAAAATTAAAAGCAAAATGCAATAAATGACACAAAATAGCACTTAGCAAATATTTATTTTAAGTTTATACTACGTTTCTGAAGCAAAAATTACATAAAAATATATACGGACATAATCTACCGCATATCTACACACTTTTCTAGAAAGTGTCCTATACATTAATCTCCTATTAAACTCGTATGCGATAAACTCACAATTTAACCGCTAATTTCAGTTTTTTCCCGAAGAAAAACTATACCTTCATGTACATCCGTAGAATTTAACCACATGGGATTTTAATATAACCTAACTTATTATTCAAAAGTTAAATTACCATAATCTTGAAACCTGGACTAAGGGTCTCAAAATTACAAAGCTGAACACATGGACGCAGAGCCGGACCGAAGGCTTAGGAGCACTATTATTAGATCGATTTGAGAATTCACTTGAGTATAGAAAAAAAACAACCTTTTTTCTTTATTTGCTTAGGCCCACTTTTTTTAATGAGCTTAGGCGCACCTGTCACGGACAGGTGGACAGGTGGGCCCCGTCCGCCACTGCATGGACAACACAAAACACAAACAAAAAGCAATTCACCCTTATACTCTAAAGCTAAGTTACCCAACATAGTCTTTAATCGACTAAACCCATAACTTTATATACTAAACAACATAAAAACACGAATATTTAGCAATCTAATTTTTTTATTCGAAAGTTAAACCACCTATTTTATTAGTCTTACTCGAATAAAACCATAATTATGAGACTTGGACTAGAGTCTCAAAATTACATTATATACGAAACAACAAAACACAAATTAACGAATAAAAAGCATGAGAAAAGACGGCAAACTCTTTCCGTAGCTCTGCCGCCTTCCCACTTTGATACGGAGACAAATATCAATTCCTCTTTTTATTCCCTATTTCATTTCCTTATTATTATTCCTTAGTTATAACAAAAATGTTTTTCTTCATACCTCCTAGATTCTCTTTAATCTTAATTTTAACTGCAGGTCATATTAACCTGATAGTATACCCAACTATAGCTAGACATATTATATTGTTTACTAAACCCATCTATCAAACTTATGAATAACTAAATGTTATTCTCTATACAGCTGCAAGTACGTCAATGAGTCAAGTAGCGTGGTATAGACTCCCCGCGTGTACATGGCAAAGAGTGGCATCGCCTATCCAGTCTCCAATGTCCGTCCATTGCTTCTGATCCCTATGTCCAAGCGAATCTATGATATAAAATTCAATCATAATATGTTAGACTCACAATGGCCTAGTTTGTGACAAGTGGGCGTTAAACCCAATTTATCCCCCTTCACCTCTAATCAAGACTAACACAATATGAAGCTATCATCCTCCCAGCTAAGGATACAATACAAAGTTATATATTCTACATTTATCTATTAAAAGTAACGATACGGCCACTATAAAAGTGAATAAATACGTGTACATTATAATATTTTTGACCACATCCCACTTACAGATCTTAGAAAGCGGATCGGATAGATCAGGATATCGAAAATAGATCTTTCATTTGTATCATTTTCTATCACAAGAGTAAAATATTTTTCAGGAATCAAGTCCTTCATGATGATATAATCTTGTAGACATTGTGGTAAGCCAAGTTGAGTGATTTTACTGCTGATTCCTGGTCCGATACACTTTCTGATTTCTCTTCTACATCTTGACTGCAAACTTCTCGATTTACAGAAATCACGGAAATAACGGAAACCATTCAGTTCTTGGTTAACGTCTGTCTCTATTTCACGCTTTGGAGCACCACTCTCAAAAAGAAATTTGGAAAGCTCCAACGTATCTGAAAATTGCAATTTATCTTTGACCAATCGAAGATTCATGCCTTTTAGAGAGCAGTTTTCTGTCACGAGATACCACATTATATCTGTTTGGCCTGTGCCCAGTAACCTTTCAAATAAAGTTTTCCCATTTACTGGAGTATCCAAAGAAGCGTGACATTTCTTGATTAAAAGTAATTTTAGACAATAGAACCAATTATTGAATTCAGGATCAAGCATTACGGTAATAGGATTACCATCAACACCTTGCCTTACTGTGCGTATAACAGATCTTCGATTACTACTATGACTATCCAAACCAAGTAGTATGTAGTGTATGGCCGATCTTCCATTTCTATCCGTTTTATTAACATCAGCTCCAGCCTTTATTATGGATCCTAAATTATATATGTCCCAGTACCGTGCTGCTATCATCAATGGCGTCTGTCCATCGTTATCACCCAGATTAACATCTGCTCCAAATTTCAGCAAAATCTTTGTCATTGGTTCAATCTTCCCTGCATAAAAATGGAACGATGATGATTCGCTCATTTTGATTAGTAATGTTAAACCACCGCTGTCCCTTTCATTAGCATCAGCTCCAGCTTCCAGTAAACTAGTTACAATTCTCGTGTCATTAATGTTAAATGCGATCATCAATGCCGTTTCTCCATGGGCGTCACGTAGATTCATGTTTATTCCTTTCTGCAACAATATACTTATTGCTGGTTCCCGTTGCTGATGCGCACCCATTCTTTTACATTCGCGTATAGCCATGTGTAACGCTGTCTCGCCTCGTCGATTTTGGTGATTTATGTCATCATCCTTTGATATGAGCAACGTCACCAATTCTAAGTTAGCATTCGATGGCATAACGGCAAGACCAAGGGGTTTATTGCCATGGATGTCTTCCGTGTTGACGTTGATGCCGTGTTCAATAAGTACTGAGGCCATTTCAAACTCTTTACCTTGAATTGTTTTAAATAACAGATTATCTGTGTGAATATCAGCTCCTGCCTCTATCACCATCTTAACAATATCTGCCGATGAATTTTCTCTGGTAGTTATACAATATTCCAAGACACACCTACCTTCATCACTTCTGGCGTTCACATTTGCCCCGTGGTCAATAAGCAGCTTTGCTAAAACAGGGTTATTGTGTCTCAAGCATTTCATTAAAGGTGTGACGCCCCTTCTATCTGCGATGTTTACATCACCCCGGTCTCTGATCGATTTGATGTCAAGTAATGCCTTCACCATCTCTGCATTATTGTACTCAGCCGCTTCACACAGCGGTGTTGTGTTCGTCGAATCGGGTTTGTTCATGTCCAGACCTTGCTTTGTTATTATTCGAAGACATTCAACGTACGATGATTCTGGCATCCCTTTATGATTCCTCTGTGCAAGAGTACCATGTTCTCTAATATCGAGGTTTGCTCCATTTTGTGCCAAATGTACCACCGTTGACACCAGACGACGCTCAGCAGCCACTTGGATAGGTGTTTTGCCACCACTATCCTGCAAATTGACATCACAATTTGCAGTAATTAATGACTTCGCTATTCCCACATTATCCTTTTCAACCGCTAAATACAGTGGAGTTTGGTTAGATGAATTGAGCTGATTTATGTCCACGCCTCGAGTTATTAACAGTTGAACACATTCGTCATATGAATCTGACTCTAACTGTGCTTCACTCCCTGCTAGAGAATGGAGTAGGTTAGTGGGATGTTGTTTAATGTCGAGGGTAGCTCCTCTTTGTGCCAAATATGTTACCGTATTCACCATACCACGTTCAGCAGCCAGTTGGATGGGTGTTTTACCATCTTTATCTTCTAGATTAAGGTCCGCCCCTGCTTCCACCAATAATTTAACACAATCAAGAACTTTGTCTGGCTTCCTAAGAAAAAAACAAAATGTGACACCACGAATACAATAGTGTAGGGCACAAGTCTCAACATGTTTTAATTGATTATTACTGGTAGGTGTACTATAGACGGTTGGTTCAGATAGTAACAATATCTTATGTTCAAGAATATATTTTAACACCCTGGGGTTATTTTCTTTAAGGCACTCATAGATGCAATCTTTTTCTAGAAGACATCCTTTAGACTGGAGAAATTCGACACCTTCCCCGAAATCGCATGCTACCGCAACAAACATCAGTTGTTGAACTCTGTACATACACTTATCACGGAAGTGAGAAATAACATCTTGGGATAGCAACAATTTTACCATTGGTAGACATTTGTTCTTTAAAGCAGTTTCACAGAATTCTAGACAATCAGTATTTATTTTACCGCTGTGTTCTTGTATTTGTAACAAAAAATTTCCTTCTGTAGCAGCTGTGTCATTATTTCTGACAGCCTCCTGTAACCTGAAATAAAATAAAAAAAAAACCCACACAATTAATGTAAAAGATAGGTTGCCACTTGATGCCCACCAAGAAATTGATAGCAGCCATAGGCGTACGAGGTGGGGGGGGCACCGGCCCCCCAAATATTTTCATGAAAAAAAATAGAAATCTGAAAAGAACTCAGAATTGTGAGATCCGTCATAAGCCGAGGAGTTTTTGAAAATGTTGTGGGGGTAGGGGTATGGCCTTGTCGGGGAAGGCTATGGTCTTGTCGGGAATGAATGCTCAGTTTGTCGGGAATCGTCGCGCCGTCTGTCGGGTTTTGAATATTTTTAATAATATTGAAGCGGAAAGAAAGCAGTCCAGTCAATGATGAACACGTACGCCATCTGAATAGAACTAGCACTTACACATGGCCTTTCTCAGTTCTTGAGTACTGTGTTCCTGTAAACTGGCATCCAACTCCATGCACCGGACGAGCCCAGTGATAGAAGTGAGCAGCTGAAAATTTTCTTTAATAATAATTGATAAGTTTGTAATAATATTGCACCTTGTAGTCACATATAATATACATGTACGATGGCTCAATAGGCCGTAAATAATTCGATATTGAGCCCTTTTCTTTGGAAATAAATATTCATAGGTGAATGTAAAGTGCCACTGGCAAGAGTTATACAAAGATACTGTGCTCAACAACGCTTATTTTACTTATAAATCTCTCCAGGAAAAAGTTCCAAAACCACTATGATGTAGATGTTAAATATATATACAAGTCTTCTATACATATGATATCTGGATAAAAAATATGTGAAGTCTCAGAAAATGAAAAATGTGGCAAAAGTAAATCGTTCGACTTGTTCTTGTTTTCGTAGTAATAGAGCTTGTATTTTATAGATGACTTTATCCCAATTTTTATGCTGCAACTGACATAATTTACTACCCACTCCAAATTACTACAAAGTATTCAAAATGCGTTGAAATCGCGTCTACGGCCGTCTGATTTTCAAAATTTTCTGGGGGAACCCCCCCCCCCCCGATGCTTTGCGCATCTGCCGCTCCGCGGACTCTAAAGAAATATATTTGTCGGGAAAATATGCTGCCCCCACTCCCCCAATAAAAAACAAGTTCGGCCTCGTACGCCTATGATAGCAGTATAATACAATATGGATCTATTATGGAGGTTATTGAATGTATTGAATACGTGTTCCCTTAAAAGTTAGATACCACTAGATTTGGCGTCAGAGCGATCGATCATCTTGATATGACATCATGCCCCCATGAAATTCCATATAAGGGTAGTAAATTTGCAGCTGGTTAATCAAAGAAAGTCGTACCTGGTCCACGTGACCGACAGTCTGTAAAAGATCACACAGGGCGATGTGGTTGGACTGTTATTGGGAATATTGTATCCACACACAACCGTGTAAAACCGATAAATATATGTCACAGATACACTGCGGCACATTCTCGAAACCAGAAAAATTTTTGAAGAAATTTCTCTGGTGAATCGGGGTAGCCATTTTCCGGGAAGGTGACATGTAATTCCTACGCGCGAAATTTCTCGTTTATTTGCGTCGTACGCCCCTGATGTTACGTGCCTGGATGACAGAATCACTTAAAAATATACCCACGCGTAGAAAAATAGATCTTTACAAAAACTTGAATTTGTTCGTTTATATGTCAGCGAGTTGACTTTGACTCAAGGATCATTTTACAACAAACGAAACAACGATCCTACCTCTAGTTTTCGAGAAATCGACCCAAAAAGATTGACCAATCAGAGGTCAGAATGGGCGGGGCTTAGGTTTGAAAAAATGGACGGTCTAGTGTGCCATAGGCCTTCGGCTCCCTCTGGGAACGAGATTGACTGCGGTAATGTATACGATAATAACACACACTCCACACACACATATATATATATAACTCTATGACTCAATCTCGAAACCAGAAAAATTTTTGAAGAAATTTCTCTGGTGAATCGGGGTAGCCATTTTCCCGGAATCGGGGTAGCCATTTTCCAATTTTTTATGTCAGCAAGTTGACTTTGACTCAAGAATCATTTTACAACAAACGAAACGACGATCCGACCTCTAGTTTTCGAGAAATCGACCCAAAAAGATTGACCAATCTGAGGTCAGAATGGGCGGGCCTTAGGTTTGAAAAAAATTGGAAAAAATGGACAGTCTAATGTGCCAGAGGCCTTCGGCTTCGCGGCTGCCTCTGGGAACGAGATTGTCTATGACCATTAGTCAGCCCAATTTTCACAACGGGAATCATCTGTTTCTAAAAAAAAAACATACACGTATAATACGATAGCCGTAAACTACTTACTTCTCTTTGTCTGAGTTATAAATATCCATGATCCATAAGAAAACAGACGATGTTATATTCTCAAATACTCTGTGTCAAGATCTTCACATCGAATCTTGTTTACGACATCACTAAGTAACTAACATATCAATAGACTCGTATAGCCATAGACATTTTTATTGAAGAATGCTAGATGTCTGGATGAACGGGTAAAAATTCCGTTCATTACAAAGGTATATATTCTAATTTCTAAGAAACGCGTCAATATTCTTAGAATGTAAAGTGAAAGTAAAAATACAATATTCTTAGAATTTTAAGTGAAAGTACAATATTGACTGGAGTAAGACAACTAATTATGTTCCCAGGTCAATATGTATTTCATGGCAATCTAGGTCAGTATCTTTTATAAAGCATCCCGGGTCGTCTAATATTTATTATGAACTGATCAGTGAGGAGGGTTGGTCGACTTTTGTTTACTAGGCGACGTCTAATGATCCCGTTGTTGAAATATTATTTTCCATATGGACTCAATTCCTTGTTGCCTCCTGATCCTTCCTCTTCTAAAGGAATTCAGACTTATTCAATTACTTCTTGTGTCCAATAATAAAATAACAATATCACGTCTGGATCACTCCTGTGGTTTCCAGTCACCTTGAACTACAAGGGGTAAAATTGAGCATTCAAAATGGAAGAAAAATATCTACCCAGACAACTCGTATTTATAATAGATGTTACAATATATGTCGGTTTATTATCATAGAAAGTCAAATGATCATCTAAGTTGAACAAAACTACCAAGACTATAATGTTTTTATTAATGGTTATATCGATTATAATATTATTATCTTAAATCCATATTTAAACAGCAGCTGTAAACTATAAAACGTGAACATAGACACTGGAAATAAAAGGTTAACTGAATGGGCTCGTCAGACACAATGGTGCATAATTGGTTGATATAGACTAGGTCACTAAGACTTCTGATAGTACCCCGTCTGAGTCTTGGTGACCAGGACATGGTTGGCAAATTGACAACAACATAACATAAAACGTAACCAAATACGTTTGCATACTTTATGTATACCTGATCAGTCACGCTTTATATTAGGGGTGTGTGATAATAGTCGATTCCTTTGATACGGTGTTAAAAACATATGGAGAGATATAAAAATTAATAATATAAAACAAATTTCGACCCTCGACACCCCTAACCCCCATGTACATACTTACTGAATATGGATGCCCCTTAATGCCAGTTTTTCTGTCATTTCACCACTAAAAAGTGTGTTTAGAATGCCCCTGACAGGCTGATGTGTAGGTTTTCGTGGTCTGTGAGTCTCAATATGACATTGAAAATGACCCGCAGCAATCCAATATGGCGGAAATCCAATATGGCGACCAAAATGGCGCCACAAATATGTATTTTGTGACATTCGACCAAACATAGTGTTGTAATATATCGACTATTATGTTTTTGAGGTCATAGAATCCGAATTTGAGGTGATTTTAAACAAAGAAGGAACCACTTACAACATATTTATCATGTAGTGAAATATTCATCAATTCAAATACGGTTACATAGTATCATTATTCAAATCACTCATAATTACATCTGTTTTACAGCTAATATTGCTAAGGTAAACCTTCAAATTGGTCCCATATACAGATGCTGGCAACTTTTTATGGTCCTTTAATAAACAGAAAATGTCACTTTGTTCAGGTACTGATAAGGTTTCACCTCGAGCATATTTTAAGTGATATGATCAAATGATCATTTCGCATTTTGTAAAGGAATACGATTGCTATTTCCTTGCCACAAAAGCGTCTGTTTCTCGTCCCAGGCTTTCATTACAGCAGAAATTCCATACTTAGCGATAATACTTCAATGTATATCCTCGGAACGTACCAGAAGTTTGTTAATCGATCAAGTCCTGGCTTTCGCGTGCACAGTGGAGGCATATTTCAAATATTTGGCGCGTCGTTGCAATGTCTGACTCCCCACAACAAGACCCAAATCCAAATATTTCGACCTTCTTGCGTTGAAAACAGTTAGTTTAGGTAGTAGCATAGCAAGGACTTTGATCACCCCTGAGCGGCGTGTACCTTCAATTGCTTTGCCAAGTGACTCACGTATATGTTGACTGTACTTTGTTTGATCGAAACGTTCTTGGGAAATAAAGCTAAATGCAGGTTCTTTGAATCCATATTACTCTGTCAGGAATGGATTCAGAAGTCCTAGAAGGTGCTCCAATACACCATCTAGATTCTGAATAGGCAGAGTGTTTCCTAAACTATAAGCTCAAGCAAAGAGGCGCTAAAAAGTGAAAGCAAATTCCCAGGACTTGATCGAATCCCAATCTTCTGGTACCTTCCGAGGATATAGTATTATCGTTATGAATGAAATTCCTGCTGTAATGAAAACGTGGAAGAAAAAAGAAGCTTTTGCAACAAAAGGTGAAAGCCAAATCACAGGACTTGATGGAATCACAATCTTCTGGTGCATTCCGAGACAGTGAAGTATTATCACTAAGTATGAAATTTCTGCTGAAAACTCTCGATGAGAAACAGAAGCTTTTGTAGCAAGGGAATAGCAATCTTATTCCTTAACAAAATGCGGAACAATCAGTTGATTATATCGAAAAAAGACATGCTCGAAGTGCAGCCTTGTTAGTACCTAAACAAAGTGACATTTTCTATTTATCAATGGCCTAAAAAATTGCCAGCATCTGTTTATGGGGCCAATTTGAAGGTTTACCTAAGCAATCTTAGCTGTAAAGCAAGTGTATTGATGAGTGATTTGAATTCAGTCCGAGATGGCTTCACTTTGCCAAATAATGATACTATGTAACCATATTGGGATTGATAAATATGTCACCACATGATAAATATGTTGCAAGTGGTTCCTTATTTGTTTGAAATCGCCACAAATTCGGATTCTACGACCTCGAAAACATAGTAGTCGACATATTACAATACCATGTTTGGTCGAAAGTCACAAAATACATATTTACGCCGCCATATTGGATTGCCGCCATATTGGCTTATTGTGGATCATTTTCAATGTCATATTTGGACATGCAGACCTCGAAAACCTGTAACATATAATTACACGTCAATTTATGTTTTATATTGCATTTTGTTATGTTACGGTGACTGTATTAACACAGATTTATCTCATTAATCTAATGTAAATTATTATACGTTTTATGCAATTTAAACATGCCATTTTTATTTTATAAACTCCATAGTTTGTTTCGGAATCCATTATATACATATTATAGTCTAGATAAAATCCCTTTAAACTACATTCAATATCAAAATTTCAGTTTCTAGTATTTTTTTATTGTGTGGTCCGAATCTGCCTAGTGGTGGTCCGAATCAGCTTAGCGGTGGTCCGAATAAGCCTGAAATGAGGTCCCAATCAGTCATGGTCCCAATCAGCTAGGTTTCTATAGATACACACACCGTGGTAATGTATACAATAATCACACTTATATATGAAAAATAATAACGTCACTGATTGTCATATAATAGGCTAATAGGTACATGTCTAAAATTATAATTTCATCTTAGCTAGCACTTTCACCCACAATACGAGAATCGTTAATATATTACTTAATTTGAATTGTTCGTTTGTATGTGATTTCTGCGTAATGTGTCTTGTCCATATATTTGGTTTTGTCTAAATTATGTGTGGTGCAGTTCCCCTGCACTTACTATTGTATTCATAAATAATATATATATATATATATATATATATATATATATATTATTTATATATATATAATACAATACGATTTGATATGAACAACTTGCCACTAAATATTTTATCACTGATTATTTTGAGAAATCAACATCGTCTGTATGCTTATGGATCATGGATTTTTTTAAATCACACCAAGTGAGGTAAGTAGTTTACAGCTATTGTATTATATGTATACCTATTATTTCTATTATCCAACAGGTGTAAATACAGTTTACGGCTTTCTATATATATATATATCAAATCGTGTTTCGGCTATCAATAGTCTTGTATAACCATACACAGATATATTGAAGAATGTCACATGTCTGGATGACCGGGTAAAAATTATATGCAGGACTAAAGTATTATTCTAATTTCTAAATAAACAAAGGGTTAACTTAGGGAGCTGGTTACACACAATGGTACGTAACTGGTTGATATAGGCTTGGCAAATTGACAACAACATAACATAAAAGGTAAATACGTTTGCATACTTTATGTATACCTGATCATCAGTCAAGCATATCATACGTCACTACACATAATATTGGCAATTCAACTATTTAGATTGCACCATTTATAATGTAAAGCGATATGATCTCTTTATAAGTCGGTAATAAAAGTTTAACTGATTTGGGTTTTAGCCTTTCAGTATTGTAATACACACATATGTATAAGTCGGTTATAAAAGCTTAGTCATTCTCTCACTTTGTTGTGTCATTGATGTCATCCAAGCAAATTGAAAAAATCCTGTGGGAAAAAGAATCCGCTGTTTAATGTGGAAAAGCGATGCTCTCACAGTAAAAACCACAAAGCTGGACCCGTGGAGTATCTACATATGTTCGTGCAGTTCTTTCCATATAATTAAAAGTTAGTTATAAGTCGATTGACACCGATCACAACTTCGGTGTTTAAACTGATCAACAGTGTATATTGTTTATATACATTGTGCACTTTATCCTCATCACCATCACTGAAAGGGGTGACATTTGGCTACTTAATTAGCTATCAATAATAACTTAAATTGAATAATAAAACAAATACAAATATAGTAGAAGCATATCTGGATTTCCCATTTAGAGTAAATTGGTACAATAAATTAGCACGTGAAGGCGTAAAATGAGTAAAAGGCACCAATTCTACCAACCCAGTAAGAGCAGAACAGTTGGACGTTAAACCCCATTTCAATTCATTTGGCCAATTCTACCCGGACCAGGGGGGGTTGGAATGGCCTAGTGGTCTAGAGTGCCGCGCTTCGAACTCTAGCGGGCCGGTCACCTCTGGTTGCGGCTGTGGTTTCGAGCCCTGGTGTGAGCGTATGTGGCATGGAGATAGGGGCGCCTTCTCAACCTCGTGGGTTTCCTCCGGGCACTCCGGTTTCCTCCCACTGCTAAAGACCCCTACGCGCAAGCGAATTGTTGAAATAAAATTAAACCATGTGTTAGTCCGGAAATGACCTAGTTTGTGTTGAGTGGACGTTAAACCCCATTTCTCTCTCTCTACCCGGACCAATTTGTGTTACTTCGTCCGATGTAAACAATGTAAATGTTATCAAGGCTCTAGGATGTGGGGTTACACGAAGATCTATATTGCACGTGATCTTAAAGGTCAGTTGCTGGTAATATATAAAGCATTAACAAAAAGCTTTCGGAGTATCTCGCTGTGAAACAGATAGATTGTTATTCTGAAAGCGCCATAAAATAACAACCTCAGTTGCTAGGATACAGCTACAAACCCGAATACACCCCTAAACACCAGCGTCCTTGACATCTGACAAAGATTCCTATCTTATACTGCCAAACATTATGAACATTACAACCAACAGTAACCAGGGTACCAATATATATTACAACCTCAGTAACCAGGGTACCAATATACATTACAATCTCAGTTGCCAGGGTAACGGTATACATTTACACCTCAATTGCCAGGATACCGACATACATTAAAACCCCAGTTGCTAGGATACCTGAATATATTAGCTGCTGTGTAGACTGGGATACAGTGATGACGTATCTTATTCACAGACACAGGGAATATTGGGATTGTACACGCCATACAGTGTACTATCAGGGAAATTCTGACCGGCCAGCGGCACCACGGCTTATTCTTATATAGAATTCCAAATGTCAAAGGATCTTTTAAGTGCATGGCAATGTGTACACTGGATCTCAAATTTTCGCGACACCCGAAGGACTATACGCTGTTCATTACCTCTGTCCTGAATCACTGACAAGGATGAACCACGATGAACTTACTAGGCCAACACCGGAGACAAACACGAGGTCACTAATGTACACGAGTTAAACCGTTCGGCCGTCTACACCCCCTCCCTCGCTACCCGTGTATCTGAAAGAAGACAAGGTTGTATTTCGTTAAAAATAAAATAAAAAGCATGGCCTCTACACCCACCATAACCCTTCTCTTGATTGGCTAACGTTCTGGTAACGCACCAATGAAACATGATGTTAGTTATTAATTTACAGAATGACGAAGAATAAATGAAATGAAGTTTAACATCCGGATATTCAGTTCCGACAGGGCTAATGATCGAAGACGCAACGGGGAGCAACTCTGCTACAATTCAACTGACATGGAGAATAAATTAGAGAGGGAAATACAGTTTAACCTATGATTCAACGTTATTTCAATAATTTAACTGTGGGAGGAAACAGGAGGACATGGAGAAAACCCTTCTTCCTGTCTTTAGCTGTGGGAGGAAACAGGATGACATGGATAAAACCCTACTTTCTGTCACGTACTCGACTCAATAACAGACCGTATTCAGCGATCTGTTTATCTCATACAACAGACGCGGTATGACCAGTTCATGTACTTCCGGTTTCGTAGTTACAACCCTTGCACAACCCGTACAACGCAGTTCACCCACTAAACCAATATATTTATGAACGACTAACACAATGGGAAGCTAACCCATTCTCTATAAGGAACTAATAACCAAGTCAAGTCGGTGATAAAAGTTCACTACTCTAATCTCTATATCTATTTATTACAGGTAAAATACGGCAACTACAAAGGTGAATAAATACTTGTACATTATAATTATGGATTACAGTCATTTACATGTCATTTGACATTCATCTAACTTAATTTAAAGATAGAGAAACGTTGGTCGAAGCTGGACATGCTTGGTAGACGATTATCCATGTATAATTTGGGAACTATGAAAAGTAATGACATATAATTAAAAAGTTAAAATGAAACGTTACACATTTTTGACTTAGTGATGTTAGTTGATAAAAACTAACATGAAACATTAATAATACATTGTTACCATAGTGATGTAGGAATAACGACCCTCTCTATCTTTAAATTGGTGTCAACATTCCATCTAAAACTCTGGATTTGAACTTGGCATTTGATTTACTCACAGGCGTCAATGGAAATAATGTGTATCATCGATAAACTAAATCGTTTGAATTTCGTAGTTTTATTGTATTTTGGACAAGAGAAACTATGGAGAATTGTCACATACATATTGTGATATTTGTGACTCAAACGATTAATGTAGGCTGTAAATTTCTGTCGTATTTCAAAAGTATTTATAAATTTTAAAACAAATACACCAAATAGTCCTTGTTCCGATGCCTAGATTTGAAATGTCATTCTCATAGACCCTTTCAATGACACTTTGAAAATGCATAAGTGCCTATCCATCTTACTCAATTAAATGATTTTTTCCCCAAGATGAAATAGTTTTAGCTCCTAACTTTTCTATTGTGTTGTTTTATTAACGTAAGACTTCATTAAGAAATAATAATATAGGATATAAAAATTCAATTTCAAATAGGCCTATAACATTTTTCAATAAACGCATTTGTGATTATTGATTTATCTTGTTACAAATCATTATAACCCCCCAAAACACGAGTAAATACTAAAGAATGGTATGTCTATTATTATAGGCCTTCTACGGTTTAGAGTGTTTTTTTTTCGTGGAGTTATAATACGGGGCGCCATCCAAATGCTTCAACTGACTTATAATAAAATAAACGGGTGGACCGTGGCTGTATTTCCCATGCTACGAAAAGAAATTAAACAAGAATTGTTTTGTGAATGATTGTATGTTAAAATTATGCGACCCGGGCAGTTCACAATATTATCATTATTCCAATTATATATATATGTCGCTATAGATCTAACAAAATAATCATGTTTGTTAATGTTGTGAATTTAAATTAGGAGAGGGTTACGGCTATCCTAAGTTAAAATTGGTTTTAGTTAAAATTCTCCCGAAAATAGATTTGTGAAATGCCACTATTTTAAGTTACGCGTCTCAGGACATGTCTATTTGATATTAACACCCCTCTAAATGCGAAACAGGAAGATTATATCTCCTAAATAGCTTTATATTGAGGGATATTGGATAACTATTAGCTATGATCATCCAGTTCCACAAAAGTAGAATTTAATTAATAGTTAAATAGCTAGTCACTAACTATAGAATGTAACGGTTAGCTATTATTATGCAGTTAAAATAAAAGCAAAATAAGTAACATCCAAAAATAATTACGGTTAAACAGATTTCAGTTAGAATAAAGAGTAAAATAAATACGGTTACACAATTTTCAGTTAGAATAAAAGTCTGTGCAAGCTATTTACATCGGAGTAATCTTCATCGTTTATAAAGAAACACGACTATCTTCACCTCAATCATCATCTTTATCGTTCATCACAAGAGTAAAATATTTCCCAGGTATCAGGTCCTTCATGATGATATAATCTTGTAATAATGGTGGTAAACTAAGTTGAGTTATTTTACTTCTGATTCCTGATCCGATACACTTTCTGATTTCTCTTCTACAACTTGACTGTAAATTTATCGATTTACAGAAATCATGGAATGCCTGCATTTGTGATTGTTTGTTATCTAAATACGACCTTCTAATGAGAGCCTCTATTTGACGATTTGATGCACCACTTTCGAAAAGAATTTTGGAAAGCATCAACGTATCAGGAAACCGGAGTTTATCTTTGATCCTATCAAGATCCAAGCCTTCAAGAGAACAATTTTCTGTCACAAGATACCATAAAAGATTTGATTCGTGTTTGTCCAGTAACAATTTAAATAAAGTTTGCCCGTTTTCTCCTGGAGCATCCAGAGACTCGTGACATTTATTGATTAAAAGTAATTTTAGACAGTTTATCCATTTCCGGTTATAAATATGTCTATTACCAAACATTACGTTATGTATGGCAGAGTTTTCATCTGTATCGGTTTTTGTAACATCAGCCCCAGCGTCTAGTAAACATTGTAAACCTGATCTATTACATGCTCGTGCTGATTCCATGAATGCTGTCCTCCCATTATTATCACTCAGATTAATATCAGCTCCAGCCTCTAGTAAACATTGTAAACCAGATCTATTACAAACTCGTGCTGCTTCCATCAATGCCGTCGTCCCATTATTATCACTCATATTAATATCAGCCCCAGCTTCCAACAATAATTGAACACAATCAAGAACTTTGTCTGGCTCCCTATGGAAAATGCTACCACGAATACAATAGTGTAGGGCACAAGTTTCAACATGCTTCAATTGTTTATTATTGGTAGGTGTACTATAGATATTTGGTTCAGATAGCAACAATATCTTATGTTCAAGAATATATTTTAACACCCTGGGGTTATTTTCTTCAAGGCACTTATAGATGCAATCTTTATCCAGGAGTCTTCCTTTAGACTGGAGTAATTCGACACCCTCCCTGAAATCACGCCTTACTGCAACCGTCATTAGTTCGTTATAGGTTGAAGAGGGGTAGTCTTTAGACTCCATTTGCGTTAGCAACAATTTTAACATTGGCAGACATCTGCGCCCTATAGCAGTTTTACAGTAGTCTCGCAATCCTAATGAAGCTCTGCACGAATGTTTATAATTCTGATAAATTCTTTCTGCAGTAAATGTGTCATCATTCCTGACAGCCTTGCTTAACCTGAAATATAAGAAAAAACCCACACAATTATTATTAACGATACGCCACCAGTTCAGTTACGCCCTCAAATTCCATATAAGGTAGTATATTTTCAGCTAATCAAATCAAAGAGACTTGTATCTTGTCCACGTGACGGACAGCCTGTAAAAGATCTCACGGGGCGACGTCGTTGGGTGTTTATTGGATATATTGTATCCACACACAACCGTGTAAAACCGATAAATAAAAAGTCGTTAAACGGGATTCGACAATGAAACAGGTGAGAGCAGGACAGGACTGTCCAGTGCACGCCGACAAACCAGTCAACACGCTATTCCCTCGACAAATAGTCGTCTAGTTGTTAGTCGGTCACCCATCTACTGTCGGGGGTGGTGAGGAAGTGATCGGGTGCAACTTCAATCGGTCTGTTTTAGTGGCGAATCCCGAATAACGTGCCCTGTTCGCATAAGAAAAGGTTCGTCTCCTTGCTAGTCGGTCACCCAACGTCCACTTACTGTCCCGTGCTTTTCAACAAACCAGTCAGCACCCTACTTGCTGGAGATGCTGCTGTCTCCGTGGTAGTCGGCCACCCGACGTTCACTTACCCCTAGGTTCGGAGGTATCGAGGAAATGGTCGCATGGAAGGTAGACCGCTCTTTTTAGTGTCGAATCCTAAAACCGATAGATATGGTACATCCCTGTTATACCAGGTAGACTATGATTATGTATGCTAATAACCATCTCACTGCAGGTCATTTAAGAACTTAATATATAAGTGAAATAGAATGAAATGGGGTTTAACGTCCTGCTGTTCTGCACCGACTGGGCTTTACTCTCTCAACGCTGAGCTAATATTAAAAACAAAGCTACGAATTCTAAATCACGTGTTCTGAATTTAATTAGTCTGAATCAGTAGACTAAATTGATGGACATTGTTATGAAATTAGAGGAGCATGAACATCTTGAACAATTTTATAAATTGTTACAATGGAGCATCCTATCACATCTTGTCTATAGTGGATCAGAATCAGGCTAAGTCAGAATTGGAGGAAGTGATACCAAGTCTGACGTAGTACAGAATCAACCAGACTAGAATACATGCAATCCATACTGACCATGCACAACTAGTGGATGACCACCCGGTGTTCAGAAAAAGATTTAGGAGATAAATACCTCCTGTTTAGAATTTATCGGACTGTTATTGTCCATTTGATACCGCTTAAATCATTAGAGGCCGAGATCGCGCAGCGATCGAGCGCCTCTAATGAAAAATTTAAGCGGTATCAAATGGACAATAACAGTCCGATAAATTCTAAACAGGAGGTGTTTATCGATATTGTAGCCCAAAATATTTAACATTTTTAATGGGATTCTTTCTTCCGCGACTGCTGACGGTCGTTTTCTGGTTTATGTGACGTAAAAACCAAATAAAACAATTTTGACGTAATGAAAACATCCGTGACGTAACAAGATAACACGCTCTTTCGTTCTATTTGGTTCACTGAGCGACTGGTTATTTGTGTCTGTTTGGAAAGGGAGGTCACTCTGCGATTATTTCGAAGATCGGAAACAGAAACCGTAAGTGTAAATTATGTACTTTTTAAATGATTTTGAACTTCAGCGGTAACTAGGTTCGAAGTAAATTGCATATTACGTTTGATAAATGCCCATACACTCGGGCGACCGTGTAGATACATGCTGTGTAGCGTACACATGCGGTTGCTATGCTTGTTTGAAAACTGTACCACGTTGTCATTTCGACGGTCACGGTGTGACTGTGATGTTTTTCTTCGCTACAAAACCCTGTATGGAAATTAGTCTCTGTCCTATTCATACCAGTATCAATCACCCCGACTTTTAGATTATATCACCATCAGTTATTTAGGGTCCCAACGGAGTTCAGTAAATAGTAGTATTTTTATTCACTTTTCGATCTTTACCAGTCTGATTATGACAGAAGGACCATAGCCTATGGCATAGCAACCATTATAATTATAGTCAGACCAGCCTTGAAATGAAATTTTCTTATTATCTTTCTGATACACTCACTAACTTTATTTTTTGTGTGTTTCAGGTGTTTCTTTCAATATGCCAATGGTTGAATTTCATTGTTGATGACATACAAAAAAAATCATGAAGATTTCCAGGAATAAAGTTTTGAGGTGTAGAAGTTTTGGCTACTGCAAACAAGAGTCTAGCACTCACAAAATATTCATTCGCAGTGAGTCGCCTAGGAAATTTAGAGGACTGTTATACTCATTCGACGCCACTTTTCGACCAATCAGAATCCAAGAAATTTCCATTTTGGGCTACAATAGATGATACACAAGTTCACCATTGACTAGATTTTAGATCCAGGCCTGAATATACACAAGATGTAGCCTGTGGGACAAAGACTATGAAGTCGAGTCACAGAGAGAAACTCGAGATCCTCAATGACGTTTGTACAGTGGTCACATCTCGAGTCATACTGTAATCAGATTGACTTTGAAATGCTTGGAGATCATCCAGCGGTACCTCCTAAAATTTAGTGCGACCAATTCCTCGATACCTCCGAACCTAGGGGTAAGTGAACGTCGGGTGGCCGACTACCACGGAGACAGCAGCATCTCCAGCAAGTAGGGTGCTGACTGGTTTGTTGAAGTGCACGGGGCAGTAAGTGAACGTTGGGTGACCGACTAGCAAGGAGACGACCGTTCTTATGCGAACAAGGCACGTTATTTGGGATTCGACAATGAAACAGGTGAGAGCAGGACAGGACTGCCCAGTGCACGCCAACAAACCAGTCAACACGCTATTCCCTCGACAAATAGTCGTCTAGTTGTTAGTCGGTCACCCATCTACTGTCGGGGTAGCGGGGAATGATCGGATGCCCCGTAAGTCGGTCTGTTTTAGTGGCGAATCCCGAATCCCGAATAACGTGCTGGCTCGTTATTCGTTATTGGCGAATCCTGAATAATGAGCCAGCACCTTATTCGGGATTCGGGAATTGGCGATAAAACAGGTGATTGCTAAAGATGACTGCCCCGTGAACTCTAAATAACCAATCAGCACCTTATTCGCTTGACAAATAGTGTCTTCGTGCTGGTCGGTCACCAAACGAGGAAATGGTCGGATGCAAGATAGATACACTGAAAAAAAACTTGTGTTGGATCTCAACACAAGTACTTGTGTTAAAACTAACCTACACAAGTTTGTGTTGTTTTGCATTGCATTAACACAAACTTGTGTAGATTTATACAATCTTGTGTGTTTTCATATAATTAACACAAGTAATGTGTTGTTTTAATCTATTATTAATAAAGCTGATTCCTGTTTTTTAGAATATGATTTTGCAATCTTTCCATTTGGCTTTAAGCCATGGATTGGGTTTAGTGGGAAATTCTTCCCTTTATTTATCATTTGGTAGGTGATCTCGTCTGCTTCTGGATTGGTTGATGTCATCGTTTGGGGTAAGTGTTTAGGTGCCAGGCCCGTCTTATCGTGGCCTCCCCTTACTCCACTATCCCACTCTATGGATTTGGTATCGTTTTTATTTACAGAATAGTTTTTAGGTGCCGAGTTTGTCTGACCGAAACTCCCCCTTACTCCACTATCCTGCTTAGTTTGGTAGATGTCATCTTTGTAGGATCTGTGTTTAGGTGCCAGGCCAATCTTATCGTGACCTCCCCTTACTCCACTATCCTATTCTGTAGGTTTGGTGTCTGTTTTTGGCGGAATAGTTTTTAGATGCCGAGTCCGTCTGATCGTGACCCTCCCTTACTCCACTATCCTGCCAGTTTGGTGTAACTCCCGTATGTAGTTTAGTGTTTAGATGCCGGGCCCGTCTAATCATGACCCCTCCCCCCCCCCTTACTTCACTATTCTACTTAGTCCAACTTTGTCCATTAGGGCATGGATTTGTTCGAAGATTTGCAGTTTCAGATCTGGTCTAGGGAAGAGTAGGTTCTTAGTGCTGAATGGTATGTTGTTGGTCTCAATTATTCTCACTAGCTCCCTTCTCTCCTCATTGTATACCCCGCAGTCTACCAGGACATGGTTGGTGGTACATTCTTCTCCGCACTGACAGACGATGACTTGGTGTTTGTGGTCTCGCAGCCGCTCTTTCACCCTTAGTTTCGATATAAATCTGCATATATCTCTTCTAGGTTGATTGATTGCTGTCTTTGTGTAGATCTTGTCATCCAGTCGGAATCTGTATGTGTCAAGTTCAACGAGTTTTAATTCCCAGATTGAATTGACCTGTCTTTTAACCATACTGTAGATTTCCGTATTGCTGTAGTCTATGGTGCGGAGTGGCGCTGTATCCTTGAGACCTTCGTTTGCGAGTCGATCTGCCTCCTCGTTTCCTCTTATGTTGAGATGTGATGTAATCCACACGAGCTCTACTTTGCTTCCCTTCTCTAAGACCCTCTGGTACAGCTGCCTGATTTCCAAAATGACTTCTGGCCCGAGTTGTCAGTTTGGATTAAAATCAGACTGCTCAGCGAGTCGCTTGGAATGACGAACTTACTAGTCTTTTGATGGGAAATCCATGATATAGCGTCACGAATGGCCACAAGCTCTGCAGTGTACACCGAACAGTTATTGGGCAGTTTCCTGCTTATTCACTGTTCCCCGTTTGGCAGGTATATTCCAAACGAGCTGGTGCCCCTTTCAGGGTTGCGTGAGCCATCCGTGTACACATGGTCCCAGTCATCGGACGGCCAGTTGTCTTCCAGGTGTGCTAGCGAGAGTGCTCGTGCAGCCGTGGGGTTGTTTTTCTTGTCGGTTTTCTGTAACAGATCTAGATTGACCGGCGGTATAGGAAGTGTCCAAGGGGCAATAAGAGGTCGAATTATGTCAACTTATATTATTTTGTTTCTGTTTTTTTTAAATGTTTTAGTCTCTTAACAAAAGATTATTAAGACAATATCCACTATTTAGTTCGACATTTGTTGCACAGACAATGGCTTGACAGAAATTAATTGGATGTTAATTGGTGTTAAGATGTCTGTTATAGTTAAAATGTCTGCAAGTTGAAGATTTTTATTAGCCCTATAAACTGGTAGATCAAAGGAATATATAATCTAAATGTGATTTAAGTACATTGTTGTTTTTACAGTTGATTCAGCCTGCGTGGGAAAAATTAGTTAAAGTCTCATTTAATTTAATTGGTTGTTAAAATCGAAATTAAATATTATTGGTTCACTAAAAAATAACCAATGAAATTTATTCTTTCATGCGTCAATTAACATTCATTACCAAATGTATCTTCTCTAAGTTTAATATACGTCTAGTGGCAAATTCTTTTTGTGGAAGCAGACGTTAAACAGCCCGACGGCTGCTACTATTGGATTATAATATAATACCGACAATCAGTTTAGCTACACTGAATCCAATCGGCCATTTTCTACCGATGTTTGCCGATTTCTACAGCAATGGGACACCGGAAGTAACGCATGTATTTCTAAAATGGCGGACAAAGCAAGGGGAAGAAAAGGTAGGTTAATTCTGTAATCATAATAATGTACTTAATCATCTACTTTTTCTGAAATTTTACACGAACATCACCAAAATTCCAAATATTTAAAAAAAAAATCGTTCGACTAGGGTTAGTAGGTAAGAATTTGTACCTTCCACGAGAGTCAATTCATTTATTTTTCTTCTACGCAATCATTTTGATTTGGAAAATTTGGCCAAAATAGAAATTAACTCGTGCATAAACTAAATAATATGTTATTGCTCTTTTGTGTTAGTTCTTTAGTTGAAATGAAATCTACATTATGTGAAAAATTTCAGCCACAGTCAATATGATTAGATTTTTTTTTTCAGACAATGATGTAGTACATGTATATTTGGCCCTCCAGTTTTAAGCAGATCGTTTAGAATTTGCAAAGAAGGACCGGTAACATTTTTATATTATTAGATTTTTTTAACAATAATGCCCTTTGCCTATAATTATAATTTTATATAAAGATACAGGAAAATGAATTTATGTAAGCCCATGCTTGTTTCCGATCACACAACTAAATACTGTATCTTCTAACCAGGCGCGGATCCAGGGGGAGGTCCAGGGGGCCGTTCACATATCTGCTCTTTAATAGATGATTTAAACATGATTTTCGCATTATCTCCGCTGGGGACTACACCAAACCTGATTATTACCATTTGCTCCAATGTATGGCCCCTCCCTCGACAAAATCCTAGATACGGGCCTGGTTATTGACTGAATAAAAGTTAGAAAAACGATAATAAAAGTATGACATATTACAAATATGATTTTCTGCATATTATAATAAAGGAAGTACATACTTAAAAATCTTACTACAAAAATATCGGATTCTCTAAAACAACATTCATGTACAGAACAAAAATGTGAGGGTATCAGCATATGATTATGGTTTTGGACTTATATTTTACACGTTTTAACTGATCATGGGTAATTGTGAATATGATCAAATCAAAACTGTCAACTTAATTCAAGTCAACTACTATCTGGCATATTTATTTCAGTGACCAACCGCCATGGCTGTGGAAATTTTTGTTCTCAGGGATTGCCAATCAGTTAAAGGCTATGTAAGTACCATACATATTTGATTTTGAATGAGGAACCGGGTCCATACTCTCCACAATCTAGTTGTTCTTCGGCATGCAATGTCTTGGGCTTTGTCATTTCAAGTACGAACACCAAGAAACTTTTGACAATTGAATTTGTTTGACTTTTGTTAATTGAATTTAATGAAATTTCCTGGCTCATGTAGTACGCTATTACTTGTTCATATACACGTATTAAGCTTTTACTTGTTCATGTTACACCCTTTCATAAAAAAAACCAATAGTCCCTAAAAGCGTTAAAATGCATCAAAATTTGTTAGAGCCAAAAGCGCTAAAATATAAATAATATACTAAAATACTGTTTGCAAATATTGTATTCCCAACTGCCATGGCGGAACTAATTGATGAAACATGTCAATTTGTCAAGGGGCTTCTGACTTCATCTTCAGTTGTTATTATCCATTTTTGAGCAATTATATATTTTTATCCAGGAGCCGAGAACAATTTCATTACACACCAAACAAGGGAACTATACAGAAGATATGACAAAAGTCAAGAAATAATGCTTGGCCTGTTGATTTTACCTAATTGCATAATAACTAAAATATCACTACTTGCTTTATTAAGTGAAAAGTGAAAGCAAGCCATCTAGCTTGTACAGAAAGCAATTTCAAAAGACATTTGTGGGGCCAAGACTTAGTTTAATTTTGGGATATAATAATACGTTGGTAAAGTCGTCCACACGACATAGTTTACTTTCGCGACATGGGTATTCCTTTCTTATCAGTAATAGTATACGTTTTTTGTGCCGAGTTCTGCGTGATCATCCTCACTCGTTGGTGGAGTCGTCCACACAACTTAGTTTAATTTCCGTATATAATAGTACGATGATACAGTCGTCCACAAGCTTGAGCGGCCCCGTTCATGAATAAATAACAAAGTAAATCATTTTATTCAATAAAACAAATCTAATTTCATCAAAATAAACCCCATGCAGAAATATATTCCTACACCGCTACCAAACGACCCACGTTTTAAATTTGTTTTCTGAAACCCGCGTTTTTTATACTTCGTACCGTAGGCGGGTGAGGTTATTTATACATATATTTGTCTTTTTTGTCGGTTTAATGTCTTTACATATTATCGTGCTTACCTCTGAACTATAAATGTACGTGTCGGTATAACACTACTTGCTTCAGATTTTAATATCCCTAAATATATCATTTTTTTTTATATCATTAAAAGTTCGAATATCATATAATATACTATCTATATAATAGCTGTCTTTGTCGGTTTATTTTTTGCAATATTTTGGATGAAAGAACGCTTTAAGCGGTTCATGTTTCACCTGCTACACTCATGCTAAGGGGCGCCGAAACAATTTTCATGTGCGGATGCAGGACCAATTTTACCACCACCTCTTACAGTACTTCATCAGGTATCGGACCGCGGGCTCTGCTGCACAAATACTGGCCATATCGACGTAAATAAAATTTAATAGATCTTTATGGGCCTCCGGGGGCTTCATGGGCCCGGGGCGATGTATCGACTGCACACACCCCTCTAGGGGCCCGCCCATGTTTTCCAACGAATGTCGTGTTAGGGTTGCGCTGATCGTTATGGTTGATTAAATTACAAGCTGAGATGGTATATTATGTACAAGAGATTAAATTACATCCTGATTGGTTGTTTCGGTTAGGTCTATGAATATTTAATCAGGTAAACATGTTTAAAGATATGACAAAATGTCTGAAATTTTCGTTATCTGAAAATACTACAATCTGTAGGATACAATCCAAATAAAGAATATACCTACTTGGTATATGAAACACTACAATCTATAATATACATTCGAAATAAAGAATATTCCTACATGCTAAATGAAACGCAATGAGGTTTATCTCCGACTAGCTAATGATACTACGGTCTACTCTTATACCAAATTCCAAGCGAGCTTCTACGTGTACACGGGACCTCGATTTTTCGCCCATCCGAACGAATAGACACTTTCCTTGTCAGGCCCTCCACCTTACACGACCGACATGGGGAAACCGTCGCAAAATCTGGAGGAACTTTTTCGGTCAACACCGGGAAAAAACCCGAGACCTTATGGTAAGCGTCAGCGACTTACCCATTGACCTACCTGTCAATGGTGTTTAGGGTAATTTATTGTATTTTACTATCCAGAATTAGCAATCTACTCTTTGTTTTTTCCCATAGACATACGGGTCAGATGAATGTCGGAGGGAGGGCGGCTGGATGGCCAGACAAATCCCCGTTGACAAAGAAGAAAAAATTAGAAAATATTACGGCCGCATAATGACAACGCGCTTTCCTGCTATTGCAGCCCATGGTTCAAAATGTAGCCTATGGATAGGTAAAGAACACAAGCTTTTGTAGCGTACCCAAGGGCTTATATTAACGCAATACGCAACCCCTTTCCGCTAACACAGATATTTGGTCTAGACACTTTAATATAAATCAAGTCAACATAAAATGTGAAGAGAAACAAAACAGTTATAAGGTGTAAAATAGATCTGCAATAGGTGTTGAATGTAATTACGAATTGTACTTCCGTCTGCCATGACGTACTAATCAATTAGTAAAGGGATTGGGGAAACTTCCGAAAGTATATAGAGTAGGTACACGCTGCCGCTACCCGAAAACTATCGTACCAGTTTATTTAGAGTGGTTGAAACTTTCAACCGCTTACCAAGTACGATTATACAAACAATACGATTAACTTTATTACAAGTTATCGGTGATTCGATCTGAAATCAAATAACAAAATAAATAGTCAACAAGTACTAGCTATTTCTTCTATGCGATTAAATTGTGTACGAGTCTTATTCTTAGTTGTTTTACTAATCCTATTCTTAGTTGTGGACGACATCACCAATAGTTGTGGAAGACATCACCAACAGTTGTGGACGACTCCACCAACGGGTTTGGACGAAATCACTGTGGACGACTTTGCTTGTGGACGACTTGACTGGTACCCCTAACATGTACATATACATTTAGAAACAGCCATATATGAATAAACAAGGTTCCCCTTCTCTGAGAGAAATTCAACATATCATCAGATTTGGTAAGTCGCTAATGCATAAGAAATTAAGATGCAAGGATGCATTGATAGGAGAAGAAATATTAAGATGGATGGAAATAGCTACTTATATCGTGGAAACTTTTCTCACACAGCTTGATAAACAGGAAAATGTAACTAGCATTTGATATGAGTAGACCTTAGGGTCGAGGTACCTGGAAAAATTGCTCTCATACCACACTGTATGGCATATGCCAGTTGGGAGCTGAACAGCAGGACGCTAAACTCCATTTCATTTCATTTATTCATCTCGTTTCATCTGTGACAAAGCTAACTAAAACATTTAACATACAATGTAATTAAATTAAAGCTTTCATCTTATAACTGTTGAGTCTATTTAAGTCGACTAATATAGTATATTTTTTTTCTCAGTTAACTACATCAGAAAGATCAAGACAGTTTGAAATGGCTATTCATATTGTGGAAATTTTTTCTCACAAAATTTGATAGTCAGGCAAAATGTAAGTAACATACATATTTGTATTTTTAATTAAGGAACTAGTTCTATACACTTGCTTGGTAATCTGAGTTTTTCTAATCGGGGCAATGCCTAGGACTCTGCTATTTCAAGTACTTGGCATGCTTGATTTTTTAACAGTCACATCCATAGATTTTCTTCAAGTTGTGATAAGTTTATTTTTACTGTAAATAGCAGTATAAATTTGTTGGACAATATTTTACTTTTCAAATAGATTTTAAAAGGTAATATCTAATTTGTTGCCAATGGAAAAAAAATATGAATGGGCCAAAATAATTAGACATTGCCAAGTAAATAGGCGCTGTCCTGATGTAGTAGAGAATTTGGATTTGGAAACTCAATACATGTTGAAACCGAGTGAATTGTTGACCTATTATGAGGTTTCAGTCCCAGATCTCCCGATTTTTTTTCTGACTTCTAAGTTCTAACCCATTTGATTTGAATATAATAATCTGCCCGGGTCTGTAACTGGACAAGACATACTAAGTGTTACGCAAAGTTAAAACAAAATAGAGACCCACTCTGGATGTTGCAAAATAAATTGTTTATTTAAACATTGTGAACCATAAAAAAGTATTCTTATTGCCTATTTGTTTTATTTTTTTAGACTGGAACACCATTGAAAGAGATTTTGATGTATGATAACAACGACAGAACCCAGGCATCAATTTATTTTATAATTCTGGAAAAGAATGCATTTGACCCAATTTTTAAATATTTATTTTTGTTTTTAATGTTAAATATTCTCCCAAACACAATCAGATTTTAATTCTCTTTACAAATTTATGTATCATATAGACAGTAAAGTGACATATAACTCACTTAGAAATATGGTCGGAAATCATAAAGTTTTTAATAGGCAATATTTAGAAACCAAATGTAGATCAAATATACCCAGAATTACAAAAAGCCTTGAATTGCATTAAGGTGACTTTCCCGTTCTACTTTTCTGTGTTATTAGGGTGATCCTGTCCTACAACTAACCTACTCTTATATCAAATATTTAAACTGTCAAGGGAACCCGAGAGGGGGCGCAAATGGTAAACACACCCACATTGGATCAGAAGGTCTTGTCATTGAGTCAAATAATTCAAGTGTCTAGGGTCCTTAAAGTGAACACAATGGGGAGGGGAGGGTGGGGTCGATTCCGGGCTTGTGCCCAATTATACCTTGCCATGTCCTACACTACTGACATGATGGACCTATGACCTAAAATCTAGCTGAAAATTCTCGGCCAACGTCTTATACTCATTGAACCATTATGCCCCCCCCCTTGCTTATGTACATATTATTTAATACATGTATTTGCAACTCTCTTTTAAATTATGTAATCTTGATGCTTTGCTCCATTTATGTAAAAATGTCATAAAATATTAGTGCATAATTAATCTTATTAGTGCTTGGTTTGGATGTTATTAAATTTAGACATTTTTGAATTATATATTTTGGGGGTATGGGGTAGAAATACTGTGTATATATCTTTATATTTTCTCAGTTCTTGTTCTAGTGTAAAAAAAAAATAACTTTTTTATATTTTGGCATGGGGAAGGGGGGGGGGGCATTATATAGCACAATTTTGTTAGTATAATAATTATTTTTCTGTTTTTCTGTTAACATTCAAATGTATATTTACTTTTTTCTCATCATGTTTGAATAAATAATAATTTAACAAAAAAAATATTATTGTTACCTCATTATTCAAACATTACAGGTTAAACAGAGTAAAGGGGGTGGGGGTACTGCAAGGGAAAGCTTGCTATAATGGATACAAATTGGGTGAAAATACAACACAAGTTTTTGGTTGGTGGTTATACACAAGTTTGTATTGAACCACACAAGTTTCAGAAATTTCAACACAAGTTTCAGAAATTTCAACACAAGTTTCAGAAATTTCAACACAAGTTTCAGAAATTTCAACACAAGTTTCAGAAATTTCAACACAAGTTTCAGAAATTTCACCACAAGTATTGTGTAGCTTTTCACACAAGTTTCAACACAAGTTTGTGTTGTTTGCTAAATTTTAACACAAGTCTTGTGTTGTTTCAACATTTAACACAAGTTTGTGTTGTTTCAACACAAGTTTGTGTTGTTAAATAGAAAACAACACAAGTTTGTGTTGTTTCAACACAAGTTTGTGTTGTTTCAACACAAGTTTTTTTTTCAGTGTAGTTCTGTTTTGATGGCGAATCCCAAATCCCGAATAACGAGCTGGCTCGTAATTCGTTATTGGCTATTGGCGAATCCCGAATAACGAGCCAGCACGTTATTCGTGATTCGAGATTCGACTATGAAACAGGCGAGAACAGGACGGGACTGTCCAGTGCACGCCGACCAAACCAGCCAGCATGCAATTCGCTGGACAAATGGTTGTCTAGTTTTTAGTCGGTCACCCAACTGCGGTCGGGGTAGCGAGAAAATGATCGAATGCCCCGTAAGTCGGTTTGTTTTAGTGGCGAATCCCGAATCACGAATAACGTGCTGGCTCGTTATTCGTTATTGGCGAATCTACTGTCGGGGGGTAGTGAGGAAATGATCGGATGTTTTAGTGGCGAATCCAAATAACGAGCCAGCACGTTATTCGGGATTCGGGACTTGGCAATAAAATAGGTGATTGCTGGAGATGACTGCCCCGTGCACTCTAAATAACCAATCAGCACCCTATTCGCTTGACAAATAGTCGTCTCCGTGCTGGTCGGTCACCCAACGAGGAAATGGTCGGATGCAAAATAGATGGTTCTATTCGGTCCAAATTAAGATTTTCACAAAAATAAGTCTATGAATATACTATCTATCAAAATAAAAAACAAACAATAAAACATATTTTAAAACACCTTTATTTGGACGTTTCGTAAGAGTGCCGTATTCTTAAATCTTTCTTTTGTCTTTAATTTCTCGGCGAAATTAGGTATTTTTAGACGTACGCAGAAAACAAACTAGTATTAAAATCCATACAATTTGATTAGGGCGATAATGTTTTGTGGTATTCTTTTTGAAAAATCTTAAAAATTCTAAACGTATATATATAGGGGTAAAATATGTGTTATATTTGTGTTATAGATCTCAGTATTTTGATTAAGGGCTCCCCGATTAACACTTATAATAGAGTAGCTGTAAACTACTTACAATGTTGGAAATGAAATTATATGGGGTTTAACGTCCTACTGTTCTGCTCCAATCTGGACTAATGAAGACGGGTATACGCCATACAATGTGCTATGGGGGAAATTTTGCTCGGACAGCGGTACTACGGCCTATTCTTATATCGAATTCCATCTGTCAAGGGATCGTCTCCTAGCACGGCAGTGAGTACACCGGGCCTCGGTTTTTCCCACCATCCGAACGACTAGACAGCTGTTGTTGACAGGCCCTCCGTCCTGCATCACTCCCCTGGGGGAACCACGCCGGAAAATCTTGATGACCTTTCGAATCGGCCAGTGCAGGGATCGAACACCCGACCCCCAGGCTAGCGAGCCAGTGTCTTAGCCTCCGCGATGGCTGCACAACTGTTGGAGTTTAACAGATACAATGTGTCTAAAACTATAGATAAAATATAATTCAATATAGCTATAGACTACTTACCGTTTATGGGGAAAGTAGGGTTCGCGTACAAATAAATTATCCATCAACAAGCAGACGATGAGAATTTGACAAAATATTTAGTGTTAAATTGTTCACATCAAATCTTATCTAGTACATCATCTAGTAACGACCATATCAATAGTCGCGGTCTCGTATAACCATACACAGTTAGATTAAAGAATGTCAAATGTCTGGATGAACGGGTAAAAATTCTATTCATGGCTAACGTATGTATTATAATATTCTTAGAATGTAAAGTGAAAGTAAAAATACAATATTCTTAGAATGTAAAGCGACAGTAAAACGGACACAGATCACCAAATATTCATGAGCCGTCACCCAAGGGCGAAAGTTATTTTTAGCCCCCCCCCCCCTTTTGCATGGCGATTTTTGTTGACTTTTTTGTGTAGAATCGAAGAAAAGGGTTTGAAAATTCATTTTCTGCCAGGTTTTGGTGAATATTCATGATTTGGAGGCGGAAGTTGTGAGGCTGGTTACGTTGAAAGGGAGGGCCGAAAATTGCATGGTTAGCTGTCTCTACTTCCAGCTTGTGTATCTCAAGTTTTTCATGAAGAACCTCATACATGCTTTTGGACAAGGGTTTGCCACATGTTGCTTCATCTGTGGCAGAAAGCGTTTTACCTGACGAATATTTGGTAAAAAGTTACAACCGGTCTAAGAGACGAGATTTAACATTAAAGTCAATGGGGCAATAATTAGTGATCTGTGGCCAAACTACAATATTTACTGGAGTAAGACTACTTATTATTTTCTCACGTCTGTGTTAATTTCATGGCATATCTGGGCCATTATCTTAAACATACATTATGCAAGAGAGGTTGAGTACACGGGGCATTTAAAAATAAGATAAAAATATTTACACGGACTGACACGGGATTTTATACTCGTAAAATAAATATACCTCTGTTCGGTATTATAATAAAATCAAACGATTAACTGGTACTATTACTACTTGGTGTTTAACTTCTGCTTCCACGTAAGTGATATCGCAGACAAGATTAACTGGTGAGCATTATTTGTACTGCTCCATTATTGACATTGTGAATCTAGCTGATTAGGGCTATTGTCCTTCACTACTACTGTGTGGTGCCATTTACTGATACACACAAACAGTCAAACGAAAACAAATACGTTATCCGTTTATGTGCTGACGTCACTCGTATTTGATATACACACACAGACTGTCAAATGAAAGCAAATACGTCATCCGTATTTGTTTAGCCATTGTCTCGCTTTGTTGTACCTACCCTTTAGAATTAATCACGTCATAATGAGAACACACGTTATAAAAATACAAGCCGCAAAATAAATCCTAAAACAATTTTCTGAAATTATTAAGAAAATAAATAAATATGTTGGCAGTATATCTGGAAAAAAGATATTAACTTTTTAGTGTAAACAAGTACATAAGATAGTACACGGCGTTAAATAAAAACAAGGCACCAATTCAGTCCGGGCCAATTTGTGTTACTAGCTATGTCGATGTAAACAATGCACGTGCTATCGAGGCCCTATGATGTAGCGTCACGCGAAAACCTGTACTGCACGTGAATTCAAAGGTCAGCCATCTTCTATAGAATTATAAGAAGGCTTTCAGATTACCGCTGTGAAACATGGGTTGTTATTCTCAAAGCGCGATACAGGTATGGAGGGATACAGGTATATATTACAATCCTAGTTGCTAGGATACCAGTACACTCGACAATCTCGTTTTTTTTTCTTTCCATATGGCCTACACTACATAAAGATCTTACCGGTTGTTGACCTTATGACGTCAGACATTTGATTAACCGGTCGTGTGGATTATCCACAGTTCCGTGCAAAACATGTCTAGGCTAAAGTCCACCGTAACAGACCGTTTCATTGGCTAATCCCTCACTTCAAGCTCAACACGAGTTAAATAACAACTCGATGCCATCGCTAGCCTGCGATATATACTGGATTGGAATACGAACTTTAGAAATAATCCGAATCGAGGCTAGAACTATACGCAATAATAGGTACATGCTGCGTCTCATACGGTCAATGAATGTCTTACTTTTCTGCTCTTTCCGGGCTAATGGTGGCAGCGGCCTAAGGCCTACATTTCTTTCAAATGGCAATTACGCCAATGCGTATGTGTTCGATACGAACGACTACATGCTGACCCCCCCGCCATGCGCAACTGACAAGAGGAAACCATATCATAAAATCCCGAGGAACTTACACGTGTCGAACCTTTACACGTCAAATATATTTATGAATTCATTTATTGACCAATTCTCTTTTATAATACCTGACTTTACTTATTGTGTTACTTACCCGACGTAACGCTTGGAAACATGTTGAGACGCCAACAGAACAAAATATGAATACTCAATGTTTAATGATACAATAATAGATTCAATCTCATTTCAAACTCTTTCACAATATTAACAATTTATTGCTCTACTCGTGTATTTTAAATACCATATTTCAAGATATCGCATGATGGTGACTGTCCCCCACCCCATCCACACCACCAGTACAATCAGTGTTTAAACTTAAAAAAATCATCATTAACAGCAAGTCGCAATTAACTTATCCAGGTAATAATCAAATTAACGGATTTCCCGGTATTCAATAGATTAGAACGGTTTTGCCATATTTTGATTTGATTTAAAAATGGAGCAGCGCTACCTAGCTTTGAAAAGCCAGTACATTCAAAGGCTAATATCGTCGGTGGGATTACAAAAAGTCGTATCTCTGAAAAACCAACTTTTCAGGAGCAACAAAAAACTGTTTAAAACTTGTCTCAATTATTATAAGTGAACTATTTTTGGCATGTACACTATATATGCGATACTCTATTATGCAGTATGAAGATTTTAAATGTATGTCATGTATTTCGATTTATACTGGACTTACGACAATTCGGAATTTATATCGTGGTATTTTCCTGGAGATACGAGTTTTCAGACTTAAAGTAGACTTACTATTTCATGAAAAGGTCGCCGGTTCGCTCACATTCTTGGCCGAGAAAATGCATCGTGATTTTCTGGTATGGTTTCACCATGTCAGTGGAGCAGGACAGAGGGCCTGGCAAGGATAGCTGTCTAGTTAGTCGGATGGGACGAGAAAACGAGGTCCTGTGTACACATTGGTGTGCACGTAAATAATCCCATTGCAGTTGGAATTCGATATAGTAGGCCAGGGAGCCGCTGTTCGGGAAAAATTTATAATATTGTGAAAGGGGATATATCTCTATTTATTTTAAAGGTTTTTTTTTAAATTATAAGAAAATCAATAATGCCGAGAAAGTAAGATAATCAAAACAAGCTATCTGTTGTTGAATTCAAAAAAATTTAATATTGAATGCTTTACATTGAAAATTAACACAAAATAAAAACATGTGGAATACTTCACATTGAAAAAATTAACACATATTAAAAACATCAATGTCTTAACGGCACTGCAAATATGATGACTGTAAGCCTTTATGCATGAGCTAATCCATCATAAAAACCATGATAATCCACAGGAATTACACTTTTAAGTTCTTGAAGATGTCGATATTTGGATGTTTTGATGGGTAGGGGTTCTGGATACAACTGAGGAACAGTATTTTCATCTGGAGACATAGCGGATGTAGACCTTGATCTTCTGGGTAAATCCCCAAATTCGTCATTGTAATCTAACTTATACGTGATCGTTCCATCGGGCGAATATTTCAATACCCGGATGTCTGTTACAACTGGATCACCAGATACTCTACCAGGACGTATAGATGTTATTGTCTTTAGACTTGAAAACTCTTTAAAAAATGTATGCGACAAGTAGTTTACTTTGTATGATTTTTTACATGATGTGATTATATCTATATAATTTTGGGGTGAGTAAATCGGTCGTTTCTTTATTTTCCGTTCTATTACACTATGTACAGAATCAACTTCCATTTGTGTATGGCCCTTTTCAAGGATCTTTTGCGTGATGGTTATGTTTTTGTCAGATGCCACTTTTAGGAGCATGTTAGCCAGCACAACATTGCGGTTTTGGTAAGTGCAACCATCGCTGTAAATGATAATTAGTTTGGTGTTAGGTGACTTCTCAAGGACTGTTTCGATGTAGTCATAGAGGCATGAAGCAAAAGAATTGGCTGTTAATTCCCCCTCCCCCTCATGCCAAAAATAGCATACACACTCTTTTGTTGCCAAGTCGTACACAGTATAATTGTGACACCCTAATTTCGTTTTATAGTACATTGCCGAAGCTTTTAAATTTGGCGCTAATAACACGGCTTGAAGGTCAAGAGTGATGACTTTAACTGTTGGATCTATCATAGCCCTTTCCTTGTCCGTATCTTTCTGATTTCTGGCATCATCTTTCCGTTTTATGTGAGCTTTATATCTGTCCTCTTGCACATTGCCTGCTTGATAACCACAACATAGGTCGCATTGATCTTTTTTTGGTGTATATATGGCAAGGTTAAGGTCATGAAAAAGTTCTCTAAAGGTACGTCTGCTTACTCTAGAAGTGTTATTTTTCTCGCAGTACTCTGTGTAAGCCTTATAGACTTCCGTCATGTCTGCAAAGACGGGTTCCAAGTACTGTTTTGAACTTGAAGCTCGACAATAATGGCTAGGAAGACTTGGTAAGGATTCCAAATATGATTTGGCTGCTTGGACTTTTTGAGACACTGTTCTCTGTGCTGTGCGGTCACTTGTGTGTTCACCAACAGAAATATTATGTTCGTTGGAAACTGGATTGTTGGTATGGCCACCATTTCCATCTAACCAGTTATAGAGGCTTCGTTCTCCTAAACATAAAGTTGTAAGGAACATTGTTTTACAAACTTTGAGTCTCACACCATTTTTTCGGAAATTGTAAACTAGACTTTGATTCCTTCTAGGTTTTGTTGTTGTTGGTGTCACTTTTCTCTCTTTTACTGGTACCTTATCAACCATGTCTACTATAAACATCTTTTTGGCAGTCCAATCTAATTTCCAGAACATATCAAAAATATTTTGTCTATCATCTTCACTGAAACTTGAGCATGATTTTCCAGATTTACATCTTTTACTACATTGTTTTGGCTTAACCATTCTCTCGTCTTTTTGAAGAGTTGAATAACCATGCTCATTCCGCTTTGTGCTTTGAAATTTCTTTCCGTGCATTCTGTTCATTTTATTCACTGTTTTCCTCCACTGCGATGGATCAGCTTTTCCCTTTCTGGCTCTTTTTCTCACAGGCTCATTGGCAACATCAGTTCCTTGTATTATTTCTTCTCTTTCTACCCTGATAGTCTCGCCCATATCTTCAACCTCATGTAAAATTCTTTCCACCCGTTTATCGCCACCCTTTTCTCTGGGAGATTCATAACTATGTTTTCCATCTTGTTCAGGTACAGGTGCACACACTTTCTCTGGTACAAAAACATCTGTTTCGTCATCAGTGTTGGAATCTCGATCTTCTGGTATCCAATCTGGGTCTCGTACTTCATCATCCATATCCATTTCCATACTTTCTGTGCTTGAGGATCTTGATTTTTCTCCAGTTTGAACAGGAAATACAGTTGGGTTAGTAGTATGCTGTTCCAAGACGATATCTGATGTGTCTTCTTCTTCATTATCAGGCAATATAAGATCTTCGAAAATACTAATATCTAATGGCTGGTAAAGGTCTTTTGAGATGTCTTCTTCCATTAAACGGCAATCAGTTGCAGGTGTTGAACTTAATGGTAGACCAGAGCCCGAAGCTTCTATTGGTGATGATGGCCCCATACATCGATCAGACCCTTTGAAACTATGCGAAGTGTCTGTGGTATTCGTAGGTTTCTGTGGCACTATTATTGGGGCTTGACTACTATTTGCAAGATGAACAAGCAATTGCCCTCTAGAGTAGAACTGCTTTGGTTTAAGCATGTCTAACCTGCTCCTGTTACCTGAAATATAAAAGTAAAATCTATTTGATAACAGCCAAAATGTCGTAACTCGATATGTATTTTAACATCTCGGTTTATTTCCAAAAGGTTGTATGTTATTGTTTTGATACTTTTTGTTATTATTTTCATGAATATGATGCAGATCACAATTCAAAAGGAATAAAAAAAATATAACAAGGCTAATGTTGTACTATAGAGGAATTGGGCAGTTAATTAATCACTAAATATTTTTTCTAAGATCCAAACTGAAGAGAAATGATCCAGTGTTTTTGTGAGAGATGATCTCATTGTCCTTTGATTTATGCATAAACACTGTATGATGAAATAATTCTAAAAAATAAACATTAAGATATGCTAGAGAAAACTTACCATTCAAAAAACTATAAAAATTGCTTAAATTTGTAGCAGACGATGCATGTGGTGAAGAGAATCTGACATACGATTTTTTGGAAGTAACAAACTTTTCATCCAATGAAATACGACTTTTCATTTTTCGGCTGTAAAACAAAATCTAATTGGTCTAGAGCTCTAAAATTTTCACGTGACATGTGTATCTAAAAATAGATCAGGGAAATCCCAAAAAGTGATTTTCCACAAAATTGGACTTACAACTTTTTGGAATCCCACCGACGATATATTTAATGAAATTTTAGAATTAATCATTTTGAATTATCTATTTTCTATTATAGTAAGAATGGCTAGTTCTTTATCTAAATCTTACAAAATGCATCTTTAATGACCACTGCCTTATTACTAACAGATTTAACTAACTATATATATAAACTGACGACTTTGATGTATTAGTGTCGTATATTTTTACTTATAACAGTTATTTGTGGCATAGTGAACCAAATCAACTTTACAGTGACAGGGATGTGTAGATGGACAGATAGTAATATTAGTATATAGGACATCAGAATACACAGATACAGACATTGAAAGTTACCTATGCGGAACAACTGTGTTATTTTCTGTTGGTGGTCATAGCTAAAAATATACAACTGGGTGTAGTTTTTTTCTTTGATGTCCATAGCAGTTATATCTCATAACAACCTCTCATGACGTCATCATAGGTTGATATTCGGTTCTTATCAACCGCTGATGACGCCATGACAGGTTGATATATCATATCAACCGCTAATGACGTAATCCCAGGTCGATATATTCGGCTCATATCAACCGCTGATGACGTAGATGATCGAAATAATACAAAGAACACAGAAATAAAATTTTATTCTTTTGACAATAAAAAACCCCCATTGTTATATATAGTACAGTTTGTAGCATTCAGTAACGAAATAGACGGCGTACTTATCGGCAAATTTAAATCGGTTATCCATACTCCATCTAAGATATCTTTCAGAATTTTCTTTCGGCCCACATTATTTCTCCACACACTCCAAGTTTTCCTCAGGCTTTGGATAGATCCTCATCATATTTGCATTCACATCAATTCTATCCTCATTATGGTGACTAAAATGGATTAATTATTCGTCGGGCTTCGTTTTACTATCCCTTTTGTTTTAGCTTTCTTAAAAATAAATAAACATCTGCACGTGACAGCTTCGGTAATTTTCGCGTTTTGGCGGAAACTGTCGAGCAATTATCCAATCACTGTTGCCTTTTTTTTAGAAGAGCCCATTAAATTTAAAGGTGAACCCGTTGTATATGTCAGATATAAACCTACTCTCCCTCGGATTGATATGATAGAGAACACTTGGGCTGCGCCCGCGTGTTCTCTATCATATCAACCTTGGGTAGGTTAATATCCTATACATAAAACGACGTATGAAGTTAGGTAGAAGGTTTCGGTGTGTACTATTTTGCTCATATGTTACATAACAGAATTGTGCCCGGACATCCTTCTCGAATAAAACCAAAACGCCTACAGTCACCATTAAAACCAGGATCTACGTTAATCTTAATATCCAGTTACGAACAGTAGCTCTTAAACAAAAGCTATGATTATCCAGTTACCAACAGTAGATCCTAACCAATAGTTACGATTATCCAGTTAACAAAGAGGAGAAAATGAAATACATCTAAAAATAATTACAGTTATACAGATTTCATTTTGATGATTAATTCTCATTTCATTTAGAATAAAAGTCTGTGTTAGCTATTACATCAGAATCATCGTCATCGTTTATAAAAGTAACACCATTGTTGATTTCGATTCCCTGATTGTAGGTGACAAGGAGTAGGGTCGCCTGTCCAATCTCGTGGGTTTTCTCCGGGCCCTCCGGTTTCCTCCCACTGCTGATGAGCCCTACGCGCAAGAGAATTATTGAAATAAAATTAAACCACATGTTAGTCACGAAATGACCTAGTTTGTGTCGAGTGGGCGTTATGCCACTTTATAATCTTTATCATCTTTATCGTTTATCACAAGTGTGAAATATTTCTCTGGTATCAAGTCCTTCATGACGACATAATCTTGTAGACATTGCGGTATATCAATTTCAGCTAGAGTTATTTTACTTCTGATTCCTGATCCGATACACTTTCTGATTTCTCTTCTACACCTTGACTGCAAACTTCTCGATTTACAGAAATCACGGAAGTCATTCAGTTGTTGGTTATATTCCGGCGCCGGACTATCGAAAGTCGACCCCCAAATAAAACTCTCTATTTTACGCTTTGGTGCACCATTTTCAAAAAGAATTTTGTAAAACATCAACGTATCAGGAAACTGGAGTTTATCTTTTACTCTATAAAGACCAAAGCCTCCAAGAGAACAGTTTTCTGTCACAAGATACCATATAAGATCAGTTTCGTGTTTATGCATTAACCATTTAAATAAAGTTTCTCCGTCTTTATTTGGAATATCCAGAGACCGGTGACATTTATTGGTTAATAGTAATTTTAGACAATTGATCCATTTCCGATTGCCCTTTCTGCTACCAAGCATTAGGTTATGTATGACAGAGTTTCCACCTGTATCAGTTTTATTAACATCAGCTCCAGCGTCTAGTAAACATTGTAAAACAGATCTTTCACATGCTCGTGCTGCTTCCATCAAAGCTGTCCTTCCATCGTTATCACATAGATCAACATCAGCTCCAGCCTTCAGTAAAATCTCTGTAACTAATCGACCGTCTACTCTAACGTCAAGGCGACACAGATCGCTAAAACTGCGTAACCCTGGTACAGCAGATTTGTGTAACGCAGTCTGTCCTTGTAGATTTTGGTGATTTGTATCGCCACCCTTTGATATCAGCAATTTCACCAATTCCATGTCATTGTTTCTGGCGGCAAGACCAAGGGGTTTATCCCCACGTTCATCTTCCTTGTTGACATCGACGCCGTTTTCGATAAGTAATAAAGCCGTTATATTATCCCCACGACCAACTGCTTTGTTCAACAGAATACCACCCCTTTTCTGAATATCAGCCCCAGCATCTATCAACATCTGAGGAATATCTGATGAATAGGGGAAATTAACATTGTACCAATCATATGGGTATTCCAAGACACACCTTCCTTGGTTATCTTGAGCGTTCACATTTGCGCCATTGTCTATGAGCAGTTTAGTTAAAGCTACGTTGTCGTGCATCATACATTTCATTAAAGGTGTAACACCGTTGTTATCAGTGCCGTTGACATCACAGCCAGCTTTTATCAGTATTTCAGGAATAGTTTGCTCTAGTCTTCTTCTTGTTTGCATCGATAAGATAGGTTGCAAGTCCCATTAACCATTCCCCCATTATCGTTTACAGCTGCTATTGACAGTGGGTTTTGGTTAGATGAATTCAGTTGATTTATGTCCACACCTTGAGCCATTAAAAGTTGAACACATTCATCAAATGAATCCAATTCTAACTTTATCCCTTGCAAGCCAAGGTAAGTAGAGGCTACCATCTCCGTCTGCAAGACAATGAAGAAGGTTAGTATGGTGTCGTTTAATGTCGAGGCTAGCTCCTCTTTGTGCCAGATATATCACAGTTGTCACCATACCACGTTCAGCAGCCAGTTGGATGGGTGTTTTACCATCGTCATCTTCTAGATCAAGGTCCGCCCCTGCCTCTACCAATAATTTAACACAATCAAGAACTTTGTCTAGCTCCCTGCCACGAACACAATAGTGTAGAGCACAAGTTTCAACATGCTTCAATTGTTTATTACTGATAGGTGTACTATAGACAGTTGGTCCAGATAGCAACTATATCTTATGTTCAAGAATATATTTTAACACCCCAGATTTATTGTTTTTAAGGCATTTATAGATGCAATCTTTATTCAGAAGCCCGCCTTTAGACTGGAGTAATTCGACACCCTCCGTAAAATCACCTTCTACTGCAACCCTCATCAGTCGGGCATAGGTTGTATAATTTGCATCTTTGTAGTTAGAAATACCAGCTTGGGATAGCAATAATTTTACCATTGGTAGACATCTGTTCTTTAAAGCAGTTTCAGTGTTGCATGATATCATACTAGCCCCTTGATTACTGTCCCCCAATGCCACACACTCTTGTAAATTCTTTCTGCAGTAGCTGTGTCATCTTTCCTGACAGCCGCACCTAACCTGAAATATAAAAAAACTTCAACACAATTAATGTGGAAGATACGCTGCCACCAGTTAAGTGACGCCCTCAAATTCCATATAAGTGTAGTAAATTTGCAGCTGATCAATCAAATAGAGACTCGTACCTGATCCAGGTGACGGACAGTCTGTAAACGATCTCTCAGGGCTACGTCATTGGACTTTTATTTGATATATAGTATCCATACACAACCGTATAAAACTGTTAAATTTATGTCAAAGGTTGACTACTATACATACGATGGTTATGTATATCATTAATCATTTCACGATGGTTATTTATACTAATAATCATTTTACTATGGTTATGTACACTAATAATCATTTCATTATGGTTATGTATGCCAATAATCATTTCATTATGGTTATTTATGCCAATAATCATTTAACTATAGTTATGTATACCAGTAATCCTTTCACGATGGTTATGAATACTAATAATCATTTCACTATGGTTATGTATACTAATAATCATTTCATTATGGTTATGTATACCAATAATCATTTCATTATGGTTATGTATACCAATAATCATTTCATTATGGTTATGTATACTAATAATCATTTCATCATGGTTATGTATGCCAATAATCATTTCATTATGATTATTATTTATGCCAATAATCATTTTACTATGGTTATGTATACCAATAATCATTTCACTATGGTTATGTATACTAATAATCATTTCATTATGGTTATGTATACCAATAATCATTTCATTATGGTTATGTATGCCAATAATCATTTCATTATGGTTATGTATACTACTAATCATTTTATTATGGATATGTATGCCAATAATCATTTCATTATGGTTATGTATACCAATAATCATTTCATTATGGTTATGTATGCCAATAATCATTTCATTATGCTTATGTATACTAATAACATTTCACTATGGTTATGTATTCTAATAATCATTTTACTATGGTTATGTATTCTAATAATCATTTTACTATGGTTATGTATGTCAATAATCATTTCACTATGGTTATGTATACCAATAATCATTTCACTTTAGCATATATAATATCTACACGTATAACAGAAGATTACGTCATCAAATTCGCTCAAACGTCATTAAACATCGAATTTGAACTTTGCGCCCTCTGAAGCAGCAAAGTTTGTTCAACTTTTTGTCGCTTTTTAGTGATACAAATGAAATTAAATAAAAAGGGGTTTGGCGTCCTACTGTTCTGCTCCCAACTGGACTAATGAAGACGGGCATACGCCACACAGTGTGCACTACAGCCTACTCTTTTAGCGAATTCCAACTGTCAAGGGATCTTTTACGTACGCCAATGTGTACACGGTCCTCGGAATTTCGTCCCATCCGAACAACTAGACAGCTGTCATTGCCAGGCCCTCAGTCCTGTATCACTGGCAAGGGGGAACCACATCGGAAAATCTGGATGAACTTTCTCGGCCAATGTAGGAATCGAACACCCGACCTCCAGGCTAGCAAGCCAGCGTCTTACCCACTTAGCCATCGTGACTCCCGTAATATGTGTTACAGGTACATTTACAATTTAGTACATGTATAATAGAATAGCTGTAGACCGCTTATAGGGGAAATAAGGTTCGCGTGACATTGCAAACAGGTTATCCTTCAACAAGCAGACGATTTGAATTTGTCAAAATATTCAGTGACAAAATATTTAGTGTTAAATTGTTCACATCAAATCCTGTTTATTAACAAACATCTCAAAAGTGTCGTATAACCAGCTAGATTTAAAAATGTCACATGTCTGAATGAACGGAAGAAAAGTATCAACATTCTTAGAATGTGCAGTGAAAGTGAAAATATTTACAGGGATAAGACAATTAAATCGTTTTTATTTGTTATGTATATATTGCTTCGTAGTTTTCGTACGATCAGTAACAGATATATGGCATTTATATACATGACATGCAGATACACGTTGCGTCGTACGGTCAGTATAACGGTTGGTAGTAGATACACGAGGTGCATGATACTCAATAAGAGGTACACGCTGCGTCATATGGTCCGTATAACTTTTATTTCAAATTACAATTACGCCAATATGTACTCCATACTTTTTTTTGTTCGATAATGACAACTAGACGCCCTCTTCGTCATGTACATCTGACAAGGGGAAACCTTACCACAAAATCCCGAAAAATTCTCACGGTCTACACCGAGATCGAACCCGGATCTACGTGTTAGCGGGCTAGTGCCCTATTCACTGATTGGATGAGATACATGTATGTATTAATCTATTGACAAATTTTCTTTGATAATACATTAACGGTTTTTATTGCGTTATTTAGCAGACGTGACAACAGCATTTTGAGAAAATAATATGAATGTTTAATAATACAATAATAACGTCAATTTTATTTCCAAACCTTTCACAATATTTGAAAGAAATATCCCACACAGGGTGTTTTCCGTTTCTATTTCAATAAAATAGAAATCTGTGTAATGTGATATATAGAATTTGAACCTGTTACATTTTTACTTTATTATCCTGTATAGTGTAGAATATCTAGATGTTAAACCACAATTCATTTATTATGCATAATATGTCCGGGATCAAAAATGGTGGATAACGTTGTGTCTCTTTAAAAAGCTCACACAATGCCTTGCCTAGCAACTCCACATAATGGCTGAAGGGAAATTTAACCGCGCTGTTTAATTAATAATATACCAAGATTAAAATATTTCTCGGGTATCAAGTCTTTCATGATGACATAATGTTGTAGACTTTGTGGTAAACCAGTTTGAGTTACTTTGCTTTTTATTGCGAATCCGATACAGTTTCTGATATCTCTTCTACATCTTGACTTCAAACTTCTCGATTTACAGAAATCACGGAAGTTATCGAGGTGCGTAGTAACTTCTGATCTTTCCAATTCCGGGTTATGTAAAGCCGACCCCAAAATGACACCCTCTATTTCACGCCTTGGTGCACCACTTTCAAAAAGAATTTTAGAAAGCCTCAACGTATCAGGAAATACGAATCTATCTTTGAACCCATTAAGATCCAAGCCTTTGAGAGAACAGTTTTCTGTAACGAGATACCATGTCTCGTGTGCAGTAACCATTTAAATAAAGTTTTCCAGTTTTTCCTTGGAGTATCCAGAGACCCGAGACAATTATTGCTTATAAGTACTTTTAGACAGTTGATGCATTTGGGATCGGGACTGCGATAATCATAATTTATATTACTAAAAAGCATGTTCATGACAGAGTTCCCATCTGTATCAGTTTTATTAGTATCAGCTCCAATCTCTACTAAATTTGTAAACCAAATCTATTACATGTTAATGCTGCTGTCAGGAAAGCCGTCCTTCTTTCGAACCTAGGAAAAAAAAGTCACAGGTAAAAAAGTCACAGTAAAAAAAACACAGGTAAAAAAGTCACAACTTATATATATTGTATTGTAGAGTGACTATATCTTTGATATGTGCTAATATGTCAAATGTGCTATGAAGTATGATATCAAAATGTGCTGATTTCTAAAGACTAAAACAGTCTGGTTACATCTGTGTAATGAACATATGTCACACAGATTAATATCGGCTCCAGCCTTCAGCAAGATCTCTATAACTGACCGACAGTCAAGAGGATTCTAAGCACCGAGAACAGATTTATGTAACGCTGTCTCTCTGGTGATCTCCAAGGGGTTTATTTCCATTTTCGTCTTTGGTGTGGACATCGATGCCGTTTTCAATAAGTAATAAAGCCGTTTTATTATCACCACGACCAACGGCTTTGTTCGATAGAATACCACCCCTTGTGTGAATATCAGCACCAGCATCTATCAACATCTGAACAATATCTGATGAGAGAGAGAGAAATGGGGTTTAATGTCCACTCGACACAAACTAGGTCATTTTGGGACTAACATGGTTTAATTTTATTTCAATAATTCGCTTGCGCGCAGGGGTCTTTGGCAGTGGGAGGAAAACGGAGTGCCCGGAGGAAACCCACGATGTTGAGAAGGCGCCCCTATCTCCATGCCACATACGCTCACACCAGGGCTCGAAACCACAGTCGCAAGCCAGAGGCGACCCCATGCAAATATCTGATGAACGCTGGGGATTATGTAGACATTCGATAGCACACATCACATGCCTTGGTCACCATGTGCGTTCACATTTGCGCCGCTGTCTATAAGTAGTTTAGCTAAGCCTAAAGGTGTTAAACCACATTCTTTATATGTGATGTGTACGTCACAGCCAGCTTTTATCATCATTTCAGCAATATTTGTCATTTCTCTTTTTATTGACCCCCATGATATGGGTTGCAAGTCGTCACCTTCTTTCGTGTTGACATCACAACTTGCAGTAATTAACGACTTCACCATTCCTGCATTATCATTTTCAACCGCTAAATAGAGTGGAGTTTTGTTAGATGAATTGAGTTGATTTATGTCAACGTCTCGCCTCATTAACATAGGAATCTGATTCTTACTTTGCTTTACCGTCTGCAAGATCAGGGAGAAGGTTAGTGTGGTATTGTTTAATGACGAGATTAGCCTCTCTTTGTGCAAAAAATGTTACCGTTTTCACCATACAAGCTGGATGGGTGTTTTACCACCACTGTCTTCTAGATTAATGTCCGCCCCGGCCTCCACCAATAATTTGACACAATCAAGAACTTTGTCTCGCGTCCTTTCATCGGTATCATACTGACATGTCATGGACTGTTCAATAACATTATTTATTAGTTCACTGTTCAATAAATACGCCAAACTTTCTTCTATTTGTTCCTCGCTAGATAACATTAATAATGTCTCATGTTCTTTATATTTCAAGTCAAGAAGATATTTTAACACTTCCGGCTTATTGTTATTGATACAGTCAATGAAGCCACTCCACGTTGCTCCAGATTCTGATTCTGAATAATAAAGAGGCACTCCTTTAGAGTGGAGAAATTGGACACCCTCCATAAAATCAGATTTTATTGCAGCCTTCATCAGTCGTATATTAGTTTGAACCTTGATTACGTTAGATTTACTCTCCGGAGGTAGGGAAAATTTTGCCGTCAGTAGACACCACTTTGCAAGAGCAGCTTCACAATATTCAAGCAACATCCTACATGTATGTAGAACAGGGCACAGTCATATACTCGCGTGCAATCATTCCTATAGCAGCTGGATCACTGATATTGGCATCAATCTCTTCTAACCTTAAAGAAAACAAATACAATTCATTTTAATAATCGATTATCAGCTCCAGTACGTATTTAAATAATTGGAAGAGGTCATAAGATGTACACCGAGAAATAACACACGGTTGGGTAGAGATATTATCATAAAACAACTTATCTTATGAAACCCAGGGTCAGTTTACAATAATCGTAGAATGGAATGGATTGATGTACGCTACCTGGGGGTAAAGAAATAAAATATGTCTGGTAGAATTGGGACTTAGATCTTAGGTTCGATCCAGTGATTGACTGGGAAAGTTTATTTGGATTTTGCATTCTTGTCTCACCTCGTTATTCGTTATTGTTGAATAACTTCACACTGCCTCTTTGCAATGACCAGAAGCACGAACTCGACAGAAAAAATTCAAGGCAGATGTTGTTGACCTTGACCTTTGAAACCACGCCCCTAAAAAGGGACAGATTCAATTTGGCCAATTTTTCGTGTGAACATTGCCCCACCTTTGATTAACGGACACCCAAAAAATCAAAATGGGAGACTTCTGATAGTATCCCGTCTGAGTAAAACATGCGTCTTGGTGACCAGGACTTGGTTGGCAAATTGACAACAACACAACATAAAAGGTAACCAAATACGTTTGCATACTTCATGTATACCTGATCAGTCAAGCATATCATACGTCACTACACGTAATATTGTCAATTCAACTATTTAGATTGCACCATGTATAATGTTAAGCCATATGATCTCTTTATAAGTCAGTAATAAAAAGTTAACTGATTTGGGTTTTAGCCCTTCAGTATTATAATACACACATCCATCATTCCTCACGAACAAGGGGAAACCACGCCAGAAAATCTAGATGAACTTTGGGTTTCAGCCCTTCAGTATTATAATACACACATATGTATAAGTCGGTTATAAAAGCTTAGTCATTCTCTCGCTTTGTTGTGTCATTGATGTCATCCCAGTAGATGTGGAAAAAAGAATCCGCTGTTGGATGTGGAAAAGCGATGTTCTCATAGTAAAAACCACATAGCTGGATCCGTGGAGTATCTACATATAAAAATGTTCGTGTAGTTCTTTCCATATAATTAAAAGTTAGTTATAAGTCCATTGACACCGATCACAACTTCATGTTTAAACTGATCAACAGTGTATATTGTTTATATACATTGTGCACTTTATCCTCATCACCATCACTGAAAGGGATGATATTGGGCTACTTAATTAGCTATCAATAATAACTTAAATTGAATAATAAAACAAATATAAATATAGTGGAAGCATATCTGGATTTCCTATTTAGAGTAAATTGGTACAATAAATTAGCACGTGAAGGCGTAAAATAAGTAAAAGGCACCAATTCTACCAACCCAGTAAGAGCAGAAGAGTTGGACGTTAAACCCCATTTCAATTCATTTGGCCAATTCTACCCGGACCAATTTGTGTTACTTCGTCCGATGTAAACAATGTAAATGTTATCGAGGCTCTAGGATGTGGCGTTACACGAAGATCTATATTGCACGTGAACTTAAAGGTCAGTTACTGGTAATATATAAAGCATTAACAAAAAGCTTTCAGAGTATCTCGCTGTGAAAACAATGTAAATGTTATCGAGGCTCTAGGATGTGGCGTTACACGAAGATCTATATTGCACGTGAACTTAAAGGTCAGTTACTGGTAATATATAAAGCATTAACAAAAAGCTTTCAGAGTATCTCGCTGTGAAAACAGATTGATTTTTATTCTGAAAGCGCAATAAAATAACAACCTCAGTCGCTAGGATACGAGAGAGAGAGAGAGAGAGAGAGAAATGGGGTTTAGCGTCCTCTCAACACAACCAGGTCATTTCGGGACTAACATATGGTTTCAATTTTATTTCAATAATTCGCTTGCGCGTAGGGGTCTTTAGCCGTGGGAGGAAACCGGAGTGCCCGGAGGAAACCCACGAGGTTGAGAAGGCGCCCCTATCTCCATGCCACATACGCTCACACCAGGGCACGAAACCACAGCCACAAGCCAGAGGTGACTGGCCAGCTAGAGGTCCAAGCGCGGCACTCTAGACCACTAGGCCATCCCAACCCCCCCCCCCGCTAGGATACAGATATAAACTTGAATACACCCCTAAAAATCAGCGTCCTTGAAATCCTACAAAAATTTCTATTTTATAATGCCAAACATAATGAACATTACAACCTCAGTAACCAGGGTACCAATATATATTACAACCTCAGTTGCCAGGGTAAGGTAAATATTAAAACCTCAGTTGCCAGCTGTTGCTAGGATACCAGCTGCTGTGTAGACTGGGATATAGTGATGACGTATCTTATTCACAGACACAGGGAATATTGGGATTGTAGACGCCATGCAGTGTACTATCCGGGAAATTCTGACCGGCCAGCGGTACCACGACTTATTCTTATATCGAATTCCAACTGCCAAAGCGCATGCCAATGTGTACACTGGACCTCAAGTTTTCGCGACACCCGAAGGACTACAAGCTGTCGATTACCAAGAGCTCTGCCCTGCACCACTGACAAGGCGGAGGCCAACACCGGAAACACGAGGTCTCTAATGTACACGAGTTAAACCGTTCGGCCGTCTACACCCCCTCCCTCGCCACCCATGTATCTGAAATAAGACAAGGTTGTATTTCGTTAAAAATAAATAAAAAAAGCACGGCCTCTACACCCACCATAACCCCCTCTTGATTGTCTAACGTTCTGGTAACGCACCAATGAAACATGATGTTTGTGACGTTAATAATTTACAGAATGACGAGGAATACGCCAATATATTTATGAACGACTAACACAGTGGGAAGCTAACCCCCTCTCTATAAGGACACTAATAGCCACGTCAAGTCGGTGATAACAGATAACTACTCTAATCTCTATATCTATTTATTACAAGAAAAATACGGCAACTACAAAGGTGAATAAATATTTGTACATTATAATTATGGATTAAAATATCATTATGGATTACATATGGATTACATTATAGATTACATATGGATTACATTATCATTATGGATTACATTATCATTATGGATTACACATAGATTATATTACCATTATCATGGATTATATTATGGATTACATATGGATTATATTATGGATTACATATGGATTATATTATGGATTACATATGGATTATATTATAGATTACATATGGATTATATTATGGATCACTCTCATCTCCATTTAGAATAAATAGTTGTACATTATAATTATGGATTATAATCATTTACATGTCATTTGACAACCACCCTACTTTATTTAAAGATAGGGAAACGTTGGTCTAAGCTGGACATGATTGGTGGGTGATTTTACATGTATCATACATTGTAAACAGTGATGTAGGGAGAGAGAGAGAGAGAGAGTGAAATAGTGTTTAACGTCCACTCAACACAAACTAGGTCATTTCGGGGCTAACATATGGTTCAATTTTATTTCAATAGTTCGCTTGCGCGTAGGGTTTTTTAGCAGTGGGAGGAAAACGGAGTGCCCGGAGGAAACCGACGAGGTTGAGAAGGCGCCCCTATCTCCATGCCACATACGCTCACACCAGGGCTCGAAACCACAGTCGCAAGCCAGAGGTGACCGGCCAGCTAGAGGTCGAAGCGCGGCATTCTAGTCCACTAGGCTATCCCAACCCCCCCTAGTGATGTAGGAATAACGACCCCCTCTATCAACTTATCCTTAAATGTGTGTCTAAATTCCACCTAACGCTGTTTGAGACTCTCTAATTTAAAGGGCTTTTAACAATTCCACTAAATTTCAAACATTCCATCCAAACATCTGTCCTTTATTGCTTTCAAAGTTTCTATTGGTCAAAAGATATTTAAGAATTTCAAGTCCGATCTAAAACATTGTATTAGATTTAAAACATAGATTGATGGATTACTATAACAATCAGATGATCCACGACTGAAAAAATGATGTTGATGACATCCTGAATGTTTACATGGCGAACAAGAACTCTATAAAATAACATCATCTGCTAGTAAATTATTTTGTAATATGGAAACAGAATGATATCCAGTAGTAGCTTTATGTAGAGGGATATGGGATAACTATTAGCTATGATCATCTAGTCGCTAACCGTAGAATGTAACGGTTAGCTATTATTATTATCCAGTTAACAATGAGAGCAAGATAAGTAACATCCAAAAATAGGTTATAGTAAAATATTTACGGTTAAACAGATTTCAGTTAGAATAAAAGTCTGTGTATGCTAGAGTAAAATAATTACGGTTACACAATTTTCAGTTAGAATAAAAGTCTGTTCAAGCTATTTACATCGGAATCTTCTTCATCGTTTATAAAGAAACACGACTATCTTCACCTCAATCATCATCTTTATCGTTCATCACAAGTGTAAAATATTTCTCAGGTATCAGGTCCTTCATGACGACATAATCTTCTACACATGGTGGTAAACCAAGTTGAGTTATTTTACTTCTGATACCTGATCCGATACACTTTCTGATTTCTCTTCTACATCTTGACTTCAAACTTCTCGATTCACAGAAATCATGGAAATCATGCATTTGGTTTTTATATATGGCAAGGGGTTGTCTGTTATTTAAAGACGATGTTCTAATGAGAGCCCTTATTTCACGCTTTGGTGCACCACTTTCAAAAAGAATTTTGGAAAGCATCAACGTATCTGGAAATTTGAATTTATCTCTGAACCCACCAAGATCAAAACCTCCGAGAGAACAATTTTCTGTAACGAGATACCAAATAAGATCTACATTGTCTTTACACAGTAACCATTCAAATAAAGTTTCTCCGTTTTCATTTGGAGTATCCAGAGACCCGTGACATTTATTGGTTAATAGTAATTTTAGACAATTAATCCATTTCCGACTGGGCCTATAGATAAACATACTACCAAGCATTAGGTTATGTATGGCAGAGTTTCCAACTGCATCAGTTTTATTAACATCAGCTCCAGCCTCTAGTAAACATTGTAAACCAGATCTATTACATGCTTGTGCTGCTTCCATCAAAGCTGTGCTTCCATAGTTGTCACACAGATTAATATCAGCCCCAGTCTGCAGCAAGATCTTTGTAACTTTTCGACCGTTTACTTTGTCAGCGGATTTGTGTAACGCTGTCTCCCCTTGTTGATTTTGATGATTTACATCGCCACCCTTTTGTGTCAGCAATTCCACCAATTTTATGTCATTGTTTCTGGCGGCAAGACCAAGGGGTTTATCCCCATGTTCGTCTTCCTTGTTGACATTGATGCCGCGTTCAATAAGTAATGAAGCCGTGGTATAATCTCCACGACCAACTGCTTTGTTCAACACAATACCACCCCCTTTGTGAATATCAGCCCCTCTATTTATCAACATCTGAACAGTATCTGACGCAAGGGGGTTATAGGAAGTGTTCCAATCATATGGATATTCCAATACACACACGCCTTTGTTATCTTGAGCGTTCATATTTGCGCCCTTGTCTATGAGCAGTTTAGCTAAGCCTACATTTCTGTGTTTCAAGCATTCCATTAAAGGTGTAACACCGTTTTTATCAATGCCGTTGATATCACACCCAGCTTTAATCAATATTTCAACAATAGCTATTTGTACATTTCGTCCTATTATTAACATCGATAAGATAGGTAGTAATTCATAACCCACTTTCATATTGACATCACAATTTGAAGTAATTAACGACTTCACCATTCCCGCATTATCGTTTACAACTGCTAAATACAGCGGGGATTCGTTAGATGAATTGAGTTGATTTATGTCCAGACCTCGAGTTATTAACAGTTGAAGACATTCATCATATGAATCCGATTCTAACTTTGTTTTACTCCCTGCTAGAGAATGGAGTAGGTTAGTGGGATGTTGTTTAATGTCCAGGCTGGCTCCTCTTTGTGCCAAATATATCACGACTGTCACCAAACCACGTTCAGCAGCCAGTTGGATGGGTGTTTTACCATCACTGTCTTCAAGATCAAGATCCGCCCCTGTCTCTACCAATAATTTAACACAAACAAGAACATTGTCCGACTCCTTATGACTAAACCATCCTTCGGTACCATGAATACAACGATGTAGGGAAAACATAGTTTGTTCTTCAGTGGTACAAATGGTTTTGATATATGATTCACATGGTATCAATATCTTATGTTCAAGAATATATTTTAACACTCTGGGTTTATTGTTTTCGATGCACTTAGAGATACAATCTTTATTCAGATTCTACTGCAGTCCCCATTAGTAGTAGGGTTTTATTAAAGCAGTAAGAAATAGCATGTTGGGATAGCAACAATTTTACCATTGTTAGACATCGGTTTCTTAAAGCAGTTTCACAGCATAAAATCGTAAAAGAGCTGCCCGCTAATGCCACACTCTCTTGTAAATTCTTTCTGCATCGGCGGTGTCATTATTCCTAACAGCCTCCTGTAACCTAAAATAAAATAAAACACTCACAAAATTAATTATAAGATAGACTGCAACTTGTTGCTTGATATGCACCGTGAAATTGATAGTAGTATAATATTATATATAGTTATTATGGGGGTTATTGAATGTATTGTCTTAATGTATTGAAGCCGTTACCTAAAAGTTCGAGACCGTTAGTTTTGGGCTAGTTAAGTTTGTAAAAGATCTCACAGGACCACGCCGTTGGGTGTTCATTGGCCAGAATCCATATACAACCGTAAACTACTTACCGCTGTTCGTGTGATTTAAAACCATCCATTATCCATAAGCATACAGACGATGTTAATTGTTCAAAATATTCAGTGACAAGTTGTTCATATCGAATCTTGTTTAGTACATCACTTAGTAACGAACATATCAATAGTCCCGTATAACCATACACGTACAATTAGATTAAAGAATGTTATATGTCTGGATAAACGGATAAAAATTCCATTCATAAATAAAGTATGTATTTTAATTTCTAAGAAACACGTCAACATTCTTAGAATGTAAAGCGAAAGTAAAAATACAATTTTCTTTGAATGTAAAGCGACAGTAAAAATACAATATTGGTCGACTTTTGTTTACTGTGTGAAGTCTGTGGATCCCGTTGGTGAAATATTATTTTCCATATGGACTAAATTCATTGTTGCCCCCTGATCCTTCCTCCTCAGAAGGAAAGGAATTCGGACTCTTTCAATTACTTCTTGTATCCAATAATAACATAACCATATCGACTACGTCTGATCACTCCTATGGTGTCCAGTCACCTTCAAATTCAAAATGGTGGTCAGATGTGGCGGGGAAATATAGAATTATGTAATATAGGCTTCTGATGTGTCTATTCGTATGTTTTAACGGTCTTTGAATCCAAATATTGTAATCAAAAATCCATCCCGCCACTAGTTTTGCCAATATGTATACAATATAAAAGAATTTAAAAAACAACACATAATTAATCAATACGAATGAAGAAAACAAACAGCACATATTACAGAGAAATATACAATTTTACACTTATGCAATCTAATTAAAATATAGATCTATATTTCATTTCGTTGTTTTATACTTTCGATGGCCTACACTCATGTAGATCTAATAAGTTATGGTGGGAGCTCACGTTCTATGACGTCAGGTATCAAGCACGGAACATTTGACCCGATAGCGTCAGTCATTCGATAAATCAATTAGCGGCCGCCATGCTTTTTAAAATCTACTTTTGTTTTGTTTTCGTTCTATCCGCTGGTAATATCTACCCACAGTTCCACGCATGAAAAGGTCAAACGGTCGATTCGACAGACCATTTGATTGGCTGGCCCCTCATTTCAGGCAGAACACGAGTTAAAGAACAAGTCCTTCAGATCCAAGAGTAGTAAAGACAAGTAAAAACGAAATTTTGAACTATAAAAAACGAAAGGAAATTGGATCTGTGTTTTAATCAGATTGATACTTATGTTGGTTATATTGATGACAATTCTCTTCTCTTATTTCCATACCTATTTTGATATATACACAAAGATTCTTGATATGATTTTCGCTTTTACATTGAAATAACGACTTCAATTTCATTTCATTTGGTGATGAGTGGCCATCTTGGTTACGTATATTAATAATCTTCTCACTGCACGTCATTTAAGAGAGAGAGGGAAATGGGGTTAAACATCCACTCGACACAAACTAGGTCATTTCGGGACTAACATATGGTTTCATTTTATTTCAATAATTCGCTTGCGCGTAGGAAACCGGAGTGCCCGGAGGAAACCCACGAGGTTGAGAAGGCGCCCCTATCTCCATGCCACATACGCTCACACCAAGGCTCGGAACCACAGCCGCAAGCCGGGGGTGACCGGCCAGCTAGAGGTCGAAGCACGACACTCTAGACCACTAGGCCATCCCCCCGTCATTTAAGAAGTTGATGTATAAGTTAAATAGAATAAAATAGAGTCTAATGCCCTACTGTTCTGCTCCGACTGGGCTTTGCTTTCTCAACGCTGAGCTAATATTAAAAACAAAGCTACGAATTTGTGTTATAGATCTCAGTATTTTGATTAAAGGCTCCCCGGTTAACATGTATAACAGAATAGCTGTAAACTACTTACACTGTTGGAAATGAAATGAAATGAAATGTAGTGGGGTTTAATGTCCTACTCTTCTGCTCCGATACTGGACTAATGAAGATGGGCACACGCCATACAGTATGCTACGATGGAGATTTTGCCCGGACATCCGGCATTGCTTATTATATCGAATTCCATCTGTCAAGGGATCTTTTACGTGCACGCCAGTGTGTACACGGGACTTCAGTCCACCCGAAGGACTAGGCAGCTGTCGTTGGCAGGCCTCCCGTCCTGCATCACTGCCAAGGGGGAACCATCTGGATGACCTATCTAGGCCAGTGCAGTGATCGAACCCCCTGACCTCCAGACTAGCGAGCCAGTGTCTTAGCCTCCGCGATCTCTGCACTATTGTTGGAGTTGAAGGTATGATAGGTTCAATGTGTTAGGCCCTATCTATAAAATATGATACAATAGCAGTAGACTACTTACCGCTTATGGGGAAAGTAGGGTTCGCGTGACATTGCAAACAGGTTATCCTTAAACAAGCAGACGATTATGACAAAATATTCAGTGTTAAATTGTTCACATCAAATCTTGTTTAGTACATCACAAGTACAATGCGCAGAGACGAGTGGGCATCGAGTTGGCTGACTGTGTCTATTTACATCGTCTCGTCTGCTCTATTTATAAGATTATTATTAATGCTATTAATGGATCGGCTTTTATATCTGACACTGTTTATAATGTACTGATGATAACAAGTAACGGTGTAAAGTCAAAATACATACAACATAACTCTATCGAAGACACGCCCACGTTAAAAATAGCAGCAGATGACATCAATACTAATAGACACACTCAGCCACTCGATGCGCACTCGTCTCTGCGCATTGTACTTTGCAACTCCGTCATGTTTGATGCATTTGCCTTAGTAACGAACATATCAATAGTCGTAGTCTTGTATATCCATACAAAGTTAGATTAAGAATGTCATGTGTCTGGATAAACGGGCGAAACACTATTCATAACTAAAGTATGTGTTACACTATTCTTAGAATGTAAAGCGAAAGTAAAAATACAATATTCTTCGAATGTAAAGCGAAAGTAAAGCTACAATATTGACTGGAATAAGACTACTAATTATTTCCTCATGTCTGTGTTAATTTCATGGCCTCACTGGGCCTTTATCTTAAACATACATGATGCAAGAGAGGTTGATTACACGGGACATTAAAAATATGATAAAAGTATTTACTCCGCCTAATCAAATTTCACTCGGGATTTTATACTCGTACGATAAATATACCTCTGTTCGGTATTATAATAAAATCAAACGATTAATTGGTAAGCATTATTTGTTAATATAGCCTAGATCACTAAGACGTCTGATAGTAAATGTATGAATCAAACGTTCATATTGGTGACCAGGACTTGGTTGGCAAATTGACAAAAACATAACACAAAAGGAACTTACAACGTTTGTATGTACTTTATGTATATGATATCTTATCAATAGCGAACTATATGTATATCGTACGTCACTACACGTAATGTTATCATTCAATATTTACACTGCACCATTTATGTTGTGAAGCTATATGGTCTACATTCATATTGTGTCAATTTCTAGGTCCCGAATATTAGCGATTTAGCTGCTTTACAGCGATAATTTCATATTTTCAAAGAGAGTCAAAACATAATTATTTCTATGTCTTTGCTCAATAGTTGTCAACCCACAATTACAGGATCATAGGCATTATTCCCCATACTAATGAATCATTGACACAGGAAATAATAACACAATTACCTCTCTTGTTTTTCCATCCCCCATGGTATAGCTATCTTCAAACGTTTGAATTTGAAGTTGAAAATGTTATATTTGCCAATTTCTCAATTGGCAATAGTGAATTATTGGACTAATAGGATTTTTCTTTAACAAGGTGGGACTGTTTATAGATACCATCTATTTTAAGGTTTTATTTTAATATATTTTAAAAATATAGCTTAAAAATATGAAATTGCAGCTTTAAGTATATCAAATTATATGGAGCTTCAATGGAATTATATGGAGCTTCAATGGAATGGATGAAAGGTTTTCAATGTTTTTTTTTGCACAGGTGAAATAGTAAGATGCCAATCAGTAGATGAACTGTATAATAAATAATGTGGTGAAGTTTATTTGTACACTTCTTGCTGTCTACAAACCACTGATAACTGACAAGACGGGGGGGGGGGGGGGCACGCCGAGAAATCCCCATTAACTTCCTCTAATCCACACCTCCCTAACACCTAACCTCGTGGCTTTTCTCCACGTCCTCCAACCACCCGATATACAGAGCAACCGTGACCCAAAGCTTTATAGTTATATATAAAGGCATACTATTCACCGCATAATTTTATCTGTAACATCGCCCCACTTGCAAACGGACGTAAAACGCCGTGAACGACTGAACAAACGTCTATAACATTGTGGTTGTTAGCTTTACAATTTCAAATCATATGACAGTTGTTGCTATCTGGTTGAATGATTGTACTTTCTAGCCTAACAATCATCCCACTATATAATCTCAAACCATACGTATTTCACAACATAACCACTCGATAAATGTTGTCCTTATTTATAGACGAAGATTAATGATCCAAAAAATCATCTCGATTTATAACGTGAAGTAAATATGAATAAATCGACACATAAAAAAAGGGATATTGATAAAAAAAACCAAACCCAAAAATAAAGAATATTATTATTTATCACGAGGCGTATCAACTAAAAAAGTAATATCAGGGAGGAGAGAGAGAGAGGGAGATGCGGTTTAACGTCCTAGGTCATTTCGGGACTAACATATGGTTCAATTTTTATTTCAATAATTCGTTTGCGCGCAAAGGCGTTATATAGCTGAGGCGCTGGAGGCGTCAGCCTCCTCTCGAAAAAAATCAAAGAAATTGGAAAAATAAAACGAGAGAAAAATGCTAAAACCGATGAGAAAAATGAAAATGTACCCTAGTTAAGGTGGCCCTAAAGGCAGACAAAAGGCCCAACTTCTGACAAAAGGGCCCCTCTGGCCAAGGGAAAGGGCCCCGAGTCCCTGTCAATCGTTTGCTATACACTGTTACTGTCGACTCCATTACTGAATGAGAATGCAGTCATTGCATTGGCATAAAAATCACCAATCAAGACCCCCACCCCCCTCTCGCGAAAGAGGGCCCTCGAAATAGTATAGCCTCCGCCATGATAAACTTTAAAACGCCCCTGATTGCGCGTAGGGGTCTTTGGCAGAGTAAGGAAATCGGAGAAAACCCACGAGGTTGGACAGGGGACCCTACTCCTTGTCACGTACAACCGGGGATTCGAAACCACGCCAATTGACTCAATGACAGGCTTTATGATACAGTTCACACGTGCTAACCATTCATCCATCTTTAACCCAGGAAGGAAGGTATGGTATGTATGTTCTAATATATCAAAATAAAGATATTATAGATATGCACAGTGCAAGGAAGAAACAATGTTCATGAAGTAATGTTTAATACAGTTTTTATATTGGTAGAAGGAGGAAACAGTGTTCGTGTTGTAATAATGTGTAAGAGAAGCTTACTCTTCCGGACACCTGTTACCACTGCTTTTTGTGTAGTGTGTCCATTTGCTGATTACACTTTTTTGCCTATAACCTTTTTTTAGAACTTCGAATTTTGTATAATGGTTTTGATTGTTCGTACTTGGTTGTAATTTCTAATACAGATTTTAAAGTTATATACGGTACACGGAAGATAAATGTATGGTGCAATATTTAATACCGTTATTGTATAGTTAAAAGGAAGAAACAATGTATGATATATTATTGAATACAGTTATTATTATATTGATACCAGGAAGAAACTGTTTATTTTGTAATGTTTTATACAAAAAGGGTAAAATCGTGTTATAAGATTTAAAACTAATAAACATATAACATAAAACAGGAGGTTTTTTATTTCGGATTATGTGTCGCTGTTTGTTAAACTCGTGAAACAAAATGAGCGATATTATTTTATTACAAAGAGAAAAAGGCAAAATTAAAGTGAAAATAAACGGTGCTCGCTGTAAATTTCTATAATGACTTTTTCTTACGTCATTTGATCTTATGACGTTTCAAAGAAAAGCGACCCCCGAGAAGCCATATGGACTGGATCTTTGTATTGCATTAGATTTCTGTTATACTAAAAGACGTTATTTGTAGTGTCCTTTCTTGCGATACGAGTGAGATGGGACTTCAATATCACCATCAAAAAAATCTAATTTTAGACAACTTGGCAACCGGATCAATTGACGACATAAAAAAATGACAAGCATTATTCAGATGAATTGACAAAATTCAATGAATCGGAATAATCCTTGGAAACTGTCGTGTCGTTTCCAATTATACAAAATAAATGATTTATTTTCCGCGTAATACTTGTGGGTTAATATGAAATATAGAGTGTTTGATAGACAATTTAAAAGTCAAATACTGGATCTGTTGTCGGGGGATATTAGGTCCGGTTAGTTTCAAGCCATTCATCAATTTGCATGATCTCAGTAGTCTTGAATTACCAGTAAATGCTATTGATTCCACCTGTCTCGAACGACCAGATCTTTGAAACTTATTAGACATAATTTATGCTTATTGTGCGTCTACTTGTTATTTATTATCCCAAACCGTATAACCAATAAAACCTTTATACCCCAACCCCTAATCACACAAACAGAACAACACTTTTAGTCCAACCCCTAATCACACAAACAGAACAACTAACAAATCCTTCTTTTTTTTACAGTAACCCCTTAACAAATAACCAGATCAACTAATAAAACCTTTTACCCTAAACCTTTAAGCAAACAAACAGGAAACTAATAAAATGTTTTTTTTTTACTGCAATCCCTAAACACTCAATAAGAACTAATGAAATCCCTTTTTTACCGTAATACCTAAACACGCAAACAGAACAACAAATAAAACCCTTTTTACCGTAATCCATAAACCGACAAACAGAACAAATAAAATCCCTAATCACACAGACAGAACAACTAATATGACCTTTTGTTTATCGTAATCCGTAAACACACAAACAGAACAACTAATATAGCCCTCACCCCGACCCTTAAAATTCACAAACATATTTCTAAATCTCCAGAGCGGTTATCTTTCAGACCGTACAAACTATCATAATCCTTTCCCTAACCTAACCCTTAAAACGCATTTCTAAATCTCTAGAACGGTTATCTTTAAGACCGTACAAAGTATTAGAACTGAATATCCATGTTAGATTTAAATCAATTTTCACCGTTTTCACTTCAATTCCTGTATCATAGTCAATACAAGACACGTGATTCTTCTATACTATCTGTATTGACACATTCTGGTCTTCACCACAGTTATTGGATAAAAACAGCTTGATTTTATCATGAAATTACATTGACAATATCTTGCTTCTCTCGTTCATCATTCACAGATCTGTTATTTGTCTATTTAACAACTGAAGCGAGCGATCTATTTAAACACACACCGATCATTGGTGGTTTTTACAACTTATAATTGGTTTTAAGGTTTCCTGAAAATTCTACCTTCAGTGATAACCAACTAAAACATGAACGTTTTTCAATCACATGTAAAGTATTTAACCTCGCTTGTTCGATTTATCATAAAAACGGAAGTGATTTTCCCCGAGATGGCAGAAAAAGTAAAAAGGAAGCCGTGTTAAATCTTTAGGATGTCAAGAATCGATTCGTTACACAAAACATAGAACAAGATATCTGATGTGTGTTTAAGACAAGAAATGATCAGTGCATATTGCATCTTTTGTCACATATTAACGGTTTGAAAAAGTCACCAATAACAGTTTAAAAAAGATTCTCGATTTTATAGATTTCTAGCCATAATGTTCGGTGAAATCGTTTTCGTCTGCTTAGTTCATCCTACACGTTTTTGTTATTTACTATTTTGTTGTGTGTGGACCATCTATTATTTCCGCATTATCTTAGAATATATTCTTTACAAATGGCTTCCGAAAAAAAAATCCAGGACACGTATATTTATTTTAAAACGTTCATTGTGTTTGAAACATTGTATATTATGATCTCATGGTCAGACCTAAAATGGTTAAATTCCGTCCAGTCGTTACAATTAATACGCACATATGGACTTCACCACACACAGACAATTCATACAAGACATATCTACGGACAGGACAGGATATACACACACCACAAATAATTACAAATATCTACACACAAGACAACATCATACAGATATTACAAACACCAAACGCACATATATGTCAGATCAAGTGAATGGATCCAAGGGCTAGCTGTAAGCGCTGTACAGCCCAGGGCCTGTAGTAATACAGACTTTACTCAAAATGACACATAAACTAACAATACACAAAAGCAATTCAAAACGAAAAACAAAAAAACACCAAGGGAAGCAACTCAGGAAAAAGGGGGCATCTTTCTCAAACGTTGTATACTAGTGTGGGTCATGATCGTATGTTATATGAAATATAATTGTTGACATGGTGAATGAAAATTTTACGTGAAATGTAGTAAAAAGCCCAGAAAAACCATATTCCTGAAGCAATGGCCCGAGAAATCTCTCTCTGACCATTGCTGGAATAGCGTTTGTTTCTTGAACTTTTGCGGGAGTGTGTCTATTCTCCCCGTTCAATGAAAGCTATCACTTAAGTACAGCAACATGACAGTCCTTCATTTAATCTGTGTCTTCCCTAAAACTTTGGACAGTGATTTAAGGTATTAAAAACGGTGAAAGTATGTTCGTTTCCAAAGAGTATTGTTTACATTTCATTCGACTTGATAGCCTCGTTTGTCACACAATTAGTTTTACTGCAGTATTCACCTATGCACGGGCTAATTAGGCATAATAAAAGCGTGAGCCATGACGTAACGTTATGTAAACATATTTGGTCCAATACTGGCACTCGTTTGAAATGTAAAGCTTTTGTATGGTAGGTAGTGATTGGTTGGTAGTCGGACTACTGACCAATCAAAATTTAACACAACAATATCCACTCATAATAGCAGTGTGTAGTGCGATTACCTGTAATCAAACGAAACGCTGCGCGGAGTATGAGAAAAACTAAATGGCCCATGTAGTAGTCAGATAATAGGAATCAAAACATTACAAGCGTGTACAGAATTCAAGAATATTAATTACAAAGTTAGGGCATAAGTCCTTATTTATGTAAACCAGGGCAAAAACTAATTCTCAATACGTAGACATCTCTGTTTCTAGAAAACAGGGAAAAACTAATTATCAATACGTAGAAGCAATCAGAAAATATGACATTAGGTAAAGGTTTGCCACTTGACGTCATAGGTTAAAATCTAAGGCTTTTTTTTATCGACTTTCCAAATTGATTTGAATTTAGTAGAGATGTCATGTGACAGTATAGTCGTTAAGTGCTCCTATTAACTGTAAACAAATCTTGTGGCTGGACACAGTTGAAAAAAACATGTGATCACCCGATCAAATGGTCAAATCGCACCCTGGGGTGATTTGATGTAATCGCCTCGGAAATCGGTGTCGATAAATTCGTTGATTCGGGTAACCAACTTGAATTAAATGGACGTTAAAGATAAAAATGTGATTGAATGCAATTCACTTTGGCTAATCAGTGGTCGGTAAAAAGGCCAACAATAATTCCGACAATGGAAAGGGCGGTAATCGAGTGGCTAAAACTAACAATGTAGGAACAAATAGGTATTATTCAACGTCGTCATTGCACAAAGAATAATAAACTATATTACCTACAAGAAATAAAAACTGGGGAAGATGAAGAATGGAACTATCGAAATGAATTTGAATTAAAGCGTATAACAATGGCGATAATCCGGATGGAATTAAAAAACCGCTAAAATTTAACAAGTAAGGAACATATAGGTATTATTCAATTATATCATTGCTACAGTGTATATACTTGCAAGAAATGTCAACTTTGGTGTGTTGAAGAAATGAAAGTTCGAAATTCATTTAAAAATAGATATGTATAATTCTGCTCCGGCATTGGCAAGGCATTTAAAATAGAAGATTTTTTTCTGGTAATTTGAAATTTAATATATTGACAATGTAAATTACGCAGTGAGCCGTTAGTGATAAAATATTATTTTATCGGTGCGTGTTAACAGAATCGTTTTGATTGAATAGACTTAACATTGAATTCTTTTATTATATTTCAGAATTATTTAATAATTTATTTTTCTTAGAGATGGTTGTTTAGATACGCAAACACAGTTCTGTCACAGTTTTTTTTTCTACGAAGAGAGAATTGTATTTTGCCATAAATAAAACAAACATGGCTCTGTCAAAGTTTTTCTTACGATATAATTAATTTGTAGAAACATGCAAGCCAACATTTATTGTTTTAGATGACGTCTCTCGTATCATCCCAACGCACTGACGTGGACTGAGTGGCCTGTGAAGTGTCACGAGATGTTATATGCCCGTGTTTTATATCTTTATATAGTCATGGAATTGTCAAAGAGTTCATTCAGATTTTATTGAGTCTAACTAATTATAATAGTCACTTCGAAAAAAAATTCTAAAAACAGTTTTCTTTCATATTAAAAATAGTATTTATTGGTTTGTGGCAAAACGTGTGATTGGTATCAGTTAGGAGGGGAATGTCGGGGGTGTGATAAGTATCAGTTAGGAAGGTGTTGTCGGGGGGGGGGAGGGTAGGTATCAGTTAGGAAGGGGATGTCGAGGGCGTGATAGGTATCTGTTAGGAAGGTGATGTCGAGGGCGTGATTGGTATCAGTTAGGAAGGTGACGTCGGGTGGGGGGGGTAGTGGTGATAGGTATCAGTTAGGAAGGTGTTGTCAAGGGCGTGATAGGGTATCAGTTAGGAAGGTGATGGCCGGGGGGGGGGAGTGGTGATAGGTATCAGTTTGGAAGTTGATGTCGAGGGTGTGCGGATGTATGTAACTTTAACTGAATGTTTATAAGACCCTTAATAATAAGATGTGACAGTAGACTGGGAGTTCAGTTACTAGGTGAAGTTTGACGCATGGCCGCAATCAAGTTTTATGCTGGGAAGAGTAGAGAAACGACAATAGTTGTCTATGGCTTTGTCCACATAGATGTAATATTCAATATCCAGTATGTTTCAGAATTAACTAACAATGTATCAATAATTGTAAAAGTTCGATCAATGTATATATCAACAATTAGCTATACATGTATTATAGTATTACAAGACTTGAATTACATTACGGGTATTGTTTTCTAAATTGGATTTGTCATGTTTGTGTCAGAATAGCCGAGGTTAAACCATGTTCCTTTCTCATATGTAAAACTGAAAACTGTTAATTTGTAACAATAAAAGAAAAATACACTGGGGTTTTAACTGTTTATTGATGGCAATGTACACTTGGTTTCAAAATAGGCATGATTTAGGAACATGTCACTTAATACAATATCAGATTATGATCCATAGATGTCAACACTTGCACTGGTCTGACACGACCAACTACCACGTAAAGTCATGAGTTACAACCCCTTGTCTGACACCACAAACGGCCACGTAGAAGTCATTAGTTATAACATCTGGCATGAGTTATATGATTTAATATATACTTCTGCAGAATCGTACAAAGATTGTTCAGTTAGGGCGAAAGCGTCCGAGTTAAGACCGGACAGGGGCCGTGTACGATGGTTGGGAGTTGGCACCCAAGGGTGTCACGCCAAGCTGTTACCATGACTCCAGCAAAAAAAGGTAATATCCTGTTCTGTTGCGAGAGTTCTGTGTGATGGATCGATTTATCTCTGCCACTGTTAAGATTAAACACAACTTCCTTTTCACCCTTTTCAGCAATCTCTGGGAAAATCACTTCAATTTTTGTTAGAAAATCGAACGTTCGATTTTAAAGACATTATATGTTTTTGACTACAAGACTGGCCATTTAGTTGGCTTTTTACTACATTTCGCTTAAATCGTCTCTCGTCAAGGTATTTTCCTTCAATGTGTCTATATTTATATTTCATGTAGAACCTGGCCGATCATAACTTTAACTTACACTAGTATTATACAACGTTTGAGAAATATTCCCCTATTATTAGTTCCATATCACAACAGACCCGGGACTGTACAGCGCAGTAGACGCTTATGGCGGCTAGCCCCAGGATCCATTCATCTACTAGATATTGCGGGAGTAATTAGTAATAAACTGATTCACAAACAACAAGATAGTAAAAAAAAAAAACCCACGTGTAGAATGGTATAAGCAGATGTAAAAGTATTTCACGGAACATTATGGCTAGAAATCTATAAAATCTATAACCATAGAAGTACAGAATCCCGAAACAATGTTCACTCGGTTTTTAAACTGGGCTCGTCTTTGCTTCAACAGTCGTGTTTGATCACGAGAGAGTTTTGCGTAACGAATCGATTTCTGGCATTCTAAAGGTTTAATACGGCTTCCTTTTTACTTTTTCTGCCATCTCGGGGAAAATTACTTCCGTTTTTATGATAAATCGAACGAGCGAGGTTAAATACTTTACATGTGATTGAAAAACGTTCATGTTTTAGTTGGTTATCGGTGAAGGTAGAATTTTCATGACACCTTAAAACCAATTATAAGTTGTAAAAACCACCAATGATCGGCGTGTGTTTAAAAAGATCGCTCGCTTCAGCTGTTAAATAGACAAATAACCGATATGTGAATGATGAACGAGAGAAGTAAGATACTGTCAATGTAAATTCATCATAAAATCAAACTGTTTTTATTTCGTGAAATCGATGAATGACTTGAAAGTAAGCGGACCTAATGTCCCCCGCCAACATATCTAATATTTGACTTTTAAATTGTCTATCAAACACTCTATATTTCATATTAACCCACAACTACTCTGGGGAAAATAAATCATTTATTTCATATAAATGGAAACGACACAACATTTTCCAAGGATTATTCCGAGTCATTGAAGTTTGTCAATTCACGTGAATAATGCCTGTCATTTTTTTATATCGTCAATTGATCCGGTTGTCAAGTTTTCTAAATTAGATTTTTGATGGTGATCGATATAGAATTCCCAACTCGACTTGTATCAGAAAATATAACATTAAAGAAACGACTCTTATTTTAACAGGAAGTTTGTGTTTATTTGGTATATTCATCGTTTTCACGACTTCAACTTAAATTGATATACATGTAGATAAATATAATCCGAAATAAATAACATCCTGTTTTATGTTAGGCCTATACGTCATTTCATCATTTTAGATTCAAATCTTCTAACACGATTTTATTCACTTTGTTTTAAATAAAAGCTGCTTCTTCCTGGTTTATTACAACATAAATATTGTTTCTTCCTTCTACCTACATAAATATATTAACTGTATTATATATTACAACACAAATATTATTTCTTACATAAATAAATCAAGTTCTGTTTTAAATATTGTTCTTCCTTTTTCGAGATTTAAACATAATAAGTTTACAGAAGGTTGAACCTATCTTTTACTTTTTTTGTGTTTATGCGTCTCGTGATAAATGATTATATTTTGTGTTGATGCGACTCGTGATAAATGAATACATAGTGTGTTGATGCGTCTCGTGATAAATGATTACATATTGTGTTGATACGTCTCGTGATAAATGATTACATATTGTGTTGATGCGCCTCATGATAAATGATTACATATTGTATTGCCGTATCTCGTGATAAATGATTACATATTGTGTTGATGTTATAAGGAAGTCTATACATAACGATATTGATACATGTTAATACACAATCCCGCCTTATACAACATAGCACCCTTTTTATGTTACACAGCTCCTGCTTATATCACATAGCCGTTCTTTATATTACACAGTCCCTGTTTATGTCAAACAGCCCCTCTTTATATTACACAGTTTCTCTTTATATTACACGGCTCCTGCTTATATCACAAGCCCCTCGTTTTAAAATATAGTCCTCTATCGGGCAACATTAGTAGTGAGTTGACCCCGCAAGGAATAAATTAACAGGTTCTATATCAAGTTAACAAAGTCAAGTGAAGATCCCTCGTGAATAATATTTAACGCTGCAATTATTGGTAAAATACTTTATTTGAAGTCCAGTGCGTCAGATAATATTCATCTTCGATTGCCAAGGGTTACGATTCGTTTCCCGTCTCAAATCTGTAAAATACATTTCTGAGTTCGCGCGCAGTGCCATCTGGTGATATATCGCACTTGCACCTTGACATAGACGTCATCGCTAGCCAATCAGAATCGTTTTGTTATACGTATGTTGGAGATTCCAAAATGGCCGCCTCCAGTACAGAAAAATGAGGAATATATCCTAACACTTAACATAGTTGATGACTGACTCCAAAAGTATCTCCAAAAACAGTTCTTCTGTGTCGTTTAGGCAATATTTCGTGGCAGAGGCGACAAGGCTGTGTATCCGCTGTCTTGTTTTTTTACATTTCGCCGATATGCGTGAAGTGATGTACGTGAGTTTAAATGACATTCCGACCGCCATCGACCTGTACGCGAATAGGACACCCGACCACCATCGACCTGTATACGAATAGGACATTCCGACCACCATCGACCTGTATATAAAACGGATATTCCCACCACCATCGACCTGTCTATAGATACGCGCGTTCAAAGTTACTTGCCTGTAGATGTATATAATAAGATAATATTTTCTAATTGTACCTTCTAATGGTTCTCTGTCGGACAATGTGATTCAATTCAATGTTTTCTATTATAAATTATCGGGTATAAATACAACCGTACATGATAAGACACTTCTTACCCTGGCTTATAGGCATAGCTTGACAAGATATAAATCTGCATTATGTAGAACTAAATCTGTCTATTGCAGTTCTTTATTTTGGCTTGAAATCTTATAAAACTATTATATATATCTTTAAACATTGAAGTGTGTTTTGAGTAAGAGGGGGTATAATTAAAGGTATCATAGACCACATGGGCGTAAAATTACTTATAATAGCCCCTGAAAAGCAGTAAATAACGATGAAGATGAGTTATCGTTCAGTTTGGACAAAATTCTATTTCCTTTTTTCTGTTGTAACATGAATGCACTGAGTTCTGTTGTCACATTTATATATATATCTTATATCTTATATACCATGACTATCACAGACATGTATTATATCTTATATACCATGGTTACTATCACAGACATGTATTATATCAGATATACCATGGGTTACTATCACAGACATGTCATATATCAGATATACAATGGTTACTATAATCACACATATGATATACCCGGGTTACTATCACACACATGTACTATATCAGATATACCCGGATTACTATCACACACATGTAATATTTCAGATATACCATGGTTACTATCACAGACATGTAATATACCAGATATACCATGGTTACTATCACAGACATGTAATCAGTTATACAGTAAACCGCCAGACGCTCAATACAAAATGGGTACTTATCATAGTTAAATCTTGTCGTTATTTTACTAACTCTAGTTGTACAGTACAACACCGGTACTTAAATCTTGTCGTTATTTTACGAACTCTAGTTATACAGTACAACACCGGTACTTAAATGTTGTCGTTATTTTGAAAACCATTATTGCTAATAAACTACATCTAGAAGAACCGCGAATACAGCAACATAGAGAATAATAGACCCATAGAAAATTACAGTATTTTCAATTTCATAGTGGACGTCAAATAAATAGCGGCAACATTAATTGTGTGAGTTAATTTTATTTCAGGTTGCGAGGGGTTGTCACGAATAATCACACAGCTGCTGCAGAAAGAATTTTACAACAGTGTGTGGCATTAGAGTGCAGTCGGTTGATTAGAAGGATATGTACGAAAGGCTATTATGATACAAAGCTGTGAAACTGTTCTAAAGAACAGGTGTCTACAAATGGGCATATTGTTGATATCCCACTGCTTTGATGCAAACGATGAACGACTGGCGAGGACTGGCGAGTAGAATCTGATTTCATGCAGAGTGTGAATCCCTCAACTCTAAAGGGGAGCTTCTTTTATTCAACATATGGAGCAACTAACACATGGCGTGTCTTCACTGAATGTATCAAAAACAATAACTCCGAAGTGTTAAAATATCTTATTGGCCTGAAATATTCAGATAAATATTCTAACAGTGGTGTGCTTAAGGACTACCTAATAGAATTATGAGGTCCATTCGACTACCTGCAAGCTCCTACATATGATACATGTAACTGTTGATAATAGTGTGACCTGGTTATACCACAATAATTACATAAAAGTTACCTTAAATTAAATTTACATGATGAAAGATAGAATGGTACCATTGCAATTTGTAAAATCTGATCTCTCCTTGTAGCCTCTCACTTCCCCCTAAACATCAGTCCTAATTTGATCTCTGATCCTAACCTGCCAAATTCATCAATAAAACACAAAGTAAAATCAAAGTCGTTAACGTCTTTATCCCAACGCCTCTTCGATAACTTTCGGGTGTTAACATGGACCTTTTAATGAGGTCCAAGGTGAAAATAAGGCAACGGAAATCGGCAATTTTATGTTATTTATCAGACAAATCTTCTCACGTGCCAACTTTGCAATATCCCGACCGTGCTCTATCGCGAGTATAATACAAAAAATCCGTGCAACCGAAGGTCTCCTAAAGTGTCATCAACATCATTCTTTCAACATCATCGACGCCCCGGAAAACACACCATAGTGTGAAGCCAATTCAACCTGTTTATTATAATCACCGTGTCTTGTAATGGAGTCACTAACATTTATATAATTAAACTTTTCTACTGGATACCGGGAAATAAAAATAATATGTAATGGACGGAGAATAGAAGACTTATATTTCTGTACTAAAGTCTCATTATACCTGGTAGGTACAACGTAAAGGTAACTGGAGCGATACATTGGATCATTCTGTTGATACTGATATCGCTATTTGGAGAGATGTGACGAGCATGTTTAAACTCATCGAGTTAAACCAGTCAATACTGTCACCCCTTTCAACCCAGCAAATATTTAATGCTGAATTGTTTGTGTTTAGCCATAGCCTTAGTAAGATCTTGAATGGGTCGTAGTGACCGCTTGGTAGGGTCGTGACAGGTGCACGATGGACACGTATCAGTCGAGGAGTGAAAAGACTGCTCAGTGGTCAACTGGAATAAGGATTTATTGTCACTTTGTAAAATACCAAGTCGGTATGACACGGTACTGGCTTGTAGCAATAGCCTACGTAGCAGAAATTGATCCAGAAACAACGACAAATACATAAAAATATTTTTTTGTAAACATATCACCATTTTACGCAGTTGTATTTGGCAGAAATTGGTGAACATACCATTATTTTACGCAGTTGTATTTGGCAGAAATTGAATCGGCGTCACTGTATTTTTAAATTCATAACGGCTTTACATGTAGCTATTATATATATAACTTTAGAAATGTACCTCTTATATGATATGCATGACATGCAGTGAGGTGATTAATTGTATACATAACCAGTATACCTGTGACATATATTTATGCGGGTGTGCGTGATTACTATATATCCTATCAATGCCCAACAGCTGTTTTACAGGCTGTCTCTCATATGGACCAGATACGAGTCTGCTTGATTGTTCAGCTACCCTTATATTGAATTGGAGTGCAAAATGATGTCAAATCGGGATCGACAGACTTTCTGACATCCACGAAGTTTAGAGAGAGAAATGGGGGTTTAACGCCTACTCGACATAAACTAGGTCATTTCGTGACTAACATATAGTTTATTTTATTTCACGAATTCGCTTGGGTGAACGAGTCTTTATCAGTGGGAGGAAACCGGAGGACCCGGAGAAACTTATGAGACCGGACAGGCCACTCTACTTGAAAGTACGCCACTTGATCCAATCCACACACGTCAATCAGTCAGTCACCCTCTCCAAGGTTAATTTGCATGGAACTTAACTGACCTAATTCTAGCGGTATCTAACTTTTAGGTATGGGCTTCAATATATTAAGACAATACAATCAATCACCCCCATATAATTATAGTACTATCAATTCCACGGTGGAAATCAAGCAACAAGTGGCAACCTATCTTTAACATTAAGTGTGATTTTATATTTCAGGTTAAGAGAAGCTGTCTTGAATGATGACACAGATATTGTAGAAAGAATTTTATTCGAGTGTGTGGAGTTAAATGACTGGTACAAGAAAGAAAGGTTAGTTCTAGAATGCTGTGAAACTGCTCTAAAGAACAGATGTCTACCAATGGTAAAACTGTTGCTATCCCGGTGTCGTATTTCTGTTGAAAAAAAACTGATGGAGGCTGCAGTAGATTCTGATAATGTTGAGGGTGTCAAATTTCTCCTTCTTGAAGATTCTGATAATGTTGAGGGTGTCAAATTTCTCCTTCTTGAAACAGGGTGGCATTATATTAATTGCATCAATGATTGCCTCAGAAAAGGTAAACCTGAGGTGTTAAAATATATTCTTGAGAATAAAGATCTGAACCCTTATACACAATATATGAGATCTGGTCGTGAGCCGAATGACAAAAATACAAATAGCGAACAAATAAATACCATTAATCGTCAATTAATGCATCACGAAACGTCTGCGTTACATTACTGTATTCGTGGTGGTAGAGGAAAGAGGTTTGTACGTAGGGAGCCGGACAAAGTTATTGATTGTGTTAAATTATTGGTGGAGGCAGGAGCTGACCTAAATCAAGAACAACTACGTAAAACACCCATCCATCTAGCAGCTATATGGGGTACGGTGAAAATGGTCATGTATTTGACTCTAAAGTAGGGGGGGTTGATAATTTTACTTTCGATCGAGGACCCCTTAGAAACATGAGGCCTACTATACTGATTATTCAATAAAAAAAAATTGGGGGATTGGAACCCTCTAACCCCCCTGTACATACCCCCTAAAGGTTCCTACCCCTATTTTGACCCCAAAATAGCGTTTTTTTCGCATAATAGTCCACAGAAATATGTAAAAGGTGGTTTGTATGTTGTCTTTTTACAAGTTTGTAATGATGCCGAGTCTTATTATTGACATTATAATTATTTTCGATATTTCAAAATGACGGAAATTCAAAATGGCGATCAAAATGACCCCCATTTTGCTGGAGATCTTTGTTTATTTCTAATGTATGGCTTGTGATATGTCTTTTTATGGGTTTTCGCTGCTGCAAAGTCTGAATCGGATCTTGAAAAATAGTTTCGACCATCCAATATGGCGGATATTCATCATGGTGGATACAAACATGGCCACCATTTTGAACAAACACATACATAATCAGGTGACAACTTGAAAAAAAGCTCAAATTTAGTGTTTAAAGTGCTCATATGATCTCCATGTAATGGTAATGTCTGTATGTTTGTGTCTCTAACTGTGTCTACCATGTAACTAGATTTGCTAAATGTATACTCTGCAATTGTCTCATACCATGCACGATTTGCAGAGCATTGGCGCAACAGTTGTGTACTTTAAGATGTTGTTATCGTAGTGTACTAGTGATGTCTTCCTATGTGTACCCTCCAACATGTACAACTTATCAAAAACGCCGACTTGATCTTCAGCAAGGAAGACCCTGGCAGATAGAAAGTATATGGCCACTGCGGGCTTTTTTAAGTATTGATGGTCATCAAGAAAATGATGTATCTACTTAAAACGACTTGAGCTAAACAAGATCAGCGAAGCAAGGACTCTGTCGAATCTATTCTATCAGAAATTTTACAAGAATTTTGTAAGGATGAAGATGTTAGAAAGCGTTTAGAAGTAGTGTATGGTGTCAAGATGATCGAAAACGAATGTGAATTCCTACAAGATCAGCACAATCAGCAAAACAGTTTTGGAAAAACAATATCATGATATGCAGTCCTTTGAGTCAAATGAGAGCTAAAATAGAAGCAAAAAAACAGTCTGAGTAAGCAATAGACTTTAGTACTCTTTGAGATGAAGATGAAGATGATGTGAACCCATCCCAAAGTGATATCGATTATGGGCCACTATGGCATGATGAAAGTACTTTTTTTGTTTCTATTTTAGCTCTCATTTTCTCAAAGGACTGCATATCATGATGTCGTCTTTCCATTGTCTTCGCCTATTGTTTGTCGACGAAACGTTCGCAAAACTCGTTTCCTGATTGTGCTGATCTTGTAGGAATTCCCACATTTTATTCCTCACAAAATATTTTAAATAGACGTGTAAAATGTTCTTGTAAAATTTCTGATAGAATAGATTCGGCAGAGTCCTTACTTCGATGATCTTGTTTAGCTCAAGTCGTTTTAAGTAGATACATCATTTTCTTGATGACCATCAATTTGGTTGGCAATATTCCACTTAAAAAGCCTGCAGTTTCCATATACATGTACTTTCTGTCTGCCAGGTCTTTCCTTGCCGAAGGCAAGTTGGCGTGTTTGATAAGCTGTACATGTTGGAGGTACACATAGGACAACATCACTGGTACATTACGATAACAAAATCTGAAAATTACACGAATGTTACGCCAATGTGCGAATCGTGCATGGGATGAGACAACTGCAGTGCATACGTGTACATCTAGTTAATCTAGTTACATGATAGACACAGTTATAGACACAAACATACAGACATTACCATTACATGGACATCAGTTATAGACACAAATATACAGACATTACCATTACATGGACATCATAGCATTTTAAGCACTTAATATGAGGCGGGGGGGGGGTCAAGTTGTCACTAGATTATGGACCAGTATGAGTTTTACAAAATGGCGGCCATGTTTGTATCCACTATCTTGAATATCCGCCATTGGATGGTCAAATCTATTTTATTTTTAAAGGTCCAATTCAGACTTTGCAGCAATGAAAACCTACAAAAAGACATATTACAAGCCATATATTCGAATTACTAAAAACTTTGTTCAAAATGGCGGCCATGTTTGTATCATCAGCTTGAATTGCGGGCATATTGGATGGTAGAAACTATTTTTCAAGATCTGATTAAGACTTTGCAGCAGCGAAAACCCATAAAAAGACATATTACAGGCCATACATTAGAAATAAACAAAGATCTGGTCATTTTGATCGCCATTTTGAATTTCCGCCATTTTGGAATATCAAAAATAATTATAAAGTCAATAATCAGACTCAGCATCATTAAAAACTTAAAAAAAGACAACATACAAACAACCTTTGACATATTTCTGTGGCTTATTACGCCAAAAACTGCTATTTTGGGGTCAAAATAAGGGTAAGAACCTTCAGGGGGTATGTACAGGGGGGTTAGAGGGGTCTGATCCCCAAAATTTTTTTCACACATGACGAGTACATCACACCACATAAATTGAGTAGGTCCTCGTGTAGCAGGTAGAACATTTTTGATTTAACAACCCCCCCTATCTAAAGGGAGCAAATCTTAACATTACAGAGAGTCGTACCCCGCTTCATATTCTTGCACGGGGTAGAGACACGTCAAATTCGTATGATGAATGTATTCAACTATTAATACAGCATGGTATGGACATACACAAGCCCGATAAATGGAACAGAACTCCACTGTACGCGGCTACTGAACACAATAACGTAGAGATGGTGAAGTCATTAGTTAATATCAAATCGGCCAGAGACCGGGTTGCTGTAAACATCGCAGATACAAACGGTGTTACACCTTTAATGATGGCATGCTCGTACCACAATAACCTTGTTTTAGCTGAACTTCTTATAGATTACGGGGCAAATGTGAACATTGCAGGAAAAGACGGCGTTACACCTTTAATGGTATGCTTGGGACACAATAACCTTATGTTAGCTAAACTGCTTATTGACCACGGCGCAAATGTGAACGCCAGAGACAACAAAGGGAGTTGTGTTTTAGAATATTGTTGTCCTTCTTACAGAAAACCGCCGGCGACAGATATGGTTAAGATGCTAATAGAGACCGGGGCCGATATTCATTTATATCGTGATCTGATATGTAACATAATTGATAGTGGGAAGTATGGAATGGCTTCAATACTTATTCAACTCGGCATCGACGTCAACACAGAAGACAGAGATGGAAACAAACCTCTTGGTCTTGCCGCTCCGTGTACAGACGCCAACATAGAATTGGTGACGTTGCTGATATCAAAGGATTGTGATATAAATCACCAAAATCGACAAGGGGAGACGGCGTTACACACAACGGTAAAAACATGTCAATTATGCCGTAACAAAGAGAAACTGGAGAAAATAACAGACATCTTGTTGCAGAATGGAATAAACATGAATCTACGTGACGCCCATGGAGAAACGGCATTGATGATTGCCGTTATGACTGGTAACAAGAATATTGTAACAACTTTGTTGGAAGCTGGAGCAGATGCCAATGACAAGGACAGCTCTGGCCAAACTTTACTGATGATGACAATTGCCAAATCATCTGGTTATTACTCACAAAAACAAATTATTCAGTCAATGGCAGAGGTTTTGATGAAGTTTGGAGCTGATATTAATCTTGGTGATAACAATGGGAGGACGGCATTGATGGCAGCAGCACGAAAATGTGATATAACTAAGTTAGAATGTTCACTAGAGGCTGGAGCTGATACTAATCTGTGCGATTATAATGGGCAGACAGCATTGATGATAGCAGCACAAGAATGTAATAGATCTGGTTTACAATGTTTACTAGACGCTGGAGCTGATGTTAATCTGGGTGACAATAGTGGAAGGACAGCTTTGATGACAGCAGCAGGAAACTGTGACACATATATTTTAGGATTGTTGATAAAGGCCAGAGCTGATGTAAATAAAACGGATAGGAATGGAAGATCAGCTATACACCACGTAATGGTTGGTGCTGATAGCCCTGGCGCAAAAGAAAGATCACATAAACTACTGAAGTATGGTGCATGTCGTAATAATTGGGCCTACTGTCTAAAAATTACTTATGATCAGAAAATGCCACGCGTCTCTAGATACTCCAGTTAATAGGACATCTTTATTTGAATGGTTATTGCCCAAACACAAAGCAGATCTTACATGGTATCTCGTTACAGAAAATTGTTCTCTTAAAGGCTTGAATCTTCCAGCGGCCAAGAATAATTTTCAATTTCCAGATACGCTACAGCTTTCCAAAATTCTCTTCGAAAGCGGTGCCTCAAAGAGAGAAATAGAAACATTTTCAAATAATAGGTATTTGCTTTCAATCCCGAATCCGGCACCGGAAAGATCAGAAAATAAAAAACAACTGGATGATTTCCGTGGTTTCTGTAAATCGAGAAGTTTGAAGTCAAGATGTAGAAGAGAAATCAGAAACTGTATCGGATCAGGAATCAGACGTAAAGTAACTCAACTTGGTCTACCACAATGTCTACAAGATTACATCATCATGAAGGACTTGATACCAGAGAAATATTTTACTCTTGTGATGACCTCTGAAGATTTATATCCCGGTGCCGGCAAAGAAGGATCTTTTGACCATGAAAGAAGTTATGCTTTTCCACAAGGTTATCGGTACGAGTTCTAAGACGATAGTAAAGATGAAAGTACAGGTATAATTGACTGTATGACAGATATTTAATTATTTTGTTATCATTGTCAACTATCGGTTAGTGTTTTAAAAATTTGATAAAAGTAGCTGTTAAGTATGATCCACCGTTCTTCATATTGTATTGTTTATGTTGTGGCAGATTGATTTACTTTTTCTAGATTACTGGATAATCGTATATATGGGTTAGAATTAGATCCTACCAGTCTTCAACGTACGGGAGGTCTAGGACCGTTGTCAATATTTGACGTAAAGTCCATTTCCCCTGCGTAACCAGGAGTTTGGTTTTTAATGTGGTCGATTATTTCCAGTATCTTTTGCCATGTAAAGTAAAAGTTGCGCATCTTCCCAAAATAAATCCCGTGATTCTTGCATTAATATAAACAAACATAAATCGTGACGACGAATGAAAATTAATTAATAGAGAAATCTTACAAAAAAAAAAAAAAAAAAAAAATGAGTCATTGATATTGGACTGGCATGGCATTCTTAAATTTATTTCATGGGCGTCAACAGCTTGTTTTATGACTCCTTGCCCCCTTAAAAGACCGGATAACCTAGTCAATGATTTATTATTCTCAAATGTTGACAACGCATCCAGACTTATATTCGTTGAATATTTTTCTGGATGATAGAGACTAGGTTAGGATATAATAATTTCAACTGGATAGCTGTTGTTATGCGGTTCCAACTTAACTGTTCGAATTAAATTATCTGTGATTAGGTCTAATCAGTCACCAGCTAGTAAGTGGTTGACTAAGTTTGGTATCCTCAAAATTAGCTAATCTTCGACTATAATCAATGACGATATATAATCAGTGATTAAAAAGGCTTTTATCATTGATAAAGGGGCCCAATTACAGGAAATAAATTAGATGAATGTTATCCACTTTTATAGTTGCAGTAAGTTTACGTCTAATAAATAAATATATCTATTCACCTTTGAATTTACAGTATTTTTACGTCTAATAAATAAATGTACAATAGTTATGCTTTTATTACCGACGTGACTTTTTTTTTGTTTCCCAAGGGACGAGGATGATGGTGCGAAAACCTGAGGTCCTTGAATCCTTGATGACAGTCGGAATGTGAAATAAGATTGGACCGTAACGCCATGGGCGTCAACATCTTGTTGAATAGAGATAGAGACTAGGTTAGGATATAATAATTTCAACTGGATACCTGTTATGCGGTTCGAACTTAACTGTTAGAATTACTGTTCCCGCCTTGGTAATTCTGCAAACATTTTGGAGTGGAAAGAGTTGAGCAGATTTGATAGTGGGTTTATTTTATTTTTGTTATTTCTGAGGCCAATATTTTCACAGTACCCATGATATACCTGGTCTATTGTACCTGTATACAATCAACGACGTGATATAAACTAGGCCACACCCCTAGTCTATTGTACCTGTATATATTAACGATATGATATAAAGCCGGACACACTTAGTATAACCTGATCAGTTATTATTCATTCGCATACTTATATATTAGGTTACACAAAGTCTACCTTCGTCACTGCATGGGAGACGGGGGGGGGGGGTGTAGCCAAATAATTCAAGGCGTGCGCTTTATATCATACGATCTGTCATCGAGTCATGTACGTGACAAAAAAGTACGGCCACTTGTCCAACTTCGTGAGTTTCCTCCGGGTCCTCCGGTTTCCTCCCATAGCTAAAGACCCCTGCATACGTCACACCCCATTTATTATCCATAAGATGTTTAAGCAGCCGTTATTCCAAGACATTCTGTAAACTAATGTAAATTTACAGTGTCGTGCGGGGACAGAGGTGGGCAAGTTTGTTTTTAAAATTTGAAATTATCGCCGTTAACTTTATGAGTACAAGTTCTATTTAATTTCACCTGATTTTAAATATTCTTCACATATCCCAGTACTAGGCCCTTAACTTGAGTCTTGGGATGGGAGGGGGTGGGGGATACAATCACGAACATCATCAAACATCTGTTCATCGACGCCCCGGAAAACACACCATCGTTTGAAGACAATTCAACCTGTTTATTTATAATCACCGGGTCTTGTAATGGAGTCACTAACATTTGTATAATTAAACTTTTCTACTGGATACCGGGAAATAAATAATATGTAATGGACGGAGAATAGAAGATTTATATTTCTGTACTATAGTCTGGTAGGTAACTGGAGCGATATATTGGATCATTCTGTTGGTACTGATATCGATATTTGGAGAGATGTGTGACTACTATTATTACAGTCATCGAGTAAAAACACAAATTCTTATTCAATAACATTTATAACAAGTCAGTCGGCTTCACATCACTTCGTCGTATACATATTAGTACCGGACTGCACGGAATGCCTTTGAAAAGATAAGGGCCTATATATGCCATCAAATAAACACTGAAGTCAGCAAATAATTAGAATTTGTACCCCAGTCAATATTGTATTTTTACTTTCGCTTTACAGTATACGAGACTGTTAGATTAAAGAATGTCACATGCCTGGATAAACGGGTAGAAATTTTATTAATAACAAAAGTACATGTATGTACTCTAATTTCTAACGCGTCTATATTCTCTTTGTTTTAAATAAAAGCTGCTTCTTCCTGGTTTATTACAACATGAATATTGTTTCTTCCTTCTACCCACATAAATATATTAACTGTATTATATATTTCAACACAAATATTATTTCTCCCGTCACCTTACATAAATAAATCAAACTATGTTTTAAATATTGTTCTTCCTTCTTCGAGATTTAAACATAATAAGTTTACAGACGGTAGAACCTATTTTTTACTATTTTTTGTGTTGATGCCTCTCGTGATAAATGATTATATTTTGTGTTGATGCGTCTCGTGATAAATGATTACATATTGTTTCGATGCGTCTCGTGATAAATGATTACATATTGTGTTGATACGTATCGTGATAAATGATAACATATGGTGTTGATCCGTCTCGTGATAAATGATTACATATTGTGTTGGTGCGTCTCGTGATAAATGATTACATTTTGTGTTGATCCGTCTCATGGTAAATGATTACATATTGTGTTTATGCGTCTCATGATGAATGATTACATATTGTATTGATGCGTCTCGTGATAAATGATTACATATTGTGTTGATGCGTCTCGTGATAAATGATTACATATTGTGTTGGCGTGTCTCGTGATAAATGATTAAATATTGTGTTGATGTTATAACGAAGTCTATACATAACGATATTGATACATGTTAATACACAATCCCGCCTTATATAACATAGTCCCCTTTTTTTATGTTACACAGCTCCTGCTTATATCACATAGCCGTTCTTTATATTACACGGTCCCTGTTTATATCAAACAGCCCCTCTTTATATTACACAGTTTATCTTTATATTACACAGTTCCTGCTTATATCACAAGCCCCTCGTTATAAAATATAGTCCTCTATTGGGCAACATTAGTAGTGAGTTGACCCCGCAAGTAATAAAATAACATGGTCTATATATAGTTAACAAAATCAAGTGAAGATCCCTCGTGTGTAATATTTAACGCTGCAATTATTGGTAAAATACTTTATTTGAAATCCAGTGCGTCAGATAATATTCATCTTCGATTGCCAAGGGTTACGATTCGTTTGCCTTCTCGAATCTGTAAAATACATTTTTGAGTTCGCGCGCAGTGCCATCTGGTGATATATCGCACTTGCACCTTGACATAGACGTCATTACTAGCCAATCAGAATCGTTTTGTTATACGTATGTTGGAGATTTGAAAATGGCCGCCTCCAGTACAGAAAAATGGATATGTGAATCCGAGGAATATATCCCAATACTTCACTCCAAAAGTATCTCCGAAAACGTTTCTTCTGTGTCGTTTAGGCAATGTTTCGTGGCAGAGGCGACAAGGCTGTGTATCCGCTGTCTTGTTTGTTTACATTTCGCCGATATACATGTGCTGTAACCAATGAAATCTTGAACCGCGAATCCTCAAAAACTATTCGAGATCTGTCAAGGGTGAAGGGAAGGGGATTGAATCGTAACCTGTGGCTAGCGAAGATGGATAATGTTAACTTGGTTTTAATTCCATTAACAGATGTAGGCCAGTTGAGTAGCTAAGGATGTCCTACAGACCATATAACTATAAACTTTAATAATGGCGGGTAATGTCAGGGGTGACAAGGAGATGCTGACCCCAATTGAAAGATGCATGCGTGAAGTGATGTACGGGAGTTTAAAGTTGGTTTATAGTAGCCTGTCCAATTCACGTGACTATGTAAGCTTAGGTAATAAAATGAAATGGAGTTTAACATCCTATTGCGCTATGTGGACAATGTCAACAGCATAGGAATCTATTTATTATATGAACGCCGATGTCTACACGGGAACTTGGGTTTTAGTCCAATACGAACGAATATACGTTGTGCCCCTGCTCTACGCTACCGAGGTGGTGCCTGAAAATCCCGATGGACTTTCTCGGTCAATATTGAGATCGGACACGGGACTTCTATCGACGTGTCTTTAAATAGAACATTCCCAATATCCCTGTCGTATATAAATGGGACATTCCAAATATCCCCGAACTAATATAAATAGGTTATTTCCGGTACCATCGACCTCTATACAAATCGGACATTTCGATCACAATCGACCTATATACGAATAGGATATCCGACCATCATCGACCTGTACACGAATAGGACATCCGACCACCATCGACCTATATACGAATAGGATATTCCGACCACCATCGACCTATATACGCCACCATCGACTTGTACACGAATATGACATCCGATTACCATCGACCTATATACGAATAGGATATTCCGACCACCATCGACCTGTACACGAACACGAACAGAACCTTCCGATTACCATCGACCTATATACGAATAGGACATCCGACCACCATCGACCTGTATACGAATAGGACATTCCAATTACCATCGACCTATATACGAATAGGATATTCCGGCCACCATCGACCTGTACACGAACACGAACAGAACCTTCCGATTACCATCGACCTATATACGAATAGGACATCCGACCACCATCGACCTGTATACGAATAGGACATTCCAATTACCATCGACCGGTCTTTAGGTACGTGCGTTCAAAGTTACTGGCCTGTAGATGTATATAACATATTAAGATGATATTTTCTAATTCCACCTTCTAATGGTTCTCCACGGACATGTCTGACACTGTGATTCAATTTAGTGTTTTATATTACTCAGATGTTTTAATGTATAAATAATTAGCCATACAGTGTTATACAAACGTAGAATGATAACAAATTATCGGATATATACACGACATTTCTAAGACTGGCTGATAGGCAAAGCTTGACAAGATATAAATTTACATTACGTAAGAGTTAAATCGGCCTATTGCACGACTTTATATTGGCTTAAAAAACTATTATTTCTTTAAACACTGAAGTGTGTTTTGAATAAGGCCCCTTTTAGCTAAGTGGGAGTGTAATTAAATGTATCATCGGCCGTATATGTGTAAAATTACTTGTAATAGCTTCTGAAACGCAGTGGATCATAGTGAATTAATTATATTGGTGATACAGATAACGATGAAGACAATTTATCGTTCAGTTTGGACAGAATTTTACTTCCTTATTTTTGTTGTCACATTAATACACAGAGTTCTGTTGTCACATTTATATACTGAGTCATCAATCTGATATCAGATATACCATGGTTACTATCACAGACATGAAATATAACAGATATACCACAGACATAAACTACATCTGTTACACTATCGGGTAACGATAGTGTCGTGACTATCCTGGTCACGGACTCCAAAAGGAGACCTGTGACACTATCGTGTCTCTTTGTGACTGTCGTCTAGGGTTTTTCTTCTAGGGTTTTCTTCGGACTTCACGTTGTTTAAAATATGATCAATTATTCCAACCTTCAATTAACTGACACTGGAACACTTTTTCCTTTTAATATGTTTTTATATCTATCTAACATCCATAATACAGGAAACTACAATATTGTTGAATATAAGTTCAATATCCTTAGCTTGTGTTCTGAGGCGGCATTTCCTCGCCTCTCAACCGGGAAGGCTGTGGTGTTCTCCCAACCTCCCAATAGTATCTATTTCCTACCGCCTCATCATGCTATCTGAATCCGGCCTGTGAGCCAGGGCAGCTCACGGTATGAATTTCCCCTTTGGATCTCTCGAATGATATCTGAAGAAACTTAAACTGCGAATGTTCTTATAAAGAGGTTACGTGCATGAGTCAGAATTGAGCCCCGGGAAATTGAACAGGTGCTTCCTTTATCGGATTGGTCAACTACACAGACACCACCCTGGATTTCAAGACAGTGTACTTATATGGGCACATAGGAGAGCGACTAACCCCGTTTTTAACTCATGGGATTACCTTTTTTGGATTATCAGACATATGATGTCATTGCCCGATTTTAAACTTCCAGACATATTCTTGTTAGCCTAGTTCTTGTTGTCACTAACAATTTCAATACATAAACCAGAAGATAGTTTACAACTAAGGTAACCCCTACAGTATATAGCGTCTATAGTGTAACATACGCCCCTTTGCAATGCGTTAAATAAGCACAGTTGCTTAATTAACGTCATCATCTAACATGCAGTAAATACAATAAAAACAAATACTTTCAGAATGACAATTCAAAATTGTCATTCCATGTCGCGAACAATGTTTAAATAATCACAAGTAAACTTCTAATTGTCCATTAAATATTTCAAGTCCTACTTCTAATATAATATTATCATTACACTGATATGCATGCTACAATAACATAAATACACTGATTCACGTTATAACACAATAAATAATACTGGTTCAAAGTCAATGTAATTTTACTGTCTAAATTTCATGTCCTATTGTTCGTTTTCTGCCACTTTAACCTAAACACAGAAAATATAACTAAAATGTTCGAAATTCTTCATGTGTCCTGATTTCAAAATATTAGTACACTTCACTTTATATTGTTAAAGTTCAGTTTCACTTTCACTAAACTTCACCAATTCATCATCTGGATTTCCATAGGTCAGTTTCAACTACCATCGTCTTCTTCTTATTAGTAAGGTATCTCGTTTGTCAGAGATTCCGACTTCTAAGAATTTTCAATCAGCACTTCTTTTGACGACTTGTGTTGGGATAAATTCATTCATCCTCAAATCAAACATGTCATTGTTATCAGACCAAAATCTAAGTAATTTTAAAAATTTATTTAAATGTTTAATGACTAGGATTTTTTCTTAAACTTCTCATTAACTCTTACCCTTAATTAAAATTAAATTCATTTAATTAATACACTGCGATGTGTCTCTTTAAACATCAAAATTCTGTTTAAAACAGTATTAAATTACATTTGACCTCTTAACCCTAGCTCATTAATTTACCATTTTATAATTTCCTTTATTTTTATCATTCCGCCAAAACAATTACATGGATACCTTCACAATTCACTATCAGTAATTTAACGTTTTGACCTAGTCTCATTAATCTACCTTTTTGACTTCCAGTGTTGCATTAGTAAAGATGCCACACAAACATGGCCATTATCTGAATGACATCCTACTGTATCTGGAACCATATCACGGGCGAGTGTTGTACACCTCATTAATAACCTTAACTCTCATTACATTACTAAGTTTTACCTACTAGTTACAGTAAACAGTTTTATACCTCATTAGTACTCATTAGCAAATCATTTATAAAAACCAGACTCTGTTAGTACTGGCATTCCTTTTATTTCGTCTCAGTAAGACTACACTCCTCTTAACATGGGAGCTATATACAGCTTTTCTATACCCTCAACGCTTAAGGAGTACCAATTCTGCTGTCTACTTCTGGGGACCTTAATTAATCATTTGGCCGCCTATTTGACAGATACGGCTATTTTCAACACCAGTGCTACCGTATATTTCTAAATAACATATATTATACCTCGTCTTAACATTTTATACGCTTTTCCGTCAATTCATTTCTCCCTGAATTCAAGCGACATCACATGTTTTTTAATTACCAAACGGCGTCTTAAAATAAATGTGATCAATATTTATTCAAGACCAATTTGGATTATACTCATGGTTTTAATAACCAAACACAACCGTAAGTGATTATATTTCTTACTTTCAACACAAACAAGAATTGACTAATAATAAGTTCGTGACTTCTTCTTTGACATTAAATATGGTTTTTATACATTACGCATGACACATCGGGGAATTAAAAATCTATTCGACAGCTAACCGCACATTCGAATTCAAAGTTAAATTACCCATTTTTCATCATGGTATGTTTTTAACACATACTTTCGAACTTATTCTCCTTTGGACATTTTGTTTTACTAAACAACAGGAACAATCTCGAAACCGACACATGGCTTATAAGCGACTCGCTATTGCCGGAAATCGTGTTCACTTTGACTGAACCTTTTATTTAAAACTACAAAACAACACGAAAATCTTGAAACTGGCACATGGCTTAAAGTTACACACTATTGCCGGAAACCATGTTTCACTTGAACTTTTTATTTAAAACCTTATACCGACCCATACGCTATCCTGCGAATTTAAAAAGGGTCATTCAGTTTTAAATTTTCCTTGGGCATTTTCCTTTACCCTACAACCTAAACGCTACTCGCGATTACATAGGTTTATACTTTAACCTAACTCTATTACACAAAAATACACATACAGGTACATTACATTCATGTACGAACAAACACCACGTTGACCTCCCTATCAACTTTTGAGATGTAATTACGACCTAAGTAGATTAATTCTCATGGAGTTTTGTGTCAACCGCGCAAAATCACCATTTTCTACTTAGACCGGAGATATCATTGATAATTATTTTTTCCTTATTCTATTTCCTTAATTAATAATAACATTTTTGCAGCTTATGCCTTAGATTCACTTTAAATTCAGTTCAACACTTTAACCTACCTAGCTGAATTATAACCATGTCTATCAAAACTTAATAATGAATATATTTTATTATTATTTAGTTAAATTTTAACACATTTCTCAATTGATATTATAATCTTATTTTAAATGGTCTGATTAAACAAATTTACATGTTAAATTTTTAGAAAAATGTATTTACCCATTGGCTGAATTTCCGCAGACGCTGTCCCTCAGATAGTTTTCTTTTGATTTCTATCTTCTTATCTTCTTCCAAGGTGTTTCTTCCAGGGTCGATCTTTGGTCACGGCGTCCAAAAACAGACTGTAACACTACAGGAACGATAGTGTCGCGACTACTATCCTGGTCACGGACTCCAAAAGGAGACCTGTGACACTATCGTGTCTCTTTGTGACTGTCGTCTAGGGTTTTTCTTCTAGGGTTTTCTTCGGACTTCACGTTGTTTAAAATATGATCAATTATTCCAACCTTCAATTAACTGACACTGGAACACTTTTTTACGTTAAATATGTTTTTATATCTATCTAACATCCATAATACAGGAAACTACAATATTGTTGAATATAAGTTCAATATCCTTAGCTTGTGTTCTGAGGCGGCATTTCCTCGCCTCTCAACCGGGAAGGCTGTGGTGTTCTCCCAACCTCCCAATAGTATCTATTTCCTACCGCCTCATCATGCTATCTGAATCCGGCCTGTGAGCCAGGGCAGCTCACGGTATGAATTTCCCCTTTGGATCTCTCGAATGATATCTGAAGAAACTTAAACTGCGAATGTTCTTATAAAGAGGTTACGTGCATGAGTCAGAATTGAGCCCCGGGAAATTGAACAGGTGCTTCCTTTATCGGATTGGTCAACTACACAGACACCACCCTGGATTTCAAGACAGTGTACTTATATGGGCACATAGGTGAGCGACTAACCCCGTTTTTAACTCATGGGATTACCTTTTTTGGATTATCAGACATATGATGTCATTGCCCGATTTTAAACAACCAGACATATTCTTGTTAGCCTAGTTCTTGTTGTCACTAACAATTTCAATACATAAACCAGAAGATAGTTTACAAACTAAGGTAACCCCTACAGTATATAGCGTCTATAGTGTAACACATCTAGAAGAACCGGGAATACGATTTGGACCCGAGATGTCCCCATTATTGACCGAACGCCAGAACAATCTTAAGCACGCAACAATAAATATATTTGGCTTCAGTTTTCACTGAACAGAACACTCTGAAAACTCGTATATTTGACCTCAAAGGGGAATTAGGTGTTTGGTGAGATTTGACCAAATAAAGGGTGTTTTGTATCTCGGCAGCATCTACTGGTTATATTCCTAAAACATGTGATGACACAAATACAGGCATGTGATGACACAAACATGTGATGACACAAACATGTGATTATATAAACATGTGGTGACACAAACATGTGATGATATTAACATGTGTTTATATCATCACATGTGATGATATTAACATGTGATGATATATGATGCAGTTATCGTGTATCCATGTGACAAGTAGAGTCATGACAGTTTGAAATGAATCCGCTTCTCGGCCGAGAGCCAGTGTAGCTTTCGAAGTATGGGAGTCATCTCTGCGTGATATACTTCAAACATGATTGTTTTTATTTTCTTAATAATTTAAAAATTGTTTTAGAATTTAATCTAATATTGAGAGCTAATTTATCGTTTTCTTTTGGCACTTACGATTATCTCGAGTGACGTCAGCACATAAACTAATGACGTATTTTTGTTTCGTTTGACTGTCTGCGTGTTGGAATTAGAATCAGTTTGACTGTGTGTTGTATTTAGAATTAGTTTGACTATCTACGTCTCTATCTAGGAATAATGTAAGGTGTCGTCGTATTATGTCGTTTTTAATTCTAAAGGGTAGGTACAACGAATCGGGTGAATAACTAAACTTTTATTATCTACTTGCATGTATAAAGCGACCATATTAGTGTATTAGTGAATGGCAACAACCCAAATTACAATATAAACAATGGAGCATTTACATGTCATGACGTATAATATACCTACAATCAAGTCCTGGTCATCAAGACGTCCGTTTGACTCAAACGGTTATTATCAGAAGTCTTATTGATCTAGCTTATATCAACTAATTTTGTTATGCACAATTGTGTATAAGTTCGGACGAGCTCAATAAGTTAACCTTTATTCCGTCTCTACCTAAGTTTTATAGTTTATAGTGCTATTTAAATTTAGATTTACTATAATACATTATAATCTATGTTACTAATAATAAAAACATTATAGTCTTGGTATTTTTTTTTTCGATGTTGATAATCATTTGATTTTCCACAGTTTTAAACTATGATATCAAACTGATATATATTGTAACATCTTTTATATCGGATGAAATTAGAGTTGTCCGAGCAGGTGTTTTCTTCCATTTTGAATGCTTATTTTTACTACGTTTAGTTCAGAGGACTGTAAACAACGGGAGTGATCCAGACATGATCTTGTTATTTTATTATTGGATACAAGAAGTAATTGAAGGAGTCTGAATTCCTTTCCATTTTGAAGATGAAGGATCGGGAGGCATGCGGGCGTTTGCCTAGGAATTAAGTCCATATGGAAAATAATATTTCACCAACGGGATCATGATTAGACATCGCACAGTAACCAAAAGTCGATCAACCCTCCTCAATGATCAGTTTATAATAAATATTAGACAATAAGGAATGCCTTTAAAAAGATATTGACCTAGATATACCATGAAATACACATGAAAAAATAATTAGTAGTCTTACACCAGTCAATATTGTATTTTTACTTTCACTTTATATTCTAAGAATATTGTATTTACATTCTAAGAATATTATAGTACATACTTTAGTTATGAATAGAATTTTTACCCGTTCATCCAGACATGTGACATTCCTCAATCTAGCTGTGTATGATTATAAGAGACTATTGGTATGTTTGTTACTAAGTGATGTACTAAACCAGATTCAATATGAACAATTTAACACTGAATAATTGCTCACTGAATATTTTGATAAATTCACTTCAACTGATTGTTTAAAGATACTGTGTTGCAATGGATGTTCAAAAGGAGTAAGTATATAGTTTGTACGGGATTTCTATGCTATATGTAAACATTGTATATATAACCTTAGACACAGCGTATCTATTAAATCTTCCACATCAACCAACAGTAGTTTACGGCTATTACATCTAACTTTAGACATGTACCTGTTAAAAGTAAATTAAATGAAATGGAGGTTAACGTCCTACTGTTCTGCTCCGAACTGGGCTAATGAATACAGGCATATGCCATACAGTGTGCTATTCCACGATTTCTACCCGAAATGCCAACGGATTTACATTAAAGATCGGACTAGTACGGCTATTATATATATACAATGTACACTGTATACATGTACCTATTATATGCCGTACACATGGGCAGCTGAGCTGCGCCAAGTTCTGTTACAGCATGGTAGCAGTTATCTTCCAAGATCAACATCAGTACTAGTCAAGTGTCCAGCCTACATATTCCTGAAGGGAATAAAGGCACCCGATAGTCGCTGAGCTATTTGAAATTTTAAAAAACATTAAATTCTCGACTTCGAGTCGACAGTGTTTTTTGATTTCACTAATGTATCATTTTAGAACGTATATACCAGAGATTTGCAAGGTCCCACCTCCCGAAATTTAGCACGTAGATAGTGAAAATCTCATCAAAAGTAATGATTAAATTCCAGTCTTTTTGATGGTTAAAATCACACCAAATATACACGTTCGTGTTCTAGGATACATATATATACATAAAAACAGAACGACACAAAATTCTAGCGTCTAAAAGTAGCAAAAAAAAAAATAAAATAAAATACGGTAAAAAGATGACGATGCAATACGGACCTTTTTCCGTATGAAAGTGGTTCGATACATGCTGCCGTTAGAAATACACACGCATTGTTGACGTCACGCGCAAAGTCGACACGCATACGCGATACTGACCAGTAATTAACGCTGCAATAAATTTGAGGGGGTGGGGATGCTGCCATATCTCGATCGACAGACATTCTGAAATTCATGGAGTTTAGAAAGAGAGAGAGAGAGAGTGAGAGGGAGGGTTTAAGGTCCACTCGATACAAACTAGGTCACTTCGGGACTACCATATGGTTCAATTTCATTTCAATAATTCGCCCGGAGAAAACCCACGAAGTTGGACATGCCACCCCACTCGACAGTGCGCCACTAGACTCGACAGTGCGCCACTAGACTCAATGACAAACCTTCTAATCCAACACGCACGCGTTAACCCCCCTTCCCCCACATTCACCGAGTTTAATTTTTAAGGCACTTAACTAACCCAGGAAAGGGTTTCAATACACTAAGACAATACATTCAATATCACCCATAATAGACCCATATTGTATTATAGTAATTTCATTTTCACGATGGACGTCAAATAGCTGATTGCAACCTATCGTTAACATAATTGTGTGGGGTTTTTTATATTTCAGGTTACAGGAGGCTGTCAGAAATAATGATATAGCTGCCACAAAAAGAATTTTACAAGAGTGTGTGGCATTAGGGGACAGTAAACAAAAGGCTATTATCATTGAATGCTGTGAAACTGCTTTAAAGAACAGATGTCTACCAATGGTAAAATTGTTGCTATCCCAAGATGTTGTTTCTTACTACTCTAGTGAACGAGTAATGAGGGCTGCAGTAAAATCTGATTTTATGGAGGGTGTCCAATTCCTCTACTCTAATGGAGGGCGTCTTTATAAAGGTTGTATCAATGATTGTGCCAGAAACAACACACCCGAGATGTTAAAATATATTCTTGGACATAATGATCTGGACACTGGCAGCGAACAAATAAATACCATAAATCAACAACTGTGGCCTGCTGAACCTACTGCCCTACAGTGTTGTATTCATGGTAATCCAGACTTTTCTTATTACTCACAAAGGGACTCGGAGAAAGTTCTTGAATGTGTCAAACTATTGGTCGAGGCAGGGGCGGATGTCAATATAGAAGGGAACTTTCATAGAACACCCATCGAAATGGCTGCTGATTGTGGTTTTGTGACAACGGTAACCTATTTGGCACAAAACGGAGCAAACGTTGATATTAGATGCTATCAAGGTACCCTGCTTCATTGTCTTGCACGGAGTAAAGGGGTGTCACACTCTTACGATGAATGTGTTCAATTATTAATAAGGCAAGGCTTGAATATAAATGCAGTCAATCTAATGAACGTAACTCCACTGTATGCAGCAGTTGATAGCAGTAATCGGAGAATGGTGAAGTCGTTACTTAATATCCAATCGACCAGAGACCGGTGCGATGTAAACAAGGCAGCTGAAAACGGCATTACACCTTTAATGTTAGGCGCCATACGAGCTGAAACTGTTTTAGTTAAACTGCTTATTGTCCACGGAGCAAATGTAAACAAGACAGCCGAAGACGGCGTTACACCTTTAATGATAAGTGTCAGACAAGCTGAACCTGTTTTAGTTAAACTGCTTATAGACCACGGAGCAAATGTAAACAAGACAGCCGAAGACGGCGTTACACCTTTAATGATAAGCGTCAGACAAGCTGACCTTATTTTAGTTAAACTGCTTATAGACCATGGAGCAAATGTGAACTCCAGAGATAAAAAAGAAAAGTGTGTCTTGGATTATTGTTTTCTTTCTTACAGAAAACATTCCTCGACAGATATATTTAAGATGCTGTTAGAGGCCGGAGCTGATATTCAGACATATCATCATAATTTTTTAATTAAAACAATTAATGAACAAATGTTTGAAATGGCTTCAGTACTTATTGCACACGGCATCAACGTCAACACAGAAGACAGCAATGGAAATAAGCCCCTTGGTCTTGCCGTAACGTCTATAAAAGCTAACTTAGACAACACCTACGGAAATAAACACCCTGGTCGTGTAGTTACGTTTGAAGAAGCTAATTTAGACAACATCTACTTCAACGCTGAAGACATCTATGAAAATAAACGCCTTGTTCTTGTCGATATGTCTGAAGAAGCTAACTTAGACAGTAACGACGTCAACATCCATGCCGTTACGTGTGATGAAGCTAACATAGAATTAGTGACATTGCTGGTATCTAAGGATGATGATATAAATCACCAAAATCGACAAGGGGAGACAGCGTTACATAAAGCTTTACGCTCATGGGAACTGGAGGATTACAAACTGGAGAAAGTAATAAGTATATTGTTGGAGAGCAAAATAAACGTGAATTTAAGTGACTTCTGTGGAGAAACGGCATTAATGGCTGCCGTTAAAATGAATAACGGGGGTACTGAAACTAGCTTCCATGAGTATGGGAGAGAATCCCTTCTCAAAATTTGCAAATTACCAAAGTTCTACTTCAATGAACTAACCGTTCGATCGATTACCGAGAGATTACTGAAAGCTGGAGCTAGTGTTAATATGTGTGATAATAATGGAAGGACGGCTTTGATGGAAGCAGCATCAAACAATCATAAAGCTGTGTTAAAAGTTTTACTAGAAGCTGGAGCTGACATTAATCTGAGTGATAACAGTCGAAGGACGGCTTTGATGGCAGCAGCAGGAAACTGTGATAGATATATTGTAAAATTTTTAATAAATGCCGGAGCTGATGTTAATAAAACGGATAGGAATGGAAGATCAGCTATACACCACGTAATACTTGGTGCTGATAGACCGGATAGAAATGGGAGATCTGCTTTGGACGACATATTGCATGGTACTGGAGAGTCGGATCATAATGTAAGATCAACTCTACACCTCGTATATGGTGCTTATGTTAAAAATTGGGTATACTGCATAAAATTACTTTTGATCGGGAAATGTCACGTGTCTCTGGATACTCCAGTAAATGGGAAAAGGCTATTTAAAACCGTAATGGACACAGAAAACGCAGATCTTTTTTGGTATCTCGTTACAGAAAATTGTTCTATCACCGGTTTAAATCTTCAAAAGGTCATCAATAAATTACAATTTCCAGATACCCAGAAACTTTCCAAAATTCTCTTTGAAAACGGTGCACAAATTAGAGAAATAAAAAGGTCAGAAGATAACCAACAACAGGATGAATTCCGTGATTTCTGTAAATCGAGAAGTCTGAAGGCGAGATGTAGACGAGAAATCAGAAAGTGTATAGGATCAGGAATTAGCAGTAAAGTAACTCAACTTGGTTTACCACACCATCTAGAAGATTATGTTGTTATGAAAGACCTGATACCTGAGAAATATTTTAATCTTGTGATAAACGACCAAGATGATGAAGATGATTCCGATAAAACATCTATGGCTGATATTTACAAACGGTTTGGTATTCTGTTGAACAAAGCAGTCGGTTGTAGAGATTATACAACGGCTTCACTACTTATTGAAAACGACGTCGATGTCAACACGGAAGACGAACATGGAGATAAACCCCTTGGTCTTGCCGCCGGAAACAATGACCCAGAATTGGTGATATTGCTGACATCAAAGGATGGTAAGATAAATCATCAAAATCGCCAAGGCGAAACAGCGTTACATAAATCTGCTGTGCACGGTCGTGTCAATCGATATGATTCAAACGGTTTCAGAGGTCGGAATCATAGTTACATCAATGTAGATTGTCGGTCAGTTACAGAGATCTTGCTGAATGCTGGAGCTGATGTTAATCTGTGTGATAATAATGGAAGGACAGCTTTGATGGAAGCAGCACGAGCATGTAATAGATCTGGTTTACAATGTTTACTAAAGGCTGGAGCTGATGTTAATAAAACTGATGCAGATGGAAACTCTGCTATACATAACGTTATGCTTAGTAGTATTTCTGTCGATGATTGCGTTCGGAAATGGATCAACTGTCTAAAATTACTATTAACCAATAAATGTCACGGGTCTCTGGATACTCCAAATGAAAACGGAGAAACTTTATTTGAATGGTTACTGTACAAACAGGAAACAGATCTTATATGGTACCTCATTACAGAAAATTGTTCTCTCAAAGGCTTATATCTTGGTTTGTTCATAGATAATTTCGAGTTTCCCGATACCTTGATGCTTTCCAAAATTCTTTTCGAAAGTGGAGCACCAAAGCTTGAGACAGAGTGTTTAATTTTGCGGTTGGATTTAGATAACCTGTCTTCGGATGCGGACTTAGATGACCCGATGCCGAAATCGTCGGATGTAGATGATGACCCGGGTGCGGACTTAGATGACCCGATGCCGGAATCGTCGGATGTAGATGATGACCCGAGCTCGGACTTAGATGATCCAATGCCGAAATCGCCGGATGCAGATGATGACCCGAGTTCGGACTTAGATAACCCGATGCCGAAATCGCCGGATGTCGATGATGACCCGAATTCGGACTTAGATGACCCGACGCCGGAAAGATCAGAATTTATTAAAGAACTCGATGACTTCGATGATTTCTGGAAGTCAAGAAGTTTACAGTCAAGATGTAGAAGAGAAATCAGAAACTGTATTGGATCAGGAATCAGAAGTAAAATAACTCAACTTCGTTTACCACCATGTGTAGAAGATTATGTCCTTATGAAGGACTTGATACCAGAGAAATATTTTACTCTTGTTATAAACGATAAAGATGACAAATCCTATGAAAGCATGGGTTTATATGGTATGGCGGTTGCTCGTCGTTTTTTATATGGTAATAATGATGATGATATTGATGAAGCTGAAGGTCAGATTTACGATGGTCAAGACGAAGATTTATTTCGAAATATCCTCAATAAACGAACGTATCAAAAAGTATTGGATGTAATGAAAAGTTCTTCGGATCGGAACACAATTTTGTTTCAACGTGGACTCGACGAAATACAGGATGAGGATGGATATTCTGAGGATTTTTATTTTGGGGATCAATATTATGATCAGCAGGATGAATCTTATCAGCAGAGATATTATCAGTATGTATACGATGACTAGAATGAATATAATGAGGATGGATATTATTAGGATGGATATTATCAGGATGGATATTATTAGGATGGATATTATCAAGATGGATATTATCAGGGTGGATATTATCAAACTGTATATTATCAAAATGATATTATCAAAATGGATACATTTGTTTATTTTATCGTTGTTGTCAACTGGATAATCATGACTATCGGTTGATGTTAAACGGGATAATCGTAGCTATTCATTATGATTTGGTTTAATTAGTTTTATGACAGATTGGTTTACTCTTTATATTTATAGCCTTTATAAATACCCATAACTTTTTGTTAAGATTCATTGTTTGCTTACTGGGTAATCATGGCATATAATTATGTTACCTGGATAATCATAGCTTTTGGTTAGCATCTACTGGATAATCACACATTGTTGTTAGGATCTGCTATTGGTAATTTGATAATTGTACCTATGGGTTAGGATCTACTATTGTCAACTGACTATATGGGTGCTATCGTATCTACCGTACTTCTCGTGTTGCTGTATACTGTTAGAAAGGATCTACTGTATACCGTCAAAAAGGGGGCATATTTTGTTCTGATTGGCATGTAGAATGTTTTTCGATCCTTGGAAATCCTTTAGTTGGAGTGGAATAATTTGGGTAGATTTGATGGGAAGTTTAATTGTTGACTTATTTCATACAGTTATTTTCTAGGGTTTAGCCGACCCAATTATTTTCTAGGAGTTAGTTATAGTAGATGATTAAATACAACGGTGGATCGCATTCACAGTCGACACATTTTAAAAGTTCGAGGGGTTCGTCAAAAGTTACTTCCGAAAATTTTAATTTCTATGGATATCCTACTTCTATTGAGTTACTTTCTAATTAGAACCGTTGTTTATTTTAGATGGTAATGATATACAGCTGCTGACCACAGTTAATGTCGATCTATTTCAATATTCGAAGGGATGTCAAAACTATATAAGCACGACACAGATCACAGTATATTAAATGTTTTGTTACAAATTGTTTCATTTAAAACATTAAATATGAGAATTATTAGTCCGTTTATCTCTTTAGTTGGAACTTCAAAAGTTAGTGAATTTCTTCAAGATCCTTTGACCAATAGAACCGCTGAAAGCAATAAAAGTCTGGATGTATTTTTAACACCAATTTAAGGATGTGTTGATAGAGCATTCTTATTCCAAAATCGCTATATGTTAAAATTATGTAATAAATGTTCCATTTCAAAATGTATGGCTTAAAAATAACTTTAACAGAGGTAATTTATTTTAATAACATTTCATTACTTTTACTACTTCCAACTTATCTATCTAAGATCACCCCAAGCGGAGACCAGTGTTTATCTATATTTAAAATAATTGAATTGATGTAAATGAATGTAATCCATAAGAATACTGTAATCCATAAGATTAATGTAATCCACGTGTAATCCATAATGTAATCAATCATAAATGTAATCGATAAGAAAAATGTAATCCATAATGACAATGTAATCCATAATGATAATGTAATCCATAAAATAATGTAATCTATAATGATAATATAATGATAATGTAATCCATAATAGTAATATAATCCATGTGTAATCCATAATGATAATATAATCCATAATGATAATGTAATCCATAATGATAATGTATAAGTATTTTTTAACTTTTGTAATTGCCTTTTTTTACTTGTAATAAATAGAGAGTATTTAACTTTTATCACTGACTTGACTTTCTTATTAGTGCCCTGTCGTTAAACATCAAGATTCAATGTCTGACGTGACTTTTTTTTAAATAGTTTCCGTTCAGAGAGAATAATAGCTCCCCCTTGTGATAATCGTCCATAAATATATTAGACTAGCGGATGACCCGCCGGATCTGCCTGCATTGGTTGTGGCAGGGTTGTGGTCGTAACTTCGACACCGGCAGCGGTAGGTCCAACGACACCCACCCCAGGTTACTTCCCGACAGACAGACGACAAACAACAGTCACAAATATAGGTACGGATCAGGACACCGGAGGACCAGGAGAGAACCAACGATGTGGGAAAGGCACAGAACTATCATATGGTTCGATATTTTTATTACACGAATTTGCAAAGAGATTTTTAGCAGTAGCAGGACAAAGGAGGACACCGGAGGACCAGGAGAAAACCCACAATGTGGGAAAGGCAACAGATGGGGTCTGGCTGCGATAACGTATAGTCGTTCGGATGGAACGGAAAGCCGAGAATCCATGATATTATATTATACATACATACACACATGATAATGTAGCTATTGTATTATACATGCATGTACAGATGGTATTATATTAGGCTTAGGGAAATAATAACTTTGTTTTTAATTGTAGATATTTATTAGGCGAATGCCTTGACTGATTATATTAGGTATTATATTAGGCTTAGGAATATAATAACTTGTAGATAGTTATTAGGCGAGGCGAATGCCTTGACTGATTGATTAATATTTCCCGTTAAAGCTAAGCATAGCTGATGGAGAGTGATGAAAATTAATGTATAGTGTCACTACCAGGTTCTTCAAAACCTGACTGAGTTTGGCCGTGAACATTTCATGCTTATGCTAAGTATAGATAATCAGTTTGATTTGAAAAGGATAAATGTGCAATTAATGAATATGTGTTTATTTGGGTATTTCGGCGGAGAGAGAGAGAAATGGGGTTTAACCTCCACTCGACACAAACTAGGTCATTTTGGGACTAACATATGGTTTCATTTTATTTCAATAATTAGCTTACGCGTAGGGGTCTTTAGCAGTGGGAGGAAACCGGAGTGCCCGGAGGAAACCCACGAGGTTTAGAAGGCGCCCCTATCTTTCATGCCACATACGCTCTCACCAGGGCGCAAGCTAGAGGTGACCGGCCAGCTAGAGGTCGAAGCGCGGCACTCTAGACCACTAGGCCATCCCAACCCCTGTTGTTATCTACAAGATGTTGTCATTTGAGTTTTAGCACTAATTAAACGTTGACCGACGCCCCGGAAAACACACCATAGCTTGAAGATAATTCACCCTGTTTATTATAATCACTGGTAACTATTCTTAATATAATATCTTTTTTCTGGTGTTATTTATAACTATATTATCCGATCGTATTCAAACCAGTTTGTCCCTTGCTCTGGGTATAATAAATATCAGAGACTAATTTATTCCTTGTTCTGGGTATAATAAACAGGGGAATTGGTCTCATTGTATCATGATAATTAACGACCAGAAGAACAGAAATAAACTTTACTTCCCAGTTTATTACATTCTTCATTTCTACTGAACCCTTTCAACTATTCCATTGATATCTCAGCCCCTTTCAACTATTCCATTGATATCTCAGCCCTTTCAACTATTCCATCGAATCCACAGACCTTTTTTTTTTACCAATTCCATTGAATCCACAGTCCGTTCTATCAATAATTCCATGTAATTCCCAGCCCTTCCACCCATGTCATTGAAGCCGTAACCCTGTCACCCATGCCGATGAAGCCCCAACCCTTTCGCATTTGAAGCCCTGTATCAGTTGTTAAACTTAAATATATTCTGTTAAATGTGGTCTAGATAGGGCGAGGAAACAACGCACGTCATCCGCCGGGTCTCTAGTTGGAATTTAAATCATTTAAAATTCAAGTAAATAAGAGTAACAAAACATGCATGCTCACTTTTTTAGATTGCTATTGATAATTAAAAGTTTTAATTTCCTCTTTCTACTAATAAAACCATGACGTTATGAAAGGTATAAATTTATCACCGTTTTGTTTTGTAGTCCAGTCACTACCATTTGTATAATTTCTCCTACATAATGGGAAATAAATACTATGTAATGGACGGAGAATAGATGATTTATATTTCTGTACTCCAGTCTGATTATACCTGGTAGTTAAAGGTAACTGGAGCGATATATTGGATCATTCTGTTGGTACTGATATCGATATTTGGAGAGATGTGTGACGACTATTATTACAGTCACCGAGTAAAAACACATAAATCTTGACATCACATCGTCTAGCCTCGGCTGTATACCGATAGAACTTGCTATATCTTCCCCTGTAGAAATCTAGCGGCTGTCTGTCGAACAGCAGAGCTCTGTTAGTTTTCCACTCTTCGGTTTCAGCTTTAAATTATCAACTTGGCCAAATATTTTGTAATTAAATACACTGACTGGTTATTAATTATACTGATTGGTAAATAAACCAAAGATTCGGTAGGAAATTTTCCACACAGGTGACAACCATGGCCCATGGCATTCTTGTTTCACCCAGCATCATCTATGTTGTGGCTTTATGAAACTCTTTATGTATCAATCAATCCAGTACTCATTTTAATGACTTAATGACTTTTTTCCCTAGCCCCACTCCCCTTATTTTCGACAGTGTCCTTATTTACTGCTGAAAGTGCCTTTTCTCAGACCCAAATCCAAATATATCCGTTTCAAACGTTTACTTAGACGAAAATATCAGCCAAATAGCTCTTGGAATGGCTACAGATGCAAGGAAAAGACGGATAATTTTCTTGGGGATCCCCCACCCCCAATCCCCCTCTCCGCGGCCTGCCCCGTCTCCGCGGTCGGTGCCCTTATTTTGCGGCGCCGCCCCCGCCCCTTTTCAAAATTCCTAGATCCGAACCTAATAAGTAGTTAGCGATAAAATATAAAGCTATTATTATTTTAAGAGCAAAAGTCTACTTTGTGCTCGTTATGATTTAAAAATCCCCTGATACCCTTTCAACGACCATATCAACATCTATAGGACGATATAAGTATTCAACATGTAGGTCAAATATTTTCGTAGATATTATATTACCTCCCCCTGTTTTAAAATTTGTGCGAAATTAACAGGTAGGGTACCATTAAAAACTTTCATTTACTAATTATTCATAGACTTTGCAAATATTTTAAGAATAAAAGTATCAACGAAAAAAATATGAACAAAAAATAAAATTCATCACTGGCCTTCAAAGTACTATGACAATTCACTTTAACCTAAACACAGAAAATCATAACTAAAATCTAAATGATCGTTGATACTTTCTAAAACTGCACTTCGTCTTCTGTAATTTGAATTTCCATGTCTGTTTCAACTTCCTTAAGCTCAACATGAAAATTTTTTTTTTATTCTAACAAGTCTCATTTATCACCAGGTGCCAAGTTCTAAGAATTTCCGTCACTCTTCTGTGACAATAGGTTGAACATTTCATCTGTCAAATCAAAACATGTCATTGCCATCAGACCAAGTGTTCTGATAGACAGACGATGGACCGCAGAAACGTTGCCATATTTTGGACGTGATTCGCCTAAAACAGACGATGGACTGCAGCGACATTTTGGACGTAATTCTCCTAAAACTGACAATGGTCTGCAGCAACGTTGCGATATTGTGGACGTAATTATCCTAAAACTGACGATGGATTGCAGCAACGTTGCGACATTGTGGACGTAATTATCTAAAACTCATGATGGATTGCAATAACGTTTGCAAAATTGTGGACCTAATTCGCCTAAAATTATGGAAGCGTATAGGTGCCAATAGCGCGAAAGATATCGCGATATCAATAAGGTAATATGACTACTGTTTGAGTTCTGGTAAATAATAAACGGATTTCTTCGATTATGAACAAACTAGTTAATTTTGGTTATCATAAACTTACCTGCGTGTTTAAAATGAACTCCCGTTAAATAAAATCCATTGCACCACTAAATGTCCCAACGTATAAAAACAGTTCTCTCTTGAAAAATTGAAATCCGAAAAACTTTCGGTTAAGAAAAATATCAAATATGGCAGCTGGTTACGTCACACCTCGGGAGATATCACTTTGTATCAGGGGTGACAGCATCGGAAATGTGGCATTTTTACGTCAATTCTTTGGTTGAAGTTAAAAGCACGTCTCGACTCGGCATTGAGTTTGAGCGTTCGCACACATAACAACCTGTATTTTTTAAAATTTGTTACCGACTTAATTATTTGATTAGCGGCTCGGATGGGATAATTTTCTTTTTAACACGCATGAGGAACAAAAATAACTACATTCTTTTCATGAGCCTTAAATATTACCCATCTTTATAATATGGTAAGATAATATTATTATTTAACATATATGCAGGCCATTTACAATTAATGTTCCGCTTCTTACAGGGTGTTACGGACTTATCGGCATTGTATCCGCCCCCCAATGCCATTAGCCACTTTGAACGCTGCCGCAACACGCTTAAAAATGTCACTGAAGCGGTTATTATTTGATCCAAAGAATGAGATCAAATTAATAATACACTCAGAGTCCGCAGACACCTCGGAGGTGTGCTTCTTGATCCGTGTTAAACTATTTATAACATAAAGAAGATAGGATATTAAAATTTATATTTTATATATGACTTTATTTTTACGAGTATCCGTGCAATCAGTGATTCTTTCATTGTGAATAAAATTTGATAGACTGGCGATCAATGGTTTCAATATCAAGCTCCTATGTAATTGCCTTCAATTGATATTTTCGTCGCCCAAACTCAAACGATCGTAATGTTGGCGCTTTGCTTTGAGTATAGCACGTGGTTGCCAAAATATGCGTCAAATTTAAACAACCTCGCTTCAGTGTGTTGGATTCGTCCAATATGTGACGAAAGCAATGTTATTATCCACTCTGTCGAAATAACAAGTAAATATTCAAATTTTTCAAGAGAGAACCGGTTTTATTCGTTGGGATTTTTAGTGGTGCAATGGATTTTATTTAACGGGAGTTCATTTCAAACACACGGGTAAGTTTATAATAACTAAAGTTAACTAGTTTGTTCATAATCGAAGAAATCCGTTTATTATTTACCAGAACTCAAACAGTACATATTGTGATCGTTGATATGATTTTACCCCTCAAAAGACAATTTTTGCCGATTTAATTTTACCAACACGCTATAGCCACCATTTCGTTTCAAATGTGCACCTTTGCGATAAGATACAGCCATCTGAAGTTTTGTCAACATATTTCATGTATGACCATGCGCGATGTGGACATAATACGACGGTGATATAGAATATATTGACAATGCTTCAGAATAGCAATATATATTAAACGTGTGTTTTTAAACCGAAAAAAACGACACACAACATTGACTCAGCAACGATCAGAATTTGTTGACCTATTACCGTATTGATATTACGATAATAATAAAATAAAACCAAGTACGAACAATCCAAACCATTAGACAGAATAGTGTAATCAGCAAATGGACTGCGACATCGTTCGCGCTGATGACCTCTGTACGCTTCCATATAGAACTGATGATGGACCGCATAACGCGGTGGTTGGATGACCAAATGGTTATCGTGTGCGCGCTGTATCATACCGTTTGTCATTGAGTCAACTGGCGTGGTTTCGAATCCCCGGTTGTACATGGCAAGTAGTAGGGGGGGGGCTGTCAAACGTCGTGGCTTTTCTCCGGGTACTCCGGTTTCCTCCCACTGCTAAAGACCAACAACGCGCAAGCGAATTATTGAAATAAAATTAAACCATATGTTAGTCCCGAAATGACCTTGTTTGTGTCGAGTGGACTTTGAACCCCATTTCTCTCTATCTCTCTCTCTTCAATAACGTTGTGACATTGTTAGTTGGGTACGAGACCTAAAATCCGTGACCAATTTGCGGGGAAGTTGTTTTGAAGGTGGTTTCTATATGAAAAAAGCCTGCTGAAGCGATTAAGCTTGGGTGCCTCTCTCTAAAATGCTGGCGGAAGCCGCTAGAGGGCCAAATTCAAAATGGTGGTCAGATGTGGCGGGAAAATGTAAAATTATGTAATATAGGCTTCTGATGTGTCTATTCGTATGTTTTAAGGGTCTCTGAATCGAAATATTATAATCAAAAATCAATCCAGCCACTAGTTTTGCCGAAAAATCCAAGATGGCCACCATTATTGCCCTGGAAAATAGTTTCGGGGTCGATGTCTTCAATTTTGATGAATTTGTGTCGATAGATGGCAACCAACAATAATACTCACCGATATTTATCATCTGATATACTCTGTAGTCAACTGATTTTGATTTTAATTTAATCAACGCTTAATAATGGACCCATCTAAGGCCCTGTATCCATAGGCTTTTCACTTGTGACGCGCCACAAGGACAATGAACCTTTGTTTTTTTAATGTGCCTGTTCCCATAGGTTGTACCCAGGGAACATTTGGCCTCGCGCACGGAACATGTTGTCTTGTGACCGGGAACACAGACAATGAACATGTCAATTCTTTTGCAGCTGCACAAGAGGGAACACGCAATTACCAGTACGATATTGTATGGAGATGCATCTCCCTGTCTGTTAGGCCCTGTATCCATAGGATGTTCCCCTGTGGCGTGTTCCCTTGTGGCGTTGTGACCTTACGACCTGACCATGTACCCGCCCGTATCCATAGACTGTTCCCTTGTGGCGTGTGCAATGTACGATGGAAAGATAGATAAAAGAAAAGTCTACACACGAACGTTGGTGAGAAAGCAAATAAACACAAGACACAACTATCATTATCCGAACAGTTGTTTTATTGATAGCTCGACGGTGAACTCAACTACTGAAAATCGGAAGTATGAGGAGGATGCCGCTAATTGCATTTATTTTCCTCACTGGTGCTCATCTCGGAAAACAACATGTCTTCAAACAACGTTGGGTCTGGTCATTTTTTGGAACTCGCAATGAAGTGTGGGAATTTCACACAAGTTTCCCGACCTTGAAACAGACTGGTAGATGTATCTCCATACAATATCTTACTCTTGTGGCATGTTCCCTCTTGTGCAGCTGCAAAAGAATTAACAAGTTCATTGTCTGTGTTCCCGGTCACAAGGCCACATGTTCAAGGGAACACGCCACAAGGGAACAGCCTATGGATACAGGGCCTTACAAGGCCTGGAAACTTGTGTGCAATTCACCCAGTTCATTGCGAGTTCTAAAATTGGCCGGACCCAGCACCGTGGGCGTTGTCTGAAGACATGTTTGTCACAGGATGGGCGAGGCGTGACCGTTTTGGGGAATAAAGAAAACTAAGATAAAAAAGAATTCAGTTTATATAGTACAACATAAATATACAACATAATTCCTTCACGAATGCCGCACTAAATGAATTATGACGTTACAAAATGTTCACCCATCGGCAAGACCATACTTCGACGATACCATTTATAGGCGACCAGTTATCGACGATGCCATTCCAGGAACAAACTATCGACGATACCATTTATCGGCGACTATTCCTAGACGATACCATTCCAAGAAGAAACTGTCCACCCATCGGCAAGACCATACTACGACGATACCATTTATCGGCTACTATTCAACGACGATACCATTTATCAGCGACTATTCTTAGACGATTCCATTCCAAGAAGAAACTGTCCACCCATCGGCAAGACCATACTACGACGATACCATTTATCGGCTACTATTCAACAACGATACCATTTATCGGCTACTATTCAACGACGATACCTAAGACTACAAAGTTAAAAGTATAATTTCACTCTCCCGATGGGCAGGCTTATATACTACCTGTATGCACGTGCATTGCGGGTAGAAAGTTTGGGCGAGCCTTAATATATTACAGGTAAATAGTTTAGGCGAGCCACGAAGCAGAGTTTGGGCGACCGATAGTGATACTAATGAAATACGACCGTGGCAATGCTGCCTTCTGAGATGAGCACCAGCAAGGAAAATAAATGCAATATCGGCATCCTCCTCATCCTTCCGATTTTCAGTAGTTAAGTTCATCGTCGAGCTATCAATACTGTTCGCATAACGATAGTTGTGTCTTGTGTTTATTTTTTTTTCAGGCTTATTTAATGCTTAATTACTGAAAGTCTGAGATCGCACTCTTTTCCGTTGGTAATGGTTGGAAACTGCTCCATAATCGACAATGCGGCTCAATTAGATATGTGAACCCAGCATTACCAGGACGTTTAAGTGACTTACTTGTTCACTGCAGTGATAGTGCAAGTGATGAAGATTCCGATGAAACTACAACTTCTGAATCTGAACAATCAAAACTGGACCTATCTTTTGAATCGGATGACTGTGATTCTGAGAAGTAAAACTTTGACTGGATAAGTTGGTGATGTTGATTATCATGCGTGATTAAATATTACATGGGTCCATTATTAAGCGTTGATTAAATTAAAATCAAAATCAGTTGACTATAGAGTATATCAGATGATAAATATCGGTGAGTATTATTGCTGGTTGCCATCTATCGACACAAATTTATCAAAATTGTAGACATCGACCCCGAAACTATTTACCAGGCCAAAAATGGTAGCCATCTTGGATTTTTCGGCCATATTGGCAACACTAGTGGCTGGATGGATTTTTGATTGCAATATTTCGATTCAGAGACCCTTAAAACATACGAATAGACACATCAGAAGCCTATATTACATAACTTTATATTTTCCCGCCACATCTGACCACCATTTTGAATTTGGCCCTCTAGCGGCTTCCGCCAGCATTTTAGAGAGAGGCACCCAAGCTTAATCGCTTCAGCAGGTTTTTTTTATATGGAAACCACCTTCAAAACAACTTCCCCGCAAATTGGTCACGGATTTTAGGTCTCGTACCCAACTATTTGGACGTAATTCTCCTAAAACTGATGACGGGTTGCAATAATGTTGCGTCATTTGCATTTTTAGCTTACATATCACGGCTTATTACAGACTAATATGTATTCACATTGATTTTTTTAACATGTATGCTTACTTTTATAAATGTTCCGACCAGTATTCAATCGGATTTTGTACAATACTTACCAATAAATGTTCCGAGGATAGTCATATGGCGTGCGGCTTATTACTCAGCGAAGCAGCAAAGATCGATGAAATTTGAGTTTCACATATCTTTGTAACTATAAACACTAAACGGAATGGTATGATTTGTAAACTGATATTACTTTCACAGATTCATATTTGACAATATTTTACAAGTGATTCTAAAACTGATTTTCATACTAACCAATGGTGTCTTATTCTGTTATTAGTGTTTAACGTCCGCTTCCACCGAGGTTGATATCGCAGACAAGTGTCTTATTTTTCTATTTTAAGCGCACTCGTAGGGGTATTTCCTGTGGTAGTAAACTGGAGTAGTCGGAGTAAACCCCCGAGGTTGAGACGGCGCCCCTATCGCCAAGCCACATACGCTCACGCCAGGGATCCAAACTACGACCGTGACCCAAGGGTGTTTTGTAATTACTAGCTGTATATCGTTGTGTAAAAAAGCAATCGCATGTTCATGCCAAAAAAATGGTCATTTTATCCTAACAATTTCCTGAATCCAGTAAAATGAACTTTACAAGTTGTTTGGTTAGATTAACACTGACGTGACGTGTCAATCTATCACATTATTTGAGTACGACGATGCCCTAAGGCTACAATCTAAATTCAGATATTAACAAAACAGAATTGAGTCTAATTCGACGTAAAACAGGCAAAATGCTCTTTGTCAAACAGATGGAATGGTGTTGCTCGGATGTTTAGTATGACTTTAACGTACACAAATATGGAATTGTCATATATTTATATATATTTATATATATATATGTTCAGAGTCCTTTATAGATACATTGGTTAGGGGTTTGATAAAGAGTTGGTCACTTAATTCATTCTGAACCGAATTATTACTGTTTTAACGAGATGTGTGCACAGTGGTAACCAGGACACTAGTATATTCGCGACTTAACCTTGATTTCCCATTTATATGATGCCATCGAGAGTTGATTATGGTCTTGTTTTGTTAATAAATGTCTAATTAATAGTTTATATATCATTTCAGTCCTAAAGAAAGACCTACAATAGACAGATTTAGCTCTTGCATAATGCATGTTTAATTGATTTAAAGTGAAATTGTTATTATAAATACAACAATACCAGACAGTTTTAATTTAAAGTTATATATATGTATGTGTGTAAATTATACTTTTATATCCATGAACATGTATATATATATATATATATATATATATATGGTAATTTGATTTATTTACGTCAATTCATACATGTAAGTAGTTTAAAATATAAAAATATATAAAATTACGTTGAAAAACACATGTTTATGGTTAACGTTTTCAGTTCTCTTGAACGTCTTCATGCCATATGATATAATATAATGCAATAAAGAGAGAGAGAGAGACAGAGAGAGAGAGAGAGAGAAATGGGTTTAACGTCCACTCGACACACACTAGGTCATTTCGGGACTGTATAATGCGATACGACAATAACGTTACGTCAGAGCGTAGTAACGAAACAAGAAATATATCAGATCAATTATTTTCCGATTTAAGGATGGCATATATTTGTTTATAAAATTATTTACTTTACATTCTAATAAAAGAATTTTCCTTGTAAAGAGGGAAAACCTTGAATACACCCATCCGCATTTATCCAAGTGGGTACTGACTTGGATTGTAATGTGTTCCGGGTGCCTAATTTGTAAATGATGAAGATTCATTCTAATATTTAATTGGTCATTAGTTTTCCCAATATATTTTTCGGAACACCCATTGCATACTATTAGATATATTACATACTTTGATTTACAATTCATACTGGACTTTACATAAAATTTTGTATCTGTAGTGATCTAGAGTGATTCGCTCTCAATTAAATATGTGCATAAATGTTATGACGAGTCCCCACACTTGGATACTAAAGGTTTTGGAATATCCAATTCAAATCGGGATCTATCTACCAATTTACTATTTTTCAGAATGTATCTCATTTGCGAACTTTGGTTTAATTCACCCTGATTTGAAAGGAAGACATCCATTCCCTTTTCTTGCTAAGGGTTGAAAGTAGTGACTATATATCAAATCAGATGTTTTACTTTCTTTCTTTTGGATTTTATTTTTTAATTCTTTATTGTGCCCTTTTAAAGCTTTATTGAATCCGTTAGTAATCAAAATTAAGGAATAATTAAGAAATTTCTTAATTCATGTAGTCTGGAGTATGTAACGTTATTATTAGACACAAAGGTTGGGATGGCCTAGCGGTCTAGAGTGCCGCGCTTCGACCTCTAGCTGGCCGGTCACCTCTGGCTTGCGGCTGTGGTTTCGATCCCCGGTGTGAGCGGATGTGGCATGGAGATAGGGGCGCAACCTCGTGGGTTTCCTCCGGGCACTCCGCGCAAGCGAATTATTGAAATAAAATTAAACCATATGTTAGTCCCGAAATGACCTGGTTTGTGTCGAGTGGGCGTTAAACCCCATTTCTCTCTCTCTCATTAGACACAATATACTGTTAAAGCCATGTTATAGGGAATATTACGTTTTATATGGGATGGGTGACACGAGAAAAAATTGAGATATTGGTGTGTATCGGTTTTCCCCACAACTGGTCTAAATTTAAGATCTTCGGGATCAGGAACTGATATTATTTAGGTTACCTGTTCCATTACATCGTTTTGAATAACTTTACTCTTATGAACCTTAGGTAACCCATAAAAGTTCGCTCCTTCCGGTTCAAAATTAGTGAGGTAATCACCCTCTTTATCGGTTAAAATCGCAGAATTTTCACCAACAAATTGTGCTATTTTTCCCTTGATCCTACGTTCATGATATTCAGTAGTGGGTTTATAATAGTTCGAGTTCGAGTCATTTAACATGTCTTGAAATTTTGACCTATAGTAAGACTTATTCATTATAATTATTGCCCCACCCTTATTGGCGTTTTTTTATAGTTATATCAGAATTAGATCTTTTAAGACTCTGACGCTCACCATATGAAATATTGTAACGAAGTATAAGATCTAATATAAGATCTAAACTAAGACAGAATGACGAGTTTTTAACCACGGACAATGATTACTTCGATCTGGAAGCTGACACGACCCAATCAAATACTAATGACGTCATTAGCGGCTACGTCAGTGATGATGGGTATAGTCATTTAAACCGGCACCATATTGTATCTAGAACCGGAAATGACTATAACTTTTTAACACATGGTGAATTAAGGAGCACTGATTTATAAAGTGAAAGTAGTGATGCTCTATTAGACGTAATGAATAATAATTGAAGGTGCTAATTGGAGAGAAGTTATCAGGCGGTTAAAAGACATCATTATGCATTTTGATGGAATCTATTTATTATTGATCCTCGGGCGATCATCTGTCATTACTGATGACACGAATGAAAATCTTTTCCTAATGAAATGAAATTACGAAATGGCTCGAGACTAAAAACATTCATTAAGCGTCCATAATGAAACGTCTACAGGAAAGCAAATGACGCCATCTTGTATATAATTAGAGTATGACGTCAGTTTTAAAATTACAAAAAGACATCAAGATTAGCTTGATAACGTTGAGAGAATACTCTACGAAACGCCGCCTAAAATACACTAGTAACTGTTTTCCATAAGTATGTGTTTTGTTGTTAAAAAGACAGTCATTAAAGCCTCATTGCGTTCTACGGAAAATATGATAATTTTCCAGGACTTAATCCACGCTTTAATATAATCAGATTTATTACTTAATTAAGAATATAAATTCAGAATAACATCGCCCAACAAATTATCTCCTGAATCAACCAGGTAAAGATGAAACTCACCAAACTTAAAGATGTTTCATGATGGAGATAATTCGACCAATTACATGTCTTTATTTTGCCTTCAAATATTATAAACTATTATTAAGACATTTATTCACATATGGCAAGTCTATAGTCAACTCTCTGGACCAACTGGTGCCTCTGATCGTTACTATCACATGGCAAGCCTATAATCAACTTTCTGGACCAAGCCCCCGGTCGTAACTAGATTCGAACCCTACACCTATTCAATGATTTAATTTGAAAATAGAGAAGAGCGGGTAAGTCCCGACTATCAAGTATCGTTGTTGCGATAATAATTGATCAGTGCCACATTGTGACAGAGTAATCCAAGACTACCATCGCCTTTAGACCATATTCATCATATCTTAGGTGCACTGGCCTCTACATGTTAATGATAATATACGATATAAGCAAGTATTTGTTGTATTTGAATTACAGACCTAATAAACCCCACATATTGTCATACGAGAAGAGAATCCACCTTACAGTCAATGGATAAATCTTTAGATAATGATAAACTTGTTTTTTGAGACCCAGATGCTTACAAATTCTGCCAACTTTTTGAAGGTATATAAGACCAAGATTGGTTGGGAGACATTGGATATAGTTTCAGCAACTCCAAATATAGATAACTTAGCTCAAAATGAAGCAATTTCAGTGACATTTCCAATATATTCATTTTATGTTATCTTTATTTGAACTATTATAGTAAAAACGACCAGCATGGTATCTAAATCTTACATGATGTAGTTTAATAGATGTGTCCATCTTGTTTGTTGGGTTATGAACGACACATTACAAATATTTTGTTAAAATGGGCCTAACTTTCACTGTAACCTTCCATACATTGGTCATGGCATTAAGTTCATAAAACAATAAGAGTCCAGTAATATATATTTACATAAATGTTAACCACAATTGGCCGTTTCTGTTGATGTCTGTTTTGGTTGTATCCAATCTATATACAATACTGAATAATGAATGATTGAAGTTTGTACAAGAAACCGTCAATTCTAGCTATTTATAGACCCTCAACCCTCCGTTTCACAGCTGTCACTTATATTTGTATTTCATATCAATTGCCGTAGATTGTGACGTCACTGTTTATACTGGCTTCTTACGGTGATTTTATTAATGAATTAAAAGCATGTTCGCGTCATGTGATCATTGACACGTCATATAATGATTGACAGATACTTTCATTGACTTACGTCAACCGACCTGACGTCATCAGTCCACATATCTTTATAGATACAAGTTCATGCCAACCTTGTAAAGTCACAGAGAAAAACATTTCACTCATTTGTTTTGAATAAACCTGTTTCGATTCAACCTAAAAAGATTCTTTTATGAAAACTCCGGTCCTTAAAATTGTACAGATTGATATATTGGAGAGTTTGAATGACCGGCCAAGTGATCTTGAGTGTCTAGCTGGCAGGTCATCACTGGCTTGCTGTCGGGGTTGTGATCCCTGGTGTGACCGAAGGTAGTTTGGAGAGGGTGCCTTCTTTCCACTGCGAGTGCGCTGTGCATAGTAAAATAAGACATGTTGTCTGCGATATCACCTACTCTGCAAGCGGAAGTTAAATAGACGATTTATTCCCCACGAATTCTATATTTTAGAAGACGGACAAGATCAAAAATAGAATCACCATTAATCATATCGTCACCTACTTGTCTACCTTTTGACCTTGACCGTGATGTGTTCACCAAATGACGTCATCTTTGTCTGAGACTCAAGTCAAGTTTATCAGTTGAAATAATGTCTTTTGTAGAGAGAACAAGACAGCGAGAATGCGTACGTCAACCAAAACAGACATAACATACAGGAATTGTACGGCGTTTGCTGTGACATTCTTTAACAAATTTAACCGTCGCTTTTCTGCTTCTACTGGATTAATGAGGACGGACATACATACACCATGCTGTGGACTATGAGGGAAATTTTTCCCCGGCAGCGCCTTTTAAGTGATTTTGTTCTAATACATATACGCAAACGATTATGAGACCTCGGTGGTTCTGAAACTAAATGATGAACTTGCCGAATTCTGAGTCGAACGGATACCATTCTTGTTAATTGTAGCACAAACGTAGATATGCCCGTAACTTCTATCCGACTGCTGAGTAAGCAGAATAATTTCGTTGTTGGTTACTGGAACTTAAACCATATTCAGTAGAACAGTAGAAGACGAGCAACTAGCATCAACTAGCTGCCAACTGGTAGTTTTGCACGCACAAGCGCACGTACAGCTACAGCCAGCCGTCGCTCAGAGTTGCTGACATCTATTTGTTTCAAGATGCAGCTGGTACCGGTACTCACAAGCGCACGTACAGCTACAAGCAGCCGTCGCACAGAGTTGCTGACATCTACTTGTTTCAAGATGCAGCTGGGACCGGTTTCACGAAATTATTACTCAAATAAAATTCAAATTTTAGTAATTTGATTGGATAATATTAGGTTGATTTTAGTGCTTAGTCAATTAATAGTGAAGTATCTACTAAAATTTAGATTTAATTTTCAGTTAAGATTTTGAGAAACAGAGTCCTGGTTGTGTGAGAGTAAACCATGCACACTGAAACAGGGTCCCGGTTGTGTGAGAGTAGACCATGCACACAGTAAAGTAGAATATTCAGCTTTATTTAATTCATCTATTGATTAGATCATCGTAATTTTAAATAGTTCCCCAGTTGTCTGGATTATTAGAGAAACATCTTGTTCCGTAATTTTAAATAAATATTGACTGTGTACTTTATAAGATTAATTTTAATTGAGCCACTATTTTTATAGACGATTGAAATCGGTGATAGAAAAGCAGAAATGATTAAACACAATTATCCAAGAAAAAGTTGGAATATTGAAAGCAAACAGTTCTGAATTAGAACGTTGGACTTTAAAAGTTGCTCGTGTGTACTTTAAATTAGCAATATTTGATGACGTAAGAAGTAAAATATAACCCGCTTATTTCAGCTTATTGTAGTCGACTGATTCTGTCTGAAACCAATCATCAATTACAGAGGAATCAAAATAAAAAAAAATGGACAGCGTGAAAGCTGGCGATCTTCCGTCATCTGCTCCATGGAGTAAAAAGACCCGTGAATTATAGTAGAAATTATTTAACGATCTAGATACAACACAGGGATCAACTTCAAACGTTCGTGTTAAAATAGATTGCTTTCTTACAGTCTTTATTAAAAACACACTTTCATGTTCGTGTCTCTTATTTATTCAGGCTAAACAAAAACTAGCGAGTATGATAGACCCCATTTCTTAGGATGTGTGCGTGACTGTATTTCTGTTGCATACCGAACAGGGATATGTATAGTAGATGAGCGGGTCGGGGATATGTTATATAATATACTAGGGTATGCTAATTATAGGGGATATGTTATATAATATACTAGGGTGCAGGTCTGGGACATGCTATATAATATACTAGAGTGGGTGTTTAGGGGATACGTTATAATATATTTTATGATGTGGGTCGGGGATATGTAAGGGTTATAGACTGAGACAGGGGTTCAAGTTAAATCCAAAGTTGTGTGTTCGAGGTGTTCAATGCACGTTTGAGGGTGTTTATCTAACGTGATACCGAGGTCAAGGTTGATGAGTGAATGAAATGGACGGATATGAGAGACACAAGTTTATCACAGCCCCTTTATCGCTAAAAATCGTTTTACCAATTCTTCTATAACAAATATCAATACATTATTTTGTACGGCATATATGGTTGTTTACTCAGCAGATTGGGGGAGGTGTCAAAAACCTGAATACGACCAGTTTAAACCTGTTTATTAAAGATGCATGTAATTCAGACCATTACAATGTCAGGTTTTTGGAAATACAATCTGGATTTGGATTGGTATATGAATAAATGTGTTTATGTCTGTATGCTGATTTCAGGTTTTAGACACAATTTTATACGCCCAGATCTTTATATACATCTATATACGAGGTAAGTTTTGAAATATATATCATGTTTATTCCATGGTCGTCAATATTTGGAACAAGATACAGCGGTATAGAGCCTGTGCCAACAATAATTCCCTCTCAAGCCCTTCATCGGCATTTCCTATTTTTCATTGTCGAAGAATAGGTCAAAATAATAATATTATTTAACACGACAGAAAATCTCTCGATTTCAAGGCTTTCAGGAGTTTTCAGTTAAAATTATAGCTAGAGCTTGATGGATTGAACCATGTTCTATATATTATCGAATCTTAAAACATCTTCAATTCATCATATTGTTATAGCTGTCGGGTAGATATGTATTCAACTCTTTACACCGAGCAAGGGCTTGAAATTCCGTTACATGAAATTTATAGGCTTTAATGGTTTTATGTGGAATAAAATTCAGTATTTAGGTTAATAGACGATTATATGAAATATTATTGTCACGCAACAAAGCTTATCAAGTGCATGAACTGTACAGGGATGAAATGACGTGTAGTTTCTGCATCAAACTCTACAATGGCATACAGGGTGCAGTGAGGGGCATGTTGCACTGACATCTTGCATTATGGAAAATATAAACAGATGTATGTGGGCGGAGCGAGACTAGTAATTACCTCCCCTTATGACACGATGGATAAATTGTAGTAATTACCTCCCCTGATGGAACGATGGATATATTGTAGTTCGTCTATTTATAGCAGTTCTCTCTCTGTCTCTCTTCTCCCTTTTTGCATGCCCATTTTGTTGATTTTTTGGCCAAGAATGGACTAGGAGGGTTTGAATTAATATTTTCTGCCAGGTTTTGGTAAATATTCATGATTTTGAGGCGGAAGGATAACGGCGTTATGAGGTTGGCTACGGTAATATGTACGGCAACTAGATACATGATTTGAGTATGCTTCTTCAAGTTCGTGTATCTCAAAATTTTGGTGGTCAACCTCATAAAATTTTAGTGCAAAGACATGGCCATTTGTTCCTCTGTCTGTAGTGAAAAGTATTTCGCCCAACGAAAATTTGGGGATAAGTTGGAGGTGGGCAAAGAGTCCAGAATTAACATTGAAGTCAATGGGGAAATTAATGGTGGTCTGCCTCCATAAGTTGTAGTAATTACCTCCCCTGATGATACGATGGATAAGTTGTAGTAATTACCTCCCCTGATGACACGATGGATAAGTTGTAGTAATTACCTCCCCTGATGACACGATATAGTAATTTAATGGTTCCTTAAGCAGCCGTCACATTAGCCGAATAGTTCGTCCGAATGGATGGACACACTAGCCGAATGCTTCGCCCGATTCACCAGTTGATTGCATCGCGTCACATGATTAAAACATGGCGACGTTTATGTCCCAAACAATCATGTGACTTCTCGATATGTATAGCGATTGGCTAATGAATTCTTCAATCGACCGAATGATTCGGCGAAGCGAACACACCAGGCGAATATAATTCGACCGATTAAATATTCGGCCGAATATATCAAACCTGTTTGTTTCGGGCGAATCCTTCGGCCGAATGACAGTGGACACACTTGGCGAATTTTGACGCTGATTGATTCGGTCGCATCATTCGGCAAGTGTGTCCACCGCTTTAAAGCCTGTATCAATAAAGGTGATGTCACAGTCTTATGATGGACACGTGCACTTCTCATATTTACCGTAAGTCATGATTTGGGGAGGAGAACAGGAAATAATCAGCTCTGAATTATTGAAATCGTCTACTAAAATGACATCACTGTCTATAGATTATTTTGACCAGGCCTATCACATAACCGAATTAGTTAACATTGAAGTCATTGGTGAGAGAATTACCTGTCTGAGTCCAGATAGTTGAACCAAGTTGTCTCCTCCAGGTTCTCACGTGCGTGCTCAAGCTAACCGACAGATAATATTGACTTGGCCGCGATATTAACTTTTTTATTTTCTGTAAATTAAAGGAGCTAAATCGCCAATATTTGGGACCTTGAAATTTACCTAAATGGTTCGCAACGCATAAACTAATCTTATATGAATGTATATGGCCACAGATCACTAATTATTTCCCCATTGACTTTAATGTTAATTCTCGTCTCTTAGACCGGCTGTAACTTTTTCCCAAATATTCGTTGGGTAGAACGCTTTCTGCCACAGATGGAGCAACATGTGGCAAACTCTGGCCCAAAAGCATGTATGAGGTTCACCATGAAAAACTTGAGATACACAGGCTGGAAGTAGAGACAACCAAACAAGCAATTTTCGGCCCTCCCTTTCAACGTAACCAACCTCACAACCCTTGTATCCTTCCGCCTCAAAATCATGAATATTCACCAAAACCTGGCAGAAAATGTATTTTTAAACCCTTTTCTTCAATTCTACACCAAAAAGTCAACAAAAATCGCCATGCAAAAGGGGGGAAAAGGGAAAGGGAGAGAAAGACTAAAAATAACTTTCGCCCTACATTCGTGGGAAACGGCCCATGAATATTTAGTGATCTGTGTCCTATATAGGAGTGAAACTTTAGGTATCACCAAAAGGCCTTTTTTATATGCTTCCCATATGTTCTGGCAACACACCGGTGAAAGAAAATCAAAATCAAAGAATAACTGCAAAAATGATGGCCCTTTAAGTATACATGCTGCTTTATGTACAACAGTGCATCTCAGGTCCCTGGGCCTTTTGTGCTAAAATTTAAAAATCTTTCTTATTAAAGGCAGTATTTGAGTTTTGTGAAAAAATAAGACAAGTTACAAACAAATTACACAGAAAACACTCATAATCTGGATTTTTTTTCAAAAATACATTTTTTTTACTGCCATGTCATGAAAAATGTACAAAATTTACATGTAGCATCTTTCAAAAAACCAATAATTTTCCACTTTTTTAGATAGTCAGACTTGCAAGTAATATATTTTTGGAAACCCTGGACAATATGCAAACAGAAAAACCACAAATCAGATGCATTGGTTGTAATTATAGAGGTTTGTACTGAAACATGTAACCCCATCCCCTAAATATGTCAATGACTGAATCAATCCTATCTTTGGTTGCAGAGCTAACATTACCAAAGGTATCTGTCTAACAGCTATGTTTTACCATCCCTGGCTAATATATGTACATAAAAACTAAAATAGGTGCAATAAATATGAATTATGGTTAAAAATAGGCCTTGATAAAAGAAAAAAATGCCATTTTTGGTCTATGACCACCCCTCTCCAACAAAAGGGTCACAGAATACACAATTTTCACGAATTTGGAAATAGTTCAATGTTTTCAACATCTCAAAACTCAGAGGCATCATACAAATCTTTATTGCAATTCTTGTGCTGAATCAAGATGTCTGGACCATTACATCAATTACCTGGAAAAATGAAGTCAAAAAGGCAGTTATGACAGAGTTGACAACATTAAAGGGGCCTGAAACGGGGAAAAATTAACATTTTACTGCTCTATAAGTAACATAAATGCAACAAACACCACCAATCCTTCGTTTTGATAAGAAAATATTGACCATTAAGCTGACATTTACACATCTACACCAGTTTTGTATCAGGGTGTGGTCTTATTGGCCTGACATGTCTCAGGGTTCTAAGTTTGACTTTAAACAAAAAAGGTTAGAAATCCTGGAAATGTACAAAATAACCATTTATTGGTGAAAAATAACATTCCTAGCTGTAATTCAACAACAAATTCCAATTACTATAATTTAATTGTCAACACAGGTGCAATTAAATCTCTCAAAACACATAAATAAAAAAGGGTGGGGTGGGGCATTTATAGCCTCTCTAAACAGAATGGTGGGATGAAAAGTGTCTATAAAGACTGGGATATTGCTTCCTTCATGAAGGAAATGCAAGAATTTAACGTTTCAAAGAGGAAAAAAATGCTTTTTCTGTCTAAATTGGTGGCAAAATTGAGCCAACCCCTGTTTTGAACATTTTGTACAAACCCATCTGCTGTATATTATTAACTCAGTGTTGCCAATTTTCAATTTTCTGTAGGAAAACTGGAGCTATTTCTAAACCTGACAAACTTATAGATCCCATCTAAGTTACATTAGCAATGGAAATAAGGGCAGTTTTAGAAATTTTGACTCTTTTGAGTAGGCCTGAAGGCATTAATTTCTACATCGAAATAGGGGAATCTGGAGATTTTTTTGCGAATATTCCTGATTTTTAGACAAAATTAGGTGAAATTACAATGTTGTTCACTTTATCTGTGCTTTCTGAGGCTGAATACACCAAAATTGGACATTGAAATATATTTCTTACTGTTAGAAATTAAATAAAACCTGAAAATTGAGAAATTTGCAGTAAAATCACAATTTTTCTCCAAACTTTGATAATTTTTTTTTAAATTGAATATTTTTTGAGTTTTTCTCGTCTCAAAATACTTTATACATATTTTCTGACAATTTAGTCATCATGTTTTCAAAACTAAGGCATATCAGTCACAGCCATGTCATACACAGACAGGCCACAGATCACTAATTATTTCCCCATTGACTTTAATGTTAATTCTCGTCTCTTAGACCGGCTGTAACTTTTTCCCAAATATTCGTTGGGTAGAACGCTTTCTGCCACAGATGGAGCAACATGTGGCAAACTCTGGCCCAAAAGCATGTATGAGGTTCACCATGAAAAACTTGAGATACACAGGCTGGAAGTAGAGACAACCAAACAAGCAATTTTCGGCCCTCCCTTTCAACGTAACCAACCTCACAACCCTTGTATCCTTCCGCCTCAAAATCATGAATATTCACCAAAACCTGGCAGAAAATGTATTTTTAAACCCTTTTCTTCAATTCTACACCAAAAAGTCAACAAAAATCGCCATGCAAAAGGGGGGAAAAGGGAAAGGGAGAGAAAGACTAAAAATAACTTTCGCCCTACATTCGTGGGAAACGGCCCATGAATATTTAGTGATCTGTGTCCTATATAGGAGTGAAACTTTAGGTATCACCAAAAGGCCTTTTTTATATGCTTCCCATATGTTCTGGCAACACACCGGTGAAAGAAAATCAAAATCAAAGAATAACTGCAAAAATGATGGCCCTTTAAGTATACATGCTGCTTTATGTACAACAGTGCATCTCAGGTCCCTGGGCCTTTTGTGCTAAAATTTAAAAATCTTTCTTATTAAAGGCAGTATTTGAGTTTTGTGAAAAAATAAGACAAGTTACAAACAAATTACACAGAAAACACTCATAATCTGGATTTTTTTTCAAAAATACATTTTTTTTACTGCCATGTCATGAAAAATGTACAAAATTTACATGTAGCATCTTTCAAAAAACCAATAATTTTCCACTTTTTTAGATAGTCAGACTTGCAAGTAATATATTTTTGGAAACCCTGGACAATATGCAAACAGAAAAACCACAAATCAGATGCATTGGTTGTAATTATAGAGGTTTGTACTGAAACATGTAACCCCATCCCCTAAATATGTCAATGACTGAATCAATCCTATCTTTGGTTGCAGAGCTAACATTACCAAAGGTATCTGTCTAACAGCTATGTTTTACCATCCCTGGCTAATATATGTACATAAAAACTAAAATAGGTGCAATAAATATGAATTATGGTTAAAAATAGGCCTTGATAAAAGAAAAAAATGCCATTTTTGGTCTATGACCACCCCTCTCCAACAAAAGGGTCACAGAATACACAATTTTCACGAATTTGGAAATAGTTCAATGTTTTCAACATCTCAAAACTCAGAGGCATCATACAAATCTTTATTGCAATTCTTGTGCTGAATCAAGATGTCTGGACCATTACATCAATTACCTGGAAAAATGAAGTCAAAAAGGCAGTTATGACAGAGTTGACAACATAAAAGGGGCCTGAAACGGGGAAAAATTAACATTTTACTGCTCTATAAGTAACATAAATGCAACAAACACCACCAATCCTTCGTTTTGATAAGAAAATATTGACCATTAAGCTGACATTTACACATCTACACCAGTTTTGTATCAGGGTGTGGTCTTATTGGCCTGACATGTCTCAGGGTTCTAATTTTGACTTTAAACAAAAAAGGTTAGAAATCCTGGAAATGTACAAAATAACCATTTATTGGTGAAAAATAACATTCCTAGCTGTAATTCAACAACAAATTCCAATTACTATAATTTAATTGTCAACACAGGTGCAATTAAATCTCTCAAAACACATAAATAAAAAAGGGTGGGGTGGGGCATTTATAGCCTCTCTAAACAGAATGGTGGGATGAAAAATGTCTATAAAGACTGGGATATTGCTTCCTTCATGAAGGAAATGCAAGAATTTAACGTTTCAAAGAGGAAAAAAATGCTTTTTCTGTCTAAATTGGTGGCAAAATTGAGCCAACCCCTGTTTTGAACATTTTGTACAAACCCATCTGCTGTATATTATTAACTCAGTGTTGCCAATTTTCAATTTTCTGTAGGAAAACTGGAGCTATTTCTAAACCTGACAAACTTATAGATCCCATCTAAGTTACATTAGCAATGGAAATAAGGGCAGTTTTAGAAATTTTGACTCTTTTGAGTAGGCCTGAAGGCATTAATTTCTACATCGAAATAGGGGAATCTGGAGATTTTTTTGCGAATATTCCTGATTTTTAGACAAAATTAGGTGAAATTACAATGTTGTTCACTTTATCTGTGCTTTCTGAGGCTGAATACACCAAAATTGGACATTGAAATATATTTCTTACTGTTAGAAATTAAATAAAACCTGAAAATTGAGAAATTTGCAGTAAAATCACAATTTTTCTCCAAACTTTGATAATTTTTTTTTAAATTGAATATTTTTTGAGTTTTTCTCGTCTCAAAATACTTATACATATTTTCTGACAATTTAGTCATCATGTTTTCAAAACTAAGGCATATCAGTCACAGCCATGTCATACACAGACAGGCCACAGATCACTAATTATTTCCCCATTGACTTTAATGTTAATTCTCGTCTCTTAGACCGGCTGTAACTTTTTCCCAAATATTCGTTGGGTAGAACGCTTTCTGCCACAGATGGAGCAACATGTGGCAAACTCTGGCCCAAAAGCATGTATGAGGTTCACCATGAAAAACTTGAGATACACAGGCTGGAAGTAGAGACAACCAAACAAGCAATTTTCGGCCCTCCCTTTCAACGTAACCAACCTCACAACCCTTGTATCCTTCCGCCTCAAAATCATGAATATTCACCAAAACCTGGCAGAAAATGTATTTTTAAACCCTTTTCTTCAATTCTACACCAAAAAGTCAACAAAAATCGCCATGCAAAAGGGGGGAAAAGGGAAAGGGAGAGAAAGACTAAAAATAACTTTCGCCCTACATTCGTGGGTAACGGCCCATGAATATTTAGTGATCTGTGTCCATATAAACTGATTTACATTCATTCATTACCGTCTTTACTCTAATTTCAAATCAGTTATGTTCGCCGAAATACGCCTGATGTCTCAATAGCATGCCAATCTTTACCGTCTGGTTATTCCAGTCTACATTATTGTGTATGCTGTCTAGCCTCGTTATCTAAGTCCCTTGTTAAAAATGGACCTGAAACGGATTATGGTACACGATTCGTGTACCAATGGTAAATTTTGTATTTTGTCTTAAATATTGGATACCAGAAGCCCACATTTTCCCGGTAAGATCACAACGTCAATGTTGAATTAAAATGACAAATAATTTGTGTTTTCATTGTCGAAGAATTTCGATGATATTGAGTTAGAGACATAGCTACTTTAAATTTTTAAACAATTTTGTTAATTATTAAATTATGAATGGTAAATCCATAGGTTTGAAGTATACCGGGATGGATTTTTTTTAGTGTAAATCGGTACTTAAAACAGTAGACTGGGGCGTATAGTACGTCGAGTGTAAACAAAACACGTATTACGATCAATATGTTGGTTGTGTTAACATCAATCTAATTCAAACAGATATTGTATTTCGTTTCGTATTTTATAGTTCAAAATTTCGTTTTACTTGTCTTTACTCACTAGGATCTGGAAGAGTTGTTATCGTTGACGGGTCCTTGATGGTGTGGCGAGGAATTAGCCAATGGAACGGTCAGTTACGGCGATCTTTAGACATGTTTTGAGGAACTGTGGGTAAACCAATACAAACGTCAACGCTGATTGATCAATCAATGTCTGAGGAAATGGGGTCAAAAGCCGCTCGTTTGACCCCTGACGTGAATGTTCACTATAACTTGTCTGATCTACATGTATTGCAGGCCATCGAAAGTATAAAAAAAAACGAAATGAAGTGTAGATCTGTATACCATTTAATGTAAATGACCAGCACGTGCTTGTTTTAAAATAATCACAAATATTAGGATATGACGTCACACGTGGAAGTATACTGAGAGGAAATGAAGGTAATATAACAGCTTGGTGGCTTCTGATTAACGGCATGTGATGTTGTCTTTCGTCCCACCACAGCATTAAGATAATCTGTACTCCAGTGTATGTAGGTCAATGAACGATGTCTTACCACGAGATCCTGACTATACATTAACTAGTCAATGAACGATGTCTTACTGCGATATCCGAGGTAACCTGTCTATACAACAACTAGTCAGCTGTTTGTATTAAATACACTAACTATTGATTTATAAAGACTTATTGACTATACTATTATAGTACAATATGATTCATATTGACTGGATGTCTCCTTCATGTTGTTACATATTGACTGGGTCATATTACATCAGTAAAGACGACAGCCAGGTAGTCTGTACGCTTAGCAAGGAGTGGGTTGTGGGATTGTTGATGTAGGTTTAAGGGTGGGTTATGGCTTTGCTGGGAGTAGACGGTGGGTGATGCTTTTTTTCTATTATTTTTATTTACTTTTCAACCGAAACGCAGGTTGAAAAAGAACAAACATAACAATGAATCAGCTTACGTCACAGACCCGGAAATCAAATTTAATCTTGATAAACTATAACAGAATGACCGGTTATTTACCACGGACAATGATTACTTCGATCTGAAAGCTGACACGACCCAATCAAATACTAATGACGTCTTTAGCGGCTACGTCAGTGATGACGGGTATAGTCATTTAAACCGGCACCATATTGTATCTAGAATCGGAAATGACTATTCGAATATTTAACACACGGTGAATTAAAGAGCACTGATTGATAAAGTGAAAGTACTGATGCCCTATTAGACGTAATGAATAATAATTGAAGGTACTAATTGGGGTGAAATGGATATAAGCTATCAGGTAGTTAAAATACATTATTATGCATTTTGATGGAATCTATTTATCATCTGTCATTACTGTTGATACGAATGAAAATCTTTTTCTAATGAAATAAAATTACGGCATGACTCGAGACTAAATACCTTCATTAAGCGTCCATAATGAAACATCTACAGGAAAGCAAATGGCGCCATGTTATATACAATTATAGTTTGACTTTAGCTTTTAAATTACAAAAGAAAGTCTTTGAAGCCTCATTTGTGGTATTTGCGTTTTTGTGGAAAATATTAAATTTATCAGGTCTTATTCCACCGTTAATTAAAAGTAATCCGATTATTTTCAATTCAATTAAGAAAATAAAACCAAAATATCAAGGCCAAATAATCTCCTGAATCAATTAAATTAACAGAAGGTTCATTGAACGCAAGAGCCCCGCCTATTGCTGGTCTTCAATTTGGCTTCGAATGATATATAAATTATTAGTAAGACATTTTTTCACATGACAAGAAATCAATTCTGTGGGTCATCGGCTATCTCCGATATTAATTGGATTAGAACGATTCGTCCGTGTAATGATTTAATTTAAAAATGGAGAAGCGAGCTAAAGTCTCGAGTAACAGGTACCCTTGTCAGATAATAAACAATCCATAAATTCTCTCAGATTAAAGTAATTCAATGAAATTTTCAATGTTCATTCTGTATGATCTATATTTGAGAGAGAGAGAGAAATGGGGTTTAACGTACACTCGACACAACTAGGTCATTTCGGGACTAACATATGGCTTTTGATTTTATTTCAATAATTTGCTTGCGCGTAGGGGTCTTTAGCAGTGGGAGGAAACCGGAGTGCCCAGAGGAAACCCATGAGGTTGAGAAGGCGCCCCTATCTCCATGCCACATATGCTCACACCAGGGCTCGAAACCACAGCCGCAAGCCAGAGGTGACCGGCCAGCTAGAGGTCGAAGCGCGGCACTCTAGACCACTAGGCCATCCCAACCCCCGATCTAAATTTGAACTATTGTAACAAGACCGACCAGCCCTGTATCTAAAGGAGGCTGTACCATACGGTGTGTCATTTATTGAGTCATCTGGCGTGGTTTCGAACCCCGGGTTGTGCGTGACAAGGAGTAGGGTGGCATGTCCAATCTTGTGGGGTTTCTCCGGGTCCTCCGGTTTCCTCACACTGCTAAATACCCCTTTGCGCAAGCGAATTATTGAAATAAAATTGAACTATATGTTACTCCCGATATGACCTAGTTTGTTAAGAAGGGTTGTAAATGAAACGGTCCAAGAATTGTATGAACATGAACATAACTCTGAGAGTAACCCTCTTGGTCATAATAGTAATAAAAAGATAACAATCCAAAATGTCTATTTACAAAAAATTTGGACCTCATTCCAGGCTGTTTTAAAGGGAGTGAATTTGGCAGTTTTAGTTCCGCGTCTGTTTTGATTGCATCCAGACTGGGTAACTATTGATTGATAATGGTAGATTGTTGAAATTTGTCCAAACACAGCCCTACTTAATCCATTCTAATTTTATACATTTATTCAGGGCCGACGGAATCAATTCTTGATTGGGGATGGGGCTACCATCCTCGAACTTTAGTCTAGGCTCCAGGGTCGCCTTTTCAAGAACACTTACAAGATAAACAATGACCGTGACCCCGGTGTATTCATCAAAGGATGTATTCGTTGTCTGAGACCTGAGTCCAGTTGATCAGCCAAAATAATGTTTTTCGTAGAAATAATGAGACAGCGAGAATGTGTTTGTCAATCAAAAGCGAAAAAAACACATAGGAATTGAACGGCGTTTATTCTTAAACGAACTATGTTTATCGACCCAAAACATCCTAACGCGTGCTTATGTACAATGGTCTATTTTAATTTAGAATTTGACAGAATCAAGCAAAAATAACAACACCAAAAATATCAACACCAAAAATATCAATCTTTTGCAGGTTATCTGAAATGAAAATGAAATGAGGTTTAACGTCCTACTGTTCTGCTCTGAATTGGGCTAATGAAGACGGACATACGCCACACAGTGTGCTAATCTATGAGGGAAATTTTGCTCGGACAGCGGCACTACGGCCTACTGTTATATCGAATTCCACCTGTGAAGGGATCTTTTACGTGCACGCCAATTTGTACACGGAACCTCGGTTTTTCATTCCATCCGTACGACTAGACAGGTGCCCTTGTCAGTCCCACTGTGCAGCTTATCTACTCTAATGAAATGAAATGGGTGGGGTGGGGTAACGTCCTACTCTTCCATTTTAACAGAACTAATGAAAACGGACATGCATACGTCATGCCATGTTTCATGACATACAATTTCCCTGGACAGCGAGTACACGAGACCTAATATTTCTGGCAACTATATGAGAAACTTGTCGAATCTATAAGCCGAATGGATACGATTTTGTTATTTGTAAAGAGAGAGAGGGGGGAGAGAGAGAGGGTAATTTAAAGCTGAACTCCAATTACAAAACTACAGATTTAATAAACGCCCTTTAACAGTCGCCATATTTGTTTTTTATGTAGAAGAAGCACGGAGATTGTTAATGGCGCATAAGAATAAAGGCAGGTCACGCCCACATTGGGGTGTTGGGGTAACCTAGTTGTCTAGAGCGTCACACTTCGACTTCTAGCTGGCCGATCACCGCTGGCTTGCGGTTTTGGTTTTAATCCCTGGTGTGAGCGTATGTGGCTTGGGGTCTATGACTTACAACTATATGAATAAAAACTTGAAAAACTTGGAGATAGGGACGCCTATTAACGTTATGGGTTTCCTCCCAAGGAAAACATCCCCGCGGGTGCGCTACGATAATGAAAATAAAAATAAGACAAATAGTCTACGATATCACATGCCCAAATCCAATGTATGCCTGGTCAAGCAGAGTGTCTATATGTTAACAACCAATTACAAGATCGTCTAATTGATCAGCTGACTGAAAATATAACTGACATACAATTATTATGGCTGATCAGACACATAGTATTCTATTATTTAGACGGAATAAATCAACCACGATGTACTTTTGTCTCTAAATATCAGAGAAAAAACAAAGTTGCGGCCATTGCTTCCAGTTGTCGACAGCCAGATGTATCCAGAATAGCAGGACGCTGATCCTTATTTCATTCATTGATTCATTTGGTAATTTTAACCGTGCATAGTTCCACAGCTGTCCGGATTACACAAGAAACCACAGCATGATCCACCATTTAAAGTGGCTAAGTCTCTAACTCAGTATAATACAATGACTTCGACATTGAAAATACAAATTATTTGTCAATTTAAATCAACATTGATGCTATGATTTTACCGGGTAAAGATGGACTTCTCTTATCCAATATCTAAAATAAAATAAACATTTTACCATTGGTACACCAATCGTCAACCATAATGCGTTTCAGTGTAATTTTTAACAAGGGACTCAAAGAATGGGGCTAGACATATTCCACGAGTCATGTCAAACGGTGACGTCATATTCTCATCTGGAGAGCATGCGCAATAAATACTATTGGTGTAGACTAGAATAACCAGACGCTAGAGATTGCTATTCGATTGATACTTTTGGCGTATTCCGCCGAACATAACTGATTAGAAATTTCATTAGAAACAGAAACGATTGAATGTAAATCGGTTTATATACATTATTAAATGCTTTGCGACCCACTTTTGTCAATTTCTTGGTTCCAAATATAAGCGTTTTATCGCCTTTAAAATAAATATTAGTCTTGTATATTTTTTTTAGCAAGGTTCATTTTAAATGTGCCACTATTTTTGCAGGCGGTTAAACAAAATCCTGTAAAAAATAGGGTTTGAATAGTGAAAGCAAACAGTTCTCAATTAGAACGCTGGACGTTAACGGCTGCTCGTGTGTACTTTAAATTAGCAATGTAAGAAGGAAAATATAACCCGCTTATTTCAGTTTATTCTAGTCGGCTGATTCTGTCTGAAACCAATGGGAGAAATTATTGGGGAATGAAATATAAAAGTGGACAGCGTGAAAGTTTTTGATGTTCCGTCATCTGCTCCATGAGGGTAAAAAGACCCATGAATTTATAGCTGGGATCTTTCAATGAAGATTGAGTTGAATCATCTTGTTCAATTTCAAACTTTCGTGTTAAAATAGATTGCTTTCTGACAGACTTGAAATTAAAGTGCATTCAAACTCTTATTTTTTTTAAATCGGGCTAAACTCAAAGCCTGCGATTTTAATGTCTTAGTATGTGCGCGTGACTGTATTATTGTTGAGACTGGGGGACGGGGGTTTGCGGGTTTGTGAATATGTGGGTAATTTATATTAAGCTGCTTGGGTCGAGGACATGTTATATATATCAGGGTGTGCTGGTCTGGGATACTTGGATGTTAAGTTTCAGAATTTGGAGGAGAGGTTAAATCTCCACATAAGCACTGATATTACCTAGTTTTATTACAAATACATATAATACATCAAATTTATATACAAAGGTGATTTCATTGTTTTATGGAGTTGGTGGCGTCGGGGGTCTTCCTCGGATGGTGCTACTGGTATTTTGTTTCTGAAAATAAAAAGCATAAACTAGAGGCTCTCGGGGGAGAGCCACATTAGTGTGTTTCCTACTGTGAAAATTGGATTTTTCTAAAAATGGTTTTGTTCCATTATCACCGGGTTAGGGAAAGGGATTCTTATACCTAGCTAATTTTATTTACTAACGGTAAAGGCTAGGATTTTAGTGTTAGGGTGAAAACTGGTCTTATTTAATCTAATTTACTGGGCTTGGGTTCTTATATCTTGTTGATTTTATTAACTAACGGTTAGGGATAAGATTTGATATATGGTTTGTTTTGGGTTAGGGTGAAGACTGGTCTTATTTAATATAATTTACTGTGCAATAAGATGTCGACTGTCGACAAAATATGACTATGTTCGAAACAAGATATACTCGTATATAGCCAATATGATTAAAACACAGATCCTATTTACTTGTGTTTACTACACTAGGATCTGGAATAGTTTTTATATTACCGGCGTTTTGGATGAAGTGATAGATTAGTCAATGAAACGGTCTGTTATGGCGATTTCTTGGTGTTTGATACACGGAACTATGCACAAAATGTTGGGTAACCCACTAGAAACGTCAACGCTGATTGATTAATCATTGTCTGACGTCTCAGGGCCAAAAGCTACTCGTACGACCCCGACGCGGACTTGTCAGATAATCATGTAGTGTCGGCCATCAAAATTTAAAAACACTAAATGAAATATAGATCTGTATTTTAATCAGATTTGTATAGAGTCTGTCCGAACACCAATCAGAACAACCTTATAGTAATCCAACGCAACCCAACCCTAACCCTAACCCTAACCTGTCCGAACACCAATCAGAACAACCTTATGGTCATCTCTTTTAAAACCCCAATACCACTCTTAGTGTAACTGAATAATATGTCCCAATCTTTATACTGGTCAACAAATTGTATTATTTTACAATATTCCAATTAATTGATGATACAAATTTCATCTTAACACGCCTAATTTAAAAAATTGGAAAAATTCAACTAATTGATTTGAAAACGTAAACCTTTTAAAATGTAACTTGGATTTTAAAATATATTCGAACCCTCTGGACAAGTAAAATAGGTTGTAATGGATAACTTACACAACAGGTAGGACACTTAAACATCTAGTACTTAGAAAAAGGCAATTATTTTTTTTCTGGAGCTGCCAAGTCAGCAAGAATGTTATTGTCCCTTTAAAGCCGTTCATCCCAATTTCCATAATTACGATAAAAGCTAAATATGAAAATTAAGAAAACAAAATCACATGGTAAATGGTAGATGATCTCTCGGCTTAAAGGCCTTTGAAAAGACTCCAGCGGTAAAAAAAAAAATAGCTGGTGTTTCCTGATATTAACCATATCCTGTATGTTGTCAAATCTTGAAAAGAAATTCAATACATCATATAGTTATAAATATTTGACATATTTGAACCAATCTCATCAGGCTGTTACTCCATTTGGAGATTTAACTCGTTAACGATGTGTAAGGGCTTAATATTCCCACACATGACATTCAGTGACTTTGAAGTGTTTTAATATGTTTATGGGTATAAAATTCTGAATGTTTAAAGCTGTATTTAGGCTAATGGACGATTATATCAAATATTCCGTAAGATAGATTATCATGTTCGTGGACTGTATATAGTCGTTATGTAAGGCTAGAAATATAATGTCGTTAAACGGTCGACCTTTCTGCACTAGAAGGTAGACAGGAATATTGCACTGGCATCCTTTCTACGGTCTGAACCTTTAATATGATGCAAGTAGGCCCTCGTTCGATCGACGAGACTCCTTCCGTTGCCTTCTGACATGTACCACACGGGACGTCCCCCCACCAACACACTTGCCTTCTGGCATGTACCACACAGGACCTCGCTTGTGCACAAGCTCCACATGACTTCAAAGGAATATCCACTGTTCAGTAAGCATGCCATTACGAGATAAAAGACCATTGCATATATATGACCATGAGTGTTATTTAGGCAGACGACTAAAGACTACTAGAGAGCCGAGAGAGACACATAGACAGATGGCAGAGACACAGGGACCAGCGTTTGGACTCACCCGAGTTCAGCCACTGCTTTGGCAGAGGGGCAGAATATGGATTATATATAGTTATATGTGTTCCTGTCGTATTCTAATTGCTGTATAGTTTAAGTTCCCGTATTGTTGTTGTAACTGTTTTATATACCCGATGTAAATAAATCATATTTTACTAAACTGATCTTTTTTTTATCACATGGGACCGCGTTCAATGGACTAGGCGCCCCTTCCCTCTTGATTTCTGGCATGAACCCAATGGGACCACGCTAGATCGAGTAGCCTCCCCACTACCACCCTTCTGGCATGTATCACATAGGACCTCGCTCAAACGTCTAGATACCTCCTCTTGTCCTTCTAGTATGCACTATTAGTAAAAACACAAACCACCCTACTTACAGAGCCATTGGTATAATGTACTGGATTAGAGGGATGCAATGGGGTCCTTTACCTTCACGCCAATGTGTACACAAGAGCTTGTGTTTTTTTGTCCCATCTACACAACTAGACACTGCTCTTTGTCAGCCCCTTCGACCAGATAACGATATTGATAAACCACGTTGGAAATCTCACGGAACATTCTTGGCCATCAGGATCAATGTACATAAACCTGATATTGAGAGGAGCATGACCTGCAAACCGACAACACGACATTTAATTCGACATCATGACAACATTTCATCCCGACAATACGAAATTGTTACTCAACACTTTGATATTTTTTACGTCGTGTTGTCGGGTTGTGCACATTCAAGATCTCGGCTCAACCTTCCACGAGAATAATAATATGTACATCTTGGTGACTAGGGATAGGTGTATACAAAGATATGTTGGTGAACTAAAACTAGTTACTACTTCCCCTTCAGCAAATGACGGACACATTTTTAGGGTATTTTACTGCTTGCTTCAAAGAAAGTGAGAGAGAGAGAGAGAGAGAGAGAGAGAGAAATGGGGTTTAACGTCCACTCGACACAAACTGGGTCATTTTGGGACCAACAAAAAAAGTGATATCGCAATCAATGTATAGGCCAAGAATCAATATCTTATAGGCCAGAAATCGATATATTAAAGGCTAAGAATCGATATCTAATAGGCCAGAAATCGATATATTATAGGCCAAGAATCAATATCTAATAGGCCAGAAATCGATATATTATAGGCCAAGCATCAATATTGTCAATTTGTTGACATTGAAGTCAGTGGTAGTTGAACCACGTTGCCTCCTCTTTATTAACCCTTACCGTGTATTTTCAAATCTTATTGACAGTAAATATTCGCTTGCCCTCTACTATCACTCATAGGAATTAATTCAAATTAAATTATAAAACAATCTGTTAAATTTAATTATTAAGAAAATGTATAAATAGAGTTTTCTGTAAATTTATTTCTATACATTTTCAAAATTTAATTAATAAGTAAAAACGCCACGTGTTGATATTACATAAAATAGTACTGGTAGGCGAAAAGGGTAAAATGTGAAATTTTGCACATAACAGCTTTCATTACGTGACAGTCAATATGTTGGTTTAAATTACATGATATTACGCGACAAACAACATGATGGTTTATATGACGGGACGGTCAATATGATGGGTTATATTACATGATATTACGTGACGGTCAATATGATGGTTTTTAATAGTTTGTTTGCTTTTATTACAATTTACTAAAATTTCTTTAATAAATGTATTTTTACCATTTAATTGAAATCAACGACTCGTGCTTGTTTTGAAACAACAAAAACATCCAACAAAAGCAATCTTTGCGCCGTTAGTAAACATAAGGATATGACGTCACAAGTGGAAGTATGCTGAACGTAATGACGGTAACCCTTGGTAACGTAACAGTTTGGTGTCTTCTGATTAACGACATGCGCACCAGGATGGCATTAAGATGAACTGTACTAAAGTGTATGGTGGACAATGAACGATGTCTAACTGTGACAACCCGGATTGTCTGCGCATTAACAAGGCCATTATTTTTAAGAAGTCCACTAAATATTGATTCCTATGTAACTTATTGAATATTTTACACTATGGTTCCTATTGACTGGATGTCTCGTACAAACACAGGGAATCGTGATAATTTACAAACAAAAGCAACAAGATTTCCTCGATGTCTCCGACAAACAAAGGCAATCATATTTACTTGTTGTCGAATACAGACAAACGGAACCAGGCCCCGAGTTAACAAAGCATTCTCAGACTTAAGTTAAGAATTTGCTCATCTTGCAATCACTGTTTATAAGAAATACTTTGGCCCAGAAACACAAACCTTTCCTTACAGATCCTTACTGATGTATTTGAATCTTTAAAACCGCAAAAGTTACAGTAAGTCCAACAGTTTTGAGAAAATTCTTAACTTCTGAAAATACTTTGTAAACTTTAGGCCAGGTTTGCTTGATGTTGCGCACAAACAAAGGGGATCATATGATCAAAATCTACAGCCATATTTGTATAAAATGTCAGGTTGTTGCTTGCCCTGGGATACGGATGGGTTGCGAAGTTACTTCTCGCTTTTGGTGTACCTGAGGTTTGGGTGAATAGGTTGTGGTCAGGGGCGGATCCAGGATTTTCAGAAAGGGGGGGCGTGCTGCACCAAGTTGGGAGTGCGAAGCTCGGCCTGTGATTTTTGAGTGGACAAAAATGCCCACAAGGACTAATTTCATACCAGTACTGTAAATTACGATTTCCAACCTAAACTGTCTTTGTTTTCCTTTCCCACGAGAATATATGGAGCTAAAAATTGTTCGCCAACGCAAAAAAATAGAGGGGGCGTGCGCCGGGTGCGCCCCCTCTGTATCCGCGCCTGGTGGTGTTACCAGAATGGGTTATAGTGGTTCCGACTGTGGAAGGGTCGGTTAGGGTGTTGCTGGGCGTGTAAGGGTGGGTTATTGTGTTGCTCGGCGTGTACGGATGGGTTATGGTGTTGCTAGGCGTGCACGGGTGGGTTGTGATGTTACTGGACGAGTAAGGGTGGGTAATGGTGTTGCATATCGTTATAATGTAAAACGTGATTTGTTCAAATGGTTGGTTAGATCACCGGTACACATTGAGACAATTCGATCAAAGTCTCTGATTTAATGTTAAGGCTCGACCCTGGTGTGTCCCTAGAATATTCTCGTGTGATCTTTCTTTGTCAGTGTTGAAGGACGGTGTAACATTTTCTAGTTCCCTTTACACAACGTAACTGGGAAGACACAGGAACATGTAGACCCATACGCGCAAGCGAATTATTGAAATAAAATTAAACCATATTATGTCAGTCCTGAAATGACCTAGTTTGTGTGGAATGGACGTTAAACCCCATTTCTCTCTCTCTGGCTAATTTCATTAAATATGATACGTCGGTAGGCCGTTAAAACCTACTCATTTCATTAAAGTATATACGTTGCAAAAGATTTAGATTTTCGTGTACCTGGTTTCTACCTTCGAAGCGACCCCATCCCCCTGTTCTTCTGTACTTTATGTAGATAACCGATTAAACTATAAATAAGCAATCAACTATAAATAAGCAATCAGTTATATATAACCAATTAACAATAGGTAACCAATTAGCTATATATAACCAATTAACTATATATAACCAATTAACTATAGGTAACCAATTAACTATAGGTAACCAATTAGCTATAGATAACCAATTAGCTATAGATAACCAATAAACTATATATAACCAATTAACTACAGGTTACCAATTAGCTATATATAACCAATTAACTATATATCACCAATGAACTATAGGTAACCAATTAACTATAGGTAACCAATTAGCTATATATCACCAATTAACTAGTGAAGACTATATAAGTCTTGAAATCTAGAAGCATCCTATATAACCCACTAATACTTCTGTCCCATCCCTGTTTTTTTTGTTTAGATATTCTTGCTTTTTGTTCTAGTCTTACAAGTATTTATTACATGCACATTATTAACCCATTCAGCACAGATGAGCCATGTAGGAAGTTATATATAATGACCGAGAAGACAATAGCAATTTATAAAATGATTGACATAAATAATTACAAAGACAAAGACTGTAGTTCCTTTTATGTGACGTGGTCTTGCAACAACAAAAAATATTTATGATGTTTATAGTAATGTAAATGCTTAAGAACTTGTCCGTGAGAACACCATGCAGGGGGTGACAAACCCTGGGTCAAGGATTGGGAAATATTTTTTCTGTGAAATGGGATAGTACCCAGATACATCCCCACAAAATATTAGATTGATTCAGTTGATACCGATCACGAGAATTAGAAAAATATATTTTAAATTTTTGCATGATCTTAAATCTTAAAGACAAAATTCAGAGAAAAGGAGGACAAAGGAATATCCTGATCGATAACATAAATATATGTTATAATCTTCAGTTAGTTCCAGAGTTTCCGGTTAATAACGTCCATGGGTGAATCGGTCGTGGATTCAAAGAGTTTGAAAAGAGTCCCATCCCGTGTAAAGAAATAAAACCTTAAAATCAATAAATCAACTATTTATTAAGTCGTTCATTTACCCTGACCATATTATAGTTCCACATATGACTATAGAATAAATAAATAAATACATAACTCTACGCTTGTTTTCAATCTAAACCTTTTATAAAATGTTTACTAATTACGACGATGATGTGATTTGGTCGTTGGCATTTCCACCCCCAGGTTGTGCATCTAATGTAAAACGCTCAACAGCTTATGGTGTTTGTTCAGTAGTTTCTGGTTGCATTGTGTGTGGAGCACTGGGTGGTGGTGGTGGTAAGGGTGGTGATTCATAATGCCCACCGTGATGTGGAACTTGTATCTCCGGGGGATGTGGATAATCATTTTCAGCAGCTGACCGATAGAGGTGTGGTGGCGGGGGGACAGCCATACCAGCACTACCAGAAGGGTTATCTTCAGCTGGGTTGGAAATAATCGGTACAGGAGCTCTGATAGTTTCTTCAGAAGGGGAGGTATTTGCATCTTCGGTTGGGTATTCAATGTCATTTGCGTGGACATTTTCGGTGTTTTGAGGATCTCTTTCTGTTCGTCTATTTTCATTTCCATCAGCTTGCGAAGTTAAAGATGCAGATTCAACCCCTGGGACTTCGTGGGTTCCATGATCATCATTGTCTGCTATATAAGCTCCCTGAGAACCTTCATTAGCTTGGGATGTTTGATTCTCTTCCGCAATACCTTTGTCGTCGCGACTGGACTCTTCGTTTTGTAAATCGGCTTTGTCACCAGATAAATCACCAGCCGAGGAAGAGCTACTGGAACTCGAGTAAGACGAGCTGCCGCTAGAGGAATCATCGTTTAGAGAACCACTCGTTGAATCACCATGAGCATTACCATGACTTCCATCTACATACGCGGCAGATCGATCATTATCGACACTTTCTTCATTATCATTACTAGCATACTGTCCATTTTTATCATCTGAATATTGTCCAGTGCTGCCAGAATTTCCCTGATCAGAACTCTCATCAGCATAATGTCCAGTGCTGCCAGATTTCTCTTGAGTTGAACCGTCATCAGAATACTGTCCATTGCTGTCTGAATTTCCCTGATCAGAACCATCATCAGCATACTGTCCACTGCGGTCAGAATTTCCCTGAGCAGAACTCTCATCAGCATATTGTCCCGTGCTGCCAGTATTCGCTTGAGTATCAGAATACTGCCCACTGCTACCAGAATTTCCCTGAGCAGAACCATCATCAGCATACTGTCCACTGTGGTCAGAATTGCCCTGAGCCGAACTCTCATCAGCATAATGCCCATTGCTGTCAGTATTCTCTTGAGTAGAACCGTCATCAGAATACCGCCCACTTCTGTCAGTATTTCTTTGAGCCGAACCATTAGCAGCATACTTTCCCTGAGTAGAACCCTCATCAGAATACTGTCCACTGCTGCCCTCATCAGAATATTGTCCGCTACCATTAGAATTATCCTTGTTCGAACTTTCATCAGAGTAACGTCCATTGCTGTTAGAATCTCCATTATCAGAACTAGCATCAGAGTAACGCCCGCTGTTGCTAGAGTGACCTCCGTCAGAACTGGGTGAGTAGGTGTCCGGTGGGGCGTATTCAGCATCATTGGGTACTTGTTCGGGTTCTTTGTCCTTGGATGTTAGCACATCTTCTTTTTCCTGATCAAAAGAAGTATCGTGATCAAAGCTCGGGAAAAATGAGTTGTGGCTGCTAGAAAATAAAGGTTTATGGCTTTCACCAAACAAGGGTGAACGAATATCACCTTCCTCGCGTTTATAAATTGGTGTTCTTTGGGCTTTGTCAAAGTCGGGAATATGAGGACCAAGACTTCCTCCTTTGTTAAAACGACTATGGGCGTGTCCTTGAGAATTACCACCGAAAGAAAACACAGGCTGGTGCTGGCCGATAGAACCTCCTCCGAACAATGAATTGTGTCCGAAATCTGAACCGAAATCCTGATGAGGAGCTTGGTTGTATTCCGAAAAACTGTGAGCAGGCGCGGAGTGTTGAGTGTTGAACTGTGAATGTGGTTGCTGGCCGTGAAATCCAGTAACAGATTGGTGAGCAGAAGCTGGTTGGTGAAACCCCGAAGAATGGGGTATACTATGGAATGATGAGGATTGACTTGTAGAGGCTGGGTTAGTGGCATGGATTCCAGATCGTGTTCCAGAATTGGAAGCAGCTTGAATAACGTCAGTGTTTCTAGGATTCGTCCATCTTGTACCATCAGACAGACCAATCACACAGCATCCTAGGATGGGAGCGTTGATAGGATTCTGGCTGCGTGGGTTAAAGGCGCCATTATATACCTGTAAGCATACGTGTAATCAAATTACTTGCTGTATACATAAATAAAAAAAGACCTGATGACAACTCAATCAAAAGAATTAGATGAAGTATTTCTGAAACGAATTGTAGTTCCTCTGATTGTTTTATGATACTAACATCTTGTTTATAAAGAAAGGAAGTCTATATGGCTCAGTGAGCAAGATGTTGGCTCACTAATAAGGGGTCCTTTGGTGGATGCCGAGAATGTTCATCAGGTTTTCGGTCTAATTCCCCTTGGTCATTGGTGCATGACGGAGGGCCTGGAGAGGGACAACGTATTTCGTTCAGAAGGGACAAAATACGGGTCCGAAAAAAGGGTAATCCGTGGTGCCGCTTCCCGGGCAAAAGAGACCGCATAGCACACTGTATGGTGAATACCTGTATTCATTTGCCCTGTCGGTGCTGGGTTAGTAGGACGTTAAACCCATTCAATTCATTTATACCATAGAATGACAGTATTATAGTAGCGCAATTGTCCAAAGAACAAGAATGGCGAGTTTAAAACCTATTGTAATGCATTGGCCAAGTCACAGGGTTTTTTTCGACTGCACTTTTAAATATCGAATCGTTCTAATCTATTTAAAATCTCGACTATTCGATGCCATCGAGGGTTTATTATGGCCTGGAAACATTAATTTAAATAATGTCTAACTAACAAAGAGTGGCCTGTAATAGGCAGATTTAGCTCTTGCTATGTTTAAGCTTTTCAAAATTAAAATTTACCAATAAAACTGGTAAATAACCGAGACAAATACTTACCACAACAGCTCGGCCTATTATTGAAAGTTGTCCGGCTAATTTCGGTTTCTTGTTTTTGATCATCGTATACATTGTTCCATCAACGTCCTCATCTACGGTCCCTAAATCCCCCAGCATTCTACAAGCAAACACAGACACAAGAATTAAAAAGCACCACAATTAAATGGATTAAAACTTTTAGCAAACCATGTTAGAGCACGAAACACTAAATGTTATAAATGTCGCCGGAGAAGCTTTCAATATTTTTAAAATAATGCAAGTAATTATGTCAACATATCCTTTCCATAAGTATAACACGAACCCAAATGTCAATATTACCTGTAGCAGCTAAACTTCAACGTTAATAATTCCTACCATTGAAATTACTTGCATTATTTTTAAAACAAGTCTGTCGGTTGACCTTTAGTATTTTAAATAATGATAAATTGCGGTTTGCAGGGAATTAACTCATATTTCCAATTAACTGTAGTTTTGGAATATGAAATATCCTGGTTCCCTGTGATGTATTATTTATGTTTACCCAATTCCATGCCACTTCCTGTTTCTGGAGTTTGATTTGAAAGTCTTGTATGATTGATGACACTAAGGAGGTATAAAACTTGTGACATGGAATTAACTTCTATTTCCAATGATCTATGGTTTTGGTATATTAAATTTCCATGGCACGTCGTATGGCCGTATGGCCGGGGTTTGATTTGAAATCTCTTTACAGTTGAAGTTATTATATCGTGGCTCAGTCAATATGACGTTGGCTCGCTTATCTGGAGGTGACGTGTTCGATTCCAGTGCTGGATGAGAAAATTCACAAGGAATTTTCCGGCATGCCTCCACCTTGTCAGGGGAGCAAGACAGAGGGCCAGGTAAAGTATAATGTATGGTCGTTCGGATGGGGCTAGGTCCAGTGTACACATTTGCATGCAAGTAAAAAAACCTTGACTGTTGGAATTCGATAAAGAGAAAGAGAGAGAGAGAGAGAGAGAGAGAGAGAGAGAGAGAGAGAGAGAGAGAAATGAGGTTTAATGTCCACTCGACACAAACTAGGTCATTGCGGGACTAACATATGGTTTAATTTTATTTCAATAATTCGCTTGCGCGTAGGGGTCTTTAGTAATGGGAGGAAACCGGAGGACCCGGAGAAAACCCACGAGATTGAGAAGGCAAGAATTGGAGAAAAGTCAGCTGCTCTGTCAAAATAGCACCCATAGCAACACTCTATGGCATATGCGCATGGGAAGAGAAGCAGGCTAAACCAAATTTCATTCCCTCCAACTTAAATGGGCCTTTGTCTGTTGTTCAATCCATTTCAGTTTATTGACAAAAATATAAAAAATGTGGTTTAAACTAACTTACTGAACACCATGTCCATCATCAGCGGAATAAGTATAACCAGTGTTAGCACATCCATGAGTTGTGTCACCATAAGTTTTAACTTGTATACCATGGTCTCGTACACCATCGTTAACATCAAAGCCTTTCAGGTTGATCAACACTTCCATACTACCAGTTGGAAAACAACCAAACGTCTGAAACATGCAATAAACATAGATCATTTCTGTGTACATCCAAATCAGAGAGAGAGAGAGAGAGAGAGGGAGAGAGAGAGAGAGAGAGAGAGAGGGAGAGAGAGAGAGAGAGAGAGAGAGAGAGAGAGGGAGAGAGGGGAGAGAGAGAGAGAGAGGGTAACGTCTGAAACACGTAAAGAAGAAATACCATTTCTGTGTACATCATAATCGCAGATGAAATCGAAACAATAAATAAAGACAAACAAGAGATAGGAAATAAGAGGAACTGTGCCTTGGCAACGGCAATACCGCTTACTATTACTGATTTTCAACTGTCGAAGGTTCTTTTACTAACATGCCAACGTTTATACGCACCTCGGACCTAATATTATTTGGATTTTCAACTGTCAAATGTTCGTTTACTAACGGACCTCGGCATTTCGTCCCTTTTGCCAGATGCTCTGTCCCGCATCACTGACGAGGGTGGAGGGGGTGTTGGCTGAACGATAATTAAATATGTGATACTTCAAGGAAACCGCTAATGACATCAGGTCGAATGATGACATTCGCTTTTGACCGTATGACGAGTAAACGGACAATGGCCCTTGTAGTAACGGAAGTGACCTAATGGTTACGACTATACGCAGCAAAGTAAAGTTTACTGCACCCGAACGGAAGCTAGTTCGACCATTGTCGTCAAATGGACGCAGCACTCTTCAACGAACTGCTACAAAACATTTTACTTTCACGAAATCGAAAGTTTGCTTAATGAAAACGTGTATTACCAGAAGTGTCCTAATACTTGCCAGCCACGATCACCGTAGATGGTGTAAACGGAAATTATCTCTTGTATTAACAAAAATACCACAACTACATGTACATAGAAATGACGAACGGTAGGAACGGTCGGGTAACAATATATTTAAATTATGTGCTCATTAGCAGGTGTCACAGAAGATATGAAATAAATGAAAAGGGGTTTAACGTCCTACTTTGTGTTTAGGTGGCGTGGTTTCGATTCCCCGCTTGTACGTGACAAGGAGTAGGATCGCCTGTCCAACCTCGTGGGTTTTCTCCGGGTCTTCTCACTGCTAAATACGACTACACACAAGCGAATTATTGAAATAAAATTGAACTATATGTTAGTCCCGATTAAAACTAGTTTGTGTCGAGTGGACGTTTAACCCCATTTCTCTCTCTCTCTCTCTCTCTCTCTCTCTCTCTCTCTCTCTCTCTCTCACTTCCAACTATTCTTTTCTGACTGGGCTAATAATGACGGGCATACGCCACACATAAAACTATATACATAAATAAAAACAGGAACTCATCCCAACTCATCAAAAAGTGGATAATAATGTATTTCTGAAACAAATTGTCGTTCCTCTGTTTGTATTAAAAAGCCTTTTGGTTGGGAAGTGAAGTTGATTACTCTAACATTCTACCATAATCTGTTTAATAAAATAATAATGCTGGTAATTGCTTTGGTTATAGAAGTCAAGCTGTGAACCACTATTTATCCCTGCTGAATTTACTGGCACAAGCATCCAAGATTACATTTAATACCAGCATCTAGATAGACATGGCCTGGTTTCAAGACAATGTCACACAGTTTAAAGACACTGTCACACAGTTTAAAGACACTGTTGTCACATCTGAAACAATCTGATTAAAACACGGATCCTATTTCGTTTCATTTTTATAGTTCAAAATTAGCCAATGAAATGGTCTGTTACGTCGAGCTTTAGGTATGCTTTGCATGGAACTGTGAGTAATCCACAAGTAACATCAATGCTGATTGGTTAATCGAATTCTGACGTCATAGGGTCAAAAGTCGTTCGTATGACCTGTGACGGTACCTATGTCTAGAACCTGCCAGATCTCCATGTAGTGTAGGCCATCGAAATTATAATAAAAAAAAAAACGAAACGAAATATAGATCTGTATTTAATAGTACCCCTGGATTCGTCTTGTCTCTGTTGCAGGAAATAAGGAAAACATAAAAGAACGACTTGGATGCAGATTAAGGAGAGTGCATTGGCGCCACTTTCCGGTCAACAACGCTTTGACTGTAACACCCGTCGTTCGTATTCCGTTTGTGCAAAAGAGAGGGCGAGAGAGAGATAGAAATGGGGTTTAACGTCCTCCTGACACAAACTAGGTCATTTTGGGACTAACATATGGTTCAATTTTATTTCAATTTTACGCTTGCGCGTAGGTGTCTTTAGCAGTGGGAGGAAACCGGAGTACCCGGGGAAACCCACGAGACTGGAAGGCAACCCTACTCCTTGCCATGTTGCAATCGGGGATTCGAAACCACGCCCGTAGACACAATGGCAGGACGTATGACACGGCGCGCGCACGTTAACCATTCTGCCACCCACCCCCGAAAAACAGAGAGGGCGGACAAACAGTTTTTTCATATTCGACCGCTTAATCTCTTGAACATAAGTTTCAGTTTGTTGTCACCGCTTGATATATAACGATGTAACGTAGTAAAAAAATGCCACGCTTGTCTGGAGTGCCGAAACGCAGCTTTTTAGATTGTCATGTTTTTGAAACGAGGTATTTTCTCCAGAACGAGGCTGGTTAAAAAATGCCAGGTTTTCAGAACATGGTATTCTTCAAGATAATTATTACCGGTACTTGCTATCAACAAATAGAGTTACGAAAATTAATGTAGTATCTTATAAAAAAAAATGATAGAAATTAAAAAAATGAAATGTTATTAGAATTCATCAGAACAAAAAACAAATACACTGTAATCTGGTTATAATACAGATCTATATTTCGTTTCGTTTCGTTTTTTATACTTTCGATGGCTTACACTACATGAAGATCTGACAATGCAAGTCATAGTTGGAGTTCACGTCAGGGTCGAGCGGTTTATAGTAGTTTACACAGAGTTTCGTGCACCAAAAGGTGAAAATGTCGCCGTAACATACCGTTTCATTGGCTAAGCCATCACATCATCCAGAAAACGTCAATGATAACAACTCTTTCAAATGCTAGTGCCGTAAAGGCGATAAAAAGAAATATTGAACTATAAAAATGAAACGAAATAGGATCTGTGTTTTAATCAAATTGCTAAAACAATAGAATGTTATTAGACCGCGATATAAAAAACCCACAATGGAATTGTATTTTAATGCGGTATAAAAAAAACAACAATAGAATAGTATTAGATCGACATATAAAAAACATCTTATTCGAATTTATGTGGGTATAAAAACATGTTATTAGAATTTATCTGGATGTAAACATTGTGTATTATTGTATCTGTACAGAACTAGAACTCTATTAGAAATTATTGGGATTTGAAGATTTTGTATTGTCGTGTAGAGAATTAGAACTAAATTGTGGCCTTGTTTACAGAACCTTTGTTCTTAAACAATGTTTCATTTCCTATAACCTTTCCTATAGCATAGTGACACATCATTGTCTCTGGTATGGAAAGCTCTTATCTGATATATGTCACTAGTTTCTACACCAACAATCTCCTCGTCTTCAATAACATTGACATTACCCGGATATCTACTGGCTTTTACATTGTTTGAGAGAGAGAGAGGGGGGGGGGGCTGGCCACAAATTGGGTTTTTTCGGAACTATGATATAGTTCAATTTTTATTTCAATAATTAGCTTGCTCGTCGGGGTATTCAGCAGTTGGAGAAACCCGGGGGGTCCGCCGAAACCACGAGAACACTTGACAGACCCATGGGTCCATTCACGCGGGAGACACGTAGTCAGATTATTTGCCCTTGGCAATTGTGCTATTTTTATCGACAATTCAAAACAAAAAATATTGAGAGTAGGCAAAGGGAAGTAACTCGCATTTTATTATAAATAAGGTCGCCAAATCGGTGTTGCAAACATTATCAAAGTATTTTAGGGCACCGTTTTGTGGGCATATCACTTCTTCGACATTAAATTTCTTAGCATCTTTATTTGTGGTGGCTCCGACTGCTAAAGACCCCTACGCGCAAGCGAATTATTGAAATAAAATTAAAACCATATGTTAGTCCCGAAATGACCTAGTTTGTGTCGAGTTGATGTTAAACCCCATTTCTCTCTCTCTCTCTCTCTCTCTCTCTCTCTCTCTCTTTGTGGTGGTGAGCATAAATAATGATAAGAGAGTGAGAGCAAGAGAGAAGTGGGGTTTAACGTCCACTCTAAACAAACTAGGTCATTTCGAGACTTACACATGGTTAATTTTATTTCAATGATTCACTTCCTCGTAGGTTAGTAGTGGGAGGAAACAGGAGAACCCAGAGAAAACCCATCATGTTGGACAGGCAACCCTATTCCCTGTCACGTACAACCGGGGAATCGAAACTGTGCGTCCGATTAGTTCATTCTATGAGGAGTAACGATTGGTCTTTCGGGTATTATTTCCTTTGTTCATTGCCAATAATACGCTTGAAACCATGATTGTCAATGTGACTTTTGGATGTTATGATCCCGTATTAAAACGGTAAGATTAGCATGCACGTAAAACAACCCCTAGCGAGTGTAATATAAGACTAGGGTCACTGTCCAGGTAAAAGGTTCTTCATGGCACACCGTATGACGTATACCCGTTTTTATTATCCTAGTCGGACGCTAAACGTACTGAGAGAATATAAGTTGATTTATGACCGATCTATGACATTATTTGACTTATAATATAGTAGCCAGTTTATTGTATGGCAATCTTGGCTTTATACAGTTATATTTATTAGATTTCCTGTAGTTTTGCGAGCGTCTAAATCTATTAATATTTCTATCAGACATTATATATTATTGTGTGATTGTATGGATCTATATTCGGATAATGGCCGTCTCGATGTATTCGTGATTTAAGATTTGTTTGCCCTGTCAGTTCACAGACCAATAAACTAAGTTTATTATGGGCCATCACGTTCACGCAACCCACAAATCAAACAATGTCCACCACAGTTCACACATCTCACCAATTTACGCACGCTGATCAGCAGCGAATATTCACTAGGCCGCTACAATCACTGATAAGGATGACATCGACGCGACTTAATGAGTCCCCGGTAATAATTGTTTTCCTCCAACAAAATAAATTCTAAAACATTTTTTTGAAGTATAAGAAAAATAAATAAAGACGTTTGAAGTATCTGTAGTTAAAAATATTTACTATTTTGTCTAAATAGATATTAAAATGAGTAAAAGGCATCATTTTGCCCGAAGCAGTTACGTGTTATATAAACAATGCATGAGCCATTGGCCCAATGACTGGCGCCGCGTGAAGTCAATGCACGTGTTCAAGAGAGTCATCTGTGACAGAGATAATTAATTCTCTGTGAAACAGGTTGCAATTTACGTATAACCATCGTTTTTATCTTCACTGCCGATCATTAACTTAAAGAAAACCACAATAATTGATTTGACCAGAGTGTCAACAGTCGATTTGAAGATTAACAGAATTACTGAAGTGGCGAAAGATTCCACGGAAAACGAGTATGGATGATTGGAGAGAGATGTGGCACGTCTATCGTAGCAGTATGAATATAACTGTGGTTTGGTGAGCAACTAGCCACGAGTCCGCGTGCACGTCTATACTGCGTGTCCTCTGGCGATAATAAGTCGGTCTAATGCAAATGTGTTGGACCGTTACTTTAGAATCTGTGAAAAGCCCATACATACATAGCCTTACCAGCAGTTGAAGAGCCCCTGCTAGCTTGAAATAGTAAATAATATTTGAAAACTAGATAATGTAAAGAGAGTTTGCTGAAAAGTTTAGTTAGATTGATTCACTCTGAATCGAGTACTTAGCGATTGAATTCCAGGCCTAGTCTCCATCATCATAACTAAAATCGGTACGATAAGAAACATTTGATCAGCAGCAGCAGAGTCAAAGTAAGTAGTTTATATTTCAGGCTTAAACGTGACAAGGATCCTCATGAGTTTTCTCTGGATCCTCCGATATCATCCCGATACGAAGACCCCTACTCGAAATACAATTCCTCCCGCTACGAAAGACCGCCACTCGAAATACAATTAAATATTGAACCATATGTTAGTCCCCAAATGACCTAGTTTGCGTCGAGTGGACATTACTATGACCTCTTAACATGGATAACATAACGTGTTATTTGTAGTAACAGAACACGTGGGTTTACCGGTATATGATTAATTATTTGTTTTAAAAGTATTAGCGAAAGTTGATTTAAATCTTTTAAATTTTTATGCGTGCGTAGGTATTTCCAAACCCAACCTTAAGAACGCATTGTTTTTAGGTGAAGCCACATTTCTTGCATCCTACAAAATAGATTAAAAGTTAAAAAAGTTCTGTCAAATGAAGAATTTTATTTTCTCGCCATGTCATGTTTCTAACCAGCAGGTTTTTACATCACGCTGAATTGGGTAAATTAGTTCGGTCAAATGAACTATCTATTCCATTAGCAAAATACAGTGGACTCTGTCTAATCCGACGTTATAGAGGATCCTCATAATAGGTCGGATTACACAGATAGTCCGAATGGTCAGTTTTCTCAAAACCGAAAGTAGTATTATATTGTGGCTCCGAATCCAGAACGTTATTCCACTTAAGACTGACAAACCTTTCCGTACATTCAAAATTTTATTACATTAAAATATCTAACAATAACAATAACAATGCATATTTACAGATTTACAATTTATTCTATATTCATATAATCATTTAAAGTTGTTTACTTTTGGTTTTCGGATGCATACCGTAACGCCGAGTCCTGCACACAATCATCTAGAACATAAATCTTGTCTACCATCGCCTCGTCCTTAATATGGGCGAATGTTTTTATTGTATTTTGCAAGCGTAGCAGTGTATATGAATTAGTTAAGTTAAAAATGCTTCACTGGACTTATTTAAAGATTTTTTTCGGGACGTCTGAATGGGATTGGGGAACAGGCATATCCCCAGTAAAGCCCCCACCCTCCCTAAAATAGCGTATATATTGTAACTATAGTCAATAAAACCACGGTGTTACCATGTATGGATGATACCAGGGTGTCCGTCTTAATACTATGACATTATTTACAAATAGCACCATAAGCGCGAATATATACATACTTAAACTGTCATGGTTAAAAAAAAAAATACGTCTATCTATTTCACTTTCAAGCATGATAAATTCACGTCGCTTTAATTAATTAGCCACCTCGTCAAAGGAAGTTCGGCCATGTTATTTTTAATTATTGTTCCTGTTAGACAAATGGACAATGTTTAGCTTGTGATATTTCTATTGATTTTATGATATTTATGTCATTATATTATTAATAATAATTAACTAACAGTTTTATAGCATACTGAGAAGGAATGACACGGAGTTAAACTTCCCCCAGAACATGTTCTGTCAAATGTTTATTAATTGTTATTTCCTATGATTACGTGTGAATTTAAAGGGTTAATCCCTTACAACCCTCTACATTAGGGCCAAGCAACTAACTCAATATATGTGATACGCTTTCAAACAGCTTAAACCTGTCAGACTTCATCTAGAAATGGAGACCGGTGTCCTAAGCTATATTCTGCGGCGTCTGGATAAAACAGGACTTTTATTTTATAAAATAACGTGTTGGTGAAATTTACCTTTTGTTATCAAGTAAAGCACAAAGGCCATTCGTTGTATAGACCTCTAAAGGAAGGGGAATCGATTATCAGGTCACTCATCGAAATAGCCTACCCGAAAGAGTAGCATGTTGAAGTCCAAACGACTAAATATTTTGAGCTAAAATTTTGTGACCAGGCAAATACGCAATTGTTCGATATTTTGGCGCTTAAAATTCATCCGTACTCAGACTTTTATATATGAGACTCTGTTGAAATCGGGATAATCCCTTTAAAGAATATATTTCCCAGTTAAAGACATGATACCTCTAAACCGATGAGGTTTATCGTCCTCCTGTACGTGCCGATTTGAGCGACTTTTTAAGGGGAACGTATTATCTGGATAATGGGGGGGTGGGATGGCCTAGTGGTCTAGAGTTCCGCGCTTCGACCTCTAGCTGGTCGGTCACCTCTGGCTTGCGGCTGTGGTTTCGATCCCTGGTGTGAGCGTATGTGGCAAACTCTTGGGTTTCCTCCGGGCACTCCGGTTTCCTCCCACTGCTAAAGACCCCTACGCGCAAGCGAATTATTGAAATAAAATTGAAACCATGTTAGTCCCAAATTGACCTAGTTTGTGTCGAGTGGACGTTAAACCCCATTTCTCGCTGTCTTTCATCTGGATAATTGTTACTCACCATTTTCTGTCTCATATCGAGCGTTCCTGTCAAGTTAGAAAGTTTACCTCCCTCCATATAACAAGCAGCATGAACTGAAAAAACAAAAAATATTAAGGTTACCACCCTGCATGAACTCAAATAACAGATAATAACAAGTTTACCAACCCACATATAACAAGCAGCATGAATTAAAATTGCCGTATACCACGGCCACACACCACCGTCATATTTTGTTATTTTTTTTCGTTTAATTTCAACTAAAACTGCCACTCTTCGTTACTTGTATGGGTGTGAAATATTGACCTCGATCGTTTCACTTTTTAGACCTCTAATTTTACAAACTTGTAAATATCTTTTGAGATGCTATGTTTATCCAGATATTTGGCTATCTCTGTAAAGCCAGGCGCAATCTGCATTGCTCGACAAATGTCGGTAGTTTGCGGCTAACTAGGGTAAACCACAACACATGGTTGTCACTTGATGATGCCCATTCCACTAAATACTCTGCGAGGTTGAAATAGCTGGGTGGTTGAGGTGAAATAAGGTTATGATTTTTGGTTGTACTGTGTTAGAGGAGGTATTGCGCCATGTTTAAGATTAATTATCTTCATTTAGAAAATAAATGGGGTTTAACGCCCTACTGATCTTAACCAACGGGTATTATATAGGTGGGATACGTCATACAGTGATACGTCATGAGGAAAGTGTTGCCCGGGTAGAGGGGCTATGCTCTACTCTTATTTCGAATTTCAATAGTTCTTTAACGTGGAGACCAACGACTAAACCCTGTTCCACATCAGCACCACTGACAAGGGGAAGCTACTCTGCACAGCCGACAAGGGAGATATTTTCTTAGCAAACAACAAGATCGAGCGCGGTGAACTAAGTATACAATCTTCAATAAGAAGTTTGGAATTCACGACCGGCCAAGTTAGAGAGTTAGTATGACACATCTTCATTAAAGATACATTATGGGAGAATAGACAACGAGCTGGCAGTTCTCGCTAAAATAGTTCAAAACTAGACACTCTAAAGATACGTTATGGGAGAATAGACAACGAGCTGGCAGTTCTCGCTATAATAGTTCAAAACTAGTCATTGTAAAGATACATTATGGGAGATCAGATAACGGGCTGGAAGTTTGCACTATAATGGTTCAAAATTAGACAATATAATCAGTATTTGCTGAAAAAATTTCAATCATAATGATCTACTATGATCAGAGCACTGAGCGAATGAAATTTCGACCTAGCCTCAATCCCCGGTACGATAAAAAAAACCCATAGTTTCGATTATCCAGTTCATAATTAAATCAAGAATGAAAGTTGAGCATCTAATCGTATCATAAGCCAATAAATATCACAGGCTAGTGTGGACATCGAGTGTTGAGTATATTCTGGATAAGTTAATTAATGTCTAATAAATAATTTAGATAACATTTCAGGCCTAAAGATAGATCTTAGATAGGCACATTTAGCTCTTGCATAATGCATGTTTAAGACAATCTCAATTCCAGACCATAATCTTGTACATTTCAATTATCTATACCAAGAAAGTGACTGAAAGAAATATTTTACGCAACGTAGGCCCAAGGACTATATTTTATTTGATCACGTCACGTATGGCGTCTGTAGATTGTCCGTTAGTAATACGTTGCAGATTGCAGCCTGGGGTTCTAACGGCTCGCAACGTTTCTTATTTCCAATTTTTCATTCATATTGAGATAGAGAAACTGAGAAATGGGGTTTAACGTCCACTCGAGACAAACTAAGTCATTTCGGGAATAACATATGGTTTAATTTTATTTCAATAATTCGCTTTAGCAATGGGAGGAAACCGGAGGACCCGGAGAAAACCTATCGGGTTGGACAGGCGACCCTACTTGCCACGTACACCCGTGTATTCGAAACCACGCCAGTTGACTCAATGAAAGGCTTTATGATTCAGCACGCACGTGCTAACCATTCGGCCAACCAACCCCTCCCCATTCACTCATATTGAGATACGCGGCTAACTAATTAATTAAAACATATTTTTATCCGCCTTTATTCTTAGATGTTTATCATCGTCTTTCCACCAAATCCTTTAACATGAAAAGAAATTAATGTGCATTTTAAAACTAAAAGCTTTTGATAAAAACAAATAAGGATAAATAGAGATCTTATTAAATCGCGATTTATATTTTTACGGCGCCGCGTGTTCTCAAGATTCTTGTGTAATCCGTGATCAACTAATATGCATTCATTAAACCACGATTTATAATTTTACGGCGCCGCGTGGTCTCCAGGGTAATCCGTCTTCAAGAATTAATTGTATGTTTTTGTTAACAAGCGTGTTTCCAAATGGGGTATAAAATAATCCCGCCGACTAATGGGTTTGTCTCCCTGCCCTTTTAACAAATTACACTATAATGATGCAACATGTGTAATATGAGTAAACCATCAAATTGTCCATTTAATTGTCCGTTTCAGATGTAATGAATTAGCTAAAAGCCTAAACTAAAAGCATGAAATGCATCACTCGGGCTAAACGTGAAATGCACCACTCGGGCTAAACGTGAAAAGCAAAACTGATCCCGCAGTGAATATTTGCTTGGCCGCTAAAATCACTGATAAGCATGACATCGACGAGACTTAATGAGTTCGGCATATTAACTTTTTTACTCCGACAAATTAAATTCTCAAACATTTTTTTGAGGTAAAAGAAAAATAAATGAAGACGTTTGAAGTATTTGTAGGTAAAACATATTTCCTATTTAGTGTAAATGGGTATTAAAATGAGTAAAATGCATCATTTTGCCCGAAACAGTTAGGTGTTAAGTAAACATTGCACGAGCCATTGAGCCAATGACAGACGCCACGTGCAGTCAACGCACGTGTTGTGGACAGTCATCTGTTACAGAGATAATTCGTAAGTAATTCTCTGTGAAACAGATTGGCTCCGCGGCTCACAAACTAACTACTTCATAAGACAAAGTGAATAGAAACTGACTTCCGGCGAATCACATAAATTTATTATGGCGACAATGTGCTGAGTTGAGTCCGACTTGAGATAAAAAAATACCTTATATCATGTCTTATATCAGCAATTGGCAAAGATGTTACAAACTTTTGGAATCAAGTTGTCTATAGTGGCTAATGCATGCGGTCATTGAATCAAGACTTTGATCCAGTGTTTATCTGCATCCTCCGTTTTTCACATACTACGAAACACCCCTATACATACACAACTTTTTTGTTAAGTTGCTCTTTCTCAATTTCACTGGGGCTTTGGGGTGGCCTAGTGGTCCAGAGTGCTGCGCTTCAACCTCTAGCTGGCCGGTCACCTTTGGCTTGAGGCTGTGGTTTCGATCCCTAGTGTGAGCGTATGTGGCATGGAGATAGGGGCACCTTCTCAACCTCGAGGGTTTACCCCGGTTTCCTCCCACTGTTATAGACCCCTACGCTCAAGCGAATTATTGAAATAAAATTAAAACCATATGTTAGTCCCGAAATAACCTAGTTGGTGTCAAGTGGACGTTAAACCTCATTTCTCTCTATCTCTCAATTTCGCTGGAATAATGATATGTAAGAAAGTTGGATGTGTACATTAACAGCAGTCCTTGTGATTAATAAAACAAGGAATTATGGTTTAATGAGAATATCTCACTGTATCTGTCCTCAATCCTCAACCGAGATATTACCTTTTAAATTTTAGGCTATTATAGCCTCGATCATCATTACTAAATTCAGTACAATAAAAAAAAACACAGTCTCGATTATCCAATTATAGATTTAATTGTGTTTCAAAATATTTATTCCAATCCAGTAAATATCACAGACAATCAATGGCATCGAGAGTTGATAGGCTCTGGACGAGTTAATTATGTCTAATTAATCCTTTAGATAACTTTTCAGGCAGATTTGACTCTTGCTTAATGGTTGTTTAAAGATATCATGATATTGGTACATTAGCTTTACGTTGTATCATCCTGTACACCTCACACTTCAACAGTGAAAGGATAGGGTGGTAGAAACTGCCCCCTCGTCTCCCAATGGAAATAAAATATTCATCCATTATAAACAGATCATCGTTTACAGGAAGGTCAAGTAGCACTTCCGTATGATTGTTTCTAATTCACCCATATGATTTCCTTAATATAATCTATAACTTATTCAATTGTTTGAAATCAGACTTAACTTCAGAAGTAGTCTCTCCCACAGAGAGCACAAGTAATAACATCAGCAGTGGCGTCAGTATTAACAGCGGTCTCTCCCACCGAGAGCGATAGTTATAACTTCTGGAGTGGTTTCTCCCACCGAGAGCGATAGTTATAACTTCTGGAGTGGTTTCTCCCACCGAGAGCGATAGTTATAACTTCAACAGCGGTCTCTCCCACAGCGAACGACAGTTACAACTTCAGCAGTGGTTTCTCCCACCGAGAGCGATAGTTATAACTTCAGCAGCGGTGACTCCCACAGAGAGCGCTAGTAATAAATTTAGCAGCGGTCCCTCCCACAGAGACCACTAATACTAACTTCAGCAGTGGTCTCTCCCACAGAGAGCGCTAGTAATAAATTCAGCAGCGGTCCTTTCCACAGAGACCACTAATACTAACTTCAACAGTGTTCTCTCCCCACATAGAGCGCTCGTAATAACTTCAGCAATGGTCTCTCCCACAGAGAGCGCTACTTCAGCAGTGCTCTCTCCCACAGAGAGCGATAGTATTAACTAAAGCAGTGGTCTCTTTCACAGAGAGCGCTAGTTAAAACTTCAGCAGTGGTCTCCCCCACTAGGAGCAATAGTAATTATGGATAAACGAATCATTAAACTGGAGCCTACCCTAAGAGCAATCAAATCTAAGTCAATATTGAAAGATATATGGCAACACGAAGTTAAATGTGTGGAGACATACATACGACGACGACAGTAATAGAAATAAACACATTAAAAGTAATTGTAGAAATGCATTCCGCCTGATAGCCCCCTGGCCAGTTCTCTTTGCCGTCTACTTTTTAATATCTCACGATCTTCCTAACTAAAGAAACATTTCATTTTAACACACTTCCGTTCGCGACAAGCTTTTAGAACTACTTCCGGTTCACCATTTGAATTCGTGAAGGGCTATATGAACGTGAGAGGAGGATTTAATGTATGACGCAGATAGAAATAAGGCGACAGATTTGATGACATTATAGATGGTTATATAGCAATATCAGATTACTCGGTGTTGAGATATATCTCTATTATAGGAAATGTTTATCATACGGGGTGACTACGTTTATAGTTTTATATGCTTCGTATCGTATCTTGATTACGGTATTAGTGGACATTAAAATCACGCTATTGGCTACATTAGGTTGATTGCAATAATTGATTCTGTAAGGCATGTGAATAATTGCCAATGCGGCTTGACTACCATGGCATTAACCGTGGATACGAACTCAGGTTATCTTGTATAGAGTTTGTGTTCTTGCGCGTGCTGGTCTTTAGAAGTTTCCCGTGTCGAGTGGACGTTAAACCCCATTTCTCTCACCCTCTATAAAACCATGTCCAGTGCGCTACAACGTTTAACTGAACTCAATGATGGGTTATTTCTGGCTTAGCTAAGCGGGGATAAGAATTTTGATTTAGGAGATAAACGCCTCCTGTTTAGAATTTAGAGAACTGTTATTGCCCATTTGATACCGCTTAAATCATTAGTGGCCAAGATCATGAAGATTTCCTGGAATAAAGTTTTGAGGTGTAGAATTTTTGGCTACTGGAAATAGAGTCTAGCACCCACAAAATATTCATTCGCAGTGAGTCGTCCAGGAAATTTAGAGGACTGTTATACTCATTCGACGCCACTTTTTGACCAATCAGAATTCAAGAAATTTTCATTTTGGGTTACAATTGTGGATGGATTGAGATATGATAAGTCTGATTGTAACCGAGTGATGAAACCCTGTGTGTAGTTTCCTATTGTGTAATGAAATATGAACATGTGTAATTATCAACATTGTCTACAATATAAAGGCTAGTAATTAATTAATGGTCGCTCTGTATATGAAACCTGATACGTCACCTCCCACAATGACGTGTTATAGATGGGAAGTTGCATCGGTTTGAGACCTGATACATCAGCTCCTTCAACATTGTCTTAATTATTATACATCAACCCCACATTGACTTGTTATACCTGAAAAGTGACATCCGGTGTTACGGAACGGTAATAAGAATTTCTTATCTTTGATTAAATCCATGGACTAATCACCCGAGAGGTTTGGTTGTATGAGATTAGAAGGTCGATGGCAGTGGTACGCTCAGGTGTATTTGGGAGGAACGGACAGAGGACTTACTACCCCCGCATCCCTGCCTCTGCCCTTCCACTGAGAAGGTGTTAGAGGGAGGAACGGACAGAGGACTCGCCACCCCTGCACTCCTACCACTGACCTTCAACTTATGATCATGTACAGTTTTATGAGTCTGGTTTGGTTTATGCGAACAACCATGACAATCCGTGCACGTAAAAGGACCCTTATAACCAGTTTACATACGAATTGCGGACGGATTATGTAAGATTTGGATATAGAGCTGACTGGTCTTACTATGATAGTTCAAAAACATATCATGAAAAATGAATATATTGAAATTTTATCCAAATCTCTTTATTCTGAGCGGAATTATGAGTGTTGGATGATGTGACGTAGATTGTTTATTATCGTAGCAACGGTACTCAGTCTCGATTGTCCATTTTATCGTTAAGGTTATAAATCTCGTGGGGCGTCCAAATCCATTTAAACCCCTCTCTTGAGATCTAGCTCGTACATAATACATAATGCAAATTTCCCCAACATGCCAGTTATCATAAGTCCAGTCAGAGCAGAATAGGTGGACGTTAAACCCCATTTACGGGATAATTATACAACTCGGTCAAATCTATGGTACGGGGTCAAACCACGTGACCGCAAACTTGGCAATGTTGTTCCCGTGTTAACGAACCAAAGAATACATGATGCAGTGTCTGATATAGAGCGCTATTTTATAAATGTTATTTATGAAAGCAGTCAAGTACTTCTTGACTCTGGAATTATCATAAATGTTGAAAAAATGTTTAAATCCTTAGTTAAGCACCAGCTCAGATATATTAAAATATATTCTGTGAATATTTACAAAGAATAATAATTACTTCACCTATAACGAAGATAGTATAACACTTAAAGCGGAAATTTCATATTTTCTAAGCGAGTCAAAACATAATTATTTCTATGTCTTTTGCTCAAAAGGTTGTCAACTCACTATTATACGATCATGGGCAATATTTCACAGGCATAAAAATCCCTGACACAGAAAATAATAACACAATTATTTGAATTACCTCCCTTGTTTTCCCATTCCCCTCCATGCAATGGCGATCTTCAAACGTTTGAATTTGAAGTTGCAAATGATGTTTTTGCCAATTTCTCAACTGGCAATATATAGTGAATTATATTATAGGATAAATAGGAATATTCTTTAACAAGGTAGGACTGTTTATAGATACAATCTAATTTAGGGCTTTATTTTAATATATTTTAAAAATATAACTAAAAAATATGAAATTGCCGTTTTAAGGGACGACTGTTGTAAATACAGTGTAGTAGATCTATTCACATTATATTAACTAAAATAAATGGAAATAATGTACATCAAATGTTAAATTGTTACTACTACTATACTACTCTTTATACAATTGGTATACGACTTTTAAATTGAATAAATATGTTACAAGAAAGAAAAAATATAAACCAGGAATCGACCTGTTATATAATAGATGGAGTTCTATGACCTAATGGCATTTAACATGTCTTCAATTCTAGTTCCAACATTCTAGTTAGAGATCCTAATCACAGACCATATAGAAGCGTTAAAATAAGATTTTCATCAAAAGATTGGGAGAGACAAGAAGATCCGAACCGTATGTCTTGAAAATCAAACAAGCAAATGTCGCGTTAAAATCTGTTTATAATGCATGACTGACGGTCTACTTATGAAATAAACTTATTTTCAATCCAATCTTCACGCTTTTTGTTCTCTCGTCAGAAAGACGCCTTATATATAGCAGATTTTATCATATCTAACGGCATTTTGTTTCCTGATCCGATAAATTTTTTTAAAACAATAATCTCTTCAAAGAATATTTTGCAGTTTTTAAAGAGATTAGTCGGCGTTTATTACACGGATTACACGAGAAAAGTAATTATGACGTTAATTGTGTCTATTCTGACGTCATCTCCGCCTACATTCATTGAATATTGTTGTTATTGTCAGTTGTTTTAAAGCTGGATTACCATAATATGTTCGTTCGTTCGTAACTGGAGTTAAACGTCCACTTCCACCTAGGGTGATATCGTAGACAAGTTTTTACCATATGAAAACCAAAAGCGTTTTTTTTGCTGAGGCCCTGAAGGCGACAGGCTCCTCGCAAAAAAAAAATCAAAGAAGTTTAAAAAATAAAACGGGAGAAAAATGCTAAAACCGATGAGAAAAATGAAAATGTACCCTAGTTATGGAGAGCCCTAAAGGCAGACAAATGGCCCCTGCGTCTGACAAAAGGGCCCCGAGTCCGACTCAGTCGTTTTCTATATACTGTTTACTGTCGAATCCATTACTGAATGAGAATGCAGTCATTGCATTGGCATGAAAATCATCAATCAAGAACCCTATTTTGCGAAGATGCCCTCAAAATAGTATAGCCTCCGCTATGATGAACCTTAAAACGCCCCTGATGAAAACGAGGAGGATATCGTGGTGATACTAATCACCCGCAAGAACCGACAGGAACCGACAATTTGCATGATTTCATTTTACTACAACTTATATTGTTTAAATCTGTTTGTTTGGGGTTTTTCAGTTGTTTTTTTTTATTTTTGTTTTGTTGATATTTTCGTTTTGATGTGTGTGGGTGCCGACTGCGCTGCCTCGGTGAGTAAGGCGTTGGTACATTATTCAACCCCGTGCCTGTGTAGGATGGGCGGAGCACTGGCAAGGGATAGCGTCTAGTTGGTTGGATAGGGCGAACACCAAGGTCATTAGTACACGTTTGCATGTACGTAAAAGAATCATCGACAATTAGAATACGATGAAGTGTGACAAGATTAAGGTGATTATGGAATTTTGTGAATTACTCAAGTTATCCCACTTGCGAATCATTCCGTTGAAATTCAGTTGTAGTCCGTAATCGAGCAACAGTCGTGATGATTGGACTCTGATCCCAGGCGTATGCCGAGTAAACATTAGCCGTGGAGCTTGATGGGCCGGCAAGGATAGAGTATTCAGTTTTTCGGATGTTTACCATTTTGGCAAGCACCTAAAACAAACGATGGCAGCGTATGCACAATTCACCTCCCTACCCTCCAGATAAATAATTGAAGAAGATATTATATTGACGAAACTTAATAATCACTCTCCGTAATCTTAACTGATGTTGTCGTAGAATCATTGGGGATGTCTGAGAAAGTTCATCGGGCTTTTCCACTGTGGTAACACTCCCCCCCCCCATCAGTGGTGTAGTACGGAAGGCGTGACAAAGGACAACGTATAATATATAGTTCCGGGTGCTACGGAAAAAAAGATGCCTTGTATACATTGCCGTGCACGTAAAAGATCAGACGATATAAGAACAGGCCGTAACGCCGCTGTCAAGAACATAGTGTCCTCGTAGCACCCTAGTCAGAGGTACAGGAGAGAAGGATAACGTCTAGTCGAATGGGACGAAAACCGAGGTCCATTGTGCACACTGGCGTTGCAGATGGAATTCGATATAAGAGTAGACTTGTCCCCCATAGTACACTTCATGTCGTATACCCGTCTTCATTAGCCCAGTTGGAGTTAAACAGTAGGACGTTAAACTCCAGTTTATCTGATTAACAAACATATTTACTCTAAAGTTTGTTTTCCAATAGATCAGAGAGATATTATATCTTTAATTGTGAAATATCTCCTTTAAATTCACACGTAATCATAGGAAATAACAATAAATAGAAATTTGACAGAAACCGTTCTACGAGAAGTTAAACCACGTGTCATTGCTTCTTAGCAGGCTATAAGATTGTTAGTTAATTACTATTGATAAAATAATGACAGAAATATCATAAAATCAATAGAAATATCATAAAATCAATAGAAATGGCACAAGCCAAACATTGTTCATTTGTCCAACAGGAACAATAATTAAAAATAACATGACCGAACTTCCTTTGAGCAGGTGGCTATTTAAAACGACGTGTCTTAATCATGCTTGAAAGTGAAATCATCAATGAAGGAAGGATGAATGTATTTATTTTTTTAACTATGTCAGTACATTTACGTCAACAATTTTTCACGAGAGAGATGAAGGTATTTTTTTAAGTCAACGATTTTCCACCATCTGAGTTTGGACTTTTTCACAAAATGAATCCATTTAAGCTATTGTGCTTAATCTTCAAGCATGGAGCAGAAATTAGGTACATCGCTAGTTATTCATGAAAGCGGAAGCCACGAGTGCGCGGTAACCAGGAAGTTAGGGTTTCGATCCAAGAATAGAGACGCATAATGTTTGCATAAGGAAAGGGAGGTAATTCATACCCATGAGTTGCTTCCCCTACTTCTTGTCGGTGATACCTCTATTGTAGAAAGCGGATATGAAATGAAATGGAGTATAACGTCCTACTGTTGTGCTCGTGACTGGGCTAATGAAGACGGACATACGGCATACAATGTGGTATGACGGAAAGTGTTGTCCGGGCAATGGCACTATGGTCTACTTTTTAATCGAATTCCAACTGCCAAGGGATCTTTTACGTGTACGCCAATGTATACACAGTACCTCGGTTTTTGGTCCCATCCGAACGATGAGACAGCTGTCCTTGCTAAGGCCCTCCATTCCGCATCACTGACAAAGGGGAATCAAGTCGGAAAATGGATGAAGTTTCTCGGCCAATGTAACCCACATGCTCGTGAGCCAGAGACTTACAGACTTAGCCACGGTGACCACTAGTTCTTGTCGGCGATACCTCTATGGTTGAAGCGGACGTAAACCACCACGTGATAGATTAGCTGTACAAGATGGCGGTTATATTGTTTTGAATCTGATTTTGGTGAATACTTGGACACGATCAACAAGACTTAAAGGAAACGCCCACACATACATTAATCTGAGCCCGTGTGATGGATGACTTCCTATATACGGTTATCAAGTCAGATTGTCTTTCAACCTTCTCAGTAAAACCGATATCTCCTCCAGATGTGAAACATGAAACCTAATTTAATGTATCTTTCAGAATAACTGGATCGCGATGTGATAGGAGAACTTAGAACAGACTTACAAAAAGATGGATGGGGGTCGATCTGTCTTCGTTACCCTAGTGCTAGTTGAACAGTAGGACTTTAAACTCCATTTCATTTCATTTCTGTCAGTTTTCTTACGGATACCATGTAAAATCACAGCCGATTTGTAAAGTGTAATAATCCCCGGTTGTACGTCGCAAAGAGTAGGGTCGCGCCTGTCCAACCTCGTGGGTTTTCTCCGGGTACTCCGGTTTCATCTCACTGCTAAACACCCCTACGCGCAAACAAATGAATAAAACAAAATTAAACCATATGTTGGGCCCGAAATGGCCTAGTTTGTGTCGAGTGGACGTTAAACCCCTTTTCACTCTCTCTCTAAACAAACACGTGCATATTTAAAACAAAATGGCGATATACAGCTTAGCACGTTGTTTCATCTAACAGCTGTGTCCAAATCATCGCGATGATCACAATGTTAACGATGATCATGCCCGATATATATTTACAATAATTTGACCATGCCTGATTCGACAGGGATGTCAAATGACTTGACCTAGTAAAACTAAGACGTTTGCTTATCAGGGGCGTACATAACGATTTTGTTTGGGGGGGGGGGTGTTTATCCAAAATGCGACCGACTAATGCATATACGCCCCCACTCCACCCCACACCTAGTACGAGTGACGCAATCAGGAGCCTTGCACCACTGGTTCGAGTTTTCTAGGGAATATGGGGGTGGGGAATGGGTGGTTTCAAATCTAGGCCGTCACCCACAATCAAAATACCGGCTGTCAATTTCGCCTGTTTTGTTATTGTCTGTTTACCTCATTAATTCATTTAGTCTGCAGAGACCGACTGTGGTGAGTACTTTTTTTGAGACCGACTATTTTTTTGCCAAGGTAGAAAACATTTCATAGAATAACATACTCACAAGAGAATAAGAGTGAAAAACATTTTTTCAAACATGACAAGCAGACGGTTATTTTATGATATTTGATTTTGGGGGCATAATACTAAAATATGCAAATGACTACGAAAAAAGTCACTATAGAATCTAACAGAAGAAACATTTCCAGTTACATGTGACGCCCAAACGCACCAATATCTACCGCATGGAATGCAGGTATTGCTTGGGATCATCATGGGGGTCCAACCCAAGATTTGCACGACTCTGACTTTGAATGTTACAGTCATTGTGGCATTGAATTCCAGGGTGGAAACATCAGTTTAATTGTTTTAGTGACCAGAAAACAAATTTGGATATGCGTCGGCTTACCCAAAATGAAAGGTTACGTGCCCTTGGCGTGCTACAGATCGGCACAACACAGGCGGTTGTGGCGCGGACGATGAATGTTTCTCAGTCTGTCATAAGCAGGCTATGGTCCAGATACCGTGATACGCAATCTGTACAGGACAGACCACGCTCAGGTCGACCAAGGACGACAACTCAAGCCCAGGATCGATTTATCCGTACCTTGGCCTTGAGAAATCGTGTCATCACAGCAAATCAGATCAGCGCTCGTCTTCAAACAGGCACTGGTGTGAGAGTGAGTGGCCAGACGATTCGGAAACGACTGCATAGGGGTCACCTTCGCACCCGACGTCCTCGCGTGATCCCTTGTTTGAGAGATCATCACATTCAGGCAAGACGTCGTTGGTGTAGGGATCGTTAACACTGGGATAATCGACGCTGGAGCAATGTGATGTTTTCAGATGAGTCAAAGTTCACTGTTGATTTTTTGGACAGACGTAGGAGGGTGTGGCGTCGTCGAAACGAGCGCTTCCAAGACGTTAACGTCATCAGACATGATCGATTTGGGGGTGGTTCTGTTATGGTGTGGGGAGGCATTGCTGGAAGAACGGCTTTACATGTTGTTGCAGGGCGTGTTACAGGCCAGTACTACCGGGACAACATCTTGGCAGTCCATGTTGTCCCGTTCGCACGACGTCATGGCCGCCGTTTCATCTTCCAGGGTGACAACGCAAGATGTCACAGGGCCAGGATCGTTACAGGTTACCTCCAACAACAGAACATCACCACATTACCTTGGCCAGCACTGAGTCCCGACCTCTCCCCCATCGAGCATGTCTGGGACATGCTTGGACAGAGGTTACGTCAACGTCAACAACGTCCTGCCAATGTCCAAGAACTTGCTGCTGCGTTGCAACAGGAATGGGACAATCGGGACCAAAATGACCTTAGACGTCTCATTAGGAGTATGCCACGTCGGATCAATGCTTGTTTGGCAAACAGAGGAGGATTTACCCGTTACTGATTTTGTTGTGATGCTGTGGTAACTTTGCTGTTTGACCCCGGGTATCATTTTACCCTTATAATGGTCAGTCTGTGCCTTACTTAGTCTAACGATCATTTGGAATAAATCGATGAATGTGAACTTCATTTCATTTTGTCATTTGTTTCTTCGTCAGTTTCATTAGGTGACTTTAATAACACTTAAAAATCAAATATCCCCTACTTTTTTTGAATAGTATATTATAGTTTTGTGTGACGTATGCAATTTGCTCACGGATTCACGCAAATACATAGTATTTGGAATCTATTCTGACATTGTTTTTGAGACCAACTGCAGTGACAACGCTTATTTTGAGACCGACTATTTTTCTCCCTGGGTAAAATTTTGTCGTTAGACCAACATCCTAACAACAGAATGAGAGTTAAACACAACATCTTTTCTAACATGTTAAGTTGACAACATTATTTTATGCTAAAGTTTTGCGTGAGTAGCGTGACGTATGCAGTGAGCACTTATTTTGATACCGACTTCTCCTATTTTGCGACCGACTTCACTGATTTTTTTGATACCGACTTCTCCTATTTTGCGACCGACTGCACTGATTTTTTTTGATACCGACTTCTCCTATTTTGCGACCGACTGCACCCCCCACCCCCACCCCCCACATTTACGCCCCTGCTGCTTATAGCACACCTCGATCTGTAGCACAATACACCATGACGTCATAATCATATCATCCTGACGTCACAATTATCTCATAGTAGTCAAACTTTACACTAATTGTCCACGTCAATAATGTGCGTGATAAATCTTTTACCAATATTTGTCCATACGTATTAGATGACCATGTAACAATAGCGGTCAATGTATCTAGATTAAATCCAACTTGATATCAATCCAAATATATCGTTATATCAATATTTGTCAAGTTTGACACTATTAATAGATCTATTACCAGTGTAATCTAAATAATTGTTACATTTAATCCAGATTTAGTTCAGTCTTACGGCTATTAGAAGAACGTTGGATAAACGGAGGTCTTTAATGCCAATCGACCCAATTCCCCATTTCGCGTAAATTGAGATAAGTATTTTTTCGATATCGATGCCATCTTGTCAAATGACCAAAGTTCATTGTTGTTATTTAGAATGAAATTAATTATTACAGTCTATCAACTTGCTTTGATACTTGTTTTTTTAATTACTTATTATGTCTGTGTAGTTTGTCCACAAGCTTATCTTGTTCGTAGGTTTGTCTTGTCCGTAGTGTTGTCTTGTCTGTAGGTTTGTCTTGTCTGTTGGTGTTATCATGTCCGTAGGGTTGTCGTGTCCATAGTGTTGTCGTGTCCATAGTGTCGTCGTATCTGTAGAGTTGTCGTGTCTGTAGTGTCGTCGTGTCCGTGCGGTTGTCGTGGGCGACGTGAAGTTAGCCCGTTGTTCGTTGTTCGTTGTTCGGTATTCGCGAATAACGAACAACGAGCCAGTTTGTTGTTCGGTATTCGCGAATAACGAACAACGAGCTGGTTTGTTGTTCGGTATTCGCGAATAACGAACAACGAGCTGGTTTGTTGTTCGGTATTCACTAGATTTGGAATTAGTAATGTAATAAAAGATTTTTTGCAGGGAACACGCCACGGGCGGGTTTTTATAAGCCTAACTGGATTATAAAGCTTCAAAATTCTGGGAAATAGATTCTCACAACTTCTCTTTCTTCTGACTTCTGGGAAATAGATTCTAACAACTTCTCTTTCTATCCGACGAAAGAGCTGTTACATATTGGCGAATAACGAACAACGAGCCAGTTTGTTGTTCGGTATTGGCGAATAACGAACAACGAGCTGGTTTGTTGTTCGGTATTCACCGTATATGGAATTATAAAGGTACTTTTGTAGGGAACACGCCACAGGCGGGTTTTTATGAGCTTAAATAGACAATAAAACTTCAAACTTCTGGGAAATAGATTCCCGAATACCTGGGAAATAGATTCTAACAACTTCTCTTTCTATCCGAAGAAAGATCTGTTACACATTGGCGAATAACGAACAACGAGCCAGTTTGTTGTTCGGTATTCGCGAATAACGAACAACGAGCTGGTTTGTTGTTCGGTATTCACCGTATATGGAATTATTAATATAATAAAGGTACTTTTGTAAGGAACAAGCCACAGGCGGGTTTTTATGAGCTTAAATAGACGATAAAACTTCAAACTTCTGAGAAATAGATTCTAACAACTTCTCTTTCTATCCGAAGAAAGAGCTGTTACACATTGGCGAATAACGAACAACGAGCCAGTTTGTTGTTCGGTATTGGCGAATAACGAACAACGAGCTGGTTTGTTGTTCGGTATTCACCGTACATGGAATAAGTAATATAATAAAGGTACTTTTGTAGGTAACACGCCACAGGCGGGTTTTAATGAGCTTAAATAGACAATAAAACTTCAGGCTTCCGGGAAATAGATTTTATCAACTTCTCTTTCTATCCGAAGAAAGAGCAGTTTCATATTGGCGAATAACGAACAACGAGCCAGTTTGTTGTTCGGTATTGGCGAATAACGAACAACGAGCTGGTTTGTTGTTCGGTATTCGCGAATACCGAACAACGAGCTGGTTTGTTGTTCGGTATTCACCGTATATGGAATAAGTAATATAATAAAGGTACTTTTGTAGGGAACACGCCACAGGCGGGTTTTAATGAGCTTAAATAGACAATAAAACTTCAGGCTTCTGGGAAATAGATTTTAACAACTTCTCGTTCTATGCGAAGAAAGAGCTGTTACATATTGGCGAATAACGAACAACGAGCCAGTTTGTTGTTCGGTATTCGCGAATAACGAACAACGAGCTGGTTTGTTGTTCGGTATTCACCGTATATGGAATAAGTAATATAATAAAGGTACTTTTGTAGGGAACACGCCACAGGCGGGTTTTAATGAGCTTAAATAGACAATAAAACTTCAGGCTTCTGGGAAATAGATTTTAACAACTTCTCTTTCTATGCGAAGAAAGAGCTGTTACATATTGGCGAATAACGAACAACGAGCCAGTTTGTTGTTCGGTATTGGCGAATAACGAACAACGAGCTGGTTTGTTGTTCGGTATTCACCGTATATGGAATAAGTAATATGATAAAGGTACTTTTGTAGGGAACACGCCACAGGCGGGTTTTAATGAGCTTAAATAGACAATAAAACTTAAAACTTCTGAGAAATACATTTTAACAACTTCTCTTTCTATCCGAAGAAAGATCTGTTACATATTGGCGAATAACGAACAACGAGCCAGTTTGTTGTTCGGTATTCGCGAATAACGAACAACGAGCTGGTTTGTTGTTCGGTATTCACCGTATATGGAATAAGTAATATAATAAAGGTACTTTTGTAGCGAACACGCCATAGGCGGGTTTTAATGAGCTTAAATAGACAATAAAACTTAAAACTTCTGGGAATTACATTTTAACAACTTCTCTTTCTATCCGAAGAAAGATCGGTTACATATTGGCGAATAACGAACAACGAGCCAGTTTGTTGTTCGGTATTGGCGAATAACGAACAACGAGCTGGTTTGTTGTTCGGTATTCACCGTATATGGAATTAGTAATATAATAAAGGTACTTTTGTAGGGAACACGCCACAGGCGGGTTTTTATGAGCTTTAATAGACAATTAAACTTCAAACTTCTGGGAAATAGATTCTAACAACTTCTCTTTCTATCCGAAGAAAGATCTGTTACACATTGGCGAATAACGAACAACGAGCCAGGTTGTTGTCGGTATTCGCGAATAACGAACAACGAGCTGGTTTGTTGTTCGGTATTCACCGTATATGGAATTATTAATATAATAAAGGTACTTTTGTAAGGAACAAGCCACAGGCGGGTTTTTATGAGCTTAAATAGACGATAAAACTTCAAACTTCTGGGAAATACATTTTAACTACTTCTCTTTCTATCCGAAGAAAGAGCTGTTACACATTGGCGAATAACGAACAACGAGCCAGTTTGTTGTTCGGTATTGGCGAATAACGAACAACGAGCTGGTTTGTTGTTCGGTATTCACCGTATATGGAATTAGTAATATAATAAAGGTACTTTTGTAGGGAACACGCCACAGGCGGGTTTTATGAGCTTAACTAAACACTAAAACTTCAAACTTCTGGGAAATAGATTCTAACAACTTCTCTTTCTATCCAAAGAAAGAGCTGTTGCATATTGGCGAATAACGAACAACGAGCCAGTTTGTTGTTCGGTATTGGCGAATAACGAACAACGAGCTGGTTTGTTGTTCGGTATTCACCGTATATGGAATAAGTAATATAATAAAGGTACTTTTGTAGGGAACACGCCACAGGCGGGTTTGAATGAGCTTAAATAGACAATAAAACTTCAGGCTTCCGGGAAATAGATTTTAACAACTTCTCTTTCTATCCGAAGAAAGAGCTGTTACATATTGGCGAATACCGAACAACGAGCCAGTTTGTTGTTCGGTATTCGCGAATACCGAACAACGAGCTGGTTTGTTGTTCGGTATTCACCGCATATGGAATAAGTAATATAATAAAGGTACTTTTGTAGGGAACACGCCACAGGCGGGTTTTAATGAGCTTAAATAGACAATAAAACTTCAAACGTCTGGGAAATAGATTCTAACAACTTCTCTTTCTATCCGAAGAAAGATCTGTTACACATTGGCGAATAACGAACAACGAGCCAGTTTGTTGTTCGGTATTCGCGAATAACGAACAACGAGCTGGTTTGTTGTTCGGTATTCACCGTATATGGAATTATTAATATAATAAAGGTACTTTTGTAAGGAACAAGCCACAGGCGGGTTTTTATGAGCTTAAATAGACGATAAAACTTGAAACTTCTGGGAAATACATTTTAACTACTTCTCTTTCTATCCGAAGAAAGATCTAATACATATTGGCGAATAACGAACAACGAGCCAGTTTGTTGTTCGGTATTCGCGAATAACGAACAACGAGCTGGTTTGTTGTTCGGTATTCACTGTATATGGAATTATTAATATAATAAAGGTACTTTTGTAAGGTACACGCCACAGGCGGGTTTTCATGAGCTTAAATAGACGATAAAACTTCAGACTTCTGGGAAATAGATTCTAACAACTTCTCTTTCTATCCGAAGAAAGAGCTGTTACACATTGGCGAATAACGAACAACGAGCCAGTTTGTTGTTCGGTATTGGCGAATAACGAACAACGAGCTGGTTTGTTGTTCGTTATTCATCGTATATGGAATTAATAATATAATAAAAGTACTTTTGTAGGGAACACGCCACAGGCGGGGTTTTATGAGCTTAAATAGACAATAAAACTTCAAACTTCTGGGAAATAGATTCTAACAACTTCTCTTTCTATCCGAAGAAAGAGCTGTTACATATTGGCGAATAACGAACAACGAGCCAGTTTGTTGTTCGGTATTGGCGAATAACAAACAACGAGCTGGTTTGTTGTTCGGTATTCGCGAATACCGAACAACGAGATGGTTTGTTGTTCGGTATTCACCGTATATGGAATAAGTAATATAATAAAGGTACTTTTGTAGGGAACACGCCACAGGCGGGTTTTAATGAGCTTAAATAGACAATAAAACTTCAGGCTTCTGGGAAATAGATTTTAACAACTTCTCTTTCTATCCGAAGAAAGAGCTGTTACATATTGGCGAATACCGAACAACGAGCTGGTTTGTTGTTCGGTATTCACCGTATATGGAATAAGTAATATAATAAAGGTACTTTTGTAGGGAACACGCCACAGGCGGTTTTTAATGAGCTTAAATAGACAATAAAACTTAAAACTTCTGGGAAATACATTTTAACAACTTCTCTTTCTATCCGAAGAAAGATCTGTTACATATTGGCGAATAACGAACAACGAGCCAGTTTGTTGTTCGGTATTGGCGAATAACGAACAACGAGCTGGTTTGTTGTTCGGTATTCACCGTATATGGAATTAGTAATATAATAAAGGTACTTTTGTAGGGAACACGCCACAGGCGGGTTTTTATGAGCTTAAATAGACAATTAAACTTCAAACTTCTGGGAAATAGATTCTAACAACTTCTCTTTCTATCCGAAGAAAGATCTGTTACACATTGGCGAATAACGAACAACGAGCCAGTTTGTTGTTCGGTATTCGCGAATAACGAACAACGAGCTGGTTTGTTGTTCGGTATTCACCGTATATGGAATTATTAATATAATAAAGGTACTTTTGTAAGGAACAAGCCACAGGCGGGTTTTTATGAGCTTAAATAGACGATAAAACTTCAAACTTCTGAGAAATAGATTCTAACAACTTCTCTTTCTATCCGAAGAAAGAGCTGTTACACATTGGCGAATAACGAACAACGAGCCAGTTTGTTGTTCGGTATTTGCGAATAACGAACAACGAGCTGGTTTGTTGTTCGGTATTCACCGTATATGGAATTAGTAATATAATAAAGGTACTTTTGTAGGGAACACGCCACAGGCGGGTTTTATGAGCTTAACTAAACACTAAAACTTCAAACTTCTGGGAAATAGATTCTAACAACTTCTCTTTCTATCCAAAGAAAGAGCTGTTACATATTGGCGAATAACGAACAACGAGCCAGTTTGTTGTTCGGTATTGGCGAATAACGAACAACGAGCTGGTTTGTTGTTCGGTATTCGCGAATACCGAACAACGAGCTGGTTTGTTGTTCGGTATTCACCGTATATGGAATAAGTAATATAATAAAGGTACTTTTGTAGGGAACACGCCACAGGCGGGTTTTAATGAGCTTAAATAGACAATAAAACTTCAGGCTTCCGGGAAATAGATTTTAACAACTTCTCTTTCTATCCGAAGAAAGAGCTGTTACATATTGGCGAATACCGAACAACGAGCCAGTTTGTTGTTCGGTATTCGCGAATACCGAACAACGAGCTGGTTTGTTGTTCGGTATTCACCGCATATGGAATAAGTAATATAATAAAGGTACTTTTGTAGGGAACACGCCACAGGCGGGTTTTAATGAGCTTAAATAGACAATAAAACCTAAAACTTCTGGGAAATACATTTTAACTACTTCTCTTTCTATCCGAAGAAAGATCTAATACATATTGGCGAATAACGAACAACGAGCCAGTTTGTTGTTCGGTATTCGCGAATAACGAACAACGAGCTGGTTTGTTGTTCGGTATTCACCGTATATGGAATTATTAATATAATAAAGGTACTTTTGTAAGGTACACGCCACAGGCGGGTTTTCATGAGCTTAAATAGACGATAAAACTTCAGACTTCTGGGAAATAGATTCTAACAACTTCACTTTCTATCCGAAGAAAGAGCTGTTACACATTGGCGAATAACGAACAACGAGCCAGTTTGTTGTTCGGTATTGGCTAATAACGAACAACGAGCTGGTTTGTTGTTCGTTATTCATCGTATATGGAATTAGTAATATAATAAAAGTACTTTTGTAGGGAACACGCCACAGGCGGGGTTTTATGAGCTTAAATAGACAATAAAACTTCAAACTTCTGGGAAATAGATTCTAACAACTTCTCTTTCTATCCGAAGAAAGAGCTGTTACATATTGGCGAATAACGAACAACGAGCCAGTTTGTTGTTCGGTATTGGCGAATAACGAACATCGAGCTGGTTTGTTGTTCGGTATTCGCGAATACCGAACAACGAGCTGGTTTGTTGTTCGGTATTCACCGTATATGGAATAAGTAATATAATAAAGGTACTTTTGTAGGGAACACGCCACAGGCGGCTTTTAATGAGCTTAAATAGACAATAAAACATCAGGCTTCTGGGAAATAGATTTTAACAACTTCTCTTTCTATCCGAAGAAAGAGCTGTTACATATTGGCGAATACCGAACAACGAGCCAGTTTGTTGTTCGGTATTCGCGAATACCGAACAACGAGCTGGTTTGTTGTTCGGTATTCACCGTATATGGAATAAGTAATATAATAAAGGTACTTTTGTAGGGAACACGCCACAGGCGGGTTTTAATGAGCTTAAATAGACAATAAAACTTAAAACTTCTGGGAAATACATTTCAACAACTTCTCTTTCTATCCGAAGAAAGATCTGTTACATATTGGCCAATAACGAACAACGAGCCAGTTTGTTGTTCGGTATTGGCGAATAACGAACAACGGGCTGGTTTGTTGTTCGGTATTCGCGAATACCGAACAACGAGCTGGTTTGTTGTTCGGTATTCACCGTATATGGAATAAGTAATATAATAAAGGTACTTTTGTAGGGAACACGCCACAAGCGGGTTTTAATGAGCTTAAATAGACAATAAAACTTAAAACTTCTGGGAAATACATTTTAACAACTTCTCTTTCTATCCGAAGAAAGATCTGTTACATATTGGCGAATAACGAACAACGAGCCATTTTGTTGTTCGGTATTCGCGAATAACGAACAACGAGCTGGTTTGTTGTTCGGTATTCGCGAATACCGAACAACGAGCTGGTTGGTTGTTCGGTATTCACCGTATATGGAATAAGTAATATAATAAAGGTACTTTTGTAGGGAACACGCCACAAGCGGGTTTTAATGAGCTTAAATAGACAATAAAACTTAAAACTTCTGGGAAATACATTTTAACAACTTCTCTTTCTATCCGAAGAAAGATCTGTTACATATTGGCGAATAACGAACAACGAGCCAGTTTGTTGTTCGGTATTCGCGAATAACGAACAACGAGCTGGTTTGTTGTTCGGTATTCACCGTATATGGAATCATTAATATAATAAAGGTACTTTTGTAAGGAACACGCCACAGGCGGGTTTTCATGAGCTTAAATAGACGATAAAACTTCATCAAACTTCTGGGTAATAGATTCTAACAACTTCTCTTTCTATCCGAAGAAAGAGCTGTTACACATTGGCGAATAACGAACAACGAGCCAGTTTGTTGTTCGGTATTGGCGAATAACGAACAACGAGCTGGTTTGTTGTTCGGTATTCATCGTATATGGAATTAGTAATATAATAAAAGTACTTTTGTAGGAAACACGCCACAGGCGGGTTTTTATGAGCTTAAATAGACAATAAAACTTCAAACTTCTGGGAAATAGATTCTAACAACTTCTCTTTCTATCCGAAGAAAGAGCTGTTACATATTGGCGTATAACGAACAACGAGCCAGTTTGTTGTTCGGTATTCGCGAATAACGAGCTGGTTTGTTGTTCGGTATTCACCGTATATGGAATTAGTGATATAATAAAGGTACTTTTGTAGGGGACAGGCCACAAGCGGGTTTTAATGAGCTTAAATAGACAATAAAACTTCAAATTTCCTGGAAATAGATTCTGACAACTTCTCTTTCTATCCGAAGAAAGAGCTGTTACATATTGGCGAATAACGAACAACGAGCCAGTTTGTTGTTCGGTATTGGCGAATAACGAACAACGAGCTGGTTTGTTGTTCGGTATTCACCGTATATGGAATTAGTAATATAATAAAGGTACTTTTGTAGGGGACAGGCCACAGGCGAGTTTTTATGAGCTTAAATAGACAATAAAACTTCAAACTTCTGGGAAATAGATTCTAACAACTTCTCTTTCTATCCGAAGAAAGAGCTGTTACATATTGGCGAATAACGAACAACGAGCCAGTTTGTTGTTCGGTATTGGCGAATAACGAACAACGAGCTGGTTTGTTGTTCGGTATTCACCGTATATGGAATTAGTAATATAATAAAGGTACTTTTGTAGGGGACAGGCCACAGGCGAGTTTTTATGAGCTTAAATAGACAATTAAACTTCAAACTTCTGGGAAATAGATTCTAACAACTTCTCTTTCTATCCGAAGAAAGAGCTGTTAACGAACAACGAGCCAGTTTGTTGTTCGGTATTGGCGAATAACGAACAACGAGCTGGTTTGTTGTTCGGTATTGGCGAATACCGAACAACGAGCTGGTTTGTTGTTCGGTATTCACCGTACATGGAATTAGTAATATAATAAAGGTACTTTTGTAAGGAACACGCGGAGCTTAAATAGACAATAAAACTTCAAACTTCTGGGAAATAGATTCTAACAATTTCTCTTTCTATCCGAAGAAAGAGCAGTTTCACATTGGCGAATAACGAACAAAAGTTACTTTATTAGATTACTAATTCCATATCTGGTGAATACCGAACAACAAACCAGCTCGTTGTTCGGTATTCGCGAATACCGAACAACAAACTGGCTCGTTGTTCGGTATTCGCGAATACCGAACAACGAACAACGAACAACAAGCTAGCTTCACGCCGCTGTTGTCGTGTCGGTGCGGTTGTCTTGTCCACATGTTTGTCGTGTAAGTAGGTTTGTTTTATCGTTTTATTTTGTTTATGGTGCTGCACTTACTTGCATAGTTACTAAGTTAATTAAGTTTAAACTTATTGAGTCAAAACAACAAACGGTATGTGGGTTGGTTGGATGGCTGAATGGTTAACACGTGCGTGCTGTGTTTTAAAGCCTGTCACGGAGTCAGCTGGTGTGGTTTCGAATCCCCGGTTGTACGTGACAAGGAGTAGGGTCGCCTGTCCAACCTCGTGGGTTTTCTCTGGGACCTCCGGCTTTCTTCCACTTCTAAAGACCTCTACGCGCATGCAAATTATTGAAATAAAATTAAACCATATATTAGCCCCGAAATGGCCTTGTTTGTGTCGAGTGGACATGAAACCCCATTTCCCTCTCTCTCTCTCTAAACCCTTTCCATTACCGCTAAAATTTGAATATTGCTAGGTTAATTAAAGACATTATGAGAGATTAGATAAAGCATTGACAGTTCTTCCTATAATAGATCACGTTAACAGAATGTTATGCTTAAAATATGGCCTATTGTGTGTCCCATGGTAAATAATAAACGGATTTCTACGATTATGAACAAACTAATCTACTTAAGTTATTATAAACTTACCTATGTGGTTAAAATCACCTCCGGTTAAATAAAATCCATTATACAACTAAATATACCAACGAATAAAAAAGTTCTCTCTTGTAAAATTGAACTTATCACGAACTTTGACACCGAGAAATAAAAAATGGAAGCTTATTACGTCACTTATCGGAATAGATCATTTCGTATGAGGAGGTCAAAGCAAGGCTATTTTTGTGTTGATGCGTTCGATTACTGGCGCCGCGCTTACTCTAGCCACCGCGAATGCGTTCGGGTTACTTCTGGAAGTAACCCATTATTCAACATGGAAGCAGTTTGTTGTTCGGTATTGGCGAATAACGAACAACGAGCTGGTTTGTTGTTCGGTATTGGCGAATACCGAACAACGAGCTGGTTTGTTGTTCGGTATTCACCGTACATGGAATTAGTAATATAATAAAGGTACTTTTGTAAGGAACACGCGGAGCTTAAATAGACAATAAAACTTCAAACTTCTGGGAAATAGATTCTAACAATTTCTCTTTCTATCCGAAGAAAGAGCAGTTTCACATTGGCGAATAACGAACAAAAGTTACTTTATTAGATTACTAATTCCATATCTGGTGAATACCGAACAACAAACCAGCTCGTTGTTCGGTATTCGCGAATACCGAACAACAAACTGGCTCGTTGTTCGGTATTCGCGAATACCGAACAACGAACAACGAACAACAAGCTAGCTTCACGCCGCTGTTGTCGTGTCGGTGCGGTTGTCTTGTCCACATGTTTGTCGTGTAAGTAGGTTTGTTTTATCGTTTTATTTTGTTTATGGTGCTGCACTTACTTGCATAGTTACTAAGTTAATTAAGTTTAAACTTATTGAGTCAAAACAACAAACGGTATGTGGGTTGGTTGGATGGCTGAATGGTTAACACGTGCGTGCTGTGTTTTAAAGCCTGTCACGGAGTCAGCTGGTGTGGTTTCGAATCCCCGGTTGTACGTGACAAGGAGTAGGGTCGCCTGTCCAACCTCGTGGGTTTTCTCTGGGACCTCCGGCTTTCTTCCACTTCTAAAGACCTCTACGCGCATGCAAATTATTGAAATAAAATTAAACCATATATTAGCCCCGAAATGGCCTTGTTTGTGTCGAGTGGACATGAAACCCCATTTCCCTCTCTCTCTCTCTAAACCCTTTCCATTACCGCTAAAATTTGAATATTGCTAGGTTAATTAAAGACATTATGAGAGATTAGATAAAGCATTGACAGTTCTTCCTATAATAGATCACGTTAACAGAATGTTATGCTTAAAATATGGCCTATTGTGTGTCCCATGGTAAATAATAAACGGATTTCTACGATTATGAACAAACTAATCTACTTAAGTTATTATAAACTTACCTATGTGGTTAAAATCACCTCCGGTTAAATAAAATCCATTATACAACTAAATATACCAACGAATAAAAAAGTTCTCTCTTGTAAAATTGAACTTATCACGAACTTTGACACCGAGAAATAAAAAATGGAAGCTTATTACGTCACTTATCGGAATAGATCATTTCGTATGAGGAGGTCAAAGCAAGGCTATTTTTGTGTTGATGCGTTCGATTACTGGCGCCGCGCTTACTCTAGCCACCGCGAATGCGTTCGGGTTACTTCTGGAAGTAACCCATTATTCAACATGGAAGCAAATAAATTATTTGATCGAAGTTATATTTGCCGATAAAGTTTAGGCGACGGAAGAATTATTGTTGACAATTGTCTCAGTAGTGTTGTGTTTATTTTGGTGATTCCACATCTTGGTTTAACGATTTCAAGAATGAGAAAAATCCACTCGCAGAACTGAGATGTTTATTAAATATTATTTTTTTCTTGATAACGGGTCAGTTTCCCCAAATCAATGTATGGACTCATAAGCCATGGTGGCTATAGAGAGCAGACTGGGTCTCCAAGTAGGAATTCTTCCTACTGAATTTGGTATCTGATTAGAGGAAAGTCTTCAAAACCCTAGCGTCATGTGTACACCCAGACCAGCCGATGTGAACATGAGTAAATCGAACTCGATGATCACATAGCCTACAGCCTGGAGTACGACTGAGTGACCTTTTTGCGGTTTATGTATGATATTCGATAGTCATTCATCTTGGGCGCCATATTCGAATATGACAGCCACCCATACCTCCGATTATTCCAATCCGGGAAATTTACAATATTTAGCAAATCCGTAATAAATTTCTTCACGTTTGTGGGGTAATGGGCAATTGCAACACGGACAGGAGATCTTCCTTTGTTCTTTTCGCAGATTGTTTTACCTCTGCTAAACTCACTGGGGCGTAACTGTGCAATAAATAGGCATTTGCAGTGTTGTTGCACACTTTTGCTGGTTTACGCTAGTTTTAGTAGAAATCATATAGAGAAGTTGGATGGGTTTTCCGTGCAATAACAACGATCATGTTGAGCATGTATCAGTATTACAATCATTTATATCACGCTTCATTCGCTACCAGGTTTAACACAGGTCTCTGTGCGATCATAACCTTGCCCTTCTAACTACAATTCTTGTAAGCTATGGAGCTCGTTAACAAAGTTAACCAAAGGTTACATTGGTTGAACGAAAATGTGATTTAAAGTATGTTCTGCATAATATGGGCTTTATTTCGCTTCTCTGGATTTGATAATTCCAATGAGATACCAATGAAAAAGTCTAAAGTTTGTTGATGGATTATTGTCTGCTCGTTGTTATTCATCAGAACATCGAGCACAATTAATTGTTTTGTGGCGTTCATCTTCCATTTTGATATCCGAAGAAAGTGCCGCGCCGTTTGATTACCCATTCCCACTGCGCATGTCGAAACGTACTCGAGGATCCGGGCCGAGTAAGCACGGAGCAAATAATCGAACGCGACATGTATGAATAAGCTTTTGCTCTGAGACCAAGTAATGAGTTTGAGCGTTTACAAACATAAATACGCCCATAGTCCGATATTTTGTTTCCGCCTTGTATTAATTATTTGGTTAGAGAGTTCTGGGGGAATTTTTTTTCTTTTGAATTACATTTGTTTTACTGGCCTTGAATATCACCGTTGAATATTTTTAATATTTCCTGATGATGAACTTAAGCAGTCCTGCCAGTTAACCCCGACAATCTGCTGTGGACGAGGTAGGCCTAAATTCCGATGTATTTTACATTTGCCTCGGCAAAATTAATAGCCGAGGCCATTGAATCATTGAATAGGTATATAACGTTTTTTTTTTATTGTATGCTACACAGATGGTTAAATTTAGTGCCGCGAAACTTGCACGAATTTTCCCCGCGGTCTGCATAATTAACACACAAAACCAAATAATAGGCCTACACACAATCTGTCGTGTGATTTTTTGTTTTAAATACATTTTTATGAAGACGATAAACGATGTTGAGACATCCCGAACTGTTCGTATCAAGAATGTTTCGATTTCAGTATCTGTCGAATGAACAAAAACAAGTAATTTAATCAGGAACATTAATGATATGAACAGTCGGACCGTGAATAAAATATGGAAATTATTGAGAAGCGGTGGTCTTTTTCATACGAAATATGATCAATTAAAATTATGATTGACTGGGCTGTAATGTGTTTTATAAAAATATATATAATATACACGGGTGAAATGACGGGGTGAAAAGCAATATTATACATGTATTTACGAGTATTCGTATAATCGGTAAATAAAATTTAGTAGACTGACAATCAAATGGTTTAAAATTAATGTCATTGTCTCCAGTTGCTATTTTCTTGCCCAAACTCAAACGATCGAAAAGGCAGTGTGCTGTTTTGATTACAACACACGTGGTTATCATAAATTACCCCCTTCAACATAATTACGATGGTTTAGCCCATAACGTCACGTGTGTAATGTTGTGATGAACACAGACGAAAATACAAGCAAAAACATTGAATTTTCAAGAGAAAACCTCTTTTTTCCGTTGGGATGTTTAATTGTGCAATGAATTTTATTTAACCGGAGGTGGTTTTAAACACATAGGTAAGTTTATAATAACTTAAGTAGAGTAGTTTGTTCATAATCGTAGAAATCCGTTTATTATTTACCATGGGACACACAATAGTGGTCTAGAGTGCCGCGCTTCGACCTCTAGCTGGCCGGTCACCTCTGGCTTGCGGCTGTGGTTTCGATCCCTGGTGTGAACGTATGTGACATGGAGATAGGGGCGCCTTCTCAACCTCGTGGGTTTCCTCCGGGCACTCCGGTTTCCTCCCACTGCTAAAGACCCCTACGCGCAAGCGGATTATTGAAACAAAATTTAAAAAAACATATGTTAGTCCCGAAATGAGCGAGTTGTGTCGAGTGGACGTTAAACCCCATCTCTATCTCTCTCTCTCTCTCTCTCTCTCTCTACTCTGAACTAAGATATTACCTTCTAAAGTTTAGGCTAACCTCCATCATCATTACTAAAGTCGGTACGATAAAAAGGCAAAGTCTCGATTATTCACTTTTACGTTTAATCACCCTTCACAAAATGAATTCCAATCCGATTAATATCGCAGGATAGCGATGGTATCGAGATTATGTTCTGGGTAAGTTAATTAATGTCTAATTAATAATTTTTATAACATTTCAGGTCTAAAGAAGGACCAGCAATTGGCAGATTTAGCTCTTGTATAACGTACATGTATGTTTAATGTCTAATTTTTCATTAAGAAAGCATTTTAGGCCTAATAGGCCGCAATAGGCAGATTTAGCTTTAGTATAATGAACGTTTATGTTAAATGAAACACTAGAAGAATGTGGACTAATTGTCCAGTTGGCATTTTATTGACTTGACTTGACCCGGATTTATTTGTAGGTATAAACATGTAATAACTGTTTTAAACATCTAATAATCGATGATGACATTTCCCTTGAGAGTGATTAACACCAATTACTTGAGACTAATCCTGGTAGAATACATCTATTGTTATATAAAATAATCCCTCTATAATTTCATCGATGGGGCTCAACATCCCACTGTTCTGTACACACTGGGCTAATGAGAGAAGGAGGGAAATGGGGTTTAACGTCCACTCGAAACAAAGATTTTAACAGTGGGACGAAACCCACGGGGTCGGACAGGCGACCCCACTCCTTGTCACGTACAGTCGAGGAATGGAAACCACGTCAGACGGGACGGGCGTACGCCATACAGTGTGTTTTAAAAGAAAATTAGCTCTGACAGCGACACCACGGCCTTACTCTCAAATGGAATGCCAACTACCAAGGGGTCTGTTACGTGCACGTCTATATGTGCACGGGACTTCGGCTTTTCGTTTTATTCGAACGGCTATACGTTGTCCCTATATTGTGGGATGGGGTTGTGGGATTACCGAATGGTTAGTACGTGCGTGCTGTTTTAAAAGGTCTGACAATCATTGAGTCAACTGGCTTGCGGCTGTGATTTCGATCCGTGGTGTGAGCGTATGTGGCTTGGAGATGGGGGCGCCTTCTCAACCTCGTGGGTTTCTTCCGGGCACTCCGGTTTCCTCCCACTGCTAAAGAGCCCTACGCGCAAGCGAATTATTGAAATAAAATTAAACCATATGTTAGTCTCGAAATGACCTAGTTTGTGTCGAGTGGACGTTAAACCCCATTTCTCTCCCTCTCTCTCTCTCTCTGTCGTTCAGTATTAGGGAATGTATAATGTTTCTGTTCGACATAACATAAAGATATATTCATTATGGGAGATAAGATAAAGAGTTAGCAGCTCTCACTTTTATACGTTTACACCAAGATAATTTAAAGGGAATTTGCTGAAAGTGTCAGTCAAATTTATCCACTCCGAACCGAGAATTTAGCTATTGAATATTCGGCCTAGCCTCGATCATCATTACTAAAGTCGGTACGATAAAAACATAGTCTCGATTATCCATTTCATGATTAAATCCTGAATGAAAGTTGAGTAGCAGATTGGATTCAAATCCAGTAAATATCGCAGGGTAACGATGGTATCAAGAGTTGATTATGGTCTGGATGTGTTAATAAATGTCTAATTAATCATTTAGATAAAGAAAAACCTGTTATATGCAGATTTATCTCTTGCATAATGCATGTTTAAACAATAACTCTAACGTTTACTTTACAGATTCTAATTATAGTAATATCATAGTTATAGATTAAACTGAACGGCATCAACATTAATCTCAATTATTACCCGTCAGTAATAGTCCTCGCCCTAACCCTAACCCTTTATTATTTGGCTCTTGTATAATGTATGTTTAAGTCATTCGACAAAACCGGCTTACCTGGTCGGCCATTACATTCGGCTTGAACCGTTCCTAGATGAAGTACAGCCAGAATCGTTATAACAGCCTTCATTATTTACACCGCCTTATCGACGCTAGATTATAGTAGGCCTCCGAATTACACCAAAATACTGTTCTCTTCTTGTCAACCTGTTCTTCCAACCATGTCTCAAATTTGAAGATTACCTTTACAGGTATCGGAGTACTTATAGCCTCATAACTTTCACCATTAAAAGATAATTTCTGAGTTCATTCAAATAATCTGTCAATTTTTATGCAAGTTTTGAAGCAATATTTGTCATTTGGTATGCTGGGGATTGGTTTTTAAAGTCAACCCACGACATAATCTCAACAGGGGCTCAACGTGACTTGAACGGGCACCTGCTGTTTTATGATCCCCACGAGAAACCTTTAATAGAGGTCTAGTCCATGATCCTGTTAAATACCATTAATAAATACTATCAACAATGAATTCACAATGTTTACCTTATTTTCATGATGTCAAATATGTAAATGAATTCAACTTATAAAATTGTTAATATATGTATGACTGATATATAAAAATATTCGAACATGTTGCAAACGAACAACTTGGTCTGTTATACATTAAAACAGCCAGTCCGAGTTTTATTTTAGGCGTCGGGGGGGGGGGGGGTGTCACGGTGGGTAAGACGCAGGCTCGCTAGTCTGGAGGTAGCGTGTTCGATCCCCGCATTGGCCGAGAAAGTTCATCAAGATTTTCCGGTGTGATCCCCCTTGTCAGTGATGCCGGACGGGGATACTGACAAGGACAACTGCCTAGTCGTTCGGATGGGACTAAAAGCCGAGGTCCCGCACGTAAAAGATCCCTTGACAGTTGGAATTCCGTATAAGAGTAGACCGTAGTACCACTGTCCGGGCAAAATTGAACTCAAAGCGCACTGTATGGCGTAAGCCCGTGTTCATTATCCCAGTCCGGAGCAGAACACTAAAATAAGAATTAAAATACTTATAATGCGCCATTTCCAGAAAAACTGCTCAACCAGGCATGCGACAATTCACCAAAGTAGAAAACATAACCGCAAAAAATTACATCCATAAAATTGAAAGTAATTAAGTGGTTGTAAATTCTCGGTAAAATCCGGAATATGATTCATCAAAAGGTAGTAAAGGCAAATTAACTTTTTTTTCCGGGAACTGTAATAAAATTCGGTGATGTTTGGAGAGAGAGAGAGAGAGAGAGAGAGAGAGAGAGAGAGAGAGAGAGAGTGGTGTGGTGGGGTGGATTGACGATCACCCGACACACATTAGGTCATTTCGGGAATAACACATGGTTCAGTTTACTGTTGGAATATCAACGTATATTAATTGTTTTACTGCACATCACAGAAATTTACACAACGTAAAACTCAACTCGGAATACCAAGGACTGTTTTCTTAGAGGTGTCTTTGGTTTCGTCCCACTTCTAAAGACCCCTACACGAAACCCCCACCCCCTCTTCTTTTTATTATCGTTAAAACTCAGTGGGTGTGTCTTGTCACTAACAAGTAAGTCACCGTACATTATTTTAATGGCGAAGTAACTACTATGTAACCGTTGAGCTTCTATTTTCAATTCCAATAAAAAGATCACGTGTCACAAAAATTGAAATCATCGACATTTCAAAATACGGATTAAATTCGTTTATTCTGCTAAATAATTGTTCGGTTTTCTTTCAAGCTCGCAGTTTTATTGAATAAGACCAGATGATTGAAAGCATTTTCCATTTTTTTCTGTCTCGTTTCTGAGCTGTATAAATTGAATTTATATGTGAGATATTGTTCAAAGACGAAGGAGAAGCGTTATTGCTGAAATAACACCCGGCTGATATTAGATGTCACAGAGAAATCATACCAAGACAGGAAATGTGTCTGTTTTTCTTTTCAGATAAGGAACCCGTAATCTGAAGCTTGAAGGCGGATTTTATAACAATCAATCTCATTAGTGAGATTAGGTGTCGTGTGAGGAATAAGGTTTAACTAAAACTTAACACAGCACAGTTCATTTACCGTCAAACATTGGTTGGTTTTCTATGGCGATACTTCTCGTTTGCTCGAGGCAACCGGGCGAATCGTAGACAACCAAGCTGCTTACTCGCTGGTTCACAGTGTACGTGTTAGGCGCCCAAGTTGGAAATATTTTGATTAAAGCATGCTACACCTAGTCTATCAATTAATTGACATACACGCAACATGATATGCTTATCGGGTTTTGGGTTCGCAGTGTATTTTTCTTATTTTCACATCAGTTATATAATCAAACGGTTTAGGACGTTAAAAAATAGGACGTTAAACTCCATTTTGTTACATTATGATCCGGAACAGTGATCAGAGACTGTTTTTCTTAGCAACGACTTGAACAGCAATGGCGGCGTGCCTTATATCAGCATAACAAAATCAACCAATCATATAATTTCAACAATATATGGACGATAAATCCTGAAGATACACAAAGCGAATTATTGAAATAAAATTTAAACCATATGTTAGTCCCGTAATGACCTCGTTTGTGTCGAGTGGACGTTAAACCCCATTTTTCTATCTCTCTTTCTTATTCGTTGTGGAAATAAATTGTTAGACAAGGGTGGATAAAAGAAATCTCCATAGAGTCTCATCAAAAGTTTTGGCGAAACTAAAAGGATGGGAAAACTTGTGTTGACTATATGCTATTGGACACATGATTTCCGGTGGGTTTAACTTGTACGGAGGGGGGTTGGGATGGCCTAGTGGTCTAAAGTGCCGCGCTTCGACCTCTAGCTGGCCGGTCACCTCTGGCTTGCGGCTGTGGTCTCGAGCCTTGGTGTGAGCGTATGTGGCATGGAGATAGGGGCGCCTTCTCAACCTCGTGGGTTTCCTCTGGGAACTCCGGTTTCCTCCCACGGCTAAAGACCCCTACGCGCAAGCGAACTATTGAAATAAAATTAAAACCCTATATTAGTCCCGAAATGACCTGGTTGTGTTGAGTGGACGTTAAACCCCATTTCTCTCTCTCTCTCTCTCTCTCTCTCTCTCTCTCTCTTAACTTGTACGGAAATTATTTTATCTGGTGAAAGGACCTGAATTATCTATTCTGTGTCTTTCAGTTATGTAATGATTCATAATTAGAGAAATTTGATCAAAGTCATCATGTATTTCACCCTCTATTCTAAAGACATCCTAATTGCCTGGTTTCCTCATACTAACAGACACTTACGTTCAAATTTACAGACTAAGTGGGCACTTAATGGGGTTTAGTTAATTTTAATTTTGGACTTAATTCTAGTTCTTGGTTGACTTTAAGTTATAGAATTTCAGTTTTCCGGGTTTATTAAAGATACATTATGAGAGATTATACATACACTGTTCTGAAGGTAAGGATTCAAAAAGAAGCCAATAGCTTATATTAATCCGTCTCCTTATATAAAAAATATACTACAAATACAACTGTGACATACAAAATACATTGAAGAGTACAATATATTATATTCACACTAACCGTGCATGCAAGTAATTTAATAGTTAGTGTCACTTACATTGCTTCGTATGATGTTTTGCGGACGTCAGATGTATATTAACCGACAAATAATTATTTTAGATGGTATTTTACGATGGTTATTGCAGTCTTTTAGATAAATGTATAAATGTGTGGATTGTATTAAAAATGTGCGTATTCATTTGCAATTGTATTATTGCTATCACCGTTGGTTAACGTTTTTAAATTAATAAAAATATTTGTTAATGTATTTATAGTTTGGAATCTAACATTGGTAAATTTTGGACAATGTAACAAATAATGTTCCGTATCCTCTATATAGTGGCCATTTAATCATTAAATCGTGAAGGAAAATTATGCAGCGAATCGGATCACAATCCAGCAAATATCGCAAGCTAGCGTTGACATCAAGAGTTGATCATGGCCAGGGTAAGTTAATTTATGTTTAATTAATAGTTTTTATAACATTTCAGATAAATAACCACAGTTTAACACGTCGATTCTTTATACTTATTGGAATGAATGTTAATTCTTGAAAAATACAAAATAGTGTACTAGCAGTCATTTAAGTTATTATGCCGTGTATAAGCTGAGCTCAGCCTGGACTTTTCTTCTTCTTCGTCTTCTATTAGTGTTTGACGGCCCCGTCCGCTGAGGGTGACATCGCCGACATGTTGGCTTATTTTATTATGCTTAGTACAGGGATCTTTCTTGTGAGAGAAAACCGGAGAAACCCACGAGGCTGAGAAGGATCGAAACCATGACTGTAAACACGAAGCTTGACCTTTCTCAAGTTAATTGGTCTGTGTAAGCGAAATGAATCACTCAATTGTCCGGTTGTCTTATTATTGAGTAGCAGACCGACTAATCATGTTATTCGAATCAACAACTTTTCATAAACCGGTATATTTGATATTGTTCCTGTTTGCAGGAGAATAGGGTTTAGCGTCTTACTCTTCTGCTCCAAAACAGTTTACGTCTCATCCTAACGACTATTCATTTTTCCTGGCACCTTATACGGTCATTTGTGTTATTAAATATTGTTGATAGTTTTATGACATTAAACCCTTTTCCTTTTATTCAATTTTTTGGGCCAAGTGTCGCATTTAAAGAGTACCAGCAGATGGTTTCACAAACATGAATACCAACACAGGGCCCTGGGTCAAAATACCAACACAGGACCCCTGCGCTAAGCATAATAAAAAAAGGACAACATGGATGAGATGTCACCCTCGGTGAAAGCGGAGGTTATAAACGGTATACAACTTGAAACGCCGCTTGTCACCATTCCTAGTTAAAAGTTATGCAGGTATATTATATTGTATTTTTCAAGAATAAACAAGTTTCTGTAATGGACCAGTAATTCTTGTATCAAGTTGAGGATTTTATTGAACACGGCGATTTATTTGATCAGCTATTCCATGTTGCTATAAATCGTGTTTATCACCTTCATATTTCACACTCTCAGGTTAATTACAGGTGTTTTAAGGTGTTAAATAGAAAGAAATATGACTACTATAAACCAATCCATGAGCACATGTTACAGGTATAGAAGGAAGCAGTTAATTCTCGATTCTCCTATGAATATTGAGATAGCTTTTGTATGACATATTCCGATGGGGAAGAGTATATTATTTTTGAGGTAACGCTTCTGCTGCACACACACAACCGTTTGTGCTTCCGCATGACCCTTTGAAGTTCGTAATTGCCGACCAATTAATGTCAATAATCACAACTCACCGTCAATAATCACAACTCACCGTCAATAATTACAACTCACCGTCAATGATCACAACTCACCGTCAATAATTACAACTCACCGTCAATAATCACAATTCACAGTCAATAATCACAACTCATCGTCAATAATCACAACCCACCGTCAATAATTACAACTCACCGTCAATAATCACAATTCACCGTCAATAATCACAACTCACCGTCAATAATTACAACTCACCGTCAATAATCACAACCCACCGTCAATAATCACAACTCACCTTCAATAATCACAACCCACCGTCAATAATCACAACTCACCTTCAATAATCACAACTCACCGTCAATAATCACAATTCACCGTCAATAATCACAACTCACCGTCAATAATTACAACTCACCGTCAATAATCACAACCCACCGTCAATAATCACAACTCACCTTCAATAATCACAATTCACCGTTAATAATCACAACTCACCCAGCAGAATGAACACTAATAATCACAACTCACCCACCAGAATGAACACTAATAATCAATACGAGATTAAATATTTTTCGATCTCGTTTTAAACCCCTTTAACAATCGCCAATCAATTATCGTCAAGAATCACTACTCACTCGACACCAATAATTAACACCAGATTAAAAACAACAACATAAGGCTGATTGCAGTGTTTGTTTTTTTCTTGTCTTGGTAAATTTATTTCAACATTTAAAAATATACAAAGCAATTTCGCGTTGCAGCCAATTTTTAAAACATTCTCGTAGTGGCCAAATATTATTAAGTCGTCCTGTTTCACCTTCATTTCAAAAGCATGTAAGAAAAAGTATAAATCAATCTGAGGTACGAATGAATTAAGTATGAAACAGTCTGCACCCTTTTTGATGATATAACCATTTTGGTATGTTTGACAAATTGGATGAAAATCACATAGATCAGCAGAGAATATTCGCTAGGCCGATACAATCACTGATAAGAATGACATCGACGCGACTTAACGAGTCCCCCATATTAACCTTTTTCTTTCGACAAATTAAATTCTAAAACATTTGTTGTATGTATTACAGACGTTTAAAGTATTTGTAGTTAAAAAGTATTTCCTATTTAGTGTAAATGGGTATTAAAATGGGTAAAAGGCTTCATTTTGACCGAAGCAGTTACGTCTGATGTATACAATGCACGCACCTTTAAGCCAATGATTGACGCCGCGTGATGTCCTTGCACGTGTTGAAGACAGTCATCTGTGACAGAGATAATTCGTGAATTCTCTGTGACACAGATTGGTTGAAAATGTGTTCTGATCACACTATCAAGGCAGTTAACTCTTTGTGAGTTCTGGATCTTGGTCACACTAAATTAAAATTTACGTCCCTGAAAAACGCAACGTTTTCAGCACAATCGGGAAACACAAAGAGGCGATTGGATTTTCTACATTTGTACGCATGCGCAAACGCTTAGGTTTTTGCTTTTTGATATGTCGACGCCTTTAAATGTCTGAATATTGACTACATATGCTGCTACAGTGGCAATTAAAATACACGTTTAGCTGATTATCAAAAGATTGACTTAAATTGTTTGAAGAGTAGAGTAATATTAAAATGAAGAGTGTTTTCTTCGTCTGTTTAGAGGAGTCTATAAATCTGATAATGTAACACTTTGATGTTAGTCCCATAGTCCATTACCAAATTATGGCATTCCGGGGTGTATCTTGGATTTTCGACATCATACAAAATAAGTTCATTGTTCTTAAAAGGTTTGGTGTTGGAACCTTTTTTTTTACCTGCTAATTGTTTTTTGTTATTTTCATTTTTAGCCTACATGCGCATCATTTCTTTTCTTGTCTTTCTAAGTCGATTTTTTTTAACTACGCGATTGTTCTTTTATGACACTTTGACAATTGCCGCAAATACATATTTTCCTTTATAAATCAGTCTAGGTCGTCGCATCGACAGGTGCCTGAAACTCTCTATTTATGATATTAATTTTATTAGTATCAGCCGATGGAGTCTCGTCCGCTATCACGGGAAAAAATGAGATGTCAAGAAAATCGTCGTATGCTTTCTTCCCCAGATTCTTAGTCCTTGTCTTCAGTCTGAGCAGGTTATTTTGGATGTGTTTGTCACCAAACGTCACACGGCCGTCAGGTAGATTGGTTACAGTGCTTAAATCATATGGGTACTTGTCCAATCCAATGCTGGATAGCAAATCGTCGATGGACGCCATCTTACAGGACTCAGTCTGAGATCTAGAAATAAGTCCGTCGATTAACGACGCTTAAGACCAAATAATTAAATAAAATACTCAAAAAATAATTAACAAGTTACCGAAAAAAAGTGCCTGGAAAGTAAAGACTACAAATAAAATTTTTATTTCGGTTATTTTCCGGTCTCAAATAGTTCTGCGTATTTAGAGCGTGTGCAAATATCTATTTCCTAAAATAAATAGAGCGCCACGCAAATATCCACTAAATAAAAGTAAGCCTCAATAGTTGACCCCCCCCCCCCCAACATCTTCTCACGACAGCGAGTTTAATACAGTCTATTCCGGTGATATTTTTATAAACAGGAACTTGGTCAGGTTTTTACCTCAGCGTGTCGATAATATCATATGTACTGTATTGGACGTTAATATAAACAACTACCTTGTATAACTTCAGCAAGAACAAAACCTCAATACCGTACACAACTGATTAAAACACAGATCCTATTTCGTTTCGTTTTTATAGTTCAAAATTTCCTTTTATTTGTCTTTGACAGCTGACGTCAACTCCCACTATAACATGTCAGATCCTCATGTAGTAGGTTGTTTAAGAGGCATTTAGTAACTGGATGAGGACAACACATGTTACAATTATATGGAATAAGTAACTTATATTCCATATAATTGTGGCATGTGTAATCCTCATGTAGTAGGCAATCGGAAGTATAAAAAACGAAACGAAATATAGAACTGTATTTTAATTAGATTATAATGTACACAAACGAAATATAGATTTGTGTTTTAATCAGATTATATTATACTGTGCACCAACTAGTTCTATGTTTAAATGTACGTGACAATGAGTAGGGTCGCCTGTCCAACCTCGTGGGTTTTCTCCGGGTCCTCCTGTTTCCCCCCACTGCTAAAGACCCCTACGCGCAAGCAAATTATTGAAATTAAATTGAAACCATATGTTAGCTTGTGTCGAGTGGACGTTAAACCCCATTTTCTCTCTCTCTATGTTCCAAAATTAAATATCTGCATATAATGTGATGTTGAAAAATATAAATAATATTATAACAATATTTTACTTTAATTTAAATACTAGTGTATTGTTTAAACACGATTATATACAAAGTAATTTCAGTTGGCTGTCAAAGATTTATAATAACACCACAGAACAAACCAATCAAGCTTTAAAACAATCAAGCTTTAAAACTAGTTGTTGAAAATAGACAGAGACCAGAAATAGCAGAGAAATAAATGAGTTTTCAGTTTACATTTAAAAGTGTTTAAAATAGCACGACGAGTTTCTGGTAAGTTGTCACAATTGTGAAAGATCTGTCACCCTAGTTTTTTCTAACCTGGCTTCTGGATGAAAAAGGTGATTTACGTTTATTCGAGAAGAGAATGAGTAGGCCGCTTTCAGAACCAATAAAGATTTCACAGAGCCGGAGTAAAATGTACACGCATCTTTGATCTGACCAGGAATCAAGGCGCTGACTTTATAATGTTTTGACTTCCTTCGCAGAAAGGCCCAAAGACTGTTAGATACTATAGTAGATAACTTAAGTTTTTAACAAAATCAGAGAGAATATATTAGTTAGATATTAAAACAGCTATACTTTTTAACAGATACACTATTAAAACAGCTATATATTGTAACTTTGATATGATTAAAACCGCTATATATTATAACAAATACACTATTAAAAGAGTTATACATTATAAATTATAAACTATTAAAACAGACATACATTATAACTTATAAACTATTAAAACAGTATACATTTAAACTGATAAACTATTAAAACAGCGATATATTTATAACTAGATATGATTAAAACCGCTATATATTTTAACAGATACACTATTAAAACAGCTATATATTATAACTGATAAACTATTAAAACAGCTAACATTATAAACTATTAAAACTGATAAACTATTAAAACAGCTATACATTATAACTTATAAACTATTCAAACAGTTATACATTATAACTGATAAACTGTTAAAACAGCCATACATTATAACTATTGAACTTCTTCTTTGAGTGGCATTTAGCAATTGACATACATATTAAACACAAAGACATATTATGGAACACAATTACTATTTTAATTAAAGCGACGTTTCGTTAAGGGTTCACTCAACGTTTTCAAGCAACGAAACGTCGCTTTAATTAAGTATAGAAGTAAATGTAGGCTGTTAGTGTCTTTGATTTTATGACACGGAGGAAAACTATAAATACTATATTTATAATACTGGATAGTATCGACAATTATCTATCAATAAAATATAGCATGTACAAACATGCTGGATAAATAAGTCTACCGCTAACGTGGTATAAAAGCTACTAAAGATTGCAAGAGATCTACTTCCGATTCGTAATTAAATTTTTATTTCGTCTTTTAACATTTTGCTCAGACAACCTGGAAATCTTTCAACATGAAATAAAGTTTTAATATGAACCGGCGTCGCTAATAATGAAAGTCGTCACTACGTTTGTTACGCGTAAACAAAAACTTCTTTGTACTCTGATTCTCGTGTTATTTTGTACAAGCAAACCGTCTTTGTATTCTGAAATGAAATGGGGTTTAACGTCCTACTGTTCTGCTCCAACTGGGCTAATGAAGATGGGCATTCGTCATATAGTGTGCTATGAGGGAAATTTTGCCCTGACAGTGGCACTACGGTCTTCTCTTATATCCAATTCCAACTGTCAAGGGATCTTTTACGTGCACGCCACAGGATGGAAACACGCCGGAAAAAAAATCTGAATGAACTTTCTCGGCCAATGCAGGGATCAAACACCCGACCTCCAGGCTAGCGAGCCAGCGCCCCACCCGATCTCCAGGCTAGCGAGCCAGCGCCCCACCCGATCTCCAGGCTAGCCAGCGTCTCACCCACTTACCAATCGTGATCTCCAATATAAAACGGAGTGGATGATCGACAAAACTTTAATTTTATCACCGGACTGGAACATCCAAACACAAAATTACACCATTTCTAAATGTTTCTAATAGATGGCAAGACGAGATTAATCTATAAAGATACAAGGCGAAGTATCCATTACTAAAAGACATATATGCAAAATATATCAATTTACAAATCTTTCCAATTACCTAAAGCCTTTTAAATCGAATATTTGTAATAGCCTTTTTCTAGTACTGTCATGTCGTACATGTAAATAACCACAAATCTCGTATACGGTTCTTTTACTCGTACCCGAACTGTAAAACGGGGCTTTCGTCACTCGACCCTTCACCAGTGACAAGGAGAAAACCCCGACGGAAACTCCCGATGTAAATTCTCGACCAGTACCTGGTTCGAATCTGGGACCTGTAGGTTAGCAAGTTAGTGATTAATACACTGAGCCATCACAGGATTCCCTCCCTCCATACAATCATTGATGTATTAAATCAGAGTCCCAGTTCCTTCCTCATTCCTGGTTAATACTGGAAACATTATGTCAGACGATTCATTTCCTGTTTCCCGGTTTATCAATATAGAAACCATACTTACAGGGAAATAATTTCCTCTAGATCCGATCATTAATATGGAACGGTATAAAACAGGACGAGTTATCTAGTCTGAAGATGTTGTAATATTATATAATACAATATACACTATTAACCGGATATATTCGGGTACACAGGTTATATTCCACAGTAACATTGCAAATGAATTGAAATGCAGTTTAACGTCTATATGTCTGTACCAATATGGTTAGGGTAACGGTTAACCGTTCCATGTTCTATTCTGATCCCTGGGTTGAGAGGGTAGGGTTTGGGTTAGGTTTAAGAATTTACGGTAGAGGTTAAGTCTCCACAGAAGCGCTGACCTGGAAAAATGATGAAAATTTAGTTCGTGATATAAAGAATACATACAATACATTAGATTTGTATACCAAGGTGATGTCACTGTTCTCTTGGTGTTCGTGGTTCCATTTCTTCAACATAACAAGTGTGACATTTCTTAAAGTATATAATCGAGTACATATTGGATAATCATCCAATTTAATATTTATTTTTAAATTTTTGTGTGTTTATCTAATCCTATGCGGATTATCGCGCTTGTTTTATGCCTTTATGAATACACTATGATAGTACGGTTTCTTTAGCATACCTGTTTTGTATTTCTTGTGGGGGTGTTACGTATTATATTTTGTGCAATTAATAATTCACGGAAAAATGGCAACTGAACTGAAATGAGGTTTAACGTTTATAAGTCTGCTCCGATATGGTTAGGTTTAAGTATTTAGAGGAGAGGTCAAGTCTCCACAAAAGCACTGACCTAGGAAGTCTGCACCGATATGGTTAGGTTTAAGTATTTAGAGGAGAGGTCAAGTCTCCACAAAAGCACTGACCTAGGATGATGAAAATTTCGTCCGTGATAAAAAAAAAATCACGACACCTATTTGTATAGTTATTTTTTACTTCATCACTCGTGCTGACTTTACGCAATGGTTTCTCTGGGTTATATCCGTTGATTGTTTTCAAATTTAAGTGAAGTCTGAATCACAACAGGCCCGGACCGTACAGCGCTGTGGACGCTTACCATTAGCCCCAGGATCCATTCACTTGATTTGAATTTTTCGTCTGTTTGTGATTTCTGAGTCTTGTCCATCTTGCACTTACTATTCGGTGGTGCTTGTGGTATTCTGCTATTTTTGCTTCTCAAAAAAAAAGGAATAAATTTCAGGCTCCCAAGAAAGTGCCACATTAGTGTGTTTCTTACTAAGGATTGTATTTTCTAAAAAAAACAATTATGTTTGGTCCACTATCCCCGGGTTAGGGTTAGGGCTTCTTATATCTAGTTGATGTTATTTACTAAGGGTTAGGGATTGTTATATTGTTTGTTTTGGGTTAGGGAGAGGACTGGTCTTATTTAGTCTTATATACTGTGCACTAAATAGGCACCAACCTTTTAAAGTTAGTTGGTACAACAGTCCATTATTCCAATGTTCTATAAGACCCAGTGTATGTTATATTAGTTAATAGACGGAATATCTGTCAGTCCATTTTTCTCGCAGTATAACAGTTTTTAAACCACGCATTCTGTTGGTTGTCATCCTTGTGTTAAAGATAAAGAAAAGGGGGTATTCTGAACACCCCTGGAAATGCCAAGTAGTTATTTGAGCCTATGATTGCTAGTTCTTTATGCTGTCATCGGAAATTAAGATAAAGTTTAAACGCTGAAAGTAACCCAAAAGCTTATTTCTTGCATACATTTTAAAATGGAAGCCTCCTTAATTTTGGCGGGAAAAATTTGAAAATATTTGAGCGTGCTCCTCATGCAAACTGAATCATCTACACTGAATATTGTGGTCCCAGACAAACGGGATGTATTTTTTTATATCGTTCTGAAACTTTCCAAAAAAATACAATCTGGGTTGGAAAATTCAAAATTGCGATACTCCTGAAATGTTGGCTGGGACATTCATAAATTTTGAAACACATGACATACAGCCAGGTTGGTTTACTCGATAAAATTGAAAAGTGAAACACCCTAATACCTATACCCTTAAAGCGCAACAAAACAAAACTAAATATGACAAAAGAGACATAAACTCTGACAGCTGTCGTTGAATTGTTTGACGGTAGGTAATGGCATTATTTATGATTAGTCCCAAGACGGACGAAAAGTACTTAAAATGTTATTAAAGCAGTGTTGGAATCAGTTTGTCTCGGCATACCTTTTATCTTTTCATCGTTTATCATTGAGCTAATATTTTTGGATATATTACCGTAAAAGGATATCATACATTTTAAAAAGTTAAATAGAAAATGTCATTACAGAAATTTTATTTAAATGCCTCGTTTTTTCTCCAGTAGTATTTCTTTTCGGTGGTATGTAGATATCAGTTATACTGTATGATACCCTTTTACAGTAAGTACCCTTTTAACTTAAATCTACGAGATATAAACACTGAAAGCTATCGTTGATTTGGGTGGACGGATATTATATATCTATGTCTATATACTGTATATATATTATTATCAAATATTTGACGATAATAAAGTATTTATTGTAATAAGCAATATCTCGTTGAGCCGTCTCCGAAGTGTCTATTATGAAAGAACTGAACGGAAGTTCCTGTCTGGGAAGGTAGGTGTCATGATTCCGTTGCACATATATTCTCTATTGTCTGCTATTACCTTTCAAGTCTATAAACTATTATAAAGTAGGCACCAGTAATTGTACCAGTAAATAAGGCTGGAAGTACAACACAGTCTCGAGGCTTTGTTATCCGGTCTGTTTATAAAAGTTCATGTAATTACAGTAATTGTGTGAAGACTCGCAGCAGGTTTGAAATAAGGCTTCTGTATTTATATATTTTAATATTTGGCTATTTATCCTTTCCCACTCGTTTCTCCCCCGAGGAACACTTTTTTTATCTACGTGTAGAAACTTTAAACTTAAATATACGACGACAGATAATTTGTATTTAACTGTATAAAAATAAACTTTGATTGAATCAGAGGGCGTTTGTGAAACAAACATCATGGACGGTTGGCACCTATCATCTTCATATCCAATTTTATAACAAAACTCTACTTTACTACGATTCGAAATAAGACGAACAATACAATACCGAAAATAAATGAACGTAAAAAGAAAGAAAACAATTGGACACCACCGGGGGGGGGGGATATGAAATTAGGAAATGAGGTGTTTCTAGACTGTTAAAAGTAGTCGGTAGATAAGACACTGAGTAAATGTCATTTTCTGCTTCTTATTGAATTATTTATTGAATTGTTTGTACTTTGTTTGTCAATTTATTTTTAACATTCTTATATTTATAACATCATTTAGTTGCTTTATAATTTTATAAATGAAATGGGGTTTAGCGTCCTGCTGTTCTTTCCGGACTGGGCTATAATTATATACTGTTTTGTTAAATAATTTTTAATAAATTTTTAAAAGATTTTGTTGTATAAAATCGTTAATAAATAAATTGTTATTGAAATGTTTGTTTACTTTGTTGTTTGTTCGTTTAGAGCCACACTGACTCAATGAGTAAGACGTTGGGTCGCTAACATGGGGGTCCCATGTCCGATTCCTTCGTTTGCCGAGAAAGTTCATCGGAATTTTTCAGCGTGGTGCGGCCTTGTCAGTGCGGCAGGACAGCGTATAGTCGTTCGAATAGGTCGGAAATCTGAGGTCTCACGTACACTTTAGCGCGCACGTTTAACATTCCTTGGCAATTGAAGTTCGATATATAAGTTTTCTACCGTACCGCTGTTTGGGCAAAATTCACCGTGGCACACTGTCCAAAGCACGCAGTAAGCCCGTCTTTATCATAATGTGGCGTGAAGTTTGATTTGTATGCAAAAATTGATTTTTTAAAAATAATTTTGGGTGAACCTGTTGAAAGGGAATAGCAGACGTATATAAATTAAAGGTTTATAAAAAATAGTGTTGAGCGTGACTGATTAGAGGTCACCAAGATATTCCTAGCAGCTATCATCTAGGCTTTATTGAGAACGTGGAACACAAAAGCCTTTAAAGCAGTTTTAACAATAAAGCTGTAGAAACGATCTTGTCTGTAGTTTTATTTACGATCACAAGAGACAGACAACAAGGAAGTCCAATATTACTACAATACATATATAAGCTGATAGAAAGGAACTAACCTGTAGTTTTATATATTACGATCACGAAGAAAACACAACAAGGAAGATATGGTGTTACTACATCGCTTTTAACCTCATAGGAACGAACTAAGCTGAAGAAGAAAGCACAAGGACGTCCGGTATTATTACAATACACATTATATAAGCTTATAAATATATTGAGCTGATGATGAGCAGTTATATCTTAATACATCCCCGTATCAGTTCTATGTGTGAAACCTGTAGTTACCATCTCAGAAAATACGCTCTATGATAAATAAAAACGCTGATTCAACATTTTATCGTTGTTCGGTCATTTCCCAGCTGGACTTACTCTAACAGTGCTTTCATTAAAATAACAAATGAACAAGTAAAGTTTATAGTGAATTCAAAATAAAGCACCTAGAATAGTGTGTAAGCTAAACCCTGTGATGACGATTCTCCAGTACTGACGATCAGTTAATAAGCAGATATAATTCACAGTATCTGCATGGAACATCACCGTCATATCCACGAGGACATCGCCGTCATATCCATGAGGCCTTAGTAAGGTGGGGGTGGGTAGGGTTGTGGATGGATGGCCGAATGGTTAGCACGCGCGCGCTGTATCATAGGTCTGTCATTAAGTCAACTGGCGTTTCGATTCCCCGCTTGTACGTGACAAGGAATAGGGTCACCTGTCCAACCTCGTGGGTTTTCTCCCGGTCCTCCGGTTTCCTCCCCTGCTAAAGACCCCTACACGCAAGCGAATTATTGAAATAAAATTGAACCATGTGTAAGTCCTGAAATGACGCCAGTTGACTCAATGACAGACCTTATGGTACAGCGCGCACGTGTTAAGTACCCCCCCCCCGTGATCAAAACAACAGACTATACTTACAGTTCAGGTTACGGTTAGGATTAGATTTTATTCTTTAAGGGTAATTATTATTCACAAATCTCCCACGTTATCACGAATGCTGTCTGGCTTTTATATGACAGTCGGAGTGACCTCTAACGATTCAAAGTCCGCCCCCCTCTCTTTGAGATGCCAACACCACTAATTGATGATTGACCAAAATACCAATTTGTAAATATGTAATGGACTTGACCCGCACCATGCCAATAAGCAAGGACTATTACCAAATTTGGTCAACAAGATATCTCGTATCACCATTGGTGCAGTTTTATAAACAAGTGAGGATAATGACGCGTTACTGATAACCATCGATGTTATAGATTATTAATTATTCCTAAGTTTAAACATACAACAGCTAAATCTGCTTATTGCAGGTCTTTCTTTAGGCCTGAAAGAGTATATACATTATTAATTAGACATAGATTAACTTATCCAGACCATAATCAACTCTCGATGTCATCGCTAGCCTGTGATGTTTATTGGATTACGTTCCGATTTGCTGTTCGACTTCCATTCATAATTGAATGAAAAAATGGATAAGCGAGACCATATTGCTTTATCCTACCGACTTTAGAAATGAGGATCGAGGCTAGCCGACAATATTCAATCTCTAAAATCTCGGTTCGTAGTGCATTAATTTGACTGAAATTTTCAGTAAATTCCCTTTACATTAGCTAGTTTTTAACTATTATAGAGAGAACTGCCAACTCTTTATCTAATCTCCCATAATGTATCTTTAATATTGAAACAGGAAGTCATGCCTTCTTTTCTGTTCCTTCATTATGGAACGAAACTCTAAAAATATTAAAGATCTGCAATCCATTGAGTCAACAGAAACATTTAACAAATAAATCAAAACATTGTTTTTTCACGAAGCTTATTCACATTGATTTTAAAGCGTAATAGAAACTATTAAAATGTTATTTGGTGCTATAAATATCGAGGATTAAAATTATTATTACATGACTAGTATTTTATTAACCTATGGTTTTATTTTAACATATCAAAAGTAGCAAAGAATATTACGTCATTTGGTTTGGTCAACTGGACAAATGAAATTAAAATGAAATGAAATGGGGTTTAACGTCCTACTCTTCTGCACCTGACCTGGGCTAATGGAAGACGGGCATACGCCATACAATGTGCTATGAGGGAAATTTTGCCAGGGCAGCGGCGCTACAGCCTACTCCTATATCGAATTCCAACTGCCAAGGGATATTTTACGTGCACGCCAATGTGTACACGGAACCTCGGTTTTTGTCACATCCGAACGACTAGACAGTTGTCCTTGTCAGGCCCTCCTTCTGCATCACTGACAAGGGGACACCACTCCGGAAAATCGAGATGAACTTTCTCGGCCAATGAAGGGATCGAACACATGACCTCCAGACTAGCGAGCCAGAGCCTTACCCACATAACCACCGTGATTCCCCTCAACTGGACAAACCCCATCCATCACAGGTGGTGCATGAAAGATAGAGAAATGGGGAGAAAGAGGGACGGGGTTTAACGTCCACTCGACACAAACTAGGTCATTTCGGGACTAACATGGTTTAATTTTTTTTATATATAATTCGCTTGCGCGTAGGGGTCTTTAGCAGTGGGAGGAAACCAGAGGACCCATAGAAAACCCACGAGGTTGAAGAGGCGACCAGACTCCTTGTCACGTACAATCGGGGAATCGAAATCACGCCAGATGACTCAATGGCAGGCCTTATGATACAGCGTGCAAGTGCTAACCATTCGCCCCCCCCGCCCATAGTACATTTCAGGGCTACATTTCATAAATAAGAGTGGATATGGTGTGGTTTGTGAAAAACAATAAGGGAATGCCCGTACCAGTCAGTCTCTGTATTTGTATTAAACTGTGTGTTATTATAATAGCATCTATTTCCGTAGCTTTAGAGGGAGCTCAGGTGATCGATCCCTGCATTGACCGAGAAAGTTCATCGGGGATTTCCGGCGCGGCTCCCCCTTGCCATTCGGATGGGACGAACAACCGAGGTCCCGTGTACACATTGGCACGAGGTTCCTTGACATTTGGAATTCGGTTTAAGGGTAGGCCATAGCGCCGCTGCCCGGGCAAAATCCCCCTCATAGCACACTGTATTGTGTATGCCGTCTTCATTAACCCAGTTCGGAGCAAAACAGAGGGGCGTTAAACCCCATTTCATTTCATTTCAGTTTTAAATGGTGTTTTATCTCGATTTTAAACAAAATATTGTTACACGTCATTATCAAAATGTAAAATTACATTGAAGATTTATTTATCTAGCAGTGCTCAAGAGTGGAACGGAATTACTTCCAGGGTAAAATAACGCTATATAAATATTATCACTAACAAAATACCCTTCTTTCGGACATGAAAAATGTGTGTGTTAAATTTAATTTAAAAATGATGAAGCGAGGCTAAGCTTCAAACAACTAATGCGGTGGTGCAATTAATGCACACGTCGTGTCGAGCCTTTAAAAGCTAATTGTTGCTCGGAATTGAGCAATTTGAATGAAATTTTCGATATATTCACTTTGCATTGTCTATTTTCGATCAGGGTCGCCTGTCCAACCTCGTGGGTTTTCTCCGGGTCCTCCGATTTCCTCCCACTGCTAAAGACCCCAACGCGCAAGCGAATTATTGAAATAAAATTGAAACCATATGCTAGTCCAGAAATGACCTAGTTTGCGTCGAGTGGACGTTAAACCCCATCTCTCCCTCTCTCTGTCTCTCTCTCTCTCTCTCTCTCTCTCTCTCTCTCTATTTTCGAACTATTCTGGTATAGTCAGCTCTTTATCTAAATATTACATAATGCATCCTGAATACAAAGGGAAACTCTTGCACAATATTGTTGAAAAAGGGGATTAGCGTTGAAATCACTCAAAATAACCCCATAAACTGTCTGGGGATTAGTGTTGATCTTCTAAAGGCGGTTTAACTTAGGATGTTCATTCTAAGCCGATTGCTTCTGAAGTTTAGGATTATAAAACCCCGTTAAGGATTTTTAAATAATTGTTGTCACGTTTGAATGGAACAGGATTCGACCCGGGTTCCATTTCCTTGTACCAATTGTGCTAATGATACAACTGTATTCGTCATCAACGTTTTGTGAGGTACAGCAGCGCTACGGTCGACTCTTATCACATTTCAACTATAACGGGTTCTTTTACATTCACGTCAATTTTTACAATATGTAGATGTAGGTTTTTGTACCATGCGAACTTCTAGACACTGCCCTTGCCAGGTCGTCCGTGAACACCATTGTGAAAGAAAAACGACGCGACGAACTTCCCCGCCAACACCGCCAGTTTTTACAATGTGTACACGTGGCCTCCGTTTTTGTACCATCCGAACTTCTAGACACTGCCCTTGCCATGTCGTCCGTGGACACCATTGTGAAAGGAAAACGACGCCGGAAAATCTCGATGAACTTCCCGGCCAACACCACCAGTACACGTGGCTTACGTTTTTGTACCATCCGAAGTACTTACCAGGTCGTTTGTGTACATCATTTCGAAGGGAAAACGAAGACGGAAAATCCCGATGAACGGTTTCGGTCATCACCGGGATTGAATCTGAGACCTCCTGATTAGTAAACGAGCACCTTACCCACATCGTAGAACGTTAAACCCCATTTCATCTCATTTCATAATCCTCTGTTGTACGTGAGAAGGAGTAGGGTCACCTGTCGAACCTCGTGGGTTTTCTCCGGGTACTCCGGTTTCCCCCAACTGCTAAAGTCCCCTACGCGCAAGCGAATTATTGAAATAAAATTAAACCATATGTTAGTCCCGAAATGACCCAGTGTGTGTCGAGTGGTTGTTAAACCCCATTTCTCTCTCTCTCTCTCTCTCTCTCTCTCTCTCTCTCTCTCTCTCTCTCTCTCTCTCTCTCTCTCTCTCATTTCATTTCCTGTAAGTCATCTTTGCGATCTTAAAACTGAAGTAAATAAAATGAGAAAAGTATTAACTGTAATGTTCGTTTTTAATCAGACTAAAACAGAAATTTTTAAACAGGGCCCCTTTTCAAAATCTTATCAAAGGTTTAAAATGTCAAATACTGTCTATCAAGAAACGTCTGATTTGAAAGGGATGTACACCAAATCATCTAAATTATCTGAAATCTGCTTATCGTCTCGTTTTATCTAACGAAAAGAAAAGGATTGGCTTTATATCACCTACAGATCTTATCGCCCACGTTGTCGTCGAATTGAAAGTGTTTATGACGTAACAGTTTCAGTTTATAGAGATTTGATATCAACAAGTCTACTGTAATTTATATTTTTATTTTGAAAATAAAATGAAACTTGGTTTAATGTTCTACTCGTGTGCACTGACTTGGCTACTGTAGACCAGCATGTGCCATTCAGTGTGCTATTGGGAAATTTTGCCCGGACAGTGGCGTGTCCCCTGTTTTTTTTTCAAACTACAATAGCGAAGGGTATTTTGAAGTAAACACCGATGCGTACACGGGACCTCGGTCTCAGTTTATCATACCATTCTAACGACTGGGCGCTTTCCGTGACAAGACATTAACCCTGACCCATGCATTCATTACAAATACCCGTTTTCATTAGCCAAATCGGAGCAGTACAGTAAGAAGTTAAAGGGCAACATTGGTGCTAGTCATTATCACATATGTGATAGAACTGGTTATACACTATTCCAAATATAATTTTAACACAAAGATCATTGCTACGATAGATGAGTTATAAAGATTTCAACAATCGGAAGTGACGAACGCAAAAGAAAAACACGAGTTATCCCTTTATATTACTGACTGACGTGACGAGTGATAACAGATACATGGACGAAATCCTGGTCACTGGCGACTGACTTCAATACTGTCCTTTAAACCCCATTTCAAATGAAGTATAATTTCAGATGACCTAATTAGAAAGCTGTTACTGATTTCCAATATTGTCCGGAAACCCAGACGAAAAGCTTTGTTTTTTTATATTTCCGAAATCAATGACATTTAATTTACCGTGTTTACCCGCTAAACGAAAATAATCAAAAACAATTGTCACAATTTATAGCGATTTATAGTCGTTAAATGACAAATCAATCTGTGTAAAAGACTTTCTCCGTTTTCTGGTATCGATTCAATATTGCAATAAAACGCAATCGGAAGCAGATTAGTCGTACACAATAACTAACATTAACATTGAAAATAATCAAATTCTTTTGTGTAGAAGTCTAGTGATGTCTAAAAGGGTTTTTATGTGTCTAGAGGTCGTAGACTTTCTTAGAGTGGTTTATGTGTGTAAGGTCGTAGAATGTTTTAAAGGGTTTTTTATTTTATTAGTGTAGAGGTCGTGGGATGACTAAAGGGGTTTTTATTTTTGTAGAAGTCATGGGTTTCTTAAAGGGTTTTTATTTTTGTGGACTTGACTAATTCTACTTTAATTTGATTTTTTAGGCGTGACCCCCATCCCCTCCCCGTTACCAGTGAAACGGCACAATCTGTTTCACAGAGAATTACTTACGAATTAACTCTGTAACAGATGACTGTCCACAACACGTGCGTTGATTGCACTCGGCGTCAGTCATTGGCTAAACGGCTCGTGCAATGTTTAGTTAACACCTAACTGCTTCGGGCAAAATGATGCATTTTACTCATTTTAATACCCATTTACACTAAATAGGAAATATTTTTTAACTACAAATACTTCAAACGTCTTTATTTTATTTTTCTATTACCTCAAAAAAAATGTTTGAGGATTTAATTTGTCGGAGTAAAAAAGTTAATATGCCGTACTCATTAAGCCTCGTCGATGTCATGCTTATCAGTGATTGTAGCGGCCAAGCGAATATTCACTGCGGGGTCAGTTTGGGCCTGGCACGGTACAACGTATAGTGATTCCATGGCAGTCGGTGTCCGGTCTTTATTTACATCATAGATGCCGGTTTTCATTAGTCCAGTCGGACCAGAACAGTAGAATGTTAAACCACATTTCATTTCATTTAATTTGGTTGATGAGAATGTCGACAGTTTATAGCTGCTTATCTCTCTACAACGGCTTTATCTATGGTCAGGTTATCATCTGATAACACTCCGCACGCAATATAGTCCTATATTTTACCTATTATCAATACGCGAGGTTGGACATTTGGACACGAACTTTCCTTATTTCCGTTGATAAATACTACCATGTTGTCATTCGGTAACATTGCCATATGCAATAAGTATGGTACATTTCTTAAATCAACCCTTTTATTAAATTAAATCTCAGGAACAAATTTGTAAAGAAAACATATTTGCAAATCGTCAAGTGCCATGACTGTCAGTGATCCGGCAAATCGTGATTTGATTTCATTAATGGATTGAGATTGTTACATGCTTTTGATTGGTCAATTAGGCACTGTCGATTGGACAATAACGCCCATCTGTTTTACTAATTTATGTTGAAATCCTAAAATGGCGTGTTATAATGTCGATAAACACTTCCTGTTTCGCATTTAGTGGTGGGGTGTGTGTTATTGTCCAATAAACATCTCCCGGGAGTTTACATTAGAACCCGCGACGTTACCGCGTCGTAATTTGATTTGGGTTTTAATTGAAAATGTGGCGCCATTTTAAAATCTTTTTAATGATTGTTTATTGTATTCTAAAATTTATTTGCATGAAGTCACACGATCGAATGAGAAAGAAACTGGAATTTGTGTGTGTGGGGGGGGGTATGAAAGTTCCCCAATTGCAGTTAACATGGTTGAAAGTTTTAGCAAATTGTCGCAGTTGCATTTTACTGTTGTGCTCTTTGACATGTCTGAGTTGATGTTGGCTAACTCACCTAAAGACCTTTTTTTCGATCCCGAGAAAGTCCTTTAGACATGCTCCACTACCCGTGTGTAAGTGATAGGACGAAAAACAGAGGTCCTGTGTACAAATTGGCATGAACATAAAAGAACCCTTGACAGTTTGAATTCGAAATGAGAGTAGACCGATGTGCCGCTGTCCGGGCAAATTGCCCCCACAGCAAAATGCATTGTGCCTAAACGTTGCGAAAAACAGCACGGTAAAAGCCATTTTATTCCTTACTTGTTTGAGAGAGAAATGGGGTTTAACGTCCAATCGACACAAAACCAGGTCATTTCGGGACTAATATATGGCAGGGGTCTTTAGCAGTGGGAGAAAACCGGAGGACTCGGAGAAAACCCACGAGGTTGGACAGGCAACCCTACTACTTGCAAAGTACAACCGGAGAATCGAAACCGCGCCAGTTGACTCAATGACAGACCTTCTGATACAGCGCGCACGTGCTAATCATTCGGACATCCAGGGGGTGGGGGTGGGATGGCCTAGTGGTCTAGAGTGTCGCGCTTTGACCTCTAGCTGGCCGGTCATCTCTAGCTTGCGGCTGTGGTTTCGATCCCTGGTGTGAGTGTATGTGGCATGGAGATAGGGGCGCCTTCTCAACTTCGTGGGTTTCCCCCGGGCACTCCGGTTTCCTCCCACTTCTAAAGACCCCTACGCGCAAGCGAATTATTGAAAATAAAATAAAAAAACATATGTTAGTCCCGAAATGACCTAGTTTGTGTCGAGTGGACGTTAAACCCCATTTCTCTCTCTTCGGTCATCCGACTACCTGACTGTTTTGATTTCGTTAGTTGGGTTTCATCCCTATCACGAGAGCACTACATGACTGATACTGTTCCACTCGATTGCAACAAACGAACCTGAAAAAGAGACAAACCGTAAAACCGAGACAAACCTGGTAATCGAGATAAACCGGGTAATCGAGACAAACCGGGTATCGTGTATGGGGTGGGGGTGGGGGTCTTTATCCGTGGGGTGAAACCGAATAACGTGGAGAAACCAATGAGGTTACGTAGGCCACCATACATGGATTGATGACAGATGACATGTTCTCAATGCACGCGAAATGTGAAACCAATGATGTTACATAGACCAACCCTCGCCCTTAACTCAGCACTCCACACTACACATGGATAAATGACAAACGGTATGTTCTCCAGGAGCAGAATATGATGTCTAGTTTAGTTAATGAGACTGTTTCCGTATGTTGTTATGAAGTGAATATTAGGGCACGACTGTATCAGGACAATTTATTGATTGTGTAAAATTTGATTTATTTACCTATCAACGCTGATTGATTTTCTCACACGTTTGTCAATTGCTTCAGAAATTCCAATCGACCAAACATCCGTTCTGAATCTTGATCCATTGGCCATCTTGTCTTGAGAACCATTCACGCTGTCAACATTATGATATATAGACCAACGGTAAAAGCATAAACACATACGAGTCTCTGACGGAACATAAACACTTTAAGTCAAGTTAGCCCTTTGTAAACTATTGTTACCATACATAGTAAGAGTCAGTAAATCCCTAACTTCCATTTTGTACCATACTGGCATACACAGTCATAGTCCCTGACCGCCAGTTAATCCCTTGCAAACTGCTGTATTGTACCATATGTATCAAGAGTCCCTGACCAACAGTGAATCCCTATTGTAAAGGGAAGAGAGAGAGAGAGAGAGAGAGAGAGAGAGGAGAGAGAGAGAGAAATGGGGTTTAACGTCGACTCGACACAAACTAGGTCATTTCGGGACTAACATATGGTTTAATTTTATTTCAATAATTCGCTTGCGCGTAGGGGTCTTTAGCAGTGGGAGGAAACCGGAGTGCCCGGAGGAAACCCGCGAGGTTGAGAAGACGCCCTTATCTCCATGCCACATACGCTCACACCAGGGATCGAAACCATAGCCGCAAGCCAGAGGTGACCGGTTAGCTACAGGTCGAAGCGCGGCACTCAGACCACTAGGCCATCCCAACCCCCTTTGTAAAAGGAAACTTGAATCCCTAGTAAACTGCTATGTTGTACAATGATCGGTTCTATTCCGTTAAGTTATCAAAGGAAAAATTGTCAACATTCAGTATCCATTACAGACCATATATAGACAACATTAGCCTGTACCACAGAAATAACTAGTATATATCACTGAGCCATTACCTCCAGCTGCGTAGAAGCGGCTGCTCCATGTAGAGAAAACGAACAGGGATAAACATTGACTTTCAGTTGTCAAGGGTTCTTTTTCGTACACACGGCGATTGGAAGGATATTATCCTATATTTGAATGACGGCAAATGGAGTGATAGGGGTAGGGATATTATCCTATATTTGAATGACGGCGAATGCAAACAGCCGAATTATTGTTCGCAAGGCGATTACCTCCAAAGCGAAAACGATTTTCATTAGCCTTGCAGAGTTCAAGGTCATACGGCATAGATGGTCAAATAAGCCAGTTACGTCCGATTTCAGTACGAACAATGATTCGCGCGAAATGTCGCAGTGGTCATGTTGCATGTTAGCGTCAAGAATGTAAAGCCCGACTACTATCGCGGTATTGAGAGAAACTCTGTCACGAACGAAGGAATAAACAATATTAATTCCCGTGGATCAGAATCAACATGGGTTCTGTAAATACAATAAATCTGAACAGCTATTGAACAGGAAACATGTATTCGGATGTTGAACGGGAAATAAACCAGTACAGATGTGGAACACTGAGGGTTGTTGGTCGTTATTGATGACGTAATACAATTTCATTTAAATGATCTGATGCCACAATAATGATGCTGAAACATTTGGTGTAAAATATATTGCGGTAAGGTAACACGCATAGCATGATATAGCGCGGTAAGGTTGTTATAATTCTGAAAATGACAAACATAGCATGATATAGTGCGGTAAGGATGTTATAATTCTGAAGATAACAAGCATAGCATGATATAGTGCGGTAAGAATATAAAGCACGGCGACTGGAAGTAACGCAACTTACTGTTTTCATCCAATCTATGCCTTCGGCATCAACTAGTTAGCGACTCAATTTAGCGCGTGTACATCGACATCAGTAGGTCGTGTGTTTTTTTTTCTTTTTCAAAAGGGCTGCAAAATTTATCAGGTTTTAGGAAATATCAATTTTGTCGATATATGTGATAAGGCGTTTAGTATTGTACTGCGAAACTTGCAATAATCATCCCATAGAGAATTACCACAAAATAGAAAGTTTCATAAAAAAAACTTTCGTGATTATTCTTTCAGCTACTAATTCGTTTGAGGCTGTTTTTTCTCACAGTCGCTTGTTGCTTTAACGCTTTAAAAAAAAATCTGACATTTTGAAAAAATAAGAATATTGGTGGGTCTATATGTAGCTTCTGTGTTCGTTTTTATCATTCCGGCGTGGTTTGCCTAAGTCAGTGATGCAGGACGGGGGCGGGGGGCTGACAAGGACAGCTGTCTAGTCGTGCGGGTTGGACGAAAACCCAAGATCCCGTGTACACATTGGCTTGCTCGTAAAAGATCCCTTTGCAGTTGGAATTCGATGTAAAAGTAGGTCGTAGTGCCTGACTTCATTAGTCAAGTTTAGGAGCAGAACAGTAGGACGTTAAACCCAATTTCCTTTCATCTCGTTTCTTTTTTCAGAATTAAGTGTATACATAGCAACTTCGCAACGTAGCGGCGACGGTCCACGTGACCTTGATACGATCAGTTGCCATTGGTGCCTATCTTGTACGTTTCGACTTCGTCTTCTGAAGTTGCGAAAACAAATTATGACTGGTAGTTATGGGCTTCTATTGTCGGAGTGCGCGGGTTATTTCATGGATCCCACTTTGTATGCATAATCGCGCGGACAATTTCATTATTCGACACGTAATAAGCTCATGTGAACAGTTAAACATCTGAAAATGGCTACCAAAACGTGCAGATTATCAGCGTCGGGCTGATTTGACAAGCGTAATAGGGATGCTAATCAATAAACGGAAATATGATGGCGTTTAATGTCTCGTCTCACAGTAATTCCGACAGCGACATTTTCACCTACTCGTCGCCTATTGTTAAATTGGAGAGTTTCTTTTACGTACATGCAGACGTTTCCCCCCGCGCTGTTGATAGAGTCGTTGAAAACTACCCCCTGTTATTGAAGCATAAACAATTTCAGGTAATTGGCGGCGTCACTATCCGATTCTCTATATGAGTCACTAACAAAATCACTAGTCGTGTCTCTAATAGTGCCACTAATCACGTCACAAGTCGTGGCAAAAGCCGCGTCACTAACAGTGTCACCATTCGCGACAAAAACCCCGCCACTAACAGTGTCACTAGTAGCGACAAAAGCCGTGTCACCAACAGTGTCACCAGTCGTGTCACCAACAGTGTCACTAGCCGCGACACTAGCTATCACCAAAGTACAAATGAAACGATTCATTTAAAATAGAAATCGCTGAAGATATCGATCGAGTCTACCATTAACGTGAGTGGCTGGTGAAGACATGCGTGCAACATAAAATTGCCATTTGTTATTTGTTATTAATTAGTTTTAACGGTTCTAATACCTTAAGTGTAGTAAACATTTTCCACGTGAGTAAAAACAACACGTGATGGAATATTTTCACAGGGATTTAACGTCCATAACCTTTCTAGTTAATATATGAAATGGCGAATTATTCTGTCTTTGAATCCGCATTTAATAATAAGCTCTTTCATCTTGATATAATAAAATTATTTTATCTTCTTCTAACATTTATTTGGTTTAATCACCTGAAGGTCAACGCTATTTTATTAATTAATCTGAGATTTTATAACTTATACACCAGGGGAGTGGGGGTGCTATCAAAAATTATTTATCATTTGTGGGAGGGGGCGGGGGCACCAAAATTTATTCATCGTCTGGGAGAAAAGAGGGTGGGAGCATCAAAAACTTTCATCTTTTTGGGAAGGGGGCATCAGAAAAATTCTATCGTCAGGGAGAAGAGGGGTGGGGCATCAAAAACTATTCAGCGTTTAGAGTGGGGTGGGGTGGGGTCATCAAAAATCAGGCAATCGAAATATCTTTGTAAACTTCAAACCGTTTCCGCGGTTGTATAGCCAAGATGTCAATTATTCTGTATATCCTTGAGATTTCTCTTGAGATTTCTGTGTCCTTGGCTTGACACAACCTAACAAACAAAGTAAAACATCCGACGAAATGAAGATAAATATATCGCGGGTTTAATGTCCGCACCCAGTGTGGGTGATATCGCAGACAAGGCCAGCGCATGGATCGTTCAATCATCAACACTCAGTGAGGGTAATACAGCAAGCAAAGGCCAAGACCTGGATCGTTCAATCATCTAGGAAAGAAAAAAGAAAGAAATGGGGTTTAACGTCCACTCGACACACACTAGGTCATATTGGGCCTAACCTATGGTTTCAATTTTATTTCAATAATTCGCTTGCGCGTAGGGGTCTTTAGCAGTGGGAGGTAGCAGGAGTGTCCGGAAGAAACCCACGAGGTTGAGAATGCGCCCATACGCTCACACCAGGGATCGAAACCACAGCCGCAAACCAGAGCTGACCGGCCAGCTAGCGGTCGAAGCGTGGCACTCTAGACCACTAGGCCATCCCAACCCCCCAATCATCTAGGCCCAATGAGGGTGATACAGCAAGCAAAGGCCAATACCTGGATCGTTCAATCATGTAGGAAAGAAATAAAGAAATGGGGTTTAACGTCCACTCGACACAAACTAGGCCATTTTGGGACTAACATATGGTTTTTATTTTATTTTCAATAATTCGCTTGCGCGTAGGGGTCTTTAGCAATGGGAGGAAACCGGAGTCCAAGTCCACCGATGGAAAAATAGGTGATCTGGCCCGAGTTCACAAAGCATTCTCAGACTTCAGTTACGAATGTTCACAACTTTCAATCATTGATCCAGAAACACAAAACATTACACATAGTTTTTTTACTAGTGTATTTGATACATTAAAACGACAAAAGTTTTATAACATAGGGCGAAAAAGTTTAAGAAAATTCTTAACTTCTGAACTCGGGGCTTGTACTGTACTGATCAAAGCTGGGGGTCATAGAACCGCCGTTAACGTGATTCTTGACAATGTAGGGGGTGTGGTACAATGGAGAGAGAGAGAGAGAAATGGGGTTTTACGTCCACTCGACACAGGTCATTTTGGGACTAACACATGGTTTCAATTTCATTTCAATAATTCGCTTGCGCGTTGGGGTCTTTAGCAGTGGGAGGAAACTGGAGTGCCCGGAGGAAACCCACGAGGTTGAGAAGGCGCTCCTGTCTCCATGCCACATACGCTGACACCAGGGATCGAAACCACAGCCAGCTAGAGGTCGAAGCGCGGCACTCTAGACCATTAGGCCATCCCACCCCACCCCCCCGTGGTACAATGAACGTCTGCCTATACAAAGAAAGATATCGCTACAACCCGTAAATATCTATTTCTAACTGTGAAGTTTGACCCCATGTGACGTCATCTTCTCTGTATGGCTAATGAAATAGATGAATTTTATTAATCGTAGACAGGTGAAAACAAAACATGCTTCTCTCTTGGTTTTAATTATCTGAATGTCTCGCGAGCCGTTTGATAAATTCAAAAGTTATCGCTAAACATAAAAGGAAAAGGAGAAGGACGGTCAGTTGAATCCATGATAAAATCTTCACGTATCGATTAACACAACAAAATAACGATAGACAACCTCTCCAGTTGGATTTAATCACATTAATCCTTTTCACATCAAAAGATTAAAGCAAAAATTCCAAGCTGTGTTGATTTAAATCTGTAATAAACATCAACAGTAGACTTGTCTGCGATATTACTTCGGTGGAAGCGGACGTTAAATATAGCTGTTTCACACTCACACACGGTGTATTCATTGTTTAGTCGTTTTTGGAGAATGCTCATGATAAAGTTTAAATTTATCATCTTTGTAAGAACTGAATGGAACTAAAGCATTTGGTAACAGATATTCTGTTTGAGATTTCAGGGAATAAACACATTGTGTGTGTGTGAGAGAGAGAAAGGGGGGGGGGGGGTAATACCTACGACATATTGCTACTGTGGGTGTGATTCACCTAGAAAAGTGTCTGGTGAAAACGTTTTTCTGACCCGTAAAACGGTGAAGTAAAGGCGACAACCATATTGTCGGAACAACCATATTGTCGGAATTGCAAATTGTATATGCCCGTCTTTACAACGTTTGTGGAATGTAGGGTTTGCACCTGAAAATGACGGACGATTTGGCGTATTATGAAATTTTGATATGAACATTATAAAAATTTGTAGGAAGCAATGCGACTTTAACGTACCTATAATAATTTATGAGAAAAACGAAAAGTTCGCAATAGGGTTAAAGTGCGACATGTTTGAATTTTGAATTTTTTCGTCGGCAACTAACCAATTTCTTGGTATTATGGGCTCCAATATCGTCGTGATCGCCCAAGCAATGTCACTCGTCTTTATGTGGCGCCCATACTGATGTCTGAGCTTTGGTCGTTGGCTTTTATTTTGCAACTATCTGTTTGTATCGGTGGGATTTGTTTTATTTTTATACCTGACCTTCAAACTGTCACGAGAAACCGACAGTGGATGAAAAGTCAAATATTCTATTGGAATAGTTTGAAGACCACCACCGAGTGTGTAGAATTCAAGACATGTGATTATATGTCACGTGACAATTTGACGTCATTTCTTTCTACACGTCGCATTAGATGATTGTTTGAGACTATAATAGAATAATGGCTTCAAAAAAACTTCAACGCAGAATAAACCACAATCCGGGGACTTCATTCACAGGTTTCGTTCTTTATGGACATATAAATTATGATATTTGACACGAATCTATATTCTACTGGAATATTGTATTGGGTCTTTTATGAGAGAGAGAGAGAGAGGGGAAGAGACAGAGAGAGTTTATCGTTCACTCGACACAAGCTAGCTTATTTCGGTACTAACATATGGTTCAATTAGATTTTAATAATACGCCGTAGGAAGAAACCGGGGGACACACAGAATACCCACGAGGTTTGACAGGCGACACATTTCAATCGGTGTGGTTAGATTAAGACCCATCAAGTATCAAGTTAATTAGCTAGAAGACGGTTAACAATACCATACTTTATTATTGGTGGCACAATAGACCTCAGGGGGCGATATCTGACCAGCTCAAGGTGAATTAAAGGCGCAGTAGACCTCAGGGACAAAAAAACAACGACACTTAGGTAGGCGACGGAAATTGGCCGCTCCCAAGTGATTTGGAGCGCGCCCGAATGTATCATCATTTATATTGAAGTAATCAAAGATTTCTATCAGTTTTCCATGATATGTCGTTTAATTGGGTAGTATTGGGTTAGAATTGATGGTGCAATAAAACCACGGGGACAAAGCGCCGATAACTGGTCGCTCCCATATGCTTTAGAGCGCGTCCCATATTGAAGTAATCGAAGAATTTTATCAGTTTCTGATGTGGTCGAATTTTGTAGTTTTGGGTTAGAATTGAGGTATATTTGGGTGGTATGAAATTCGGTAGTATTGGGTAAATCGTCGTGTCGCCTTTCATTAGCTAAAAGGTATAAAAAATAAACACAATAAAACCAAGCATCCACCAACATGTAAAAACATTACTTTGTTAAATTTTATTATACCTTGTAAAAATTACACACACGAGGAGAACTATTCGGCTTAAAGAGATGGATAATGGATTAGAAAGAAGCAACATGATGAATGGCGAGATGGTAATTGTGCCTGTCACGGAAACAGATGTGAGGATGAATGGGGGATAACTTGTAGTTTAAACAACGTAGATTAGTTGGTCTATTTAACGGTGAGTTGGGTAGGTCAGTGAGTATTGGCTATCTATCCTGGGAGTTGGGTGACTCAGTGAGTATTGGCTATCTATCCTGGGAGTTGGGTAGCTCAGTGAGTAATGGCTAGCTATCCTGGGAGTTGGGTGACTCAGTAAGTATTGGCTAGCTGTCCTGGGAGTTGGGTAGCTCAGTGAGTATTGGCTAGCTATCCTGGGAGTTGGGTGGCTCAGTAAGTATTGGCTAGCTGTCCTGGGAGTTGGGTGACTCAGTGAGTATTGGCTATCTATCCTGGGAGTTGGGTGGCTCAGTAAGTATTGGCTAGCTATCCTGGGAGTTGGGTGACTCAGTGAGTATTGGCTAGCTATCCTGGGAGTTGGGTGACTCAGTGAGTATTGGCTAGCTATCCTGGGAGTTGGGTGACTCAGTGAGTATTGGCTAGCTATCCTGGCAGTTGGGGTGACTCAGTGAATATTGGCTATCTATCCTGGAAGTTGGGGTGACTCAGTGAATAAGACGTTGACTCGCTACCCTGGACGCTCAGTGTACGATCTCGGTGTTGCCTGAGAGAGCTACATTGTTGTAAAACTTAGGACTGGGGTAGCGAAGGAGAAAGTATGGCCGCTCGGTTGATGTGCACGTAAAAGAACCCTTGACAGTTGGAATTGGTAATAACAGTAGGCCACTGCGCCACTGACAGAGCGCCACTGTCTGGGCAAACTGCAATTCGTAAGCCATTATCATCATCATTAGGCAAGTTGGGGGTATAACTTAGTTTTGCTTCCTCTTTGTAGCGGTGGCGGTTTCATTGTCAACCTCTCTTGTATATAGGGATGCCGAGTTTGAAATCCCTAAAATCACACAAGTTCAGTCATTATGAAATTTGTCCTGTTAAAGCTCCACAAGCTTTCAAAGTCGCAACATAATCAGAGAAATAACACCAGGGTTTACGGTCGTAATATTCTGAATATAAATATTTTTTCTGGTTTTGGCGTCAGTAAACAATATCACCAAATTTTGAATGCATAGTCCTGTATCGCCCGAATGTGTTTAAGCATTTATTATAACAAGAAGATTGTGATGTAGCTGGTTCTCCAGATCTTATAAATTTAAAAGTGGATTGAAAGTTAGGTAACTATTTAGGTTTCTCCACACAACAACGATCGAAGCAAGTGTTGAACGAGAAAAATGAGTTTTGTGTTGCGTTCAGTAAAAATATCTGAAATTCGATAATCTCTGCCACCCACCATCGAGGATCATCTGTAGGCGATAATCTCTGCCACCCACCATCCAGGGTCATCTGTAGGCGATAATCTCGGCTAACAGCAGGATCATCTGTTGGCGATACAGATGAGAGATCACCAAACCTTGTAATCCTCGCTACAATCGTTTGATGAAATGAAATGAAATGGGGTTTAACGTCCTACTCTTCTGCAACTAACCTGGGCTAATGGAATACGGGCATACGCTATACAGTGTGCTATAAGGGAAATTTTGCCGGGCAGCGGCGCTACGGCCTATTCTTATGTCGAATTCCAACCGCCAAGGGATCTTTTACGTGCAAGCCAATGTGTACCCGGGACCTCGGGTTTTCGTCCCATCCGAACCACTAAACAGCTGTCCATGTCAGGCCCTCCGTTCTGCATCACTCACAAGGGGAAAACCACACCAGAGAATCTGGATGAACTTTCTCGGCCAATGCAGGGATCGAACACCCGGCCCCGAGTTCACAAAGCATTCTCAGACTTAAGTTGAGAATTTACTCAAACTTGTTCGCCTTATTTTAACTAAAATATAGCCCTGTATAATACTTTTATTGTTTTAATTAATGTATCAAATACACCAATACGAAACTAAGTCCAAAGTTTGGGTTTCTGGATCAAAGATATTTCTTATAAACAGTGATTGAAAGTTGAGTAAATTCTTAACTGAAGTCTGAGAATGCTTTGTGAACTCGGGGCCCGATCTCGTTTGCTGGACCTCTGTTTCACCCACATTAATTCAAGTCTGTGGAGTGTAAAGTTAAATAATCTATTTGAGTACATGTTTATATAAACGTGAATTAATCCATGTCAAATTGAAACATGTCTGCAGAATACAGATGACTTTAAGATACTCGTAGGCGTATAAAGGTAAGTAGTCATTAGGCTGTCTATAATAACATGCATAATGTATTACACGTTAAATTGGTAATAACAGAAAATATTTAAAAAATAACAGTCTGAAAATAAGTATGACAAGTACATTCATTTAAGAAACTGATGACCGAGTCTGCTTCAAAGAGCTTATATAATATGGCGTAATGCTGTTCCATTAGAGGAATACATATAATACATAGATATAATGTGTGCTCGAGGGTAAAAATTGGAAACTTTGTTGTGTTGTTGTGAGCACACAGGAAGTGGTTTAAGAACCCCGGGCTGCATACAAAATGAACAGCGAGAAAACGGGAAATGGCAGTGTAGAGTGTGGCAACAAATAGACATTAGCAAACCTCCGGAGGCCATCGCGTTGGTCACTGAGTTAAAATTCAGATAAGAATGATAAAAACACCACAGGAAGGTTTCGTCTTGTTGCTTCTGGGGGTAGATTTTGTTTTTATGTAACAGATGAAATCAGCATGTCCTTTAAGGATACCTAGATTTGTGTGGGCATCAGAACGCCTACTCATAAACGTCCCTGGCATTACACCGGATTATCGTAAACTGTAAACATGAAATGAAATAGGTTTAACGTCCTAACGTCGCGCACCAACGGGACTAATGCAGACGTACGTGCGCCATACAGTGTAGTATGAGTTCAATTTTGCGCGGATAGCGACGCTGCGGCCTACACTTCTTATTGTCAAGGGTTCTTTTACGCGAATGCCAATGTGTACTAGGGACCTCGGTTTTTTGTCCCATCCGAACAACTATACGTTGTCCCTTGTCATGCCCCCTGTCCTGCATTACTGACACTGGTAACCCACGCAAGAAAATTATCGCGAGGAGAAATAAAGCCGATACATGTACAGCAAGAAGCAGTGTGTCATATATTCATTGGGTGTAATGAAATACATTAGATGGGCTGATGATAACGGTGGGGTGGGGTGGGGTTGAAGATCAAACAGCTTTTTATTCAGAGTTCTTGATTCTTAGTTCTTATTTTATAGTCCTTAATTCTTATTTCTTCGTTTGCCGTCGTATTTCGATATTTGTTTACTAAAATTAAAATCGGTTTAATAAAATTAACATTCGTGCACTAAAATCAGTATTTAGTTTACAAATTTTAAACCAGACATTTTTCATATCGGATTATTTAATTGTGTCTTTGTTAAATTCAATTGTATTATAATATAACGATAAATACTCTTTTACAAAAAAATACATTTATATTTCATCAAAAACATACAACGAAAAACAAATGTTGAAAAACAAATTTCCAAATACACATCTCGAAATACAAATCTTGCAAAACAAATGTCAAAAAACATTTCTCCAAACCTGAACATTATGACGACAGAGACTAGTTGTTGGCTGTGTAATTGCTCGACCAGCCGATGAAAAAGTAGCTGTACTCTACAATTCTATGATAATATTTTCTTCCATGTAATTTAAAGTTTGTATAACAATTATTAAACTCTTCATATTATTACGATTTTAAACAATCTACCTATAATTTTGTAAACAAATGTCTAAATAGGACAACCAATGCAATGAAGAAATGAGAGTAAAGACAATGAATTAAGACCTGAGAATTAAGAATACTGAATAAAAAGCTATTTGGTCTTCCAAATGGATGGAGTCTTGTGATTTTCCTTCTAGTGCCTAGACCCAGAGTCACTTAGATATCTGTGAACTGTCTTACATTTTGGTGATGAAACAGCAGTTTCGGGCGTTTTCAAATGGGCTACCCAACCCAATGTAAAATTGTACTTATGGAGTTAATATTTACATGTTGTAACAGGTAGAGGCTAAAACGTTAATGATTCATCGTTGTTTTAAAGACGTGTGGACGTTTTATTAGCTAGTGGTGTTTGTTGTGTGTTTCGCAAATACCAAACGAACAACATGTAATAAATAGTTATTTTAATACGGTGGAATAATCGTTGACACAACTCATGTTAATATATTAGGGAGTAATACAATCGATGAGTGGTATTACTCGAACTAATGGAGGAACTATGTCTGCTTTCGATCATGATAGATTCGTCGCCTTCCATGGCCATTTTGATTCAGACAACAGGCATTGAACATGACAGGAAGTCATTCGTCAACAAAGATGAGATTACAACCAAGTTATAAATACGACGGTGTTAGCATGTGCGCGCTGTATAATAAGGTATGTTATTACGTTAACTAGCGTGGTTTCGATTCCCGGCTGCCGTGACAAACCTTCTGCGTTTTCTCCGGGTCCTCCGATTTCCACCCACTGCCAAAGACCCCTACGCGCAAGCGAATTATCGAAATGAGATTAAACGTTGTGTTATTCCCGAAATGACCTAGTTTGTGTCGAGTGGACGCCTCTCTCTCTCTCCCAAATACTATTTGCGTGTGGCATCGGCGGATGATTAAGGCTCTATCCCTTGTTGTGGTATCAGAGGATAAATACGACTTGTTGTGTGGTATCAGAGGATAAATAAAGCTGAGTTGTATTACATAATGCTGATTATAATTAACTGGCAAAACAAGATTAACAACCAGGCTCAGGTGTATTATTATACTGATGGCGGCGAATCAAGTTTCGTCCAAAATACAGGGAAGACAAAATAGAGGAATGGTGATCCTATTGCTTCCAGGAATTACCATCTTGATTTACGCATAAAAAATGAAATAATTATAACACTGGACCATTATTAATATCTCTACATGAGGTAATAACATAAATCAAATCTTCCTTTAAAAATGATAAACAACAAATACATAATGATGAAAAATGGGTTATAAAATTCTACTTATAAGACTCGAAACAATCATCAGATCAGTCTAAAATCCGGATACAACAGAAGAGGTGGAATTTGTTTGAATAAGATACACAGCCTATATATTATTCTAGTCTCTGGTTTACCAACGAGAAAAATGAAATTAAATAGGTTTTAACGTCCCTTTCTGCTCCAACTGGGCTATAATGACAAGAAGACAGGTCTACGCCATGCTATGAGAGAAATTTTGACAAGACAGAGGGCCAACGAAACTCCAACTACCAGGGTCTCTTTTACGTGCACGACAACCATGGTGCTACAACCTCGGTATTTCGTCCAATGCTTAACTCTGTCAGTCTATCAAGACACTACATTTTCCTAACGGTTAACTGTATTGCGATATGTGGTTTAATTGTCGAGACGTTAAGTAATATATTGATACTACACGAGGTGTTACGCAGTGTCTTTAGCTCGAGACCATTCAACAACTTAAGACACAGACACTACCCCGCACGTGCGTTTCAATGAAATACGTCACACGAGTCCAATATTTCATCTAGAATAGATAAAGTACGATTGAAAAGTTGCCGGTAAATTATTGGAAATAATGGTACCCCAACACCAAAGGACGACGTCACATTTGTATTTGAAATATTCCTAATGTGCAAGTAAGAAATATGGACGTTGTACGGACGGACAGATGTCATGGCAATATTTGACCGTATAAAAATAAATTGAAGGAAATTTAGTTTAATAAAACGCAGACGATTAGACTATTTGTATAATGAAGTGGAATGAATTTTGTTAAGGCGATGATTAGAGGCTTGAGTTAATTAGTTGGTTTCTATACATCAGATCCAGACAGTAGTCTTTATCTTCCACAGAGACAGTTAACTTGAGATAGAAATACAAGTCATTTAAACCATAGATAAAGTTTCTACAACATTACAACATTCATCAACACAGACGACAAATTCTTATTACTGTCATAAAACATGGCATATATAACTAGAATTACACATTAACACAGGCATTCCAGTTTACTTGTATCGTTAAAGTGGCACAGCTATATGTGGACAGCAACGCCCGTCTTACATACGCCCTTCTTGCATATGTCCCGTCTTCCATTAGCCCAGGTTAGGTGCAGAAGAGTAGGACGTTAAACCCCATTTCATTGCAATTCTTACACATGCGATTTTTTCAAAATTTTTGATTTTGTTTTTTTCTTCTTCATATTTTTCAAAAATTTTAATCTTCTTTATTTTTCTTCCTATTTGGTGCTCACAAATTAAAAATGTATATATAAAAGAGAAATGTAAGACACTTTTTTTCTCCTTGGGGTACCCCTGTCGCTATTTAATTCAAAATTGTGAATAAAATTGTCTAACCTTACAAATCAACCCCTCGGTTCCTTTCGATATATATTCTTTTCGATAAAAGTTTATTTGCTATAAATCACTCGAATTTTTTTTACAATTCATGGCCATTTTCAATATGTTCAGTAGAAATAGAGAAGATTAAAATTTTTGAAAAATATGAAGAAGAAAAAAACAAAATCAAAAATTTTGAAAAAATCACACAGGTAAGAAGGGCGTTCCTGTCCAGTAGACCATATGTACCTATGTAAAGTAGGGTTGGTTCTGGTTGGGGTGTTGTTAGGAGGTCGAGTGGTTGTGTGTGTGGGTGTGTGTGTGTGTGTGTGTGTGGGGGGGGGTATTATATAGTGGTCGAGTTATCTCACGCGTGTGCTCTAGACCACAAGATCTGTCATTGAGGTAAATGGCGTGGTGTCAACCCAACAATCGATAGAATCGTCTGTCTGACTTACTGTGTGTTTTTCCTGGTTTCGTCTAATTGCCAAATGCTGTTTATAGCAATAAATTTATTTCATATTTTGTTAGACATAGTTGTGTCGATGGCCCGTTCAACCGTGGGGGCCTTTCTGTTTTCAGCGATTGATTACTGGTATTTGAATATTCCTGGTATTAGATTCAAATCCCCGGGTGTAGGGTCGCATGTCCAGCCTCGTGGGTTTTCTCCGGGTACTCCGGTTTCTCCCCACTGCTAAAGACCCTACGCGCAAGCGAATTATTGAAATAAGATTAAACCATATGTTAGTCCCGAAATGACCTAGTTTGTGTTAAGTGGACATTTAACCCCATTTCTGTCTCTCGCGCTCTCCCTCTCCCCCCCCCCCCTCTCTCTCTCTCTCCCTCTCCTGGTATCAGAGTATTCCTGGTGTTCAGTCGACCTGTATGTGTGGTAGACAGTCCATCAGCAGGGTTGCCATTGACGACCTAATTGAAATATTTATACATTACGTACACTAATAATATCAAGGAAGCCAATAGAAACCAGACTAATATATAGGTTACATAATATGTCTGTCTTCAAAGAACAAATTGCACGTGGAATTCAAGGAAATCGCCACGCGAGTTTAATGTACGGTTGGCAAGTTGCCAGTACCAATATTTTAAATGGTGACGTCACATCAGTATTTTGACGATTATAACGTCAAATCTCATCACCTGATTAAACCAATAAAATATAAAAACCAAGTTAAAGGGACAATAACACTCTTGCTGGCTTGGCAGTTCCAGAAATAAATAATAGCCTTGTTCTAAGTACTAGATGTTTAAAGGGACAATAACACTCTTGCTGGCTTGGCAGCTCTAGAAAATAAATAATAGTCTTATTCTAAGTACCAGATGTTTATGTGTCCTACCTGTTGTGTAAATTATCCATTACAACATATTTTACTTGTCCAGAGGGTTCGAAAATATTTTAAAATCCAAGTCACATTTAAAAAGGTTTACGTTAACCTGTTCAAATCATGTAGTTGAATTTTTCAAATTTTTTAAATTAGGTGTGTTACGATGAAATTTGTATAATCAATTTATTTGAATATTGTAAAATAATACAATTTGTTGACCAGAATAAAGATTGGGACATATTATTCAATTACAACAAGAGTGTTATTGGGGCTTTAAGTGTCCTACCTGTTGTGTAAATTATCCATTACATCATATTTTACTTGTCCAGAGGGTTCAAAAATATTTTAAAATCCAAGTCACATTTGAAAAGGTTTAGGTTAACCTTTTCAAATCATTTAGTAGAATTTTTCCAATTTTTCAAATTATGTGTGTTAAGATGAAATTTGTACCATCAATTAATTGGAATATTGTAAAATAATACAATTTGTTGACCAGAATAAAGATTGGGACATATTATTCAGTTACAACAAGAGTGGTATTGAGCCTTTAAATAATGTTTAAACTTACCCAGTGATGTGATGTATCGTGCCTTGCAACACGGTTAGCTTGCAGCAATTGTGATTAGTTTTGACAGTTCAAAGCCATTCTAGTCGGGCACAGCAAATTGATTTGGATGTTCTGAAGAAAAGTGACACATTTTTCTACATCGTATTTCAGTTTCAAAACCAAGCAGAGCCGGCTTCCTGTTTCTATAACACGGCACATCACGTCTTGTTTGAGGTTTTAACAGTCGTGTACATATCTATTGAATTTATGTCTTTGATCAACTTCCTTGTTTTCTTGTTATTCTTAAAGTACTACTTAACGTCCGCTTCCACCAATGGTTATATCGCAGACAGGGGGGGTGAATGACTGAGTGGTTAGCACGTGCGCGCTGTAGCATAAAGCCTGCCATTGAGTCAACTGGCGTGGTTTCGAATCCCCGGTTGCACGTGGCAAGGAGTAGAGGGTCGCCTGTCCAGCCTCGTGGGTTTTCTCCGGGTACTCCGGTTTCCTCCAACTGCTAAAACCCCTACGCGCAAGCGAATTATTGAAATAAAATTGAACCATATGTTAGTCCCGAAATGACCAAGTTTGTGTCGAGTGGACGTTAATTCCCATTACTCTCTGGTCCTCCGGTTTCCTCTCACTGCGAAAGCGAATGACAGAAATGAAACTGCACCATATCCAAGTCTCAAAATGACCTAGTCTGAGTCAAGTTGTCGTTAAACCAATTAATATAAACTAAATTAAAGAAAGACACCAAAATACTAATTTGGTACTACATGAATCGCCCCCCATCAATACACACCAGATGACTTCTGAATATCTACAGACTTGTCGAAGATATATTCCCATAAAGACAATTAATTAATTTTTTTATGAGGTAAGAAAAAATATATATTAACACTCAAGATTTATTATGTTAGCACATAGTTTTATTAAACTAGCACCAAGTGACGTTTGGCATTTTGTTGTTTATTCACAGAAAAAAGAATGAGGAACAGAGAAAGAGAGAGAGAGAGAGAGAGAGAGAGAGAGAGGGGAGAGATGGGTTCAACGTCCACTCGACACAAATTAGGTCATTTCGGGACTAACATATGGTTCAATTTTATTTCAATAATTCGCTTGCGTGCAGGGTTTTTAAGTAGTAGGAGGAAACCGAACGACCCAGAAAAAACCACGAGGTTGGACAGGCGATCCTACTCCCTTCACGCACACCTGGGGTTTCGAAACCACAGAGTTGACTCAATGACAGACCTTATGATACAATACCAACACGCCAATCATTCGGCCATCCGATCCCCGTTGCCTTATAACTGGTTGGGATTTTTATAACAGATTCCCGGTAACCTTGATTGCAAGGGTGTCGTTACGTGGCTTCCCAACTCCTGAGAAGAAAATGGAACCACTTTGCATCCTTGGTAGCCATATGGTCGCATTACGTCTTCTCCACTACACCCTGGGTTCATCGATAGCATTTCCACGATTTCACTTTATCTGACCTGGGTTAATCCATAGGGTGTCCACGATTTCACTTTATCTATCCTGGCCTAGATTGTAGCTGAAGTCTACGAACCAATCAAAGACAGTTTACTAACCAGTCGTTTCTATAATGGTATATAACCATATTCATGTCCATTTTACTGAATTATTTATGTAAATAATGTATATATTTCTAATTCATCTATATTTAACTGTATATACAAAATCTGTAGTATGCTTCGCTTATTTCAAATATGTATAACATATATATGTTTGACTTCTCTTATTATTACAATGTATTACTATTCGTTCTGTGTCTGAAATGTTTCATTCTGTTATGTTTATTATTATTGAACTTATACTTGACAATTTGATTCTCATGAAAAAACTCCTGAACTTACATATATATAAACGTCCGGTCAACATTAATATACTATAATTTGTTTTTAATAAATACGAATTTAGTACAATTTGGACTTGTCCCATTTAGACTACTTTCTGGTTCATTCCTATCTTTGTATCTTGAAGGGGAGCCTTTCCGTTTTGCTTACTTTACTGATTAATTTCCAATTAATGATTTATGGGATTGGTTGATAAAAATAACACAATCACCAAGGGCGGATAACTTCAAAACGTGTCCTCTTAATATGTTTTGATGACACATTCAAGCTATCCCATTCTCTAAATATGTTTGGATGATGCATTCAAATTAACCCATTCTCTAACCCTTCCTCTTAATAGGCTTTGATGATCCATTCTCAAACCCATTCTCCAACCCAGATGTAAATATTGCCCTTTCCTGTGTAAATAATTATTCAAATCAACATACCAACAATATCATGTATAATAAGGACGCTGAATATGTAATAAACAACAACATAACATATGTTTTCTATCTTGATGGGTGTTAAGGTATGCGTGTGTCTATTGCCCATAACTAGTAGATTGAATTGCGAACATTTAACCCCAAGACGTTTTTAACCTAAGCCCTTACCAGGAATGTGTCATTCGCCTTTTTAACTAGCATGGCTATAATCCAATGTGACGAAAGCGTCGTTGAACTCTTCGTGAAGATATCTCCTGTAATTTGTGATCGAAATGATCAAACAGTTCCATCTCTTCTTCTATAATAAGTTCCTTTATACTGGCTGCAAATAAATTGCCAAACGATCCTCAACATTAAGGAATGTTAAAACAGTAATGGTTTTCTTGACTCGTAATCAAGGTAATTACATGCTTGTTGATGAAATAAATAACGTCCTGACTAGAAATAATATTTCTGGGGTGTCTAGGCCAGGTAAAGGTATAGATAACAAAATCAACATCTATTAATTTGAATGGTTAAACGTACATTATACAAGAGCTAAATCTACCTATTGCAGGTCTTTCTTTGGGCCTGAAATATTATCTAAATTATTTTTCAGACATTAATTAACTTATCAAGACCATAATCAACTCCCGATGTCATTGATAAACTGTGATATTTACTGGATTAGGATCCCTTTCTCTGCTGCTACTTTCATTCATGATTTAATCATGAAATGATATGTTTTATCGTACCGACTTTAGTAAAATTCAATTCTAATTCTCGGTTCAGAGTAGATCAATTGGACTGAAATTTTCAGCAAATTCCCTCTACATTGTATAATTTTTTAACTATTAAAGTGAGAACTGCCAGCTCTTTATATAATCTCCCATAATGTACCTTTAAGATTTGCTGATCCGTCAGAACCGACAAAGTTTTGTTTTGCCGTCCAGCGTCAAGTTACACATGTATCTTGTAAATTAAGACCGAGCGTTAACAAACTTTGTTTAGCAGTTCCGTCTCAAGTTACACATGTCAACAATACAGACCGGACACTCACCTGTACATCAGACGCAAAATGACATGCGACCAAAATAGAACTATTAACTTTTCAATATCCCTAAAAATAACCACACACTAAGAAACCCTTCCGTGAGCTGATCTGCTCGTGTCTGAAGTCTTGATGACTATCGTGCTACCATACCTGTGGCTAATTATCGGATTTATCAATAGAATGGAAGGTCACCAATCTATATTGTGATAATAGCCAATGATGGACAGGTCTGGTGACAAAGGTGGGGGAGTAACATTGACGGAAATCCGAAAGGAGTCATCATAGATCATTTCAGTAAATAAGAGCGTTTATTTGAATGTAAAAGATTCATAGGTAATTTTTTTCCTGATGCCCAGTCTTTCAATTTTCCTGGTCGAGTTACCTTTAAGTCCTAAAATACGCAGGACCACCTACTGTAAGTTGTAGACTTCTATGCTACATCACCGATATTCCTTGGCTGATAATATTTGAATAATCCCACGATTGCAATGTTTTTTTATAACTACAAACTTATTTTCATAATTTATGCTCCTTTGATTCCTCTATGAATACTCAGCAAAACACGCCTAGACCAAAATCATGAATACCCAGCAGTAAAACACTCCAGATATAAATATTAACAATAATTGCCACGCAATCGGCGCAAAACTGATGGTCTTGATGACGATAGGAAGACAGCTGTGTTGGTCGTATTTTAATATTAGTCTAGTATCTCATACTCGGTACCGTTCTACCCCGGGGGTTAATGGTGGAAAGGTTAGCGTGTGCGCGCTTTGTCATAAAATCTGTCATGTACGTGGCAAGTAATAGGGTTGCCTGATCAACATTTCCGGTTCCTCCGATTTCCTCCAACGGCTTAAGACGCTTACGCGCAATGATCTCGTTTGTGTCGAGAGGATGTTTTTTTAAAATTCCGGTTGTCTGAATGTGATTGGGGTACAGGCTTAGCCTTTGTAAAACCCTTCTATCTAGAGTGGACGTTAAACCCCATTTCTCTCTCCGTTGTACTCCACTAATCTCGTGTTTTTGCGAGTTCAAATTATCTGCTCTTTTTGATTTCAGTAAATATTTTGACAAAATGTGGAACAATTACTTCTCTTAAACCACTCACTTTATATTTATGCGATTTTTTGATTGATCGATAACAATAGCACAATTTTATTACCAAGAGCTGATAATTTGACGATGAAAATTGACTAGGGAGTTAGTGAAGCAGAACTTGTCTACGATATCACCCCAAGTGGAAGTGGACGTTAAACTCCAGTAATGAACAAACGAACGTGGAGAAGTACGGGATGAATACCGAGGATAATAATCTCATAACGAGGATCTCAGTGAGTAAGACGCTGGTTCGCTAGCCTGGAGGTCGTGTGTTCGATGCCTGCATTGGCCGAGAAAGTTAATTAAGATTTTTAGGCGTGATGCAGGACGGAGGGCCTTTCTAATCGTTCGGATGGGACGAAAAAACCGAGTTCCCGTGAACACATTGGCGTGCATGTAAAAGATCCTTTAGCAGTTGGAATTTCGCTCATAGCACACAGTATGGCGTATGCCCGTCTTCATTAGCCCAGGTTAGGAGCAGAAGAGTAGGACGAGGATGATGTCATACCGAGGATGACGTCATACCGAGGATAATGGTGTCATAACGAGAATGATTTTATACCGAGGATGGTGTCATATGTTCATGGGTCAGTTCAAACAGTCGATTAAATCGTCTACATGGCATCGTTCTACAAATCACAAGACACGTGTTTCTTCTAATAAGGAAGTCGCGTGGAATTTCAATCCAGACATTAAAATGTTATAATGCATTTATCTGCTAACTGATTCTACAATTACACTCAATTCATGGATAAAAGATACTGAACCTGGCCAAGGAGTGTCTAGTCCTTCAGATGGGACGAAAAGCCGAGGTTCCTTGTTCAAATTAACATCCACGTAAAAGAAACCTTTACAGTTAATACTGGAATGAAGAGAAATTCGTAGTGTCGCTCTCTGGACAAAATTTCTCTCTCGCTTACTGTGTGGCGTACGTCTGTCTCCATTAGCTCAGCCGGAGAAGACATAAAATGAAATGAAATGGGGTTTAACGTCCTACTCTGACCCGGGCTAATGGAAGACGGGCATACCCCATACAGTGTGCTATGAGGGAAATTTTGCCCGGGCAGCGGCACTACGGCCTACTCTTATATCGAATTCCAACTGACAAGGGATCTTGTACGTGCACTCCAATGTGTACACGGGACCTCGGCTGTTCGTCCCATCCAAACGACTAGGAAGCTGTCCTTGTCAGGCCCTCCTTCTGTATCACTGACAAGGGGAAACCACGCCGGAAAAGTCGGAGAAGAAAGATGGGACGTTAACCACCATTTTATTTCTTTTCACCAATTTATATCATAGGATGGGTTGGCGACGCATGCGCAGTAATAATTTCCTATCACATTTTATTTTGTTTTCCAGGCTGTAACATCATTTTACAGACCATTACTGCGTTCCTATTACCTTTTGCCAAAATTTACAACCAATAGTCTCGTTCATCATGTTTTAACACCAATCTAGCGATAATTTGAGGCCTGCGATCAGAAACTAAAATCAATTTAATGTTTTGAGTTGAAATTATTTCTCCACTTGAAGATGGTTGATATGTATACTGAAACATTCCTTTTTATTGGGAGACACGGCGAAAACTGGATTTATTTTTTTTATTGTGAAAAGCAGTGAATATTATTGCGTTTCAACTTTCTGGATTTTTCGGTTGTACGTGAAAAGGAGTATGGTCGCAAGTCCAACCTCGTGGGTTTCGAAGTGAACGCCACATGTTTATAAATTTTCAGTTCGTCATATCTTTGTAAATACTGAATATTCCTTTCGAAATTCAATGGGTGACACGCAGAAAACCCACGAGGTTGGACAGGCGACTCTTCTCTTCGTCACGTTCACGCAAGAGGTCGAAATCACGATATTCAATGAGAAACCTTGTAAACAAACACGTATGTATTTAACTATTCACGCGCAAGCGAATTATTGAAATGAAATTAAACCATATGTTAGTCCCGAAATGACCTAGTTTGTGTCGAGTGGACGTTAAACCCCATTTCTCTCTCTCTCTCTCTCTCTCTCTCTCTCTCTTTAACTATTTGGGAGGTTGGGTGGCCGAATGGTTAGCGTGTGTGCGTTGTATCATTCAGCCTGCCATTGAGTCAACCGGCGTGGTTTCAAATCCCCGGTCGAACGCGCAAAGGAGTAGGGTCGCCTGTCCAGCCTCGTGGGTTTTCTGCGGGTACTCCGGTTTCCTCCCACTGCTAAAGACCCCAACGTGAAAGCGAATTATTGAAAACAAATTAAACCGTATGTTAGTCTCGAAATATCATTGTTTGTGTCGAGTGGACGTTAAACTCCAATCTCTCTCCCTCTCTCTCTCTCTCTCTCTCTCTCTCTCTCTCTCTCTTTAACTATTGGCTGATTGATTATTCAAACAATTAACATTAAAATATGAATGGTGTCTGGTCTCTAAGCGGATTTACGATCTAAATTATCCACCCAACCAATCCGTACAAAGTTATTCCCATTTATTTTAACATAAATGAATCTAACTATATAAGATAAGTTAATCGGTGTAACATTTTGAATTCTACTTTTCTGGAAGCTGGTCACATTAAGATGACGACTAGCAAGAAGATTTACCCAAGGACTCGTTGAATCTTTATGATGCGTCCCAACCAACCTGCTACTTCAATCTGTTTCACGGGAAAGCATTCTTTTAAATCTGTTAAAGACGGGGGGGGGGGTAGCGTGGCCTACTGGTCTAAAGTGCAGCTTGCCGGTCACCTCGGCTTGCGGCTGTGGTTTCGAGCCCGGATGTGAGAGTATGTGGCATGGAGATAGGGGTGCCTTCTCAACCTCGTGGGTTTCCTTCGGGCACTCCGGTTTCCCCCCCACTGCTAAAGACCCCTACGCGCAAGCGAATTATTTAAATACAATTAAAGCATATGTCAGTCCCGAACTGACCTAGTTTGTGTCGAGTGGACGCTAAACCCCATGTCTCTCTCTCTCTCTCTGTTAAACGCTAGGCGGGTTGGAGTGGGATGGTTAAATGCTAGTATTCTAGGGTGTCTCACCTCGAACTCTAGCTGGACGTTCACTCCTGGTTTACCGTCGTGTTAGCGTGTGGGGCTTGGAGATAGGTGTGCCTTCCAAATAAACTACGTTAACCAACGATGTCTCGATTATCCATTATTATGAAATGGCACACTGTCTCCGCCATTCGATTATCTAGAGAGCTGAATAGATGTCTAATCAATAATGCATATAAGCATATAATATTTGAAGCCAGATAAACGACCGGAAATAGATAGGTTAAGATCTTGCATAATGCATCCTTAAGGCACATTGTCCAAATGATCGATACAAAATAGGGAATAGACAAGAAACAAAAACTGTAAGAAATAAATTAATTTAATATACTTCGAGATGATCACCGTATATACATACATTATATTTCATATAATTTGGCTTTATAAATAAATGTAACTTCATATAATCTCTTTGCGAAACTCTCGTGACAACGTTCAAGATTAGTGTTATCGTTATCTTTTAACGAAACTCTCGTGATAACGTTTCGTGACAACTAGGGCGTCACACAATAGATATCTCCCAATATTTGGACAAGTATACCACAATATTTATATAATATATAACAAGTCTGTCACATATATAGATCTACATTAGAGTTATTGGTCTCGTGACAAAGTTCCGCATTTGTTTATTTTCAATCTGCTTAAAATGCAGATCTATATTTCGTTTCGTTTTTTATACTTTCGATGGCCTACACTAGATGAAGATCTGGCAAGTTATAGTGAGAGTTCACGTCCGGGGTTAAACGAGCGGCTTTTGATCCTATGACGTCAGACATTGATTAATCAATCAGCGTTGACGTTTCTAAGGGTTTACTAACGGTTCCGCGCAGAGAACGCAAATAAATCGCCGTAACAAACCTTTTCATTGACACATTCCTTACATCAAGTAGAACGCCTGGTATATAACAACTCTTCATAGTGCAATAAAGACAAGTAAAACGAAATTTTTTAAACTATAAAAAACGAAACTAAATAAGATCTGTGTTTTAAACAGATTGGTTTATCGAAACTCTCGTAACATTGTGCAACATAAAGGTTATCTTCTTAATGAAACTCTCTTGACAAAATCTAAGATCAAAACTCTCGTAACTACGCTCGTTTACGTATGGAAGGGTATAGGGGTCAATAGCGCGATAGATACCGAAATATTAATTTGGTAATATGTCAACATTTGTGGTTGTACTGATGATTTTATCTCTGAAATGTCAGTTTTTGCCGCGTTAATTGAGTCAATAGGCTATATTGTATGTCCCCATTTCATTCTGAATTTGCACGTTTGCGATATTGCTAAGCTTTGTCGATATATTCCATTTCGCCTTAGTGTATATGTACGTGTTCGCAAAATATCGTCATTCGCTATGTCGACGTGTGCATTTAAAACAAAATTACGACATGCAATTTATGATTTAGAGTTATTCAATTAACTCGGCAAAAATTGCCCTGTTCAGAGATAAATCATCAGAAAAATCACAATATGTTGATATATGACCAACTTAATATTGCGGTATCCATCGGGCTATTGACCACTATACGCTTCCATATTTACACCATTGACAACCGCAAAAAAAATCTACACAATTTGAATTTATAGAATGGTTATCTCAAAATGTGAAATAAGCCACTTGTTTATTCAACGAGCTACGATGATGGCGTCATTTTAATTAAGTATATTACACGACAGAATATAAATGATGCCAAAGGTCGCACACGTAACGAACGTGTGTTTGTCTCGTGTTTACCCCGTATATTTATATAATATTCTTAACGCATGTTGTGCGAAATTTACAAAGACACACTTAGATGTACCCTCGAACAACAAGTAATATCCTTAACAAGTAATGTACCTTCGAACACCCAGTAATAATGGTTACGTAACAACAACAAGACCATTACGTAGTGAACATCGTGGTTGATGCTGTTATTGAACAGGTAACACCAGCGATGTTTTTGATGTTCAAATATCCAAACTAATTATTTTCATTTATAGCAAAGGATATGATAACACCCCCTCTCCCCCACGAAAAAACCAAAAGGAACGAATGATACTAACACGTGTTCCTGTGTTTATTAAGATATATTTTGGCCCAGAAGGAGACTCTAGTGGACGCTGTGTTTTCACATCACTCGGCAAACCTCGACAGATTCCTGCACCTGCATCTAGTCTCGGTTGTATGACGAATTCCGCCATATTGGAACTACTTAAAAGGTACCAGGTGAAACATGGCTGCGCCCATGGTGTCTTGTTTGTTTGTAATAGCGTCAAGTTTTCCTGTTAAAATAAACCGGTAGCCGCATCGCAAATGTATGGGCGTAGGTACATATCACTTACTGTCATACAGCCGAGACTAGATGTAGGTTCCGGAATCTGTCGAGGTTTGCCGAGTGTTTTCTCATTCCTCGTCATGCAACATATTGGCCAGAAGACGGCGTATTCATAGTTCAATCAAAGGAAGGTGTAACCTTATTTACGACCTGTCATTGAGTCAGCTGACGTGGTTTCGAATCACCGGTTGTACGTGGCAAGGAGTAGGCTCGCCTGTCCAACCTCGTGGGTTATTATTTTAATCGGGACAAGATGTAAGCTAATTTTGATCTGAACATGGTGTAACCCAATTTTGATCCGGACAAGTTGTAAGCTTGTTTTTATCAGGACAAAATGTAACCGTATTTTGATCGAAACATGCGCGGTTTACCTTACATTCTATCAGGATAAGGTATAACCATATTTTGATCAGGGCAAGATATAACCCTGTTTAGATCAGGGCAAGATATAACATAATTTTGATCAAGTCAAGGTGTAACCTATTTTTATCAGGATAAAATGTAGTCGTATATTTTGATAGGGGCAAGCTATAACCATATTTTGGTCAGGACAGGTTGTATTCTTATTTGGATCGGGACATGATGTAACGTAATTCTGGCCAGAATCAGGTGTAGCCATAATGTTGACCAGGACATGGTGTACCCTAACTGATTGTGATCCTTAGTCCCCGAATTTTGTTCTTCATCTAATTTGTTATATTATGCAACCAATCACATCCTCTGAATCAGGAGTTGCAACCAATCACATCCTCTGAATCAGGAGTTGCAACCAATCACATCCTCTGAATCAGGGGTTATCTTCCGGTTTCTTGCCGATATAATCACTGCACACAATGATTATTCGCGATCTCTGTTAATTGTTAGTTAGCTGGCAGTCAAATAAATTATATACTCCAATTCCATATTGCATAACCCGACAGTAACTTATACCTTGCTGTTTAAACATTGATGCATATTAATATGAAAACAAGTTTATATTAATAAGCAACAATGGTATACAGGCATCCAATTCGATATCAGTGAAAACAACTTGGCATTAATCTGAGAGAACAATCAGACATCCATTCGATACAACTAAAAACATATTTATTGTTTGAAGCAATATCATTTTAAAGAAAATATTGAAAGTTATTTTTCCTTACCGGCAGAAAAGAAACCACTAATATTTTGTTATATTTGACAGTTAAGACGCACAATATTGTTCAATGTTTCGTAGATTCATCTTGGTAGATTTCCAATATTTTACTGATTGGTCATCACATTAAATATAACAGACAACTTTATACAACACAATCATTGGATTTAAAAGGACCAGTATTTGTTTAAAGTCTTGTCAATTCAATAATATTCACTTCGTGCATGTGATGTCATCTGTAATCCGAACTCTTTAACATAATACTTGATTTGTAAGTTTTAAGGCGAGAAAATAAATTCTGTGTTTTATAAGGCAACGATTGTTGGGTCCGTCGTCCGCTGCCTCTTGCGGCAACAATTGGACCGAAACAAATTCAAAATAGCTCGTTGAAAGCCTCGTAAAACAAGCACATACAAGAAAAATTTATAAACAAAGTTAATTTTAACGATTTCGTGGAATATTGGTGATAACATAACGTCTAGATCGCTCAATGATCGCCGTGTGCCATCAGTGAAGGTTAGTTTCATTCTAATGATTAAAGACGGAATGGAGAAAGTTAGATATAATAAACCAGAGGTGACACACGTGGCCGTCGTCCGAACACGACCTTCCACAAAATTTGGTAAATCGTTTAGATTTCTCAATCTGCCGTTCTGAGAAGCAGTGATAGGTCCTTTGTGCAAGTCATTGCCATACCGTCGTCGGAATCGGGATGTCATGGCCAGCATGAGACATATATCCATACTGATAATCATTACCATAGGAATTAAAACCGTGAACACCACATCGACTTTTCGTAAGTTCCTCAGATGTATCACACTTTCTGGCATGGGACGACATCGATTTTTAATCACCATATGTGTCCACAAGATATACAGATTAGCCACCATGGAAAAAATAGCCACCACAATTATGATACACTTGGTTCGGAACAAACTACACCAAAGCTTCCTGCGTCCAGAGGCGAAATTGATCAAACATCGTTCAATATGTGCGAAGACTAGAAACCAGGTGGATAAAAAGTTGGCCAAAAACCAGGTGTAAGTGGTTAATTGACAAATTCCCGTGATGTTAAATATGTCGTACCAGTGGTCCGATATCCAGATTATGGCCGTACTAAGTAAATAAGCCAGATCCGATATCGATATGGCTATTAAATACTGACTGAACGAAACACGTTTTAATTTAGTAGCTAGCAAGGCAAGTAATATCAGTACGTTGCCAACAATTCCAGCACTCAATAACACGGGGATTCCCATTTCTGTAAATCGCCGGAATAATTCCATACGTGGTGGTCCACGAAATTGCCGTCTTTGAGGAATAAACGTAATGTTCGAGGTGGTGTTAGCGCCATAATTCTGAACGCCTAGAAACAAATCCGACACTGTATCATTTATCATCTCCATGTCTTCGCCGCAAAAAAATTAGGAAAAACAATTCTCAGCAACAGTATATCCGTGTACCATTTCAACTTATATTCCCGAACGTGAAATCAATCATCGTAAAGTTCTTTAAATAGCACAAAAAACAAACAAGAAACAATCCAGTTTAACAGTAAATCGTTTGAGGTTTTTCACAACTTTTCGCTTTGGGAGAACATTTGTAATAAACGCAAGCTGCTGGTTGAAATGTTTCCACATAAAAAAGTCAAATGAATTTCTGATCTGAGATTTGTTAAGTCAATACCAAGTACACCATTATATATATTTATATACTCGTGGTTAAAGTGGGCAGGAACTTTGTCTCAGATAATTATATATTTAGTTTTCATAGACCAATCACATCCATGTCGCCTGTTTATTTATCATTTATCGTGCTCACATCATGTCCATTATACCCTGATTCCGATTAACTTTTGATGATCATTTTTCTTATTTGATGAGAATTTGCCTTCAAGTCACTATCTGATAAAACTCTAAACACGAAGCTTAAACTGCACGACGTTAATCCACGACTCAATAGCTCAATTCTAATTCATCTTCGTAACTTGGTGAACATTAATGAACTAAAAGCCAGAGAAAGTCGCGGTCGTTTTTTCGTCCTAGCAGAGTGTTGGTTGAATCTATCGATTCACGATCAGTATAACGGCTTGTCACTCGCCGTGCGTCTTTCTCTCCTGCTCGTGGCGGATTACTACACACACACACCCCTGGTGATGAGGTTGTAGTCAATACGTGTAAAGATAACGCGCCCTAAGGGAAATGGTGATAATACCCATGGAACCCCGGTCAGATGGAAATGAACTACATGTATAATTTAATCCTTGATATCCGTTTCAACAAAATAACATAAGATTTACTTTTAGATCTTTTTCTTCTTCTAAATTGAAGAATATTGCCATCCGATAATCTCTCGGTTCCCTCGTGTCACCCTTGGGAGAGAAAGAGAGAGTCGTCGGGTTTGTGCCTAGCAGATCGTGGGTTGATTCGAACAGCATGACAAGAAAACATGTCTAGCCCTTCGGCATCGTGTATGTATAAATAATCCTTTAATAGTTGCCACACAACGAAGAATAGACATGATCCCAAGTCCGTCTTCATAAGCGTGTAGCCGTTATACCCAATTTCACTTCATCAATCTGTGACCAGTTGTGACGTATTACAATCCTTTATGTTATATCATGATTCCTTGACAGTTGGCAGTCGATATAAGAGTAGGCCGTAGTGCCGCTGTCTGGGCAAAATTCCCCTCATAGCACACTGCATGACGTATATCCGTCTTCATTTGCTCAGTTCGGAGCAGAACAAAAAGACGTTAAACCCCATTTCATATCGGGGGGGGGGGGGGCGCGCTTCAACCTCTAGCTGGCCGGTCACCTCTGGCTTGCGGCTGTGGTTTCGATCCATGGTGTGAGCGTATGTGGCATGGAGATAGGGGTGCCTTCTCTACCTCGTGGGTTGCCTCCGGGCACTCCGGTTTCCTCCCACTGCTAAAGACCCCTACGCTCAAGCGAATTATTGAAATAAAATTGAAACCATATGTTAGTCCCAAAATGACCAAATTTGTGTCGCGTGGGCGTTAAACCCCATTTCTCTCTCTCCCATTTCATATCATTTTATATAATGACTCTACAATATGGATGACCATATTCTATATAATAGCAATGACTATATTCTGTATGACTATATTCTATATAATAGCAATGACTATATTCTATATGACTATATTCTATATAATAGCAATGACTATATTCTATACAATATGGTTGACTATATTCTATATAATAGCAATGACTATATTCTATACAATATGGTTGACTATATTCTATATAATAGCAATGACTATATTCTATGTGTAAAGATACAAAGTAAACACAGACCACTCTATTTTATTAAGACTTGATTCACGTGTTTAAATATTGATAATAAAGCGATGTAGTGATTCTATTATCTATGGTTTATACTAGGGCTGAAACGATACGCTGTGCCACGATATGATACAGCATGATGTCGTAGCCCAACGATACGGGTGTATCACGATACACACGCCATATTGTGAAATTGACTATAGTTTTCTTGAAACAAAGAAAAAATACACAATGTTTTAAATTTATATTGTTTAGCCTATTATTAGATAAATTAAAATTTTTATTTAACTTTTGACCAATATTTTTGGCACATTTTAACTACAAATACTTCAAACGTCTTTATTTATTTTTCTTTTACCTCAAAAAAATGTTTGAGAATTTAATTTGTCGGAGTAAAAATGTTAATATGCCGAACTCATTAAGCCTCGTCGATGTCATGCTTATCACTCAGTGATTGTAGCGGCCAAGCGAATATTCACTGCGGGATCAGTTTGCTTCGATCGAACAGGCGGGTGGCTTTTCTATTTCAACTTCAAGTGTAACACTGCTACCACCAGTACTGGGCGTGAACATAATAGTCGAAAGTCTAAGAGAGACTGTTAACCAAAATTTCAACACGCTTTTCATTCATTCGAATAAGAGCCACCGGCATCGCGAGGAAGAAATGACTTAAATAAAATGCGATTTCATTGGTGTAAAATGCATGGCTTCCGGTATTTTGTCCAATGGAAAAAATTGTCTTATCCAGTTTCCGAGTCGTATTTTTCACGCGATTAGTAGGTCAGTTTTGCAATGATTGTGAAGTCTGGATGCCCGGGCCTATAGAAGAAGCGTGCTGTTCCTAGTCTATTTATAGCTACCGAGGGTTTCTTTACATTTAGGCCTTGTGTACGTACGTACTGAACTGATAGGTAATTTCTAAGGGTCCTACATGTCTCATTTATTGAACACATATCGCGATATAGTATGTAATTAATCGTGAACCTTAAATTGAAAAAAAAATCTCGATTATCGATATTTTTAAAAAAAATATCGTTCATCGTTTTCATGGAAAAAATCGCAGTACACCGGTTCACCGGTGAATCCTTTCGGCCCTAGTTTATACCGTTAATAATCGTATTACACGCTAGTTAAAACTACCCACCGCTATAGATAATACAATATAACAATTTGTGAATATTTATCATTCCATTCGGGCCTGAAATATCGTTTATCGGCCTAGTTTCCTGCATCAATCGGACGTCAAATGTCCGTCAACGCCCTTTCTCACCCAATAACATATTTGACAGTAGATATCGCTTATGTGATAAATAACATAATCTACTTAGGAGATATCGCTTTACATGAATTTGGTTGGTCAATCAAAAAGGAACTACTTTCTTTTATTTTAAAGAAACCATTTACGTTAAATAAAGGATTGCCTCTTTTTGTTAAAAAGAAACTGTTTTTATTTAATTGACGATGAAGGAAATACCTGGTCAATAAATAGCCCAGTCTGAGGAAAATGTTAAACCCCATCTATGTTTATTTCTCTTTGAAGTAGGGGTGTAGCCTTCACTGTGGATAGAGAGCGCTTAACCAACGAAATAGTCTGTTTAATCTAGCTATACGCGAGATGTGCGCAGATTTCTGGGAGTCTCCTAACGTATTTAGTCAATGTTCGTTCCCTGGTCAGATTTATTACCTACAGTCCATGTTGTATTGAGAATGCCTGGAACACTCATGTTGCGACGGAAAATTCCATTTCACATCAATCAAAACCCACATCAAAAATATGTGAAATCTTGAAATGGGAAGTGATATCAGGTGTTGTAATACGAGTAAGCATATCTTGTCTCATGTACAACACATATTAATATACAATACATCTAGACTAGGTGGTATCAGATGGTCTAGAGAGAGAGAGAGAGTTGTCTCATGTACAACATCTATCAGTAAGGCACGCACACAGGAATTGGTATAGATAGAGTAAGCATACCCTGCCTCGTGTACAACAACTATACCACCTATATACTATATATCTAGACTAGGTGGTATCAGACGATCTATAGAGAGTAAGCATACTCTGTATCATGTACAACACCTATCTATACTACGTGGTATCAGATGTTCTGGGTAGAGTAAGCATGTCCTGTATCATGTACAACATCTACCACTATACTATATATCTACACTAGGTGGTATCAGATGTTTGAAACAGAAAGCATACTCGTCACTACTTGTATACAAATAGTAAAATATCCCTGTTTGCAATTACACATTAGCGTGCACGCGTAAGATCCCTTGGCAGTTGAAATTCGTGGCGCCTGTCTTCGCGTATTCATTAGCCATTAGAACGTTAAACCCCATTTTCTTTCCCGGTCATTACCTGACTCCAATGCTGTCGATATTCAATTTCCGCTTTAAGCGACTCTTTGGCTTTGAAGGAGAAATAAAGAGTCGACTTGGATGATTCATTGTCGTAAAAAAACCTGCCTGCTATTCAACCCAGACACGTTTTGATGATATGAATATGGCTTCCATATAGACATCACCTACTGATGGAGATGTGGTGGGTTTTCTTACATTATGTCGTCGTAATTCTCGCGGGGAATACCACGTTTATTACAATCTAATACAGCAGGTATATGGTCTCTGGATGTGGACGTCTTTATTTACACCAGATATTGGGTCATCTGACTATAAAGACTTGAAGATACATTATGGGAGATTAGATAACAAGTTGGCAATTCTCACTATAATAGTTAAAAACTAGCTAATATAAAGCCAATTTGCTGAAAATTTCAGTCAAATGGGTCCACTATGAACAGAGAACTAATAGTTAGAGGCCATGCAAACGGTAAGATAAGATATCCGGGTGTTTTTAATAATTTGAATAATTAAAGGGGGGAAAAATTAGAAATAGGTCTAATAAAACCGGGAAAAAAATAACAAATTAATCTGAAAATAATAATCCAATCCGTGTACAATGGAAAGTATCTCTGTATGAAAACAAATAGGTGAGTACCAGGCCACGGATCAAATCATGTTGTATTCTCAAAATGGCTGAAATATTATATTGACGAAGCATTTAACATTATATCCTCCTATACTTCACCCACCAAAATCCCCTAATATCCCCTGCTACTTCACCCTTCAACATCCCCTGCTACTTCACCCTTCAAGATCCCTGCTACTTCACCCGTCAACACCCCCTGTTACTTCACTCTTCAAGACCCCCTGCTACTTCACCCTTCAACAAACAATAAAACAAAAACCAACGAAATAAAGAAAAAAGAAAAAAAAAATACCAAAGAAAGCCACAAAAATTGTTCCTATATTAAAATCATGTTGTCTGCGATATACTTTCATTGTGGCAGCGGACTTTAATATGCCATTCCGTAGACCCATGATGAGAACGGATAAATGTAGTTGTAGTAATCGACTGTTTCATGTAGTTAGATTCCCACTTTTCAAAAATTAAACAATGATGTGGGGCGCTGGTTCACTCATCTGGTTGTCCAGGATTGAATCAGTGAGGTGAGGTGTTAGCTCACTTATCTGGTTGACCGAGGACGCAGCCCACGAATATCAGGCGTCGTGTCCCCAAGTCAGTGAAGCAGCGCGGAGAGGATAGTTAGGGATAACGTATGGGACGCAACACCAAGGCCTCGTGTGCACACATTGGCCTGTGCGTAAAAGAACGTTTGAATTCGTTAGAGTAGGTAGCGCTGATGTCCAGACGTAATTTCCTTAATAGTACATTGTAGGACATATGTCCGTCTTCATTAGAAATAAAACAGGTAGAATTATGAGTTTATTCGAACTTCACAATAATCAGTAAATATGGAAGGATAATTAGAATTGTTTGACAGCAGACGTGAAATAACTATAATCTTCATCCTCTTTCTAGTTTGTACATCCATCATTATTATATCCTTATATAAACAACAGAGGGGTTTCACATCCCCTTCCGTTCAGGGTGATATCGTCGACAATCGTATCCTGGGGAAACTTGTGACAGGAGCTAAACAAGAGATTCGTCCTATACACAGGTTGGGAGACTGGGGCTTGTTTCACCAAAATCCAAGTTTAAGTAATTTGATTGGATAATATTAGATTGATTTTAGTGCTTAACCAATCAAAATTGAAGTATCTACTAAATTTTTGATTTTATCCTTAAATATGATTTTGAGAAAAAGAGTCCAGGAAAGTAAGTAAGGGACCTAATCGTGTCCATTCCGGTAGCAATGTCCAACGTAGTATTAACGTATTAATCATATAAGTTCAATCTAAGACAGCATTTATGACCACATAGAAATGGAATGAAATGGGGTTGGACGATCTCTGCTCCGAACTGGGCTAATGAAGACGGGCATACCCCATACAGTATGCTATGAGGGAAATTTTGCCCAGGCAGCGGCACTACGGCCGATTCTTATGTCGAATTCTAATTGCCAAACCTATGTCAAATTTGTTAATAATTTCGAGGGAATTTTAACTAGCAACAATTTAAAGCCGTACTATATTATCAGATATCTTTAACAATTTAAGGGTTTGGATGGCCCAATGGTTAACACGTGCGCGCTGTATCATAAAGCCTGTGGTTTCGAGTCCCCGACATATTCCGGAAAGGCAGGGGGGCGAATCCATATCGTTCAGCGCAGAACAATGTACAATATGATCATATATTGCGTCCGGCGACCAGATGGTTTACTTGCGGGCTTCGGATTACATGATCGCATGATCTGGCATTGAATCAACATGCGTGGTGTCTATTTCCTGTTTGTGTCGAGCGGTTGTTGAACTCCACACCCCTTACATAATGCATCCTGAATATGGAGACAAACTGATTTCCAGGGGATGCATCTTTAATATGACAAAACAACTGGTTTCCGGAGGTTATAACTTGTACGGAAATTATAATATCTGGCTGGCTAACACAGCTGTATCTTTGTCGGACGATTCGTATTGTGAGAAATTTGACCAACTTCATCATTAATATCGTTCTTTGTTCTAATCATAATTCTCGGGTTTCCTCCGACAAACCGCCCCCATTGTCCTTCCTCCTTTATTGTTTATTGATGTCTATTGATTGGTCACCCTTACAACCTCGTGGGTTTTACCCGGTCCTCCGGTTTCCTCCCACTGCTAAAGACATCTACGTGCAAGCGAATTATTGAAATAAAATCAAAAACCATATTTTAGTCCCGAAGTGACTTAGTTTGTGTCGAGTGGACGTAAAACCCCATTCTCCCTTTCTCTCTGGTCACTTTTAAAAACAGGTTCAACCCAAACCAGGATATGTGTTGACATTAGTTAATCATCAATTTGAATTCATGTTGGGTTGGATTAATCCGTGAAGAATTAAATAATGGGAATAACGATCAGGGTTTCAAGCTATAGGTTAAAGCGATAATTTCATATTTTCAAAAAAAGTCAAAACATAATTATGTCTTATGCTCAATAGGTTCTCAACTCACTATTATACGATCATAGGCATTATTCCACAAACTAATAAATCATTAGCACAGGAAATAATAACACAATTACTTCCCTTGTTTTTCCATTCTCCCCCGGGTATGGTTATTATATTCAAACGTTTGAATTTGAAGTTGAACATGATATATTTGCCAATTTGTCAACTGGCAATGGTGAATAATTGGATTAATAGGATGTTTCTTTGACAAAGTAGGACTGTTTATAGATACAATCTATTTAAGGGCTTTATTTTAATATATTTTAAAAATATAACTAAAAAATATGAAATTGCAGTTTTAATATACGGCAGATACTCAGACCCTGGAGAGAGAGAGAGAGAGAGAGAGAGAGAGAGAGAGAGAGAGAGAGAGAGAGGGAGGGAGAGAGAGGGTTTAACGTCCACTCAACACAAACTAGGTCATTTCGGGACTAACATATGGTTTAAATTTTTTATTTCAATAATTCGCTTGCGCGTAGGGGTCTTTAGCAGTGGGAGGAAACCGGAGTGCCCGGAGGAAACCCATGAGGTTGAGAAGGCGCCCCTGTCTCCATGCCACATACGCTCACACCAGGGCTCGAAACCACAGAGAGGTGTCCGGCCAGCTAGAGGTCGAAGCGCGGCACTCTAGACCACTAGGCCATCCCAACCCCCGTCAGACCCTGGAAAGCGGATTGGACAGAAACAATTTTCAAATTATTTTTTAAAGAGTTGGAAAGACAAATAGTAAGTTTTTCATGTGGAGCATTTACCAAATCTCCAGTTGCGCACGCACAAATAGAAATACAAAGTTCTGTTAACATCTTCAGACGAAACAAAAACGCTTGACACTGAAACTAATCGATTTGAACTATTGAAACTAATCGAGTTGAACTATTGAAACTAATCGAATTACTAAGCGAATTCCATTGAATTATTTATCGAGTTTGTCCATGCTATTATGGTAAAGTATTTATTGTGTCACCAAGGTAATATTACACGTCGATGTCTATTCTATCCAACTTGGTCTCTAAAGTATAGTTTTTCAGACTGACGTCTTTCCCCAATAGATTGTGTTATGTCATTAATGCAAATATTTCACAAGAGGGACTTATTTTCATCTTTAAAACGAATGTTTTTATGTTATCCAGTTTCATGAAATCCTTGGAGGAAATTTCTCCTCTAAGCCAAGTTTATTTTGATATTAAATGCTGATTGGGGCGATGAGTGAGAACGGTCGTGATACCTGAAGAGGGATTATCCCTATAACCCACATAATAAATATAATTCATTTTCACTTATTTCTAACTTAACAAACTTTGTTAAATTTCTTTAAAGTCAAATAAAATGGTCGTGTATACACCCCCACTCCCCACCCCCATTATATCGATATGCTAGTTGTATATTATACCAATCTACTAACACGCACACCAACTACAGCGTTAATTCCTCTTTAATTCTGTGACCTTGTGGTTGTTTGCACGTATTGACGCGTAAATGTACGAAGAGTTCCGGCAGGTTTGTGAACTACTCGTGTCCAATCGGCCTAATCAAGTAGGGAGTACGTCATAGTAATCTGGACCATGGTCGCCCCCTATTCAACGGTCAAAGTTTAATTAAGGTGTGTGTCTACTGTCAAGGCTCTATTAGGGTGTCCGCCAACGCGCCCACGTTAGACTCGTTTGTCCTGCCGCGGAGTTCTGGTCGTTTACAAGACGTATCTGGTATACCTTCGTGAATGCTACTATATTGGGAGATGCTGATTGCAGGCCGGTTGGGGAGGTTCGGGTATTCCCGGAGTCCAAAATGACCGCTTTATATATATATATAAATGGCTTTTTTGGGGAATACTAACCCGAACCCCGACCCTAACCCTTTTAAGAGGGGTAAAATGTATATTGGTTCTAAGTTCATTCTTCTTCTTAAGTTCAGAAAGGGTTAGGATTAGGGTTAGGCCTAATATTCCCCCAAATTCTCATTTATAGAAAGCGGCCATTTCGGTCTCCGGAAACATCCGAACCTCCCCAACCGGCCTGTAATTAGCATCTCCCTACTATATTCTAATAAGAAGATGTTCATATGTTCTATTACAATGTTACAGCGAGATTCTGGTACCATGTTAATATATCCTAGAACAATTTTACGGTATTTTGGTAGTCGATGTTTATAAATATATGCTCTACTACCGCGATATTGTTATACGATGTTACGATATTCAATGTTCGTGTACGACGTAACGATGTTCTAGTACGTTGTGATGTCCATTTCTCTTCAATTCCCCCTTGAAATGGTTCACCAGGGTACATGATATCACAGAGACCTACCCTACTGATTTGTGTTCAGAATTTAAGGTAGTTTGGTCATTATGTTGACGAAAAAGGGAAAATCAGAAAGAAACCGGCATATTTTTAATATTTCAATACAAGTAGTGAAATACGACCTTGGTTGGAAGAAAGATGGACAGAGCTAATAAAGGGTCAATGACCTGTTAAATACCACGATATTGATAAGGTAATATGAGGGAGAGGGAGAGAGAAATGGGGTTTAACGTCCACTCGACACAAACTAGGTGATTTTGGGACTAACACATGGTTTCAATTTTATTTCAATAAATCGCTTGCGCGTAGGGGTCTTTAGCAGTGGGAGGAAACCGGAGTGCCCGGAGGAAACCCAAGAGGTTGAGAAGGCGCCCCCCCCCCTTATCTCCATGCCACATACGCTCAAAGTCACACCAGTGATCGAAACCACAGCCGCAAGCCAGAGGTGTCCGGCCAGCTAGAGGTCGAAGCGCGGCACTATAGACCACTAGGCCATCCCAACCCCTCAATAAGGTAATGTAAGTTTTTATGTCTACATATTATGATCGCTGCGATGATTTTACCCCTTCGTTGCCCGGTTAATTTTATCTACACGTTATGTTTTATGTCGCCATTTCGATTTAAATGCCCCTTGTCAGTGATGCAGAAGGAGGGCCTGACAAGGACAGCTGCCTAGTCGTTCGGATGGGACGAAAAAACGAGGTCCCGTGTACACATTGGAGTGTACGTAAAAGATCCCTTGGCAGTTGGAATTCGATATAAGAGTAGGCCGTAGCGCCGCTGCCTGGGCAAAATTTCCCTCATAGGTCACTGTATGGCGTATGCCCGTCTTCCATTAGCCTAGGTTAGGTGCTAAAGAGTAGGACGTTAAACCCCATTTCATTTCGTTTTAAATGCTGATGTTTGTGTTTCGATATTGCCATTCAGTCAACATATTCCATATATTACATATTATTATATTACGTTCAAACGTGGTGTTAATCAGTTCCGAAATACCATGGTAATAATTGAAACCAAATTAATTGGACTTTTGTTCTGCACCCACCGGGATACGAAGAGGGACATACGCCATAGGCCATACGTGCGTGATGTATCTCAAAGCCTGTCATTGAGTCAACTGGTGTTTCGAAATCCCGGGTGTACGTGACAAGGAGTAGGGTCGCATGTCCAGCCCCGTGGGTTTTCTCCGGGTCCCCCGGTTTTCCCCCACTGCTAAAGACCCTTACGCCCAAGCGAATTATTGAAATGAAATTAAAACCTTATGTTAGTCCCTAAATGACCTAGTGTGTGTCGAGTGGACGTTAAACCCATCTCTCTCTCTCTCTCTCTCTCTCTCTCTCTCTCTCTCTCTCTACCCCGTGCAATGTGTTATTGGAGGAGGGTTTTTCAACCGGATAACGAAACTTTGGCCTACAAGATAATTTATTTCTTATCCACATAATTCACACCCCAACGCGCAAGCGAATTATTGAATTAAAACTAAAACGTGTGTTAGTTCCTAAAGGACCTGGTTTGTGTCGAATGGAGTATTTATTTTCATGCCGGGTTATGTTTCTCATTATTTTCTGTTTTCATTGGGTTTTTTATTTTCATGTTGGGTTATGTTTTCTGCTGAAACCAATGATTTATTTACTTGGATGTTTTATCACATTACCTGAATGTCAACAAGTGCGTTGTAAAACCGTTAATGGACTCTAGATAAGATGGAATATAGTCGTAGTAACGAACTTACTATAAATCTAATAATACAGGATAATAGTGATTTGCTACTACTAATGGTTCAACGATTATATGGATATTTTACTCGCTACACAGGTATTAGTTAAATGGTTATACCGTCGTACCCTTCTCTCGACAGACCAAAGCTAGAACGCTTGTAAACTATAATTACCTTATATAAACTCCATCGGTTAAAGGGCATTATTGGAGATTACATAAAGGTCCGGCAGTTAACGTGAATGGAATATGGTGAAAATTTCGATCAAATTGCTTCACTCTGAACTGAAAAATTAGGGATTGAATTTAAGGCCCACTATTGATTTTCATTACTAAAGTCGGTACAAAAAACAAAATAGTCCCGACTTTCCATTTTTGGATTTAATCATTTAATCCAGTAAATATCGCAATCTTGATTATGGTCTGGATAAGTTAATTAATTAATAATTTAGATAAGAAAGACCTGCAATAGGCAGATTTAGCTCTTGTATAATGTTTGTCTAAAAGACTTGATTTCAGTTTTCTGAAATGCAAACCTTAAGTCAACAGCAACACAACATTCAACAAGTCAAGGGACTTAAATATATCTATATATAGATAGTAGGAACCTATTTGAGTAACCGTTTATACAGTACAAACTATTTCATTTTTATAATATAAATTAAATGTACGTAACATGTGCTTGTAGATATGTAAATACAAGTTTTCAACAAAAAAAAAATGAACTAGTCAAGGTACAAGCTACGCTAACACCGCAGATGAGACGAACTAATATAAACCTGGATTGTTTAGGAGATAGATAAACACTTCCTGTTTCGGATTTAGAGGGGTGTTATTGTCCAATAGACATGTCCTGAGATCATTAGAACCCATTGTGGTTATATCTCCATCACAGTGATTTCTCTAATTTTGTGGGGTGTTATTGTCCAATAGACGGTGTCTAATTGACCAATCAAAACGGGGGGTCACGGTGGCTAAGTGGACAAGGCGCTGGTTCGCTAGCCTGGAGGTCGGGTGTTCGATCCCTGCATTGGCCGAGAAAGTTCATCTCGATTTTCCGGCGTGATTTCCCCTTGTCAGTGATGCCTAGTCGTTCGGATGCGACGAAAAACCGAGGTCCCGTGTACACATTGGAGTGCACGTAAAAGATCCCTTGGCAGTTGGAATTCGATATAAGAGTAGGCCGTAGCGCCGCTGCCCGGGCAAAATTTCCCACATTAGCCCAGGTTAGGTGCAAAAGAGTAGGACGTTAAACCCCATTTCATTTCATTTCATTTCCAATCAAAACGCAAGATTCATCCTTAAGCATGTTACAATTTCGAACACTTACTATTTCACAATGTATGTATTCAACATGAATTTTATTTGAATAATTTTGTTTAAACCACCACCCCTGGGCAGATTAATTACGGTGTTGTTGGCCATCATGATTCCAAGTACTTCCCAGGAAAATAACCAGTTCCGGATCTATGACCTTCACAAACATACGCTAGAATGGCTGAAAAGTCTTTTGGAACGGGTTGGAGGTGGGGGGAGGTGCGCCATCCGAGGGGAAAATATGTTAGTTGATCATCAAAACCAATGTAGGCATTCCCCCTCCCCTTTCCACACCAAAACTACCGGACACAGCCCCTCGTAAAGCAAGAGAATGACATTATATACACTTGATCTATTTCATGATCATTGTCTATATCGACATTATCACATCTCCCGCCAGTTTCAAATACCGAATCGACTGTCTACAGCCGCGCCATCCCCTCTCCCAACGGGAACGGGACTCAATCCAAGACAGTTATGCAAGAGGTTCACACATACTAAAAGTGCTATTTCACATTATAGCACAACCCCAGACATTAGATCCACCCACCTGTGTCTTGACTCCCGTATCTTGGAAAGACCCCATAAACGCGTGATCACTACTCACAATTGACTACCACGCACGAAACTGCTCTGGAAAACTCGGTGCCTTATGTTCTCCGGGTGGTTGGTGGTCCCCGCCCCCTTCCCCACCACACCCGTTTCAGCCACCGGACGAGAAGAGACCCCCCCCCTTCCGTAACAATGTAAATCCAATACCGGTACATAGTTTTATACTAATTGTGACGATAGTGTCGTGACTATCCTGGTCACGGACTCCAAAAACCACCCTGTTACACTATCCTGTGTCACGGGAACAAAAAGCAGTCTGTAACACTATCCTGTGTCACGGGACCAAAACGAGACTGTAACACTATCCTGTGACAATGATCGTCTAGGGCTTTCTTCTAGGGCCTTCTTCGGACTTCACGTTGTTTAAAATATGATCAATTATTCCGATCTTCAATTAACTGACACTGGAACACTTTTTACATTAAATATGTTTTTATATCTATCTAACATCCATAATACAGGTAACTACAATATTATTGAATATGAGGTGGCATTTCCTCGACTCTCAGTCGGGAAGGTATCTATTTTCTACCGCCTCATCATGATATCTGAATCCGGCCTGTGAGCCAGGGCAGCTCACGGAATGAACTTCCCCTTGAATCTCTCGAATGATATCTAAAGAAACTTAAACTGCGAATGTTCTTATAAAGAGGTTACGTGCATGAGTCAGAATTGAGCCCCGGGAAATTGACCAGGAGCTTCCTTTATCGGATTGGTCAAATGCACAGATGCTACATAGGATTTCAAGACAGTGTACTTATATGGGCACATAGGAGAGCGACTAACCACGTTTTTAACTCATGGGATTACCTTTTTTGGATTATCAGACAATGATGTCATTGCCCCACTTTAAACTTCCAGACATATTCTGGTTAGCCTAGTTCTTGTTGTCACTAACAATTTCAATACATAAACCAGAATATATTTTAGAAACTAAGGTAACCTCTACATAGCGTCTACAGTGTAACATACACCCCTTTGCAATGCGTTAAATAAGCACAGTTGCTTAATTAACGTCGTCATCTAGCATGCATTAAATATAATAAATACAAATACTTTCAGAATGACATTTCAAAATTGTCATTCCATGTCGCGAACAATGTTTAATAATCACAAGTAAACTTCTAGTTGTCCATTAAATATGTCAAGTCCTACTTCTAATATAATATCATTACACTGATATGCATGCTACAATAACATAAACACACTGATTCACGTTATAACACAATAAATAATACTGGTTCAAAGTCAATGCAATTTCACTGTCTAAATTTCATGTTCTATTGTTCGTTTTCTGCCACTTTAACCTAAACACAGAAAATATAACTAAAATGTTCAAAATTCTTCATGTGTCCTGATTTCACAATATTAGTACACTCAATGTAATAATGTTAAAGTTAAGTTTCACTTTAACTTCACCAAATCATCATCTGGATTTCCATAGGTCAGTTTCAACTACCATCGTCTTCTTCTTAGTAATGTATCTCATTTGTCAGAGGTTCCGACTTCTAAGAATTTTCAATCAGCACTTCTTTTGAAGACTTGTGTTGGGATAAATTCATTCATCCTCAAATCAAACATGTCATTGTTATCAGACCAAAAACTTATTAATTTGAAATGTTATTTACAAATTAGCCTAAGATTATTTCTTAACCTTATTATTAACTCTTACTCTTAATTAAAATTGACTTCTGTTAATTATTAATACACTGGGGTGTGTCTCTTTAATCATCAGAATTCTAGACAGTATTAAATTACATTTGACATCTTAACCCTAGCTCATTAATTTACCATTTTATAATTTTCTTCATTTTTATAATTCCGCCAAAACACTTACATGGTTACTTTAACAATTCACTATCAGTAATTTAAAGTTTTGTCCTAGTCTCATTAATCTACCTTTTTTATCTCAGTGTTATATTGCCACTATCTTAATGCCATCCTGTTTTATTTAAAACTATATCATAGGTGAGTGGTGCGCCACACTCAGCCCAAATATAGCTTCACTCATTACAAGACTAACGTTCTACCTATTAGTAACAGTGAACAGTTTTCTACCTCATTAGTACTCATAAGCAAATCATTTATAAAAACCAGACTCTGTACTGGCATTCCTTTTATTTCGTCTCAGTAAGACTACGCTCTTCTTAACATGGGAGCTATATACAGCTTTTGTATACCCTCAACGCTTAAGGAGTACCAACTCTGCTGTCTACTTCTGGGGACCTTAATTAATCATTTGGCCGCCTATTTGACAGATACGCCTATTTTCAACACCAGTGCTACCGTATATTTCTAAATAAATTACAATATACCTCGTCGTAACATTTTAAACGTTTTTCCGTGAATTCATTTCTCCCTGAATTCAACCGACATTTTTTTTTAATTACCAAACGGCGTCTTAAAATAAATGTGATCAATATTTATTCAAGACCAATTTGGATTATACTCATGGTTTTAATAACCAAACACAACCGTAAGTGATTATATTTCTTACTTTTAACACATACAACAATTGACTAATAAGTTCGTCACTTCTTCTTTGACATTAAATATGGTTTTTATACATTACGCATGACACATGGGAGCTATATACAGCTTTTGTATACCCTCAACGCTTAAGGAGTACCAACTCTGCTGTCTACTTCTGGGGACCTTAATTAATCATTTGGCCGCCTATTTGACAGATACGCCTATTTTCAACACCAGTGCTACCGTATATTTCTAAATAAATTACAATATACCTCGTCGTAACATTTTAAACGTTTTTCCGTGAATTCATTTCTCCCTGAATTCAACCGACATTTTTTTTTAATTACCAAACGGCGTCTTAAAATAAATGTGATCAATATTTATTCAAGACCAATTTGGATTATACTCATGGTTTTAATAACCAAACACAACCGTAAGTGATTATATTTCTTACTTTTAACACATACAACAATTGACTAATAAGTTCGTCACTTCTTCTTTGACATTAAATATGGTTTTTATACATTACGCATGACACATCGGGGAATTAAAAATCTATTCGACAGCTAACCGCACATTCGAATTCAAAGTTAAATTACCCATTTTTACCATGAAATGTGTTTAACACATATTTTGAGCTTATTCTCCTTTAGACATTTTGTTTTACTAAACAACAGGAACAATCTTGAAACCGACACATGGCTTATAAGCGACTCGCTATTACCGCAAATCATGTTTCACTTTGATTGAACCTTTTATTTATAACCTTACACTTCAAAACAACACGAAAATCTTGAAACTGGCACATGGCTTAAAGTTACACACTATTGCCGGAAACCATACTGGCACATCGCTTAAAGCCAAAGCTTTTGCGGGAAACCATGTTTCACTTGAACTTTTTATTTAAAACCTTATACCGACCCACACGCTATCCCGCGAATTTAAAAAGGGTCATTCAGTTTTAAATTTTCCTTGGGCATTTTCCTTTACCCTAAAACCTTAACGCTACTCGCGATTGCATAGGTTTATACTTATTATATTAAACACAAATACACATACAGGTACATTACATTCATGTACAAACAAACACCACGTTGACCTCCCTATCAACTTTTGAGATGTAATTACGACCTAAGTAGATTAATTCTCATGGAGTTTTGTGTCAACCGCGCAAAATCACCATTTTCTACTTAGACCGGAGATATCATTTAATTCTCTTTTTTTGTCCCTATTCCGTTTCTATTGTACCTTAATTAATAATAACATTTTTGCAGCTTATGCCTTAAATTCACTTTAAATCCAGTTTACCTATTTGAATATACCTATCTAAGTCATAAATTACCTAGTTGAATTATAACCATGTCCACCAATACTTAATAAGGAGTAGACTTTATTATTATTTAGTTGAATTATAAACATCTATCTTAATTAATTTTAATATCACATTAATTGGTCTGGTTAAACAAATTTACATGTTAAATTTTCAGAAAAAATGTAATTTACCCATTGGCTGAATTTCCGCAGACTCTGTCCCTCAGATAGATTTCTTTGGATTGCCATCTTCTTATCCTCTCCAAGGCGTTTCTTCCAGGGTCGATCCTTGGTCACGGCGTCCAAAAAGAGACCTGTGATACTACGGGTAACGATAGTGTCGTGACTATCCTGGTCACGGACTCCAAAAAGCAACCTGTTACACTATCCTGTGTCACGGGAACAAAAAGCAGGCTGTAACACTATCCTGTGACAATGATCGTCTAGGGCTTTCTTCTAGGGCCTTCTTCGGACTTCACGTTGTTTAAAATATGATCAATTATTCCGATCTTCAATTAACTGACACTGGAACACTTTTTACATTAAATATGTTTTTATATCTATCTAACATCCATAATACAGGTAACTACAATATTATTGAATATAAGTTCAATATCCTTAGCTGGTGTTCTGAGGTGGCATTTCCTCGACTCTCAGTCGGGAAGGTATCTATTTTCTACCGCCTCATCATGATATCTGAATCCGACCTGTGAGCCAGGGCAGCTCACGGAATGAACTTCCCCTTGAATCTCTCGAATGATATCTAAAGAAACTTAAACTGCGAATGTTCTTATCAAGAGGTTACGTGCATGAGTCAGAATTGAGCCCCGGGAAATTGACCAGGTGCTTCCTTTATCGGATTGGTCAAATGCACAGATGCTACACTGGATTTCAAGACAGTGTACTTATATGGGCACATAGGAGAGCGACTAACCACGTTTTTAACTCATGGGATTACAGTCAGGGCCGTCTTTAGCAGTGGGAAGAAACACTGGGGGCAGGTGATCCTACCCCTCGTCGTGTGCGAGTAAGAAAAGAAACCACGTCACGGCACCCAATGACAAGACCTTAAAATCTATCGAACACGCGTTAAACGATTAAATGTAAATTTTACATTTGTACATTATTGTGATAACAGATCCACGTGAGACGCAACCCCGACCTATTCGACCGATCGAGCTGCAACCTGTTCGTTGGAAACCTATTTAGAATAAAGACAACAGTCGCCTTAACTCATCTATTTATCAACCAATAAATTCCAACGTTATGTCTATCAAATGAAAGTAGAATATATTATTTTGTATCCATTCCTTTAGCTCAGAATAGAAGTGTAATTTCGTCATTATCTTTCAGCTGGATCGGTCGAATAGGTCGCTAGCCAAATAGGTCGCCAACTTGTGTTCGGTATGGGCGCAGCCATGTTTCATCCGGGACCTTTAAAGTAGTTCCAATATGGCGGAATTCATCATACAGCCGAGTTTAGATTGCCCGAAATCTTCCGAGGTTTGCCGAGTGTGGTGTGCACGTGAGACGCAACCCCGAGCTTCCGCTTACAAGCTTGTGTGCACGTGAGACGCAACCCCGAGCTTCCGCTTACAAGCTTGTGTACAGGTAAAGGAACCATTGACAGTAGGAATTCATTAAAGGAAAGACGGGGCTACATGCCGTATGTCTGTCTTTACTATCCAGTCGATGTCGACAAGTAAGAGGCTAAACGCCATTTCAACTTATTTTACTAGGTATTTGACGAGAGAGAGAGAGAGAGAGAGAAATGGGGTATTTGACAAATTGTTATGCGGCCATTTCAGCTTATGTTACTAGGTAATTGACAAATAAACGCCGACTTGTAATAAGGTGAAAATACCCCCCCCCCCCCGACACATACACACGGGCATTATTATTATAGCAAGTGATGTGATATAGAACAAAGCTTTCTTTATTCTTGTGGGAATAAATTCAATTCCATAAATAGCTTTTTTATAATTCTTTTAGGAAACAATGTCTTAGTTGTTCGTGTAACAAATACATCTGTACCTCAGTAATAGGTTAGGCGATGTTATTACTTTACACAACTAAATAATCCGTCCAATCTGTTTGATAAATGTAGAAATCTCGTGGATTTTCTACCCCCTGCTAAAGATTATCTAATTATTATTCTGTAATTGCTATTGATAATTTGATTATCTAATTATTATTCTGTAATTGGTATCGATTATGTTAATTATCTAATTATCATTATGTAATTAGTATCGATTATGTCCATTATCTAATTATTATTATGTAATTAGTATCGATTATGTCCATTATCTAATTATTATTCTGTAATTTGTATCGATTATGTTTATTATCTAATTATTAATCATATAATTGGTATCGATTATGTTAATTATCTAATCATTATTATGTAATTTGTATCGATTACGTCCATTATCTAATTATTATTATGTAATTAGTATCGACTATGTCCATTATCTAATTATTATTCTGTAATTTGTATCGATTATTTCCATTATCTAATTATTATTCTGTAATTTGTATCGGTTATGCCCATTACTTAATTATTATTCTGTAATTTGTATCGATTATGTTAATTATCTAATTATTATTCTGTAATTTGTATCGATTAGGTTAATCATATAATTGTATCGATTATGTTAATTATATAATTATTATTATGTAATTTGTATCGATTATGTCCATTATCTAATTATTATTATGTAATTTGTATCGATTATGTCCATTATCTAATTATTATTATGTAATTTGTATCGATTATGTCCATTATCTAATTATTATTCTGTAATTTGTATCGATTATGTTTATTATCTAATTATTAATCTATAATTGGTATCGATTATGTTAATTATCTAATTATTATTATGTAATTTGTATCGATTACGTCCATTATCTAATTATTATTATGTAATTTGTATCGATTATGTTAATTATCTAATTATTATTATGTAATTTGTATCGATTATGTCCATTATCTAATTATTATTCTGTAATTTGTATCGATTATGTCCATTATCTAATTATCATTCTGTAATTTGTATCGATTATGTTTATTATCTAATTATTATTCTGTAATTTGTATCGATTATGTTAATTATCTAATTATTATTATGTAATTTGTATCGATTACGTCCTTTATCTAATTATTATTATGTAATTTGTATCGATTATGTTAATTATCTAATTATTATTATGTAATTGGTATCGATTATGTCCATTGTCTCATTATTATTATGTAATCTTGTAGTCTCTACGTGGCATTTACATCTTTCGGAGAAAAATAAAATTATTTATGATTCAGTTGTTTCTCAGTCAACTCTATAATTGAATAGCTACTAAACAGGAATGGCTGTGGGACTTTGATATCTAAATGTTCATATTTGTCATCTCTTGAAGTACTCGTCGACAACGATTATTAGTCTCCCTCATAACTTGAGATACTCGTGAATAGCCAGTGTTAGTCTCGATCATATCTTGAAGTGTTAATGGACGGCCAGTATTAGTCTCGATCATACCTTGAGGTACTCCTAGATAACCAGTAATAGTCTTGAAGTGTTCATGGCAGAGAGTGAAATGGAATGAAATGGGGTTTAACGTCCTATTGTTTTGCTCAGCTGCTAAACTAGACTAATGGAAGATGGACATACGCCATACAGTGTGCTGTGGGGGAAATGTTGCGCAGACATCGCCACTACGGCCTACTGTTATATCGAATTCCAACTGCCAAGGGATCATTTACCTGCACGTCAATTTGTACAGGGGGCGTCGCTTTTTCTACCCACCCGAACTACTAGACAGCTGTCATCGTCAGACCCTCCATCTTGCATCACTGACAAGGGGAATCAGGCCGGAAAATCTGGATGAACTTTCATGGCCAATGTAGGGATCGAACAGGTCAAGTAATATGTAAGGGTTATCAACTGAGACGGAGGGGTTCAAATTAGACGTGAATTATAGGATTTTTCTTTAACTAGGTAGGACTGGTTATATATACAATCTATTTTAATACTTTATTTTAATAACTTAAAAATATGAAATTGGAACTTTAAGATGCATACAAATCATACCTTGTCCAGTGTCAGATATTTTAATACTATTTTAAAAAATTTGGATTGGTATGCGAATTTTAAGCCTATTTGCTGATTCAAAGTTTCCGACACTTATTTTTATGCCCAAATTGAAACACATACCTTTTCTGCTAAAATAACCTCGGACCTCGATTCTCGTCCCATCCGAACAACTATACGTTGACCGCTGACACGGAGGAACTATGCCAGGAACTGCTGATGAACTTTCGGGGCCAACGTAGGAACAAACAAGAGACCGCCAAGTTAGCCAGCCATCGTTGACTGAGATCCATGTCTGGGTGGCTGGACGACTGTTTCTATTGTCTCGATTTCTCAGCCGTTTGTCGAATTATTTATTTTGTTCAGGGGGATTTTTACATAAGAAGACGTATTTCAACAGTAGAATTTTGATCTTGTTCGGGGAAAGTTAAGAATAAACGACCATACTACAATAGCGTCCATTGATCTTAATTGGGACAAGTTCTGACGGCTTTTAATGGCATTAGATTAACCCTTGTATTTATAATAGATATATATTGAATAAATGTCTCAAAATGCGGCCTATTGTACCCCGACAATCTTATATCGGCCAACTGTATAAACACTTCAAATACCATGTGAAGTATGTGATCGAGCTTGTATTGTGAAACATACGTTCAATATCGCCAGAACTGATCATAACCGATATAATTAAAGGGCTACAGGAGACGATATTAAGAACCGTCAATCAAAAGTGTGGTGGAAGCGTGGTCTATCTATTAAGTTATATCACACAGCCAGGAGATATTGGCTTATATACCCCAGTGGTTCGATAAAGACGTCACATTACATGACGGCATCCTGTGATTACCGTTTAAATCGTTCCACCATTTTTCTCATTTAATAGCAGAAAAAGTTCCTTAATGACTTCTTAACGATCAAAACGGATTTTTTTCAGTTGCGGAATTTCCTGAAAACGTGTAACGAGTTATAAAAAGGTGGCCATCTTTTTCTGAGGTCATAAAACATATAGATCCCAACCTACATAATCGTAAATAGATCCCCAAAGACGAAATATACATTATAATACATTATAAAGATACACCATATGTTAATCTCTCCCCACCCCCTCTCTTTCGGCTAGTGGAGGACGTCGCCTGTATTTTGTTGTGGATTATAAAGCCTTCCCACCTCTCTGTCTCTTCCTCTCTCTCCCTCCTTCTCTGCTAGTGGATGGTGTCGCCTGTATTTTGTGGTTGACTATAAGCCTCCCCTCTCTCCCCACCCCCTCTCTTTCGGCTAGTGGAGGACGTCGCCTTTATTTTGTGGTGGATTATAAAGCCTTCCCACCCCTCTGTCTCTCCTTCCTTCTCTGCTAGTGGATGGTGTCGCCTGTATTTTGTGGTTGACTATAAGCCTTCCCACTCCTCGCTCTCTGCTAGTGGAGGGTGTCCCCCGCATTTTGTGGTTGACTATAAGCCTCCCCTCTCTCCCCATCCCCTCTCTTTCGGCTAGTGGAGGAGGTCGCCTGTATTTTGTGGTGGATTATAAAGCCTTCCCACCCCTCTGTCTCTCCCTCCCTCTCTCTCCCTCCCTCTCTCTGCTAGTGGAGGGTGTCGCCTGTTTTTTGTGTTGGATTATAAAGCCTTCCCACCCCTCTGTCTCTCTCTCTCTCCCTCTCTCTCTCCCCCTCTCTCTCTCCTTCTCTGCTAGTGAAGGGCGTGGTTGACTGTAACCAGCTAGTAAGAGAAGATATCACCCGCTTTCAGATAAATTGATAAATAATATAACATTTTGGTGGAACAGATGTACGATTATTTTATGATGTTCAAATAGGTAACAAAGAAAGGAAAGTATTACATGTTCGATCTAGGCCTATAAACATGCTGGCGTGTAAGAATTCGTCTGGATGGAGCGACAAATGTAGGCCCACCTATAAACATGCTGGGGTGTAAGTAATCGTATGGATAGTTCGACAAATCTAGGCCTACCAACAGACACAATGGCGTGTAAGTAATCGTTTGGATAGGACGATAAATCTATGCCTACCTACAGACATGCTGGGTCTTGTACCTTGGACTATATACAAATAGAAAATGCCATATCAATATATTAAAAAGTATTGGGCCATTTCTTCATAATACATTTCCATGCTGAGAGAAAGGTCTTTAAATAAGTTAATAATAAACTTAGTTACTATGGGGACAGTAAGGTCACTATGGTTACTACAAACTTGTATTCATTGGTTATGGAGAATGGCCACTGAAAGGTAAATGTTTTAATGGACTACCAAATTATACACCGTATATCCAGTACACAGTTTCTATCTTACTATGAAGCTGACATCTCAATTCAACTGGACTAATAATGATGTAGGCTATTACGAAGCGCGACGTCCAAGAATAATCCATCTGATGAGTTTGTGACTATGGTTATACGTGCTGCAATTAACATGCGACTTTGTCAACCGAATTTGAACTAAGGTAATTTAATTCTGTCTGTAAAATCAGTCTCACACGTTTACGTTACTATTAAGTTTAACCCTTTATGCAGCCTAGCGTAGTTCAATGGCCGCTGTCTGTTACCATGGTAATGCAAGGCGTGAGTTGGTACTTACCCAAAGGTAGCCCAGGGGTGTCGCAAACGCAGCGTTGTTTTAATGGTTATTTTTTAACCACATGGTTACAAATCTACTCTAATTTTAGACGAGGGTGTAAGTAACTACAAGTTGAAAAATCGCGCCATGATGTGCAGGTTGCCTAGGTACCTGTCGTCACTGTGGTGTCACCATGGAATCACCCTACACTCACGACCTAACACACTGCAGAAAAACAGGACGTAAAAGTTCATGCTTCCAAAGATATAAAATATTTGTTTTTTAAACGTCTATACGAGAGAAACCAGAAACGTTTATCCCCTCCTCATTTCACTAGATGTAGCCCTGGAAGTTACAAACTTGTAGTTTTACATATTATGTAGGCCGGGAAGATACAAACTTGTAGTTTTACTGGATGTAGCGAGTGCTTTAGATCACGGGGTTCGCGATTAGGTCACTGTTTTGTGGGTTAAATCCGAGGAGTATGGCAGTGTGCCTAACCTCGGTGTTTTCCCCGGATCCTCTAGTTTACTGCCTCTGTTTAAGACTTATTGAAATAACAATACGTTAGTCCTCAAGTGGATTTTAAAACCCATTATTCCATGTATTATAGGACTGACCATTGAACGGGGGTGGGTTGTAAACATATTAATACGACCATGTTCAGGCAGAAGTCAAAACTATAAGAGCGGAAAGAAACTAACCGATGACCTTTAGATAGTTGTTAAATGCCAGTTCATGCTGAAAGTAGAAGGTAGAAACACAGCGAGTAACTTGTCTGGTCCTATATCATAAAGATAGTTTTATGTCTGTTTTATGGAGGATCCGGTAAATGGTTTATGCCACCCTGATTGAAAAACAAATGTTCTACTCTGATGACCTGCTAGAATATCGATTGACGATTGAATAGTACAACATGTGTCTGTAATATATTAGGCTTACAGTCCTGCATACAGGGGATTTTGCCCTGACAGTGGCGTGTCCACAGCCTTTCAACTGATTCCGGCCCAGGGATTACACCTCTGTGATATAATATATATATATATACGTCCATCCGAGGGGAACAACCAGAACAAACCCAAATTCGCCGCAACGTAGCCATAGAACGACTAAAAGGTGAAAAAAACCTGCTAAAGATCAAATCAACAAACTCTCAAAAAAAAGTCATTGAACTGGATGAGGAGTTGAAAAGAAAATTGAAGGCAGAAGCATCTGGAAAACTATTAGACATCCTAACGGAGATGTGGCAAACTGCATATGAAATCGAAGAGCAGAAATCCATGGACAGATGGCGATACAAAGAAATCTGGCTTCTAGATTATAAAAGAACATATGGAAGCGATGTCATAAAAGACAAGAAACGGAAAGTAAAGCCACTTTTTCAACAAGATAACAACAGACAACGTTATAATGTACCTTCCAGACCAACAAACTATGCAACAGAATTGATACGATCATCGTCGCCACAACCCTACCTTAGGAAGTCAACGCCTAAATATAGAGGGTCGCAGATAACCAGGAAAGACATACCACATAGCAGAAATTACAGAAGGAAAACACACCAGGGATATATCAACGGGAAGCAGAGTTTCCATACCAACGTCAATAACAGACAATTCGCACTTAAGAGAAACAACCGAAGAAAACAATTGCCACCGAATAGATGGAACAACCCAAACAATATGTATACAAGGCAGAATCCTTATCAAAACGAACGAATTACATACATTGGAAGAGGAGCAAGAAACTATTTTTTAGGAGGAGGCAAACCAAACCAAGGACAGAATTACAACAAAAGGCAATGGTAAAACATTCGGGATGTAGAACACTTACAGAAAAACGAACAGACCCAAAAGTGATAAATCTTTCAAAAAGAATTCTAAATAATGCGGAAATCAAACTTCTATCAAAAGGACTCAAATATACACCAACACCAAAGGGAAACAACGAAGAACTCAAAACAGACATCAAAGCCTATACCCGAAGACTAAGACTGGCAGAATTTTTCCCAGGCACAGATACAAATGGGAATGAGGAAATTGAAGAAGCAGATCTTGTTAAAAATAAATCAACATTCAACCCGAAAAAAGGTAGGAACAGTACACTGGACAAAGTTTGTAATACTTTGGGAAACATACCATTAGAATCGAGCAATAAACGAATAAAAGGCAATCTAACAACCGAAGAAGAAACCGCAATGAAAACACTATCAAATGACGATTCTATTGTCATTAAAGAAGCCGACAAAGGCGGCGCAGTAGTAGTGATGGATACAGAATTCTACAAGAAACATATAACAAAAATGCTTGCAACAAAGGAGTTTTACAACAAAGTAGATGGAAATCAAGATAAACGGTCAATGCAAAAAATAAACAAACTGATCAACGACCGTTCTTCATCAACGAGGATTACGGAAAAAGAACGAGACTATCTTACGAATTTCGATTACAAAGAAAGTTGCTTTTACCGTCTACCCAAAATCCACAAGTCGACCAATATTAAAGAAGCTATAAAGTTACAAAATTCAGAATATATTATCTGCCCAACCCCAAAGGATCTCACGTTCCGACCGATTGTTGGAGGACCAAACTCACCAACTCAGAGGCTTAGCAACCTGATAGATATATTACTCAAACCATTATGTACCGAAGTTAAAAGCTACGTACGAGATGACTTAGATTTTCTCTCGCATCTTCCGACAAAAACCAACATAAACGCGGAACTTGTAACTTGTAAAAGGAATTCATACTAGAAGCAATCGAAATTGTTCTGAAAAACAACACTTTTACCTTCAACGGCGAACACTTTATGCAAATCAAAGGAACTGCAATGGGAACCAAGATGGCACCAACGTATGCAACACTCACCCTGGGGTATTTAGAAACAATTCTTTATAAAAAATCTGAAGAAATGTGGGGCTCAGAATTTCAGCAATATTTAGCAAAAAATTGGAAAAGATTTTTGGACGATTGCTTTATCGTATGGACTTATGATCATGAACGCCTTAAAATACTAAATCATGTTCTAAATACACTAGACCCAAACATTAAATTCACCATCGAAGTTAACCCAAAGGCGATACCATTTCTGGACATATTAGTGGAAAAAGTAGGAGAACGAATTACCACAGATATTTATTATAAACCAACGGACACTCATCAGTATCTACATTTCGGGTCATGTCATCCTGGACACACAAAACGTGCAATTCCGTACAATCTAGCGAGAAGAATATGCACAATTGTGAGCGAAGAAGATACCCGAAAAAAGCGTCTAAACGAACTAAAAATCTACCTCAAAGCACAAAATTATCCAGAAGGAATTATAGAAGATGGAATTAAAAAGGCGAACGAAAAGGAACGAAAATCATTATTAACTCAAAAGGAAAAAGATAAACCTATGTCATCAATTATACCTCTAGTCACAACCCATAACCCACGGAATCGCAACATCAGTAAAACGGCAAATCATCTTACCACATTATTTAAAGAGGACGAAGATATGAAATCTGCACTTAAAGATAAACAATTCATTAATAATAAAAGACAAGCTAAAAATTTACGAAGAATTTTGTGCAAATCAAATTTCGAAGAAAAAACCGGCTATGAAGTTGTTAAATGCCACGACCCACGATGCGGAACTTGTACATACCTACAAGAAGGAAAATCAAAGCGTTTTGGACCAAAAGAGTTTACCGTTAATGCCAATATGACATGCGAATCCAAAAACTTGGTTTATGTTATAACATGCCCCGGCTGCAACGAATATTACATTGGAGAAACGGGTAACACCCTCAGAGCCCGAGTCCGTGTGCACAAACAACATATAAATGTTCCAGAGTACAGGAAGATTAAACTTAGTGAACATTTGGATATTTGCGGAAAGAAGAACTTTAAGATATTTCCATTTTATAAACTATTCTCCAACGACACTATTGAAAGAAGAGAGAAAGAAAAACATTTCATAAAAACATTAAAACCAAAGCTAAACAGACTAATAGAATTATCTCCCGATACCATGACATCATAATAGAACAATGCGTCATAACAGAACAATGCCATTTATGACGTCACATATGTAACTATGTAAACTATGTAAAGCATCTGAAGATTAAAGATGAAAGCGCTCATGCTTTGCTAGATCTACGTGTTTCTAGTTTTATTAATTTTTATATACATACCGGACACTGAGTATTTGAAAACATTTTAGTATATATATATATATATATATATGTTACAGTCAATCTGTGTAATCAGTCATTTCACGTAATGACTAAACAAATCAGTCATTTCACGAAGAGCCTGTGAGCACCAGGCAATACGTGTAATGACTGAAAGTTCCAGACATTACACGAAATGACTAAAATTCCTACTCTTTTTTTACACATAATGCCTGATTGCAGATTTTGCAAATCAGGCAATATGTGTAGACTTAACACATAACAACATTAACTTATGATTAAAATAAAACATTTAATATTGGTTTTTAGTTCTATTTCGCTTTATTCAGTGCATTATGTCTGTAGAATGGTTGTTTTTGTTGAAATTTAATGAACTTTTAAGTTATATATCCTGCCCTTCTAATAACCTGTTTTTTGTTTAATGGGAGGCCCCATTGCCCCATTTGAAGGAATTGCTATAGCAACTGGAATAAATACTAATCACTGATTGAATTACTCGGCCTTTAGGGGACTATTGAAGGTTTGTAGGGTCTTTGTGAAATCATGTTAAATCTTTATGCATTGAACAACATTTTTCACTGACAATATTAATTAAATTTAATCTTCTTTTAGTATTATATGTATCTAAAAGCATGATAAAATCATTGTAAATAAACACTTCAAAACAAGTTATCCATTAAAAATTGAGTGTCATGTTGGATGTTGTTATTAGCATTACCCTTATCACCCTTAATCACTTTCAATAATTACATTAAGTTAAGTAAGTTAGGTTTCCTTCGAGATAATTAGAAGGGTGTCTCTCATGATTGGTCAGTATTAACCAAGTATTGTTGTTTACATGTTTATATTGTCTTGTTATATTTTACATTTTATCATTGCTTGATTATGATTAGAGAAGCCTAGTCGAAACATCATTCAGTAATAAGAAGTAATTGTGACCAGTATTTTCCAGTTCAATTACTAAATGCCATTGAAACAATTTACTTGATATCATCATGGCAGAATCTTACGAAAATCAGTTTAAAGCAGAGCTTTTCAAGAAATATGAAGTTTGCAAAAAAAAATTTAATTCCAAAGGAGGCGTATTTCACAATGATAGAGAATATTAAAGCAGCAGCAGGAGCTGGTGAAACAAAGAACAGACATGGATACTACCTACTATCAAAGTAAGTACGACAAAGTTGTTTACAAGACAATTTATTTCACAAACTACCAGCCAGGTACCATCACAAGCTACCAGTCCGAAACTGACACAAACTACCAGTCAGGTACTGTCACAAGCTACCAGTCCGAAACCGATACCAACTACCAGTCAGGAAACGACGTTAACTATCAATCAGGAACCGTCACAAACTACCAGTCACAAACATACACTCACTACCAGTCTGGATTTTGACCCTGAACCTTCAGTTAGCCAAATTGAACAGGGGAATAGTCCCTCCGATTTACTCAATGATCGCTTACAAAACATCCTGTGGGAAAGAAATGGTGCCAGCTCTGCTCAGATGATACAAGCTCAGCGTATGGTCAAGAGGAGTCGAGTGGAACTAGCAACTGGCCAGGTGGGAGACAACGTAGCTGTGCCTATACCTCTAGGGGATAGAGGTCGTGGTGATCCACGTAATATTCTAGGAATTATTATCGACCGCGAAGAGAATAACATGTACGCCATTTGTGTTAAAGCAGGGATTCTGAAAGGAAAGTTTTCGCGCAATCAGTTAGATTTGTGTTCCCAACAGTTACTTACTAAATCTGATGTAGACCAAGTACGGTAACACTTCGCCAGGCTATACATAAAGAATCCAGCTGCGGTGGACAGGGGTATGTCCGGTGCAATTGTGCTGGTTCCAAGAGATGTGGGACAAATAGATGCAAATGTTTCAAAAACAAACTCAAATGCTCCAGCCGCTGTCATAGCAGCCTGTTATGCACAAACAAGTAACTTGGGTGATGAACCAGTCAGGATTTCTTTTTTTTTTTTTTTTTTAAAGTGATTTGACAGTAAGACTATAGTGACGAAGTTAATATTTCGTTTCGAGGGAATTTATATTATTCTACAATGTATTATTTAACGTTGGATGTGAAGTCAATAAATGTTTTACGGTGAATTCAGTCATTTCGCGTAATGTCTGCCCATGAATGTTAGTCATTTCATGTAATGTCTGGAATTTTCAGTCATTACACGTATTGCCTGGTGCTCACAGGCTCTTCGTGAAATGACTGATTCATTTAGTCATTACGCGAAATAACTGATTACACAGATTGACTGTAACATATATATATATATATATATATATATATATATATATATATATATATATATATATATCCGAAATTATTAGGACAACCGCAAAGTTGTACTACTTTGTTTCACGGTAAATGATAAAAAGATAAAAGGTATGCCGACTCAAACTGATTTCAACACTGGTTTAATAACATTTTAAAGTACTTTTCGTCCGTCTTGGGACTATTCATAAATAATGTCATTGTATAAAGATGGACATTATAGTATATTTATACATATTTACATAGTAACACTGTGGTTTTAATTGGCTATAGTTACCATTGTCTATGGTTACATATCGTTAACTAATACAAAACATGTACACACGTGTGTTAATCTGTAGTATATGGGTTCGATTTGGGAACAATGAATGGAAGATTATCATGAGATAGATTAAAGAAAATTAATAAATAAATGAGGCTAATTGCCAATTGTTACTTATTGACTATTAAGTCGAGGAATGTATTTTTTAATAAAATGATTTTCAATTAATTTCCTTTTCGTGGTGTCATCGACTTTCATTTTATAAAAAGGGAAAATTTGAAATTTTATTTGTAGATGTTGCGCACATTTAAAGATATGTCTATTTACAAATAAGGGCCCATTTTCAATATTGCAATCCCGTCGATGGTTGCGTACTCTATCCCGTAGATGAGTGGATGTCTCGCCTATGTAAAACAAATCACAACCCAGACACGTCAAGACATATATGAGATTTTTTGTGTCACAATTCATATTGTCGTTGACGCTAAACGTAATGTTACGAAATTTATATTGGTTATTTGGTATTATATGATCACAACATTTGCATCGACGATCCAGGCATTTAGATACATAAAAAACGGTCCTTGTGATAGATGAATTGAATTTTGCTCTGGTTAGGAGGCGTTTCAGATTAGGTGGCTGTCTTTGTGATTTAATGAATTGAATATTATCAAATTTCGCTTTGAGGTTGTCGTTTGATGCCAGGAGTGACCTGCTCTCGTACATTGTTTTAAAGAAGTTGGGGTGTTGGGGGTTATGAGTAGCGACAAAGGTAATGATATTATCCGAATTGTCTTTTGCTTTAGTAGCCCTCAGTGTTTGGATATCAATTGCCAAAGCCTTTTTTATCCCAACTTCTATTACCTCGAGGGGGTAATACTGTTTCAATAAATTTCTTTTTAGCTCACCTAATCTGACAACCCGGATGTCTTCATCTATCACAATTGTGCATATTTTTCTAGCTAAAGAGAAAGGTATATTATTTTTGGTATGGCGTGGATGACATGATTTATACGAAAGATAATTTTTGGTATCTGTTTCTTTAGAATACATATCCGTTATAAGGAGTTCTCCCCTTCGTTTCACTAGAACGTCCAAGAATGCGATTTGCAGATCGTTCGTTTCAATTGTGAATTTTATATTTAGGTCTAAATCATTCATTATGTGTTGCAAATCTGCAATGTTGCCCAATTGCTCATTCCAAATACAGAATACATCGTCTAGGAATCGTTTCAACTGATTTTCTAAATATATTCTGTAATCCACGCCATGTTCAATTTCCACAATTGAGATATATATATACAAAAAGTTCTGGAAACAACTCTCAGGTGATATATAAATAAATAAGATGTTTGAAAAGAAAACAGACTATTAGAAATAAAAGAAAGCGCGTTTATACGGAAATACAATCCCGAACTTAATGTTAAAGTTTAACTCATGTATTTTATAAATATATTTCATTACATAAATATGTATATTTCATTGTATATTTAACTAAATTTCAACGTAAATTGTTATTAACAGTAGTAACTCAACATATTGTAAACGTCGGATGTGACGTCTTTCTATTGTTAACATTTTTGTTTATATAGTTACGCTATCATATTAAAAAGTCTGAAGAGGTTCCGACGGAACTGAAAGCACTAGCTTTAAATATGTAGTCTGTTTTCTTTTCAAACATCTTATTTATCAGCGCGTGCATGCTATATAGTGTGTTATTATTGTTAGGTAATGGGCCAGGTAAAATGACAAGGTAAAAGGTTAAGGCAAAATGACAAAAATTGTAGCAACACGTGGAATGGCGGTGGGGTTCTCAGAGAGACATTCACAAAGGTGTTAGTGTCTGTATTTTGGTATCTAAATGTTTTTGAGATGATACCGAACAATAAAATATGGATAAAAATAAAAAATAATGACTTGTAATGTGGAAAATGTGAAGCTACAGGGTAAACAACTCGACATGGGAATCACCAAGTCGCATAGAGATACCTGAATATATACACTACAACCACCAAGACTTCAAATTTTGAAAACACACACCACGTCCATATAATCTAACTATGTTTCTCTAAGATCCTCAATTTTTCAAAGGGCCTATTTATGGAAAATATACTATTCAAAAAAAGTAGGGGATATTTGATTTTTAAGTGTTATTAAAGTCATCTAATGAAACTGACGAAGAAACAAATGACAAAATGAAATGAAGTTCACATTCATCGATTTATTCCAAATGATCGTTAGACTAAGTAAGGCACAGACTGACCATTATAAGGGTAAAATGATACCCGGGGTCAAACAGCAAAGTTACCACAGTATCACAACAAAGTCAGTAACGGGTAAATCCTCCTCTGTTTGCCAAACAAGCAATGATCCGACGTGGCATACTCCTAATGAGACGTCTAAGGTCATTTTGGTCCAGATTGTCCCATTTCTGTTGCAACGCAGCAGCAAGTTCTTGGACATTGGCAGGACGTTGTTGACGTTGACGTAACCTCTGTCCAAGCATGTCCCAGACATGCTCGATGGGGGAGAGGACGGGACTCAGTGCTGGCCAAGGTAATGTGGTGATGTTCTGTTGTTGCAGGTAACCTGTAACGATCCTGGCCCTGTGACATCTTGCGTTGTCATCCTGGAAGATGAAACGGCGGCCATGACGTCGTGCGAACGGCACAAATGGACTGCCAAGATGTTGTCCCGGTAGTACTGGCCTGTAACACGCCCTGCAACAACATGTAAAGCCGTTCTTCCAGCAACAGTGATGCCTCCCCACACCATAACAGAACCACCCCCAAATCGACCATGTCTGATGACGTTAAAGTCTTGGAAGCGCTCGTTTCGACGACGCCACACCCTCCTACGTCTGTCCAAAAAATCAACAGTGAACCTTGACTCATCTGAAAACATCACATTGCTCCAGCGTCGATTATCCCAGTGTTGACGATCCCTACACCAACGACGTCTTGCCTGAATGTGATGATCTCTCAAACAAGGGATCACACGAGGACGTCGGGCGCGAAGGTGACCCCTATGCAGTCGATTCCGAATCGTCTGGCCACTCACTCTCACACCAGTGTCTGTTTGAAGACGAGCGCTGATCTGATTTGCTATGATGACACGATTTCTCAAGGCCAAGGTACGGATAAATCGATCCTGGGCTTGAGTTGTCGCCCTTGGTCGACCTGAGCGTGGTCTGTCCTGTACAGATTGTGTATCACGGTATCTGGACCATAGCCTGCTTATGACAGACTGAGAAACATTCATCGTCCGCGCCACAACCGCCTGTGTTGTGCCGATCTGTAGCATGCCAAGGGCACGTAACCTTTCATTTTGGGTAAGCCGACGCATATTAAAATTTGTTTTCTGGTCACTAAAACAATTAAACTGATGTTTCCACCCTGGAATTCAATGCCACAATGACTGTAACATTCAAAGTCAGGGTCGTGCAAATCTTGGGTTGGACCCCCATGATGATCCCAAGCATCACCTGCTTTCCATGCGGTAGCTATTGGTGCGTTTGGGCGTCACATGTAACTGGAAATGTTACTTCTATAGTGACTATAGTGACTTTTTTCGTAGTCATTTGCATATTTTAGTATTATGCCCCCAAAATCAAATATCCCCTACTTTTTTTGAATAGTATAGTATTTACAGCATCAGCATTTCTCTGAAACTGCTTTTGTGTTGAACTATGTTTGCATTGAATGCACATTGTTAAACGTTTTATGACTTCTTAATTCACCCTTCAAAGACTCTGGGTCCGAAAGCACAAATGTCTGACAATTCAAAATTGGACACACTAAGTTTTACAGTAAAATATTTTGCAATCAATTTTATTTAATATTTATTCACACTCGACACAATGTTTAATCTATGTTACTGTCTGTTCCAGACGACACTATGACTCGAAAATTGCTTGCTATTTCTTTAATTTTCAATTTATATGGTTAAAACTTAACGATCTACCTGGAATTGCCATCCCTGAACTTCCTACCGCACGTTAACTTATTTCAGATCAAGCTATGTAACCTTTCTCTCTTGAAAAATCGTAATTTCTTTACTTCGCGGTTTTGATGACAGCCATGCGTGACCTAAATATTTGGAATAAACCAAATCGAACAGGGGTGTGGATAATGTTTGGGGTCGTTTCGTCCTACTTGCATGTTTAAATAGTTGTTCCGACCCAGTAGAATATAACTTGTTTTAAAGAGCTATTTATGGGAGGTAATATATATTTGCTCTTAGGTTTCAGACCACATTTGTTTGTTCCACTGCCTTAGATGGCTTTTGGAAATTGATATAAACTACATACAAAGTGTGACCTAATATTGTAGCGACACGTCATGATAATTTGGAAATACGCTAAATGACAATTCAAACGAATTGTCTATGTAACTTTCGGATAATAGATTTATAACCGTTGATTTTATTTGGCTTTGTCAGACTTTCAATACTCTTTTCAGACGCCAAAATCGTGGTCTTGTGGAACTTTTTAGAAAGATATCTACCTTCGTGGACCACCATAATTGACAATATATTGATAGAGTTTTATTGTTATTTTTTTCTTTTTTAAAAGTGTTATCCCCGTTGAAAAGGGAGCGCTCCTAAGATATTTTTACAGATAGTCTAGTCTATTTCTTGTTTGATTTAGTTTTCTTTTGTGTGAAATGTCCCTAAGCAAGTGATACTGATACTTTGACAGAAGATCAACTACTGGTAGATTAAGGGCTATCTATTTCTATTATGCAATTTACGCACACCTTCTTATATTCACGTGTTGTATACACACACCATCGTGCACTTGCAAATGTGTTTGATGATTATTCAAGGGATTATATTTTTCTACGATTCGTTTTTTTTATTATCTTTTCTACGACAATATTTGAAACATATCCTGTATGCCCGTCGACAGCGAATATAAATAAAAATGGATACCGGTAATCGATACTATTTAAGTCCATAAAATTAAAAGATATCATACAATATTTAAACTGTGTCAGAAAGGTTACTTACCATGCCATCTTATGCTGAAAATAAGAGTTATGTGGGAAATATTTAAGGAGACATGCAATACAATGCATATCTCTAAGGAATATTAAAATGGCTGATAACCAAATAAACCCATACGCACTGCCGTAAAACAAACGGGCGAATCCTCCCTCACAAAACATTATTAACCGAATGCACCCGATTTGTGAAATAACCTGATACCCCTACATGATATACGAGTGACCCAACTTACGCAGACGCAGCGCTAATGTTTATATTCTTAGAAATTGGCTAGTGTATAAAAATGTGAAATTTACAAGAGAATAAAGGATGTTATCGAACTAATAGGCGTTAAGGTTCGACGAAGAAAGGTAGGTCGTTAGGTTTTAACCATTTTAATTAAAAATTGAAGATATAGTAAGCATTTTTCGAGTTGTAGTGTCGCCTGAAACAGACAGTAGATTGTATACTAATAGTCGACTGTTACACGGTATTTTATCTACATTTGTATCCTCGTATGAATTAAATTTATTCCGCAGTTGTTTAAATTAAATATTTAAAAAGTTTGTATGGAAAAGGACGTTTGGAATTATAGGACACATCTACGTCACTGAAGAAAACTGTTTGCGTTCATAAACGGAATACGACATAATTGTATGTATGCTGATGTAAATGAACAGTTTATATATCGATATAATGTTTTGGTGAACGTTATCAGTTTAAAGGGTCAATCCCGATCATTTTTTTTTTGGGGGGGGGGAGGTATCAAACTGCCTAATTGTGTGTTACAATTCCTTAAAACCCACTACCTAAGGGCCGAGCAAGTAACTCGATATTTGTGATGCGCTTGCAAATAACTTAAACCCAACAGTCTTCATCTGGAAATAGAGACCGTTGTATTATACAGTGCCTGTCTGGATAAAACAAGGTGAAATTTACCTTTTGTTATCAAGTACAGCACATAGGTCATTTACTGCATAGACCCCTCAAGAAACGGTCGATTATCAGGTGACCCAATGAAACAATTGACCCAAAATCTTAAAAGGGTTACGTGTCCGGATCAACAGTTTTGACGTTCACGCCCGAACGACTCAATTTTTTGAGCTGAAATTTTGAGACAAGGTAAATACACCATGCCTCTATATTTAAGTGCATAAATTGTATAAATTGCTCTGACTTTAATTTTTGAGACTCTGTTCTAATCGAGATAGTCCCTTTAAAGATATGAAGTATCGTTTACACGATTGGCAGTACTGACAGTGACATACTGTTTTGGGAGTTTTAGAATTTATTTTGAAGTTTCGAATCCATTTGTTGCTTGTGTATTATGTTCGGTCTTGTTAGCGTCAATTTGCAACAAGATGGTGTCATTTTACCTGGCCCTTTAGCAAAACTAACTTTTCACTTTACTGCCATGCTATTTGATATTTGACCCTTCTGTCACCTTTCTTTCACTCTCTTTGATACAATCAATAAACAACATGTTTTCCACGGCCGTTAATGAAAAGTTTTAATGAAATACGAAAGAAAATGAAAGGTTATAATTATAAAAAAGGTAATCAAGTATTTTAACTGTAATTTGGATTCATTATCTTGGGTTATTTTTTATAAGAGGTCACGTAAACACATTCTAATCAGCATCCTTGATAAACATCACGTGACAGAAATGTACAAGAGATGCTACTGTATTGGGGCTATATCGCTTCTCGTATTGCCCACGAAATTAGCGACTTTACCTTGTCATGTCCTGCACCACAGACAAGGGGTACCCTAGACCTACAGATTACAGGCCACGTGGCTGACATGTTGAGTTACTGCGGATTAAGATGCCTTGTGACATTTGTGTCCCTTGCGAAGCGCACGATTCGACAGAAATGAAAAATACTCTGTATCCCCCGAATAGTTCATGGTTAAATGAATATTATCCAAATGCATAGCGCACGATTCGATTGGAACTAAAACTACATTGTGTCTCTCGCATAGCGAAATTTGGTGGTGACGAGGAGATCAAATCCTATCTTGTTCACTAAAATAATACTTCCATTGAATCTGTCGCATTCTATTGAGATTAGGCACTAATGGCGATCCTCATTTTTTTTCAATAATACAATGTTATATTATCACAAATATGTTTCTTAAATGGCACGTACTACGTACTACGTCATAATGTCTCTCTAATGGTTACTGTACTTCGTCTCCATGCAGGCACGTGCTGTTTCTCATCTTACCAAAACCATGGCTTGATAGACGGATACCGTTATTTTAAATATGAATTTAATCCACGTCGTGGGGCTATCCTGGGTGCACGGCTGGGAATCTAGGAGACCCCCAAACAACTGGCGGACAATCTTAAGAGCACCAGAGTTTTCCGGTGTAGACCAAGTGGAGCTCAGTATACGTGATTTCTCATACGTTTCAATGTGTTGCTTCCGTGTTGAGTGGTAATTGGTGAGAGATATGAGAATGGGACTAAGAGAACCTTGTCGTGTTTAAATCAGTTTATTACACAATTTACCCGCCATTTTCTATTATATTCTATAAGATGACAATATCATACAAATCTCAGTTTTATGTCATTTAGGAATTTATATTACACGAGGGAGGTCGACCAGAGACAAGATACGTCAATCATTACAATCAGGTCAACCAGAGACAAGATACGTCAATCATGACAATTATAACAACCTGATTAAAACACGGATACTTGTCTTTACTAAACTAGGATCTGGAAGAGTTGTTATCATTGACATGTTCTGGGTGATGTGATGGATTAGCCATTGAAACGGTCTATTACGGCGAGTTCTTGGCCGTTTGAAGTACGGAACTGTGGGTAAACGATTAGAAACATCAACGCTGATTGCGTAATCAATATCGGAGGTCATAAGGTCAAAAAGCGCTTGACCGGTGTACACCATGCTTCTGTCGTTGTTGATTTGCTGCGCCGAGAGGTCATTAATACACTTTGATCGGCTAAAGTCCCGATCGGAATCCAATTGAATATATCTAGCACATTCTTGGGCGTAAAATACATCAGAGGGGTTCCACCAGTGTAAATTCTTGACGGCTCATTACAGATCAATTCGCACAAAGTATTTATCGGGTGGTTATTGCCAATACCAGTATAGCAAGTTTGGTACAGACAACCAAACTTACTAGAATAATACTGGATTCCCTGGAAAACACTCGCGGGCCGCACACAGGGCAAACATATAAGGTCATCCGTAGGCTTCTTGTCTGCCCGAGTGACGTAAGGAACGCTTCTTCTGATGGCAAAAAAGATTGCAGTTATGACAAAATCGAAATACTCAAACGTCCAGTCGATTCAGAGGTTAAACGGCGGACAAAAAAGTTTGAAAATGATAATCAAACAATTTAGTTAAGCTTTGATATTTATTGTAAACGGACATCGACTAACGACAAATACAACCTGAACTTGACCATCACGTGACAAACAAGCCTGATTAAAATAGATTTTCACAGCTAGTCCTTGAGAATAGACGTTTTAAGAGGGGCTGGGAAAACTATTAATTGATATTAGCTAAAATATGTTTAAAATCCATAAAGAACATCAAATCACATAGTTTGTACCGAGAACACACCTTTAAATGAATAACAGGGCCCGGGAAATCTTAACCGAATCACTAAATATTTTCCGACATTATATTTTGGATAATTTATAACAATAATAAATAGCGCCGAAAATTTAACTCCTGAAGCTTCCCTCGATGTTGTACAAAAATTAAACAGTTTTCACAATGAATAATAACGACAACGATAAAATATTAAACATCTAAAACATAAAATAAACACATAAAAACAGAAAAGCTAAAAGACATCGTGATTGGAATGAAATCAGGTGTATGTTTTAATTCTCAGATATATTTTGTTATTAAAGCTCGTATTACTTCTTCTCGCAGTAAAACTAATCAGTATTAATGAAAGAGCTTAAAAGAAAAGACATTCGAACATCTAATAACATTCCTTCCATTAGTTAGAGTTACTTTTACTGATTAATTGCAACAAGGGTTTTTTCTACTTTTTTCTAAAATGATTCTTTTAATCTGTCTGGGATCAAATAACGATGATAATTAAATCTACACACCATCTTGCATGTCAACTGTCATTACCTGGCTTCTAATCACACCTGACAAACGACATTCATCACGACATCAAATATACCTGTCTTATAGAACACAAACGGACCATGTCACCATCTTGAAATCGTGACGTCATAACGGTGCGCAATTGTCAAAGGGTCAAGGGTCATGTCGATGGTATGTGAATTGGTAGAGCCTTGGGATTGTATTCCATGGGTGTCGCTGGTGTATGGAAGGGTGTAGGGGTCGATCGCGCGAAAGATACCGCTATATTAAGTTGGTATTTCTGATGATGTTATCGCCGAAAAGTCAATTTTGCCGAGTTAATTGAGCCAACACGCTGTACTGTATGTTCCCGTTTCGTTTTGAATTTACACGTTTGCGTTACGATAGTGCTAGGCTTTGTCGATATATTCCATTTCGCCGTAGTATATATCTACATGTTTGCGAAATATCGTCATGCGCCATGTCGACGTGAGCATTTAAGACGAAATGTCGACATGCAAAATAGGGAGTTATTCAATTAACTCGGCAAAAATTTCTTTTGAGAGATAAAATCATTACAAAAATCACAATAATACCAACTTAATATTGCGGTATCTATCGCGCTATTGGCCCCTTCCATACTTTTTTGTTAAGTTTCTGTAAATTACGACTTTGTAATATTTCTAGAGGATCACTTTAAACTTGTGATTTAATTACAAAGTCACCTTGGTTTGAGTGCAATATATAACGGCAGAAATCATGTTCGCCAGATTTCAATCGAAACTAAAAATAACCAACATTTTATATCTGAAGTATTTAGTAGTTAGAACTAATTCTACTTAAGACAAGCCACAAATAGGTTCTGTTTGGACACGACTCATAAAGATGAGTTGTTGAGAAGACTTGTTACTGGCAACTAGTGCCCCAAGTATTTCTATGAATCAGGGTAACTATTGTTAATCTGCCGACAGCCAACTGACAACTGAAATCGACAATCAGGATTGTAACAAAACCCCCTAATGAAAGAAATCAAGTTTTGTGTGGATGGCGAATCATCACGCAAGTATGGAATATAGAATTTATATATATATATACAACTGGCTGTAGTTTTTTTCTTTGATGTCCATAGCAGTTATATCTCATAACAACCTCTCGTGACGTCATCATGGGTTGATATTCGGTTCATATCAACCGCTGATGACGTCATGAGAGGTTAATATATCATATCAACCGCTGATGACGTCATCTCAGGTCGATATATTCGGCTCATATTAACCACTGATGACGTAGATGATCGAAATAATACAAAACACAGAAATTAATTTTATTCTTTTGACAATAAAACAAAACATTGTTATAGTACAGTTTACATAGCATTCAGTAACGAAATAGACGGCGTACTTACCGGCATATTTAAATCGGTTATCCATGACCATACTCCATCTAAGATATCTTTCAGAATTTTCTTTCCGCCCACATTATTTCTCCACACACTCCAAGTTTTCCTCAGGCTTTGGATAGATCCTCATAATATTTGCATTCACATCAATTCTATCGTCATTATGGTGACTAAAATGGACTGATTATTCGTCTGGCTTCGTTTTACTATCCCTTTTGTTTTTGCTTTCTCCAAAATGGCGACGTTTAAATAAACATCTGCACGTGGCAGCTTCGGTAATTTTCGCTTTTTGGCGGAAACTGTCGAGCAATTATCCAATCCCTGTTGCCTTTTTTAGAAGAGCCCATTAAATTTAAAGGTGAAGCCGTTGTATATGCCAGATATAAACCTACTCTCCCTCGGATTGATATGATAGAGAACACTTGGGCTGCGCCCGCGTGTTCTCTATCATATCAACCTTGGGTAGGTTAATATCCTATACATAATATAATGGTATTAAAGATGATGTAATTACAGATACAGAAATATGACAAATAGATTCGTCAAAAGATTCTAGAATTTAATACAGTTATATTATGTAAGTTTTTAAAAAAAACCCGTGCACCAATTTTGCCAAAATTCAGAATGAGACGGGATTTAGAGATAGATAGAGGGGGACTGAGAGAGAGAGGTGAGACAGAGGGACAGACAGAGAGGTGAGGTTTAACGTCCACTCGACACAAACTAGGTCATTTCGGGACGAACATATGGTTCAATTTTATTACAATAATTCGCTTGTGCATAGGGTCTTTAGTAGTGGGGGGAAACCGGAGTGCCCGGAGAAAACCCACGAGGTTGAGAAGGCGCCCCTATCCCCATGTCACATACACCCGGGATCGAAACCATAGCCGCAAGCCAGAGGTGACCGGCCAGCTACGGGTCGAAGCGCGGCACTCTAGACCACTAGGCCATCCCCCCTCCTCTCCTTTAAATAATGATACACACAAGCTAACCTTGGTTGGTTAATCTAATGGTTTTGTGATATTGGTCAACTAGCGTTCTGCTGCGTTTGGGCTGAGAAAGACGACCGGAGTTGCTGATATGTCAGATGATGTCAGAGAATTGTCCAATGTGATACCAATATTCCGAGCTGATTTTCTCCCCCTACAACGAATTCTTCGTCGATTATTCACCATCATAATGTCTTGGCGTCATTAGAGTTTAAGTTGTTTGTTTGTCATTTATTTTTTATACAGATTTCAAATAATCCTCCAGACTATGTTTCACAGCATCTGAGTCGCCTTTCCCCCAAAAAAATCACACGACTGTATGTTGTCTTTCCCAAAAGAATCACAAAATCACACGACTGTATGTCGCCTTTCCCAAAAGAATCATACGACTGTGTTTCCATCGCATAAATATGTATTTCACTATCCAACATGCTGACTGATGACCCAAGCAACCCAATTTCAATACATCTTAAATAAAATGTTCAAAATAACACTGGTAAGCTGACACCATTGATTTATGAACCTCGATCTACTAGTAATAACAGTTTTTATGATTCAATAATACACATGACCAATGTTATGAACTGATGTTAGTATTTAAAGCTGAACTCCGATTACAAAAATACCGAAATAATTTTAAAAAAAAAGAAACAAACTGGAAGTGAGATCGGCTAACCTTTCCAGGTCATACGCTTCCGCCATATTTATTCCACAAAATCGAAACAAGTATGGCGGCTTGGGGCGTTAACGTTTGTTTTTTATTAAATTATTTCGGTATGTTTGTAATCGGAGTTCAGCTTTAAGGGCAGATATCAAGAGGTGTTTAACAAGCTGTAAAAAAGATGGCGTACAAATAAACATTTTTATTTATATAAACTGACGACATGGATCTGTTTCTGTCATATTTTTAATTCTAAGTTTGTTGTTTTGTCAAGCAGATAAACTTTACAGTTTAAAACATTTATTCAGTCTTTGAAAGTCTAAAATTGTGGTGTACAGAGGTAGGAGAGGCATCTGGCCAAAACATCTTATTTTAATACTAACTGTTTGTGATACGAACTAGTAAGAAACTTTGTGTGGGGTAAAGAAGTGGGATAGGTATCTGGCCAAAACATCTCATTTTGATACGAACTGGTAAGAAACTTTTTGTTTGTGATACGAACTAGTAAGAAACTTTGTGTTTGTGGTACAAACTGGTATGATTTGAATACGCTATTTTCTGATTGGTTGTGCTGTTTGCATGTTTTTGAGAACCTTGAATTATAATTGGTTGAATAATGAGAATATCCGTAGAAGTTGTTTGATGCCTGTTTCTCTGTTCCAGTCTGACAATCACATTACAGGCCATGATGATGAGCTAATAAAAGTTGTATGGCCCCAACCTTTGCTTCGTTACTATTATCTTTATGAATATTTGTACGCTGTTTATCCTGAAGCCACAGCAGTTGAGTAGAAGGTCACTGACCTCTTGAATATCCTGACTTGGATCCGAGAAGACTATATGATGGCGTATTGTAAATGAGGTCACACACAAAATGAAATGGGGTCTAACGTCCTTCTCCTCAGCACCTGACCTGGGCTAATGGAAGACGGGCATACACCATACAGTGCTGTGAGGGAAATTTTGCCCGGGCAGCGGCGCTACGGCCTACTCTTATATCGAATTTCAACTGCCAAGAATACAGCACCTCGGAAATCTACAGTATGGTTAGAAGACAGGTCAATTCAAACTGGGAAAGTTTGAAGAATGTACTACCAACCATGTCCTGGTAAACTGCGAAGTATACAAGGAGGAGAGAAGGGAATTAGTGGGATTGTTGGAGGCCAACAACATACCGCTCAACACTAAGAACCTACTCTTTCCGAGACCAGAACTCAAGCTACAAATCTTCGAACTAATCAACGATTTAATGAACACAGTTGGATTAAGTAGTATAGTGAAGTAAGAGGGAGCCACGGTTAGACGGGCTCGGCATCTAAACACTAAACTATATATGGGATATATTTCAAACTAGCAGGATAGTGGAGTAAGGAAGGGTCACGATCAGACGGACTCGGCATCTAAACACTAAATATTATTTTGCAATCTTTCCATTTGCGGCCATAAGCCATGGATTTTGGTTTAGTGGGAAGGTCTTCCCTATATTTGCTAATAAAAACATATTATTTGGTGGTTGTTTCGTCCCATTTCTGGATTGGTAGATGTCATCTTTGTGCCAGACCCGTCTTATCATGGTCTCCTCTTACTCAACTAACCCGTTCTGCGTATTTGGTGACTCTTTTCTGCAAAAAACGATTAGTCTGAAAAGAAATTCCAATTAACCATCAAGCATTCCACGCTTGGACGTAGGGGTCTTTAGTAGTGGGGGAAACCTGAGAAAACCTACGAGATTGGACGGGCGATCCTACTAATTGTCACGTATAACCGGGAAATCGAAACCATGCTAGTTGTCTCAATTACAGACCTCATGATGCAACGTGCCAAACTGATCCCGCAGTGAATATTCGCTTGGCATCAGCATGACATCGACGAGACTTAATGAGTTCGGCATATTGACTTTTTTACTCCGACAAATTAAATTCTCAAACATTTTTTTGAAGTATAAGATAAACAAATAAAGACGTTTGGAGTATTTGTAGTTAAAAATATTTCCTATTTAGTGTAAAATTCAGAGTGAACATAAATTCATAAAATCTTAACACCGTTAATTGGGTCCTAATAACAACATGTCTCTCTTCAAACGAAAGCCGACAAGTCGATATCTGCGCCTTCGCGGGAAGGATTTCATTAATATCATTTATACTTACTGAAGAGAAAACCTCATAATTAGCAAAATGCCTAATATAATAAAAGCTGTACTATACTAATGCCCAGGGCCCTGTTTCACGAAATTTTAGCTAAAGATAAAATCCGAATTTTAGTAGATACTTCAATTTTGATTGGCTGAGCACTAAAATCAATCTAACATTATCCAATCAAATTTGAATTTTATCGTAGTTAAAATTTCGTGAAACAGGCCCCTGATTTATTATTTTCTCGATTCTTCCCTAAATAAACTAAAAAGGGTACCCGTTTACACAAAAGAGAAGACGACAAACTATAATCCAGGATTAACTTAATCTTTCTGTATCGAGACCAATTATTATTTAACATAATGCCTAACAATACGACATTATGATTAAAAAGCGCTTGGAGCATTTTACAACGCGGGCTTGTATGGCCGTATGGTTAGCACGTGCACGTTGCCAATCTGTTTCACAGAGAATTACTTACAAATTAACTCTGTCACAAATGACTGTCCACAACACGTGCATTGAATTCACGTGGCGTCAGTCAATGGCTCAACGGCTCGTACATTGTTTACATAACACCTAACTGCTTCGGGCCAAAGGTGTATTCCCGCAAAGGAGCAGTTACAGAGCGTGACCAAAATTAATCCTTCCCGCGAAGGCGCAGATATCGACTTGTCGGCTTTCGTTTGAAGAGAGACATGTTGTTATTAGGACCCAATTGAAATGGGGTTTAACGTCCAACTGTTCTACTACGACAGTCGGCCTCAGATGTTTAGGAATCTTAGCAATTTTACGTAGTTGCTGACAGCGGAACAAATGAAATGGGGTTCAACGTTATACCGTTCGGTTCCGACTGGACTAATCAAGACTTGATGTGTTCAGATAAAGTCAGAGAAATGTCCAATGTGATACCAATATTACGAGCTGAAGTTCTTCCCCTACGGTCTCGTATTCAATTGTGATAGACAACGAATTCTTCGTCGGTTATTCACCATCACAATGTCTTGGCTGATTTAAAATAATACACAAGATTATGTTTAACTGCAGCTGATTTTTAAGTAGTTTGTTGTCATTCATTTTTAAACAGATTTCAAATAATCCCCAATACCATGTTTAATAGCAGCGGAGTCGCCTTTTCCGAAAAAAAAATCATACGATTATGTGTCTCCTTTCCCCAAAAGAATTTTACGACTGTGAGTCGCCTTTCCCAAAAGAATCATACGACTGTGTTTCCATAGCCTAAATATGTATTTTAATATCCAATATGCTGACTGATGAGTCAAGCAACCCAATTTCAATACATGTTAAATAAACTGTTGAAAATAGATGGTCATGTAACCGTGACATAACAATGGTAAGCTGACACCATTGATTTATGAACCTCGATCTACTAGTAATAACAGTTTTTATGATTCAATTATACACATGACCATTGTTATGAACTGATGTTAGTATTTAAAGCTGAACTCCGATTACAAAAATACCGAAATAATTTAATAAAAAAAGAAACAAACTGGAAGTGAGATCGGCTAACCTTATTTAAAAGGTTCAGTCAAAGTGAAACACGATTTCCGGCAATAGCGAGTCGCTTATAAGCCATGTGTTAGTTTCAAGATTGTTCCTGTTGTTTAGTAAAACAAAATGTCCAAAGGAGAATAAGTTTAAAAGTATGTGTTAAAAACATACCATGGTGAAAAATGGGTAATTTAACTTTGAATTCGAATGTGCGGTTAGCTGTCGAATAGATTTTTAATTCCCCGATGTGTCGTGCGTAATGTATAAAAACCATAAATAATGTCAAAGAAGAAGACATGAACTTATTAGTCAATTGTTGTATGTGTTAAAAGTAAGACATATAATAACTTACGGTATTGTTTGGTTGTTGAAACCATGAGTATAATCCAAATTGGTTTTGAAAAAATATTGATCACATTTATTTCAAGACGCCGTTTGGTAATTAAAAAACATGTGATGTCGCTTGAATTCAGGGAGAAATGAATTCACAGAAAAGAGTTTTACATGTTAAGATGAGGTATAATATATGTTATTTAGAAATATATGGTAGCACTGGTGTTGAAAATAGGCGTATCTGTCAAATAGGCGGCCAAATGATTAATTAAGGTCCCCAGAAGTAGACAGCAGAGTTGGTTCTATTTAAGCTTGGGGGGTAAACACAAGCTGTATATAGCTCCCATGTTAAGAAGAGCGTAGTCTTACTGAGACGAAATAAAAGGAATGCCAGTACAGAGTCTGGTTTTTATAAATGATTTGCTAATGAGTACTAATGAGGTAGAAAACTGTTCACTGTTACTAATAGGTAGAACGTTAGTCTTGTAATGAGTGAAACTATATTTGGGCTGAGTGTGGCGCACCACTCACCTATGATATAGTTTTAAATAAAACAGGATGACATTAAGATAGTTAAAGTAACCATGTAATTGTTTTGGCGGAATTATAAAAATAAAGAAAATTATAAAATGATAAATTAATGAGCTAGGGTTAAGAGGTCAAATGTAATTTAATATTGTTTAAAACAGAATTTTGATGTTTAAAGAGACACACCGCAGTGTATTAATTAAAAGAAGTTAATTTTAATTAAGGGTAAGAATTAATGAGAAGTTTAAGAAAAAATCTTAGGCATTAAACATTTAAATAAATTTTTGAATTACTTAGGTTTTGGTCTGATAACAATGACATGTTTGATTTGAGGATGAATGAATTTATCCCAACACAAGTCTTCAAAAGAAGTGCTGATTGAAAATTCTTAGAAGTCGGAACCTCTGACAAATGAGATACATTATTTAGAAGAAGACATGGTAGCTGAAACTGACCTATGGAAATCCAGATGATGAATTGGTGAAGTTAAAGTGAAACTGAACTTTAACAATATTAAAGTGCAGTATAATAATATTTTGAAATTAGGACACGTGAGGAATTTTGAACATTTTAGCCATATTTTTCTGTGTTTAGGTTGAAGTGGCAGAAAACGAACAATATTACACTGAAATTGCATTGACTTTGAACAAGTATTATTTATTGTGTTATAACGTGAATCAGTGTATTTATGTTAATGTAGCATGCATATCAGTGTAATGATATTATATTAGAAGAAGGACTTGAAATATTTAAGGGACAACTATAAGTTTTACTAGTGATTATTTAAACATTGTTCGCGACATGGAATGACGATTTTGAAATGTCATTCTGAAAGTATTTGTTTTTATTATCATTAATGCATGTTAGATTACGACGTTAATTAAGCAACTGTGCTTATTTAACGCATTGCAAAGGGGCGTATGTTACACTATAGACCCTATATGCTGTAGAGGTTACCTTAGTTTGTAAAATATCTTCTGGTTTATGTATTGAAATTGTTAGTGACAACAAGAGCTAGGCTAACAAGAATATGTCCTGAAGTTTAAAGTGGGGCAATGACATCATAAGTCTGATAATCCAAAAAAGGTAATCCCATAAGTTAAAAACGTGGTTAGTCGCTCTCCTATGTGCCCATATAAGTACACTGTTTGAAATCCAGGGTAGCATCTGAGCAGTTGACCAATCCGATAAAGGAAGCACCTGGTCAATTTCCCGGGGCTCAATTCTGACTCATTCACGTAACCTCATTATAAGAACATTCGAAGTTTAAGTTTCTTTAGATATCATTCGAGAGATTCAAGGGGAAGTTCATACCATGAGCTACCCTGGCTCACAGGCCGGCGGTAGGAAATAGATACTATTGGGAGGTTGGGAGAACACCACAGCCTTCCCGTCTGAGAGTCGAGGAAATGCCACCTCAAAACACCAGCTAAGGATATTGAACTTATATTCAATAATATTGTAGTTTCCGGTATTATGGATGTTAGATAGATATAAAAACATATTTAACGTAAAAAGTGTTCCAGTGTCAGTTAATTGAAGATCGGAATAATTGATCATATTTTAAACAACGTGAAGTCCGAAGCAAACCATAGAAGAAAACCCTAGACGATCATTGTCACAAGATAGTGTTACAAATTGAGGTCTAACGTCCTACTTTTCTGCACTTGAACTGGGCTAATGGAAGACCGGCATACGCCATACAGTGTGCTATGAGGGAAATTTTGCCCGGGCAGCGACGCTACGGCCTACTCTTATATCGAATTTCAACTGCCAAGGGATCTTTTACGTGCACGCCAATGTGTACACGGAACCTCGGTTTTTCGTCCCATGTCCTGACACCACTGACAAGGAGAAATCATGCCGGAAAATCGAGATGAACAATCTCGTCCAATGCAGGGATCGAACACCCGACCTCCAGGCTAGCGAGCAAGCGCCTTGCCCACTTAGCCACCGTGATTCCCAGGTCAAACACAAACGTTATATTTAATATTATTGGAGAAAGGAAGGTGTTGATGACTACTTCCTGTGTATAGGTTCATTAGATCCCTAATCAACGGGTTTCCTCCCTTCTTCATTAGTTACAATAAGTATCCCCTGTAAACTATTCAGTACTTAAATTAATTAATTGAACACAGTCAAGGACAATATTCAAAGGTACACCGTAAAGCCTCGTCCATACGGGCGATTTCTTCCGTCTTGACGAACTAAAGCCTAATACCCCCATTTCACTGGGCCACGGAAGACTTGCGGAAGGAAATTCGCAAGTCTTTCCTCTCACACCGTATGGCTCCGCCAGCAAGCGCAGTGAATCCGTAGTCCTTCATCGTCGTCCACAGACTTTTGCGAGCCCAAATTGTTCCGCGAACGTTCCTTTAAATAGAGTTTGAGGAAAAATTTCCCGTGCTCTTCCACAATTAAACCGGGATCGATCCGAGTGTCTTCCGCTGTTATTCCGTATATAAACGTAGTTGCCGCAAGTGGTCCGCATGTATACCACCGGCATTCCGTCACTTTCCGCGGGGTATAGAATCCGTGGAAAGCCGACCTCCATTTATAGATATTTCTACCTCGACGGCAGAGCTAAGGGAAAAAAATCACGAGAAAGTTGCGGAACACATGGGAATGAGCACGGAACACATAAGGATAATTTACGGGTCACATTCGGTAGTAGCGGTATAACTGTGGTATCTGGCGATACTAATCCGTTTGGCACCGTAGAACTGTGGAATAATCGCCGAGTACTTGCTTTCTATGCGGAATAAATGCGCAACAATTGCGAAGGATCTTCGGCAACAGTGTTTGGTCTCGGATCAATCACGACGTACCTGCGGAAAAATTGTTAAAGAGCACGTGATTTGACCTATAAAATTGCTGTTTTGAAGAGGAAATACATTGTACCATGGAGGACCCTGACGACGACATAGAACTGCTCAACGTCTTGCTGCTGCTTCATGAATACAGCAGTTTTAATCGGAATGCCTGCGGTATACATGCGGACAACTTGCGGCAACTGCGTTTGTATTCGGAATAACAGCGGAAAACTTGCGAATGTTACGGATCGCTCCCGGTTTAACTGAGGAAGAGCACGAACAAATTTTTCCGCAAACGTTCTTTTGAACATGTTCAAAAGAACGTTTGCGGAAAATTTTGGGTGCGCGGAAGGCTGCGGATGATGTGGAATTAATACGGATTCACTGCAATACGGTACAACAGGAAAGACATGCGGTACTTTGCGGTATAATTGCGGATTTGCTTCCGCAAGTCTTCCGCGGTCTAGTGAAATGGGGATATAAGTCCGTGCTTTTTGTCTTCAAAACAATGATTTTATCGGCGGAATCCGGTGTCATCCTTTGATCTTTACCGATTTTCCGCAGGTACGTCGCGATTATTCCGAGACGAAACGCGGTTGCCGAATATGGTCCGCACTTGTTCCGCAGTCATTCCGAAGTTCTACCTTGCCAAAAGGATTAAAACCGCCAGTTACCGCAATTATCCCGCGTATTTTCCGCCATTGCCGAGTGTAGCCCGCAAGTTGTCCGGATATCTTGCGTGACGATCCGGGCGCATTCCTAAGTGTTCCGGAGTTTCTCCGCCGCTTCGCCGTGATTTGTACTGTAGTTTACCCGTATGTGTTCCGAAAATACCGTGACTGTTCCGAAGGTATTCCGAGAGCGTGTGAAATGGACTTTTTCCGTGGATATTTTTTCCCACTTATCCGCGTAAAAATGCCGAAGCTCTTCCGCAAAAGCCATTCCGCGGAAGTCCGTGAGTACCGTAGCTTTGCGCAGCTCATTGAAATGGGGGTATGATCAATACGGGCGATTTATTCCATCTTGATGAACTAAAGCCTAATCCATACGGGCGATTTCTTCCATCTTGATGAACTAAAGCCTCGTCCACACGGGCGATTTCTTCTATCTTGATAAAGTAAAACCTAATTCATGCGGGCGATTTCTTCCATCTTCACAAACTGAAGCCTCGTCCACATGGGTGATTTCTTCTATCTTGATGAACTAAAGCCCCGTTCACACCATGTTAATGAAGGCACGACCGTGATTTTTACATTATCTAAACGTTGCTAGAATGGTCTGCCATTCCTGCACTTATAGATACTTTATCCTCTTTACACACGTGATCAGTCGCGTCCAATCAGAGGTTGTGACGCGAACACACTTAAATCTAACATGGCGACCTCGACGGAAAGTTTGGCATTGAACTTTGCAAACTCGATTATCACATGTTGAAGTTTTAGCTTGAAAGCGCGAGACTTGATATTCGCGACGATCTAGGAGAATCTGACATGCCTCCCAGCTGGATCAGTAGTCAGTCGAAATTAGTACCGAAATATTCAGGGCTTGATAAAATGTACGGTATTAAAGCGAGATCAAGCCGTCTATTGAAGATGCGTCGACACGCACGGGTGATTGCTTCTGTATTGCTAACGTGGATAACGCGTCCTCTTACAGGCAATTTACTGGCAAGTGTTTGGGGACTACCATCTCTTGTCACGTGTGAAGTGCAAGGTAAGTTGATTTTACAATATGGCGATCCCCAAGGTTATGAACTTGTGATGATACCGGGTCTCCACTTTGTACGATCTCATGATATATTTGCTTGGGCTGTTTGTCCACCCGATACCTATAGGAATAACGAGTTTGATAGATGTCGCCTGATGTACAGTGAATGACGCACGACTTCAAGGTGACGACCACCGTTTTGATGCCAGAAATCAATCTTGTTAGTTGATTGTCATCTCGTCCCAAGTGACACAAGTTGATTCCCGTTGCAGTTGGAACGGCTCCTATTGTTGTTACCGATATGGTAGCAATCAAACATCACGAAGAAAATACTTCGATTATTGCTAAAAGGACTAATTTCGAATAAAAATTGGAGTCTGAAACAGACTTAATTCACACCCAAAGCTAGATTATAATTATTTTAAAAACGAGAGTCATTTCAAAACGACCTTGACTATCATATATAGTCAATATCCCCGTTTCTCATTAATATCAAGTTCTAGCAAGAAAACCATGAACTTTTATCACCCAACCGTACACGTGTGAATCCTCTATTTGTAAAAGTGTCAGGAGTGGGGATTACAATTTAAAAAAACATCCCGAAAAGGTATTTCTGTCATGTATTGATTCTATAATACGTGGTTAGATTTTAGATTATGTCAATTAGATGTCCCGTGCACAAATAGGTGTGCACGTCAAATATCCCTTGACAGTTGAAATTTGAAATAAGAGAAAGCCGCATAGCAGCTGACCTTCATTGATTATATTATTGCGCATGCCTGTTAGTATTAGCCCAGTAGATACAGAGCAGTCGGACGTTAAACCCCATTTTATTTCATTTTATTTAAATTCATATTTTTAACTAAATAATAATGGATTATCTTGTGTGTCTCCGACAAGGGAAAGTTTCCAACATAGCACGCTGTATGTTAACAGAACATAGTTTTTTATGGGATACAATCACTAGTTTTATTCTAAAAGCACGACGTTTCGACGAGTATCCTCTTATCGTTATCAAGCACAATGAGGTTAATATATACAAAATTCATTGTGAAACCATAAACTTGGATTCAATAACAGTATGGTATATGCCCAGCCGGAGCAGAACACTAGAACTTTAAACACTATTTCATTAGGTTTCTATCGGGGAAGACAGTGAATCAGGACACTCTGCTAATGGTTTATTTATTTCATTTATTTAATGGCAGCTTACAACGGTATGTAATCGACTTCAAAGCGCGCCATATCACAGCAGAATGTCAGACGGTAGAATAAGAATGATGGCATCAGACGGCAACTCGGTTGGAAGAAACGTGACTGTTCTACAACTAAAACATGATGCATTTATCTGTCAAAAACTTCTCATTTTGACATTTTATTTCTAGAAATGGCGATTGTTTAAAACGAAATAAAACAACGGGGTTACTCTGTTGTTGATGTCTAAAAATATATGAATAAATATTGAGAGGCACGCATACATAGTAGGAGTCCAATTCCATTTGGCTGCAGATTAACGATTATCTGTGAAAATAACATATCTTTTCCTTCTCTGTAACCTTTTTCAATACTTATTGACATAAAATAAAACCCCAAAGGGTGATTCTACAAATTCGGTGAACTTTTAGGAATGAGAAGTTGAAAATAAAATATGACTTTTTTGGGGCATTTGTTGCCTTATGGTATTTTGTATATATCATGGATGAATTGTGTTGGTTGGCCTCGACATCCAAACAGTACTAATTAATATATTTGTATTTGACCCCCGACTGACTCACCATATATGTCAACACCGCGAGATGGAAATATATATCAATGTAACTAAAATAATGTGTATTACTGAACATTTAGTGGTTGGATAATATTATTAATACATTACCTGAAATATATATTTGAGGGACACCTTCACATTATGCACCTGTGTAGCGGGAGCAGGCAAAAATCTTACTTTTTGAAAATCACTTGATAATCGGAACCTTTTCAATTAAGTGGTGGATTTAATCTGTGGGCTTCACTGAATAATTTTTTTCCATCATGAGGACACGAGGGAGGGCAAATTAATAACAGCTTTTGATCATGTTCCGTTGGAAAAAAAACAAACAAAGGTCAGTTGTGTACGGGGGGCGGAGTTGACACAGCGATAGCGGTAATGACGCCATTTGGTGGAGTTGACATTGAAAATACGAATCGCATTTTGGAGACTATGCCCGAACTCCTAACTTTATTGTTGGCATTGGGGATCAACCGAAGATAAAAATTTGTCGTGTGGGGACATAAAATATTAATCTGCGAACCAGAGAAACTCTTCCCATCTTAAGATCGTGGAGTTGACTCATTGTCGAAGATTGTTATGACGATTTACTGTCGATATGCGGTTGTTTCTAGAAATAATCGATCCATATATTGGGTTCATTGTTCTAAGTAAGTCTTCGATTATGTAAGTCTTCGATAAGATAAAGGTTTATCTCATTAATTTCATAATTCTTTTATATAATGAAACAATGCAAAACAACAGAACAGCAACATAATATAACAAACATTTAAACCCGATCTTCTCTTGTTACGTGTGGCGCCTGCGAGGCAAGTCTGGCAATATAGGAGCACATATGGGCGCAAGTGTCCCCAACAAGACTACGTTTTTGATTTTATTAAAATCGGTTAAAGTCATCATATCTTTCAGAAAGTTTCTTGAATATATCATCTCTGAATATATCAGCCTTTACTTCCACTTCCTCGTCATCAACATCTTCTATTAATCCAGGATAAAATGCACCATCGTATTCTACAACACACATTTGATCGACCAAGTTTCCACAAAAGTTTATTTCAGAGAAAGCATCTTCTGTTTCCATCGGTATTAAGTTAGGTTGTTCCTGGTCCACTGATCCGGGGTCAAACACTGGATTAACGACAGGGGTCTCTGCTTGGGATTCTAACATATGGAATTCTACTGGCTCATAACATGCACAATCTAGTCCTGCACAGAAGCAGCTGACGTCTCCACAAAAAACTCTTCCAGGTGACTTGGTTACAACTTGGTGAATTTTCAGTGTGCCTTTCACTCCACGTACATTATCATATTTTGTTTCATGCTTCATGTCTTGGCTTTCTATAAAATAGAGCTTCACTGAAGTATTGCCATCCAGGATGTCAAAGAGAACTCGTGCACTGAGTATATCTGACTTCTCAGAAATTAACCTATCCGCTGTTCATTTAATCACTGCTCCGATTCCGTCCGGTGCACCTTTCCCGTGGCTGGTTTCCAAAAAATTCCAAGAGCCCTCTTTAAACCCGAATTCGAAAGTTTTCAAAGACAGCATGGCTATATTTGTTTTGTTTCTGTAATGTGTGCTAGGTCCATCACTTAAAAAATGAACAGTTTTGATATTAGGATACAATTCTTTTACATTTTGAAGGACAGGTGTCAGATGAGACCAGACTGCTGCAGGATCCTTCCGAAGAGAATCTGATATTGTACAAACAGGTGTTGAAGAGGCTGAGGTATATACCATTAAAGTATGTAGGGTGGCTTGGTTATGACTGGAGCCGAAGTGTACACTCTGTACTCCAGTATGGTATTTGCATGAATAATTTTCCCTAAAATCCATATGGATTAAAACACTGTCTTCCATGTTTCGCCTCAGTTCACGAATCTGTGTATACTGGTGACGAATGTTAAAAACATGCCTGCAAATTCTGTTTAGACCTTCCATAGGTAAGACCTTCACGATACATGCAGCGTTTGTTTTGATCGTTGCAAACAATTCCTGAAATGAGGCTTTCAACATTATCAGTTTCAAGTAGACGTCTAGCTTTCAAAATGGTGGCTTTTAACTTAAAATTGTCATGTATTTGACAGATGCAAGTATCTCTCTGATTCAGGTCAGGTTTCAAGACCCAAAAGGGCCGTAGTCTACAAAACAGGGAATATGATGGAGAAACTAACGAATATTCGGCTGTAAATTTACTATGAAGATTTTTCATTGTATCGACTAGGTAGCGCCTTTGTTTTTTTTATTTTATTGCGTGTAATTGTTGACTTTTTACCAGCTGCAATGCTACTACAATCGTCCCTCTCCAAAAATTGATGTACATCCTTTGTCAACACTTCCAAACCTTTTTTCTGTTTATTGGGTTTTGACTGAACTTTTTTCTTTATTCCGAAATGTTCTTTTACCCGTTTCACCATCTTGTACTTCTCAATGTATTGTTTTTTCAGGAGAGTCCGAATGCTCTTATTTTCTTTCCTCTTCTTTAGATTACGTCTAATTTCGTTGGTTATACAGTAATGGAACACTAAAGTTTTTCGTACTTTTGAAGATACATGTCTACCTCCGAGTAATTTGTTGGTTTTGGTTCTTGGAGTATCAGGAGTATTCTGAGCGTCATCGGAGTTCTTGGAGATAGAACTATTTGGCTTTAATCGGTTTCTATAAAACCTCTTTTTATATTTTTCAACGAGTCTCTGCTGAGCAGCGAGTTCTTCTTTGGCTTTAGCTAATTGACGATATACCTTACTTCTATCCCTTTTTACCTTTCGCCTCCCCCTCACATGGGCAGTTTCAGGTATTTCCGGGTTTGGGGATGTTGGAGGGGTCATAATATTTTCCGAGGTTTTCTTTTGTTGTCTACATTTTTTCTGGGCTTCTCTCCAATACCTTCGTTTTTTTCGTTGTTCTCTTTCGTTTAACTCGGAAACCATCTTTATTTTATTTTCTTCCTTTCTCTTATGGTACCTGGCTCTTTCCCTTGATAAATAGGCTGCATATCTCTCTGGGTCAGCTTTCAGTTTTTCCCTATAATTCCTATCTTTGTCTGAATATGATTTAGTTTTTCCCATCTGTAACAAAAGAGAAATAAAAATTAAAAAGTGTAAGCAATTCTTAAGACACCCTTAAATAACGTTATATTTATTATATGCTAAGGTAAATTAGAGAACTCATCTTGCTCAAATAAGACTCTAGAGTCCAAATAAAAGACCTATAAACATGAGGACATACAAAATTTGTCAACCCCTCGAAATTATGTCAACCCCGCGACTTGGCCTGTAGCGCGAAGTTGACTTTCGTGGAGTTGACGAAAAGAGAGAATTTCGTATGTTGTGACGACATTACATACAATACGGTAACATGGCGACCGCAATAGCGAGCGGAGCCTTGTAATGTGTGGTGAACGTCACGTTGTTACAAAATTAATACCTTTCTTACGGAATTACACCGGTTGCAAAGTTGACATGGAATAAACCCTCGCTGAATATTGGAGTATCAATACGCCCCCCTTCCCATTTTTCAAAACTTATTGTATAAAAAGAATCTAGTATGGTCTTACCTTACGGCGGTAGGGTGAATTTGGCGGGAAAATGAACTACTACAGTTACCTATAGGTACTTATAGCGGAGTTGACAAAGTTTCAATGGACAAAATATTTTCATAATTTTTATCTGGTTTTCCGGTAAGGACAACGTAACTTAAGATACTTACATGTTCGCCGATGCTTAGACGTGAGATATGTTACAATTATATGACAAAATTTGTGTTTTAAGTTATCTTTACACTATAATATTAATAATGATATGTATTTTGGGACATTCGTTTTTCATATGTATGTTGGTATCAAACATAAAAAACTATTCTATATTTTATCAATTTAATTGTGTTCATTAACCTCAGAAAACGACTTGAACGCAAAATATTTTTCATAACTTAGGAGATTTCGCCAATCGAACACGAGGGACAGAATGGTGCACCGAATTGGTAGAATGACCCCAGAAGGTCTGCTGATGTTGGTGGTTAGTAGAACTGTTTTGGGTAAAAATTTCAATATTCCCGATTTTTGTCAACTCTAATATGATGTATAGTGCAGACATACCGCTGTGTATTACAGGTCTGACATGGACATGTATCCATAGCGATACGTGGCCTGATGACGCCATGTCGTTTGGTGTGTGTCAATGGAAGTACCTAAACATGCTTTTACGTCATCAATGAAATTACAAAAAGAAGTCAGTATAAAGAGTGACGTCACAGCCTACGGTTATTGATATGTAACCAAAATACACGCGAATGTCACCTAATAAGTCTGTACCAGGTCCTATATTCGATCCTTTAATTTGAATTACCATGTTTATGCAGACGATACGCAATTATACATATCTATTAAACCACTTGATACATCACCACACATTGCCAATCTTGAAAAATGTGTCGCTGCCATCACATCATGGATGAAATGTAACTATCTTAAACCGAATGATGATAAAACAGAAGTGTTAAAAATTAGTTCCAATCTTCAACTCTCCAAAATAAAATGTGATAATGTTAAAATTGGCGACATTTTAATCAACCTAGTTTACAGTGTTAGAAATTTAGGTGTGATTTTCGATAAAAATATGAATATGAGCTCGCATGTATCATCTATTTGCAAGGCGACCAACTTTCAGTTATATAACATCGGAACAATTTAAATTACTTAGACGTTGATACTGCTAAAATGCAAGTTAACTCTCTCGTGACATCTCGTCTTGATTACTGTAATGCATTATTATATAACCTACCAGTCTACCAAATTAACCGTCTACAAAAAATTCAAAACAAAGCAGCAAGATTTGTAAGTCGTACTAAATCATATTACTCCCATACTAAAAGACCTCCATTGGCTCCCTGTGAAATCTAGAATCGAGTACAAAATTCTTTCATTGACATGTGCTTTATCATGTGAGGACTGTCCAGCATACATTAAAGAACTAACGCAACGTTACCAGCTCACTCGATCGCTTCGCTCGGAACACCAATTTCTTTTAAATGCTGTGAAAACGAAAACAACGTACGGTAAACGCTCTTTCTCTTGTGCCGCAGCTGAACTTTGGAATTGCAATAACTTTCTCATTGCTCTAAAAAACAGTAAATCAATTAGTCAATTGACATCTTTAAACGGAACCTGAAGACTTACATTTTCACTAGAGTTTTTTACTAGTTTTTGTCCCCCGCCTTTCGAAGAAAGTTGGGGGACTATTAAAATGGGTTCGTCCGTCTGTCTGTCTGTCCGTCACACTCTTTGGGACACAATAACTATCCTCCTAATTGAGTTAGAATGTTCAAACTTATTGTAGGTGTTTATTAGGTCGATACCTTGATGGAGTTCGAAGATGAACATTTTCTGCATAGGGTAAGCAGAGATAAGCAATTTGATTGGTTGATAGCTTTGGGACACGATAATTTTAGTTCTAATTAAGTGAGAGTGGTGAAACTTGGTGTATAGTTTCATTATATCAAATACCTTGACTAAGTTCGATAATGAACATTTTCTGCTCAGGATAAGAGCGATAAGCAATTTTATTGGCCGAAACTTTGGAACACAGTAACTCTCCCAATTGAGTTAAAATGTTCAAACTTGGTGTATGCGTTTATTAGGCCAATGCCTGGATGGAGTGCGAAGATGAGAATTTTCTGCTCAGGGTAAGTAAAGATGAGCATTTTGATTGGTTGATGCTTTGGGACACGATAACTTTAGTTCTAATTAAGTGAGGGTGATGAAACTTGGTGTATAGTTTCATTACATCAATACCCTGACTAAGTTCGATAATGAACATTTTCTGCATCACTGACCAGGGAAAACCAAACCAGAAAATCGAGATGAACTTCCTCAGCCTATGCAGGGATCGAACACCCGACCTCCAGGCTAGCGAGCCAGCGCCTTACCCACTTAGCAAAGTGAGCCCCCCAATAAGGGTGAAGCGGAAATTTGGAGACTCTAGTACACGTTGGCATGCACGTAAGTATATACCTTCACAGTTGAGCTTGGATGAAAAGCAGGCTATATAACAAGCAGCTGTCGAGGGAAACTGTTTCACATCATCGGACGTTGTTGTCAGACGTTATTAACCGAGTTGGTGCTAAACCATAGGACGTAAAACCCCATTCCTTTTTCGTCGCACGACAACAAACTTAGTGGGAAGTAAACCTCGTGTCATCATTCAAGTGTTGAAGACGGCTATATTTCCTCTCATGTAGGCGATATGGAAACTGATATGAGATACGAGAATAGAAACGATGGTCTATACTATCTACTATGTCACACAGCAGGTATACGTCTTGATATATATATAACCCTGCACCATCTGACGTTACGTGTCATAAATCAATTCAAACTAGTTTCTGACTGACTATCAGCATTGGTCGACTTTTAACGAATCATGAATGTCCATATCCAATTCAAACTGGTGCAGTTAGTGCAGAAGATGACTCATTGGTAATGTCGAAGTGATACACTGGTTGCGTCGATCTGCGAATGTCGGTTTTTGGTCGTCAGTTGCCGTAAAAGGGTACCGAACCTGATGTAAATACTGCAACTCATGCGTCACAAGGGGTCCACGGTGTCTCAGCGGGCAAGACGTTTGCTCGTTAGTCTGGAGGTCGGATGTTCGATCCCTGCATTGGCCGAGAAAGTTCATCCAGATTTGCCGGCGTTGTTCAGGAAGGAGGGCCCGACGACAGTTGTCTAGTCGTTCGGATAGGAGAAAAAACCAAACGAGTAGACGCGTAAAAGATCCCCCATAGCACACTGTCTGTCTTCATTAGCTGAGTTTGGAGCAGAGCAGTAGGACGATAAACCCCATTTCATTTCATGCGTCACATCTCACAACACGGCGTAATTATTTGCGATTGAAGCTAGTGGCGCCACATATTGTTTAACCCAAAACTTTAATATTAATTGGTTGCGTAGAGTGGCGCCACATATTGTTTAACCCAGAACATTAATATTAATTGGTTGTGTAGAGTGGCGCCACATATTTTTTAACCCAGAACATTAATATTAATTGGTTGTGTAGAGTGGCGCCACATATTGTTTAACCCAGAACATTAATATTAATTGGTTGTGTAGAGTGGCGCCACATATTGTTTAACCCAGAACATTAATATTAATTGATTGTGTAGAGTGGCGCCACATATTGTTTAACCCAAAACATTAATATTAATTGATTGTGTAGAGTGGCGCCACATATTGTTTAACCCAGAACATTAATATTAATTGGTTGTGTAGAGTGGCGCCACATATTGTTTAACCCAGAACATTAATATTATTTGGTTGTGTAGAGTGGAGCCACATACATATTGTTTAACCCAAAACATTAATATTAATTGGTTGTGTAGAGTTACGCCACATATTGTTTAACCCAAAACTTTAGTATTAATTAATTGTGTAGACTGAGTAGAATTACCCCAGTAGAAATTTGTTTTCACAGTGAAAGGCAACATACAGATATAAATAAACTTGAAATAAAAATGGCTTCGGATTGTCGGCTTTGTATGATGTATAGAATTTCTTGTATCAAAGGGGGGTTGGGATGGCCTAGTGGTCTAGAGTGCCGCGCTTCGACCTCTAGCTGGCTGGTCACCTCTGGCTTGCGGCTGTGGTTTCGAGCCATGGTTTCCTCCCACTGCTAAAGACCCCTACGCGCAAGCGAATTATTGAAATAAAATTAAACCATATGTTAGTCCCGAAATGACCTAGTTGTGTCGAGTGGACGTTAAACCCCATTTCTCTCTCTCTCTGTCTTTTGTATAAAAATCTCTTTAGATGCGTCTTTACAGGAGCCTCCATTTTTAATCAAGGAACTTGAAGGTCCAATCTGATTAGAATACAGATCTATATTTCGTTTCGTTTTGTTTTTTATACCTTCGATGGCCTACATTACATGAAGATCTGACAAGTTATAGAGGGAGTTTACGTCAGGGCTCAAACGAGCGGCTTTTGACCCTATGACGTCAGACATTGATTGATCAATCAGAGTTTACCCACATTTCCGCTCTTGAAAAGGCCAACATTGATTAATCAATCAGAGTTGACGTTTCTACTGGTTTACCCACATCTTTGTTCTTCAAAAGGCCAAGAACTCGCCGTAACAGAGCGTTTCATTGGCTGCTCCCCCACATTATCCAAACCACGTCAATGATAGAAACTCTTCCAGATCCTAAATTGGTAAACACAGGTAAAACGAAATTTTGAACTATAAAAACGAAGCGAAATAGGACATGTGTTTTAATCGGTTTGTTGAAAGTAGGTACAGTGGCAAAATTCGTCATACAGATGAGGTTAGATCTGCACGATGGACTCTTTCAATCAGTGGTAGCCCTATGAAAGCGTTATGATTTTAGCTTGAAATGTTATATAAATAATTGTTCAGACGTTGATTCACACGACACACCCATAAACGAAGCTCCCGAATAGAACGCTTCTATCATACAAGGCTTTGATTTAAAACTGGAGCAGCAAGACTACATATAAATCTCGAATAACTATCAATGTCACGTATTGCTAAAACTCCAAACAGTGATAACTACGCTCAAAATTAAAGTAATGTAAATCAAATATATTCCAATTGCATTATTCTTTTTACAAGTATAATAGCTAAAACTCTTTATCTAAATCTTATGGGGGAATGGGATGGCCTAGTGGTCTAGAGTGCCGCGATTCGACCTCTAGCTGGCCGGTCACCTCTGGCTTGCGGTTGAGGTTTCGATCCCTGGTGTGAGAGTATTTGACATGGAGATAGGGGCGCCTTCTCAACCTCGTGGGTTTCCTCCGTGGCACTCCCTATTTTCCTCCCACGGCTAAAGACCCGTACGCGCAAGCGAATTATTGAAATAAAATTGAACCATGTGTTAGTCCCGAAATGACCTAGTTTTTGTCGAGTGGACGTTAAACCCTATTTCTCTCTCTAAATCTTATATAATGTAAATCCAATACAATATCGATCATTGATCTTACGAGGTAATCTTCATGTTTTGATAGATATAAAAATATCATCCTTTTTCATTTCAAATATTGTACTGTTGTTCTCTATGAATATTGCTATAGTATATTACATAATAATATATGTGTCTATTATCTTCTGAACAACTACACCCAGGTTATCAATACATCAGTAATTATTAATTTGCTTTCAACTTAAACCAGGAACAAGATTATTAAATAAATTATCACCCAGGCAACAAATGTATTTGATACATTAAGGGGATCGTACATATTAGCTTAATGGTACAACGATGTGTCATTTGAAAGATCCTATCGGCTTAATGGTAAAACGGTGTGCCTTGGTCATTTTTACATAAATGGTATCATTATACTGGGTGAATAAGAACCTATAATTCTTCTAAAAAGACATCCTGGCTTGTAAGCAAGCTGTTTTGATATTACGCAATCTAATTAAAATTCAGATCTATATTTCGTTTCGGTTTTTATAATTTCGATGGCCTACACTACATGTAGATCTAACAAGTTATAGCGGGGGGTCACGTTCAACCAGTTCAGATGTCAAGCACGCGACATTTGACCATATAACCTCAGTCATTCGATTAACCAATCACAATCGTTGTTGCTTTGTTTTTATTGCTATCGCCCATAATGCCTACCCACAATTCCGCGCAAAAAAGGTCAAACCCTGGATTCGACAGACAATTTGATTGGCTGACCCCTCATTTCAAGCAGAACACGAGTTAAATAACAAGTCTTTCAGATCCTCATGTAGTAAAGACAAGTAAAACGAAATTTTGAACTATAAAAACGAAACGAAATAGGATCTGTGTTTTAATCAGATTGGATATTACGGGCCAATCGTCACAAAATTGGTATATAAGCTCTTTGTCTAAAATAATTCTCAATTTTTGTCTATGATTTTGGTCTACAATTGTTTAGCTATCAGGTACGTACAACAGGTCAAGATACGGGCTTTAAAGTCTTGACCGACGCGTTTCTACTTCGCAGGCAGGTTAGCTTATATTGAAGTAATCTAACTAGCTAGAATGATACTTCTTAGTTAAGAATTTATCGGACGTGAAATTTACTGCTGTAAACGTACATAGAGTTAAGTGCCAGATTATCATAGAACTCTATCAAAAGCGTGAACCGTGCCCAAACTTTGTATAATTGTTCGTCACTGAAGCAATTAAAAAATTATTAAAACCAAATTTGGACTGTGTAAAATTATTCCGTGGAACCTGAAATGAACCAAGCAAAGAAATATAAAGAAGACAGTCTTAACCATTCCACAAACGATCTAGCCAGAAGAACCAGTGATTATAGACAGTTTTCACAACGGATGGTCGAGAGGGTTTGAGAGACATCCATACGTAGTTCCTCACAAGAGAGGCTAGAGACTCTTAACCTTACATCGAGTAAAGAAACCGGCAAAGTTACAAAGCTTCCAAAATCAAAACCAAGAGATCGGTGACCTGCAAGTCACTTTTACAACTAAAACCAGACTGTAGGATTTTACCTGTCCTTGATAAACTATTTATAAAGATATCGATTTGATCGATCCCTGTCCATCTTTATAAAAGTATTGAAAAATTTGTTTCTCCATTATCTTAATATTTTATGTAATACTTTCTATTCTCTAGAGATATGAGTTAATCGTGTCAAGAGCTGTACTCTGTAACTGGTGAATATATATATATATATATATATCCCTTCTCTCAACTAAATGCATTTCAACAAACTGCACTAATTGATATACAGGTCACATTTCTGTGGAATACAATTACTGCTTATTATTGAGTAACATTTCGACTAAACTTCTCTAATCATTATCAAACAATGACTAGGGAAGCCTAGTCGAAACATCGCTCAGTAAAAAACAGTAATTGTATTCCATAGAATTGTGACCTGTGTACTCTAGTTCAATTACTAAATGCCATTGAAATAGTTTACACTGATTAACTTATATTGAAACTAATACAAAGTTCTTTTAGTTTCTATGTATGCAGTGCTACACTAAGTAACTTATTTGTAAACTAACACATGGTTCTTTTAGTTTATATGGACACGTGTTTAATGCTATTGAAGACATTTTGCCAAGGTAGTGGCGCTTCTGCTTGTGCTTCATCGAATTATCACTTATAAGGCTTCCTTCACACCCGCATATACATGCGTTGATCTTGGTTTTCTTTGTCTATCCCGCAGGTGCGGCCACTGGCGATCGGGAACCGGACCTGAAAAATCACTAAATGTATAGCTGTGGATTATTTCAGGCCAAGCAACTGAAGTGAAATGACTGGCCATTGTTCCTTGTCAGCACTATACAGCACCACTAACAAGGAGAAAACACGCTTGCAATTACCTAGAACTGTCGCGACCAACAGCGGGATCAACTTACTACTAGACATCACGGGCCCCGAGGTCAAGCAATTAGTCTGTTACAAAGTCAACTGTCGCTATTCACCGTTCCTTCCCAATCAATTTGTCTTTAATCGTCATATTCTCGGGTATCTAACATAATCATATCATATTCGACCGGATAATGACCCGCAGTAGTCGACAATTCATTAAAATACTTTTCTCCCACTACCGTAGCCTTGAGAGAGAGACAGAGAGATAGGGTTTAACGTCCACTCGACACAACCTAGGTCATTTTGGGACTAACATATGTTGTTTTTTTTAAATTTTATTTCAATAATTCGTTTGCGCGTAGTGTCCTCTAGCAATGGGAGGAAATAACTGGAGGACCCGGAGAAAACCAACGAGGTTGGACAGGCGACCCTACTCCTTGTCACGTACAACTGGGGATTCGAAACCGTATACTATAGCCTTGAACACAAGATGTGCAAGTGCTGGAACCCTTGACAACTGGCATTGAAATAAGATGAGGCCATACTATCGCTGCCTGGGCGCAATGGACTCCATTGGAAATGTAAGCTTTAATTTCAGCAGGTTTTTAGGGGTTATCCTCAAGAGTCTGATCAAAGCTCATCTTATTATCATGTAACTTTATATCATCACCGGTATTGTCTTGTCTGAAATGCCTCATGGAAAAATCAGTCAATCGATAAATAAAGAAATAAAAATGTCCCTCATAGCTCACCGTATACTGTTTGTCTGTCTTCAGTAGTACAGAATAGTTGTTTTGTTTGATAAACTATGCCTTGATTCAAATAACTGTGATTTTTTCTTATCAAGATGTGTTCATGAGGCGACTGCCTGGCATTCTCGCTCTATTGCCGAACGTTTTCGCACTCTTGCACCCTCGCCTACGACTTCAAGGTTACAAAATGTCGGCGATATGTTGTTGTCAATTTAATTCCGATTATTACTTATTGTGTATTAGGTTATTGAACGTATTTTCAATAAAATGGTTTTTGATTTTTGTAATTGTAATATATGAACAGTACAGTATAATTTTATCGTCAATTATTCAGTAATTGGTAATGATAGTTGACATATTGACGTGTATTATTGTACATAAACCAAAACACAATAATAGATAGAAATGTTGAACCTTAGTTTATATTCATATAATTGGTTGTTGTAAATTGCGCTGGTGTAGGGGAGGGGAGGGGTCGGGTAAAAGAAGGCCTGTCGGTGAACACTGTGTGGTGTATCCCGGTTGGTACTTGACAGGAACATAGTGTGGTGTATCCCGTTTGGTACTGGAACGTAGAACATAATACTCCCATGTGCCTTAATAATCATGGCTATCTAATATTTGAAAGTGGTAACAAGCCATCGTCGCCTTTATAAAATTACGTCACAAAACTGAGCATGAAAAATATCACGTGTTATTACATTTCACCGATGTGGTTACTTGTATTGTTGAATTAATACAGTATGCTTACATTCGTATTTCTTGTGGCATATGTCTGGGTATCCTGATTCTTTTCAAATATCAGTGAAGTCTGTGTCACCACAGGCCCCGTACGTAACTAACGTACGAAAATTTAATGGTAGCTAGCTTTTTTTTCGCACGTATATAATCAATGGCCATTTTGCTCAGTAATCCTAGCCAGAATTTGGCTATTTTTCAAAAATTGCGTTGAATTTTTAATGTTTTGTTTAGAACTGAAATAAATTAACTATTAGTCAATCCCCACGCTAAAAACATTTAAAGAATTGATTGTGTATATCTGAAATAGACACGACCGAGGCACAAAATAGTGCCAATATGCCGACGTCAAATCTAGAGTTGTAGATGTTATTTTTGTGAAATATCATTGGAAGAAGCGATAAGACGTTATGGCTGTACGGGTTATACAGTCCTAAAGGCTTCGGGAAGGCTATTGTTTACAATGTAACATTGTGTCTTATAATGTTGATAACTGTTTAAATTTTATTTGTTGATGTGACCTCATGACCTGTGACGTTTAGATAACGTCATGGATATCATGGCTATTCACTGTGTCAGAGTCACTTCTCTGCAGGTAGGGTGAGTCTGTCGTTCAGATTGTACAGGCCCGGGACTGTAAAGCGCTGTTGACGTTTACACCCAAACTGATCCCGCAGTGAATATTCGCTTGGCCGCTACAATCACTGATAAGCATGACATCGACGAGGCTTAATAAGTACGGCATATTAACTTTTTTACTCCGACAAATTAAATTCTCAAACATTTTTTTGAGGTAAAAGAAAAATAAATAAAGACGTTTGAAGTATTTGAAGTTAAAAAATATTTCCTATTTAGTGTAAATGGGTATTAAAATGAGTAAAATGCATCATTTTGCCCGAAGCAGTTAGGTGTTAAGTAAACATTGCACGAGCAGTTGAGCCAATGACTGGCGCGGTGAGCAGTCAACGCACGTGCTATGGACACTTATTTGTTACAGAGATAATTCGTAAGTAATTCTCTGTGAAACAGATTGGTTTACACCTAGCTCCCGGATCCATTCACTTAATTTGAATTGTTCGTTTGTTTGTGATTTCTGAGTTTGATGTCTTGTCCCTGTATTTGTTTTTATGTCTGGTGAAGTCCCCCTGTTGCTCTTGTTTTATGATTTCTACTTTATTGATGGATGCTTGGGGGTTTTTGGTGCCATATATGTAATTGTATTATAGACAGGCGCCACTCAGATGGTCCTTCTTCTATCAGAACAACACTCGTGATGACAATTGGCGTGAAATTGTCAAGGCGGACGTGATAATCTAGTCTCCCCTTGGCGTTTACTCGATTATCACGATGGATTTAATTGATTGGACCAACACTCACAAATCCTCTTCATCAAATATCAAGTGACAAGATAAAAAAATAGCAGATTCTTGACTTTTTCTCCGGAGAAAATAAGAAACAATAATCAATAAATGATGCACGAAGGTCGAAAACTATAATACTAATAACATGAACAGGTTTATATTTAACAGTAAAATATCTAGGTGTATAACCCTAACCCTAACCCTATGTATACACGCCCAACAGAATATTAATATATATATCACAATTTGGATAGAATGATTATTCTAATTAAACATAAAGAGAGAGAGAAATGAGGTTTAACGCCCATTCGACACAAACTAAATCATTTCGGGACTAACATATGGTTTAATTTTATTTCAATAATTCACAATCTTTAGCATTGGGAGGAAACCGGAGTACCCGGAGAAAACCCACGAGAATGAACAGGCGACCCAACTAAACATACAGGCTACCATATCTCTACTAGTGATCGGCAGTATTTTATAGTTACCACGGGAAACCAGAGCCATGTTTCTCGAAATCTTAACTAAAGATAAGATCCGATTTTCATTGGCTAAGCACTAAAAGCAAATCCAATATTGTAACATCCTTAAAGGTGAATCATGCGGTTTGATTGGTCAATTAGACACTGTCTAATGAACAATAACCCGCCCCCCCCCCCTGTTTTAATTATTTCTTTTAAAATCATAAATAGCATATTACAATGTTGATACACTTCCTGTTTCACATTTAGAGGGGTGTTATCATTGTCCATAATTACCAATCGAATGAGTAACATTTTGATTTTATCTTAGTTAAAATTTCGTGGTGAAACCGGCCCCTGTTGACTAAAATGAAGTGTAACGAAACCTTCATCAATATTTCAAATAGCTGTTCTTGAGACAGGCTATAATGATTCCAGGCACAGTTAATATTTCAGATAGCTAATATAGAATATATTGTTTCAACAAGTACGTTAATATTTCAGATCACTGCCCATCAGAATACATCTTAAATGCAACCTACAATACATGTTTTAAGGCCAATATTAATACCGGAGATGAGACGACTTGGTCTCGAGCCATGACACGATGTGAAGAAGATGATAAATATCTGTTTATTGCGAATTCTATGAACAGATTACAAATGGTTACTGATTTTGTCAAGAACTTGAAAGGTTATATATATTTCAATTTAAATGACCAGACCCCGACTTCGCAAAGCATTTACTCAAAACTGTTCACCTATAATATAGCCCTTTATAAAACTTCTGTTGCTTTAATGTATCTAATACGTCAATAATAAACTAAGTGCAAAGGTTTGTGTTTCTGAATCAAAGATATTTCTCATAAATTTAGAAACAGTGATTGAAAGTTGAGTAAATTCTTAACTGAAATCTGAGAATGCTTTGTGAACCTGGGGCCAGATACCTTGGATTTGTGTCCAGTGTTGAGTTGAGAAATAGCTTATTCTGTGTTTAACTATCGACTCGGAAAGCCACAAATTTAGCCGAATTGATTGAACTATCCGACCTCCACATGAACTTCCTAAACCCAATTAGTAATCGGGTTGGTTGTGGCCGACATGTCTCATTATGACGCCGACATGTCTCAGTCTAATGCTGACTTGTCCCCGTCTGACGCCGACTTGTCTAAGTCTGACGCCGACTTGTCTCAATCTGACGCCGACTTGCGCGTCTTTATTTCCCTTGATACAGACAAAAATACTATATTTAAATTGCAGATACCAATATCGAGGAATAAAAATTGATGAGGTTTCTTCCGCCCATGGGCAAATTTCAACAATTTGTCAAGGTCATGTATAGATGGCGTGAGGGTGGGTGGTTATAGTGACCATGACTGTATAATAATGCTTGGACATATAATTATTAACAAATTTCATTTTTGTGACTAGTTTTGAATGTTATTTATATTTATACATTTTATTTGGGAGACGGGGGTCGTAGTATGGTTGCCTCGTCTATCTTACATCGTGGGTTGTCTCTAGACATTCTGTGTTTCTCCAAACTTGAAATGAGTAATATACCAGTTTGAATTGGGTGTTATTTTCTTTATTATAGTGTACAGTCGATTGACATACGTTGGTGGTACCGATTTATATGTAGAAGGAACGTGGGAATGGATCTACTGAATTTACTTGGGGGCTGACTGAACCTAACGTCTTCGCAGACGATTGTGGCGCTGTAAATACGCAGAACCCCTTGGACGGCCTACGTGACGTATATTGTGATCGTATCTATGGTTTCCTGAGTGAGATCCCCATTTAGACGTGCCAGGTTTTGTATCTAGGCACAGATACACAGAGCTTTGCTAATACTAATAATAATCACTTATTTCGAAAGAGATGAAAATTAGGCCTGGGGTCTTTCGTGCGTTAGATGAAAACTTCGTTTTATTTCTCGTACTAAACTTAGAAAGTTGGGTACGAGACCTAAAATCCGTGACCAATTTGTGGGGAAGTTGTTTTGAAGGTGGTTTCTATACGAAAAAAACTACTGAAGCGATTAAGCTTGGGTGCCTCTCTCTAAAATGCTGTCGGAAGCCGCTAGAGGGCCAAATTCAAAATGGTAGTCAGATGTGGCGGTAAAATATAAAATAATGTAATATAGGCTTCCGATGTGTCTAATCGTATGTTTTAAGGGTCTCTGAATCGCACTATTGTAATCAAAAATCAATCCAGCCACTAGTTTTGCCAATATGGCCGAAAAATACCAGATGGCCCCCATTTTTGGCCTGATAAATAGTTTCGGGGTCGATGTCTTCAATTTTGATGAATTTGTGTCGACAGATGGCAACCAGCAATAACACTCACCGATATTTATCATCTAATATACTCTGTAGTCAACTGATTTTGATTTTGATTTCATCAACGCTTAATAATGGACCCATGTAATGGGCAGAGAGGGATTTCTCGGACCGTTGCTTCAGGGATATGACCATACAGTTGATTTAGGAAGATTTCAGTATATTTGGTAGGAGTCAGACCACCCGGGTCTCCATATGCCAATTCGACGCTTTGCATTTCATTTATGATCACGTTTTGGTCTATAATCGAGACAAAGAGTTTAAAATTACTTTTCCGGCCCAAAACATTTGAATCTTTGATAATAAAAGTTTTGATGCTCTAGATAAAAGAATTTCAGAACATGGATTATATCAAAATTAAACTTTCTGAAATGAACTATCGGATGATCAATTTTAATTGTATATTATTATAGCATTTTAACTGTGTCGAATATGGCGGATTATTATCTGATCTAATTATTATTCGTTTATTTAGCATCCGTTTCCACTGAGGTGATATCACAGATCAACCAGATCCACTCTGATCGTGCCTGCCATTGAGTCAACTGGCGTGCTTTCGAATCTCAGGTTGTACGTGGCAAGGAGTAGGTCGCCTGTCCAACCTCGTGGGTTTCCTCCGGGTACTCCGGTTTCCTCCCACTGCTAAAGACCGCCTACGCACAAGCGAATGATTGAATTAAAGTTGGACCATATGTTAGTCCCGAAATGACCTAGTTTGTGTCGAGTGGACGTTAAACCCCATTTCTCTGTCACTCTGATCGTATAATCGTCTTCATGTTTTTATATCATGGTAGATCTGATATGTTCCTCCCATCTTCATTAGCCCAGGACGTTAAACCCCATTTCATTTCATTTATATGTGTCTATAATTAACTGTTATATTCAGGTAAGACCAATGGTTCTCAACCTTTCTTTGCGAACGGCACACCGTGGGACACATGAAAAAATAGCGGCACACCTGGCTAAATACATAGGAAAAATATTTGAATTTTGCAAAATAAAAACAGAGCATAGTGACATTGACTGACTCGAAACTAGAGAACAACACACCGGTAGACACCAGTGAATACTCAATTAGGATCATCTGGTTTTTCGCATTTTCTTAGTGTGCCGTTCAAATTTTCGCGGCACACTTGGGTGGTTTTTGCGACACACCTGTGTGGTTGAGAACTACTGGGTTAGACAGACAGATAGTGTGAAGGCACAGACTCTAATCGTCAACCTAACATCTCTACAGTAATAACTCTTCAACGATGGGTGGATTTACAATTTATTCTCTATTGATGTCAAGGACAGTCCCTTAAAGATACATTATGGGAGATTAGATAACGAGTTGGTAGTTCTCGCTACGCTAGTTAAAAACTAGCTAATGTAAAGGCAACTTGCTGAAAATTTCAGTCAAATTGATTCACTATTAACTTAGAACTAAGCAAATGAAATTTCCGCTTAGCCTCGGTCATCATTACTAAAGTCGGTAAGACAAAACCAGTAGTCTCGGTTATCCACTTTTATTGGTAAATCACTAAGGAAAATAATTCAGCGCATCGAACTACAATCCGACAAAAAGCTCATGCTAGCCTCGACATCGAGAGTGGATTGTGGTCTGAATAGGTTAATTAATGTCTAATTAATAGTTTTTATAACATTTCAGGCCTAAAGAAAGATCCGTAAATAGGCAGATTTGGCTCTTGCATAATGCATGTTTAATAAACTGGTACTAGTTCCCTATTGCGTGACGTATATACCAATATGCACACATATATACCAATATACACAGACCAGCACGGTACACGGCCCATAAGTTATTTGGTAAGAAATTAGCAAAATTAATTTTAAAACAGATTTTGGCGAAGGACGAACGTAAACCTACGTTCCCTTGTTAATACAGCCGCGTGAATATTAATAATTAAAAAGACATTTAGATGACAGATTTGAAACAGACCACGCCCAATATCTCCTCGTGGGGCTAATAATAATACGGTTATCATTTATACTGTTTGAATGACGTTTACTAATTGAACACATTAAAATAAACACAACAGTTCTATCAACTACATGGATGAAACTTAAACATACAAGAGCTAAATCGGCCTTTTGCAAGTCTTTATTTAGGCATCAGATACTATAGAAATTATTAATTAGACCTTTCTTTACACGACAATCTCAAAATCAACTCTGTAGACCCACGGATAGCTTGTATTTAAACAGTCGTCCATTTAAAATTAAATGAATAAATGTGATACAATATCATTTGGGATCTAAACTGTAATATTGTAATTTTAATTCATATTTTATATTGTAACTCATTCTGGACATATATTAAGTGCCAGATTAATGGCAAGCTTTAGTCTGTTTGCAGGTGCGAGTTTATCTGACATAGTATTATGTAAGATGTATTGGTTTGACAAACTTGTATCATCGAAGTGTCTCTTTGATATAAGTCGTAAGCTTAACACTTGTTGTTTTAGAGCTAAGACGTGTTTATCTTAATTAATCGTTTTCATTGTTCTCATTCCTAATGCTATTAACTATGGCGTGCCTCAGTTATTTGACAGGCATTGCTGGAAAGTATATAAAGGCTAGTTGAGAGTTAGGAAGAACACCGGGGAAGACGGCTCCCAGACCACCGGGGTCTACCCTCGGATCCCCGGAGCAGTTGGGTTTTCTGTGACCTAGGGAGAACATCTTTAGTTAGACATCTCCAGATTGTTTTGGTACATAAATGGCGGACCAAGCTAACGTTCACCGTTAGTCGCTGATGTTACTACCGATAGGCCTTTCAAGTGAGGCTACCATAGCACTGAGCGTGTTACTTGATAATCGAGAATATGTGGGTGGAGTTATCGTCTGTCAACCAAACGATTGCCAATTCTCATAGACGGTGCAGACACAATTAATGCCTATTTCTAGTTCAAACTTCCAACAGTGACAATTTCTTTCAGAATAAAGTAATTAGACTGAAAGTTTTCAATGTTTCCTTTCTTTTTATCATCTATTTTTGAATTATTATAGCAAAAATGGCCAACTCTTTCATCAAAATCTTAACTAATGTATATTTAACAAAAACAAAGATCCATAGTTTGAAAATAAAAATTTCAAAAATAATTCAATATGCATATTCAAAATGAAATGAAATGGGGCTTAAAGCGATAATTTCATATTTTCAAAAAAAGTCAAAACATAATTATTTCTATGTCTTTTGCTCAATAGGTTGTCAACTCACTATTATACGATCATAGGCATTATTTCCAACTCTTATAAATCATTAACACAGGAAATGATAACACAATTACCTCCCTTGTTTTCTATTGCCCCCCATGCAATAGCTATCTTCAAACGTTTGAATTTGAAGTTGAAAATGACTTTTTGTTCAATTGCTCAACTGTCATTAGTGAATTATAGGATTATTCTTTAACAAGGTAGGCCTGTTTATAGATACCGTCTATTTTAAGGCCTTATTTTAATAAATTTTAAAAATATAACTTAAAAAATATGAAATTGCAGCTTTAACGCCCCATTGTTCTGCTCCTAACATGGACTATGAGGGAAATTTTGCCCGGGCAGCGGCGCTGCGGTCTACTCTTATATCGAATTCCAACTGCCAAGGGATCGTTACATGCACGCCAATGTATACACGGAACATTGGGTTTTCGTCCCATCCGAACGACTAGACAGTTGCTCTTGTCAGTCCCTCCGTACATGGGAATTCAACATCTCATCTTGAATAAATGAAAACTATTTATTGACATAGTTTTAATATATTATAATTATAACAGTAATTATCATTCCGTCCAATTGCTAAAGATTTGTCCATAGAACCATCAAAGTAATCGCAGTTTAATTATAGATGTGCTGTTTGTTAATTAACCAATTATCTTTTTGCCTTCAGCCATTCTAACTATGCTCGGTGGTTTAATGAAGTTTAGGTGATGGTGAATTCTGGAAAGAGATTTTAGCCCTGAACGGAACTGGAAAATGGAATTAAATGAAATGGGGTTTAACGTCCTACTGTTTTGCACCTACACTGGGCTAATGAAGACGGGCATACACCATACAATGTGCTATAAGGGACATTTTGCCCGGGAAGCGGTGCTACGGCCTACTCTTCTATCGAAATTCCAAGAGCCAAAGGGTCTTTTACGTGCACGCCAATGTGTACATGGGACCTCGGTTTTTCGTACCATCGGAACGACTAGACAGCTGTCCTTGTCAAGCCCTCCGCCCTGCATCACTGACAAGGGAAACCACGCCTTGAATGAACTTTCTCGTCCAATGCAGGGATCGCCCGACCTCCAGGCTAGCGAGCCAGCGTCTTAACCATTTAGCCAGAAAATAGAACCACACTGATTGTATCCTTTAGTCAGTTCGACATTTAAAAATAATAGAAAAAAGCCTACCGATTACCAACACAGAAGACAACAATTCTACAAAACCAGCTTATTGTTATACACCACACGAAATTACTTTGGATCACGAAACTACAAAACTAACTTATTATTGTCTAAACGAAAAGAAATTAACCTGAATGATGAAACATTTATTTATTACACTGGCGATAAAGCGTATTATTAAATAAATATTGATATTTATCACAGCAGTGGCTAGGAATGTAATCTTTTGTTTTAGAATAATGACATCGATGTCGCAGTTGGACAGTTAATAGATTTCATGGTCCAAGATAATAATACAGTTGAATTGAAACGATATATTATTCACGTACAGGGAACATCAACAATGGGAGTTACTAAATCAGTTTCGTCTCCACCGTCAACCCCCATAACAGCTTATGAACAATGGGAGTAACTAAATCTCCATCATCATCATCCCCGTAACAGCTTCATACAAAATTATATACAATTATATAGAAACGATTTATAAATATTTTATTCTATTCGTATCTAAATAACAGTCTCAGGGGCTGATAATTAATTTGTCAGTTTGTCGTCCAGCGCTCGTTAATAATCACTGGCTATAACGGAGTCTTTGTCCAATTTCTGATCATTACGATTAAATATTACTTGAGGGGTTTGTCAACGTCATTTCTCTGGCTAGTGTTATTATTGGTTGTTATAAACAAGATGATTAGTTACCATGGTGATTTACTTCTTATTTTCAATTACTAAAACCGGCGATTTGTGGTGAATTGTTAATAGCGATATTATTTACATAAAGTATGTGTTATTGTACGTCATGTTGGAAATGGGAAAGAGAGAGAGAGAGAGAGAGAGAGAGAGAGAGAGAGAGAGATGGGTTTTAACGTCCACTCGAAACAAACAGTATGGTTTAATTGTATTTCAATAATTCGCTTGCGCGTAGGGGTCTTTAGCAGCGTGAGGAAACGAGAGGGCCTGGAGAAACCCCACGAGGTTGGGCACGCGACCCTACTCTTTGTCACGTACAACTGGGGATTCGAAACCACGCCAGATGACTCAGTGACACGTATAGGGAGCATCATTCCATACAAGTAGGCTGGGTTAGATACACCACGCACTATATCAAAATGTATGAGATTATGAATTCGGAAATAATCGCTTGTTAATATGATGCGTAAATCTGGATTCCATCTTCATATAAGACAATCAACCTCACCATCTGGAAAACATTTATGATGGACAGAAGAAACCATTTAAAGAAAAGGAATTGGAGGATAAAGGCAAAATGGACAGGAATAAGATAAGATGGGGAATATAAGCCAAATTATCAGAAATGAGATGAGAAGAAACGGGGAATTTGATTTCGAGGTGGACAATACGCTTGCCTATCTTTCCACAAATGAAACAAAACTGTATGCTATTGCCAGACTAAGATATATATATAAAAACTGCCATAACGAACACACAGTAAATATTTCCTTAGCTGCTAAAATCACTGTATCAAAATGCTCAAGATCTGGGCCCTGTTTCACGAATCTTTAAAGATAAAATCCAAATTTTAGCGGATACTTCAATTTTGATTGGCTAAGAACTAAAATCAATCTAATATTGTCCAATCAAATAACTAAAATTCAGATCTTATCTTAGTTAAAATTTCGTGAAATAGGCCCCTGCTGTAGGGTTGTTTCTATCTCTGAAAGGGATTAGCGTCTGATATCGGAATGAAATGGGGTTAAACGTCCAACTGTTCTGCTTCGAACTGAGCTAATGAAGACGGACATACGGGATCTTGTACGTGCACGTTAATGTGTACATGGGATCTCGGTTTTTCGTCCCATCCGAACGACTAGACAGCTGTCTTTGTCAGGCCCTTCGTCCTGCATCACTGACAATAGGGACCACGCCGGAAAATCTGGTTGAACTTTCTCGACCAATGCACGGATCAAACGCCCTACCTCCAAGCTAGCGAGCCAGTGTAAAAACACCTTAGCCACTGTGACCCTCTTAGTATAAACCTTTAGTCGTCTAGAAATTGTATCCCAAAACAATATTTAAAACGATTAAGAACAAATAAATGTGTTTGAGGCGTATCCAGCTATTTTTAGTGAAAACGGGTACAGGCATCAACTCAACTCTGTCCGGATCAGTGTTACTACGTCATATGTAAACAGTGCACGTGTTATCAACGCCGTGTGATGTGACGTCACGCGTAAACCTATAGTGAACGTGTACGTTAAAATAGCTATTTTTCGAACTCAATAGTAAGTGGAGGGGGACTGCGCCATACATAATTTACACAAAAACAAATATACAGATAAGACATCATACTCAGAGACCACAAACAAAAACAAATCAAAAAAAGTGAATTGATCCGGGGGCTAGCCGTAAGCGTCCACTGCGCTGTACAGTCCCGGGCCTGTGGTGACACAGACTTCACTCAAATTTAAAAATATTCAGGAATACAACCCAAAGAAATCATTGTATAATGCCAGCAAGAGTCATGATCTGCTATATGCTACAAAAAATACGAATGCAAGCATACTGCAGTAATTCAACTATACCAGTAACCACGTCGGTGAAATGTATCAAAATGGTGTCTAAAATTAAATGTTCCAATACAATAAGAGAGAGAGAGAGAGAGAGAAATAGGGTTTAACGTCCACTCAACACAACCAGGTCATTTCGGGACTAACATATGGTTTCAATCTTATTTCAATAATTCGCTTGCGCGTAGGGGTCTTTAGCCGTGGGAGGAAACCGGAGTGCCCGGAGGAAACCCACGAGGTTGAGAAGGCGCCCCTATCTCCATGCCACATGCGCTCACACCGGCACTCTAGACCACTAGGCAACCCCCCCCCCCCCAATACAATAAAGAAACGCTTAGGTATTCAATGGAATCGAGATATATTGAATGTCATTTACAAACAAAACTGAATACAAAGAAGCAAATGGGGAATATAGACCGTCTCAAAAGACAGCAGTTTGCTGACTGAATGGCGTGACGTAAATTAGCCGTTACTTCAGTAATTACGTAGTAACTTAGAAAGTGATAAAGTTTCCCAATAAAAAAGGCGATAATCCAGATAAAATAACTTTAAAAACTACAAGTTTTAGCGACCAAGTTACGTAATTTTAGAAACCATAATATAAATAGTATATAATACCCCACGCAGGAAATGCAAAACAGGAATGCTGACGAACCTTACTCTGTAAGTGTCTTCGACATTGAAAACACGAATTATTTGTCAATTTAAATCAGCGTTGATGTTGAGATCTTACAGGGAAGGATCAGCTTCTGATATCCAATATTGAAGACAAAATAAACAGTTTAACATTAACGAATCGTGTACAATAATGCGTTTCAGTGCCATTCGTAACAAGGGATTCGAAGAACGAGGCTAGACATATTCCCAAACTCATGTCAAACGGAGAGCATGGAGTCTGGAGAGCATGCGCAAACGAATGAATGTAAATTTGTTCATATATATTCATATTACATCATTATATGCGTTGCGAACCACTTGTGTTAATATTAGTGATTTAGCTCCTTTAAAGTGGGTTATTTTAGTTAAAGAAGGGGAGCCATTATGAAACTGATGGTCTCTCTGTATCAATAACCTCAAACATATTATCACATCTTATGTATAATGTCGACGTGAACTGTCTTCTTCTCTCTATAACTATTTCATTAAAACAACCTCACTAATAGTTTAGTTGCACGCCATTCTGTCATATACAGCAGATTGTTAATTCGGGGATACACTCTTATATAAGCCACAAAATAATTGGTTTACGTTGTGCTTGATCATTCTCTTTCATGAAAACTCGTCCCGAGATTAATCGGAAATTTACATTGTTATTATTTCGTTTGTCGATGGTGATGCAGCAACTCTTTCAAGCGCTACTCGGAACCAACGTTCAAGTTTGTAATTTCAAAACAAATCCTATAATTGCAATCTCGCACGACCGTCAATTCATTAAAGAATGTGACATAACCAAAATATTATCGACTATTAAAGACTACACAGGTTTCCAAACAGACAAATGTGACAGTAGCCCTTCGTCACGGCGGCAAATAACTGATGTGACGCTCTGTGTAGGGTTGAATCAATCAATTTGGCCTGCGAAACACCCCTGCAGAATTTTCAGATGGTAGAAAAGTACATTTGGTCCCATCCCTACTCTATGACAATGTGTGGCTTTTATTTGGACTTGATTATTTCAGCTCGAATATTCTGACTTAGGCGTTGTGTGAAAGTCTGCAATACCATGTTGGCCAATAAAATCTATGATACAACACATTAAATGAATTGGAGTTTATGTCCTACGCTTCTATGGCCACATGGCTAGTAAAGACGTCCATACGTGTGCTAAACGGGAAATTTTGCCCGGCCTATTCCAACTGCTGATGGTTCTTTTACGAGCACACAATTACAAACCGCCATGGTATTAAGTTAGTCTCTAAGGTTCATTCCAAGACTGTTGAATATGGCCGTAAACACTGACCGAGGTTTTAGAAATAGCTAGCCTATAGAAAGTTGCGCCTCCATGGGAGTCTTCTCAGGGTTAGGGTCAGAATATTATAGTCATGTCTTTATTTCCTTGTTTTATAAACGACCATTGTTCCAGCCATGAATACGTTCTCCAATAGTATCGATACAGGCGCGGATCAAGAGGGGGTGGGGGGCGCACCCGACGCACGATCCCTCTATTTTTTTGAGGTGGCGAATAATTTTGGCTCCATATATTCTCATGGGAAAGGAAAACAAAAATAGTTTAGGTTGGAAATCGTAATTTACGGTACTAGTATGAAATTAGTCCTTGTGGGCATATTTTCTACTCAAAAATCACGGGCCCGGGCTTCGCACAACTAGCGGATACAGCCCCCCCCCCCAATAATCTTGGATCCGCCCCTGCGATATTGACATATTTCTGCATATAAAATTATTTTATTGATATATTATATTTAATACACCAATACTGACACCCCATCGGTCGCGAGCAACTGATTGTCACCGTAAATATACAACATTAGGTCGTGGGGGTTGGGATGGCCTAGTGGTCTAGAGTGCCGCGCTTTGACCTTTAGCTGGCCGGTCACCTCTGGCTTGCGGCTGTTGTTTCGAGCCCTGGTGTGAGCGTATGTGGCATGGAGATAGCGGCGCCTTCTCAACCTCGTGGGTTTCCTCCGGGCACTCCGGTTTCCTCCCACTGCTAAAGACCCCTAAGCGCAAGCGAATTATTGAAATAAAATTAAACCATGTGTTAGTCCTGAAATTACCTAGTTTGTGTTGGGTGGACGTTAAACCCCATTTCTCTCTCTCTCTCTCTGTCTGTCTCTCTCTCTCTCTCTCTCTCTCACACATTAGGTCGTAGTGACGCTGTCGGGGAAAAATTATTTCCCCCCTTACACACTATATGGCGTATGGCCGTCTTGGTGTATGCCCATTTTCATCAGCCCAGTTTAGGTGCAGAACAGTAGGACGTTAAACCCCATTTCATTTCATTTCTGTAAATATAAACAAATGCTAACGCATCTTGGGTCCTAATAATCTCAGGACATGTCTCAATCTGTTTCACAGAGAATTACTTACGAATTATCTCTGTAACAGATGACTGTCCACAACACGTGCGTTGACTGCACACGGCGTTAGTCATTGGCTCAACGGCTCGTGCAATGTTTACTTAACACCTAACTGCTTCGGGCAAAATGATGCATTTCACTCATTTTAATACCCATTTACACTAAATAGGAAATATTTTTTAACTACAAATACTTCAAACGTCTTTATTTATTTTTCTTTTACCTCAAAAAATGTTTGAGAATTTTATTTGTCGGAGTAAAAAAGTTAATATGCCGTACTCATTAAGTCTCGTCGATGTCATGCTTATCAGTGATTGTAGCGGCCAAGCGAATATTCACTGCGGGATCAGTTTGGACATGTCTCTGAGACAATAACACCCCTCTCAATGCGAAACGGGAAGCGTTTATCGACATTGTAACATGCTATTTTAAGATTTTATAAGACATTACTAAAACAGAGGGGTGTTATTGTCCAATAGACAGTGTCTAATTGACCATTCAAAACGCAAGATTCACCCATAAGCATGCTACGGTTTATATTTATTGGCCACAGATTAAGTCTGGCTAAATAGTATTTGACATCCATAAATTTTATCAAAATTTCATTTTTTTACGTTTTAGAAGTTTGTTGGTATGATATATCCTCAAAAGCATTAAACAGTTAATAAATAGTAAATTTAAAAATTTCAAAAATTATAAGAATCATTATAGTAGTTGTAAAATTTAAAACAAATCTCAATTTTACTGTAAATGATCTTTTTCGTTAGATAGAGTACATTTTCGTCAAAGGGAACAGAACATAAACAAAACTGTCCTTGGTTATTTAAAGTAAGTAATAAAGTACAATAATGTTATTATTGCATGCAAAGGGAGGTAACTATATTTTAATAGTATGGATACAGACCACCATTGGCTGTACTTTTGAATCGTTCGTGTGCTACACACTGTTAGTCCATTCTCTGAATTTGTTTAGAAACCCCCTTCACAGTACAGCAATTATGACATCATGGGATAAGTTTGTATGTGTTTGTCAACCAAATTTTCAATTGACTGAAATTCATAGCAGACTGATATCAGAATGCTATCAGTTCCGCGTTAGTGCTGAAACCATACCAAGCTTATTTACTCATTGTATTATTCCGCAATAAAAGCCTCCATCTAACACCAAACCACACAGAAAATAGAAATGCAACCCTACACCATGTGACATAGCAGGTAAGGCGTGAGAAAAAACACCTAAATATAGCTGGAAATACAATTTCCGACCGAAATATGGAATATTAATCGTGGTCTGCCCCCGAATGAAGGATGCAGACCACTATTTGTTTCTCCATTGACTATTTTTAATGTTAAAAACGTGCTTATCTGTGATCCATTCCTTAAAGCTTCCCTTTACAGTGCAGTAAACACGCGAGTATTAAAGTTATACGACGTTGAGCGCATCTAATACGAGTAACAATCTGGACGGGCGTTCCACTGTTAAAGTTTCAACTTAATATTTTTAAGTTATATTTTTAAAATGTATTAAAACAAAGCCTTAAAATAGATGGCATCTATAAAAAGTCCTACATTGTTAAAGAATAATCCTATTAATCCTATAATTCACTATTGCCTGTTGAAAATTTGGCAAAAATATCATTTTCAACTTCAAAGTCAAACGTTTGAAGATAGCTATTGCATGGGGGAAATGGGAAAACAATAGAGGTAATTGTGCATGTGTTATAATTTCCTATGTGAGTGACTTTTAAGTGTGGGAAATAATGCCTATGATTGTATAATAGTGAGTTGACAACCTATTGAGCAAAAGACAGCAATAATTATGTTTTGAGTTTCTTAGAAAATATGAAATTATCGCTTTAACGAATATAACCACGGGGATAAAATGAGGGGATTAGTTTAAATAAATGAAAATTTCTACAAAGAAACATCTCTATACCTGAAGTAAATAATCTACAAATCGAACGTACATGTGGAGACTTTATCAATGTCAGATCACACCCCATCCCTCAACACTTTGTCGAACTTTAATACAAAGTTCCACGCCAGCAAATATATAATCTAATCAAAAACGCCCCCCCCCCACACACACACAAGTCAGATCGCCATGAAGTCGGATTACCCTAAGGTTCACGCGGCCACTCCCCATAAATGTGTCTGAAATATCGCTACAAACGAAGGGATTGGAGGAAAAGTCCATGCTTTCACAATCTAACCAAAAGGGATGGGGCTTCCCCCACCCCCTGAATCAGATCGACCTACATGTAAATATACGCCTAAACTCCTGCACTTTGGTCATGATAAATAACAGTGCACCGTGTATATGGTTTTAAAAACAATGTTTGGACTCTCTAATATTATTTGGTCATTAGCTTCTGGACCATTAAACTATTTTGATTTTATAAAGTGTATAGAATGAATATATATATCATATACCTATAAAATAACATATGACACAAATATATGGATAATACAAGGTTATTTGAAGAGTTTATTTCTAACAACGTTTCGACGATGGTACTCCCGTCATTATCAAGCAAAAAATGACAACAATGGTACAGTGAAGATACATAGAGGATATTTGTCGTTTTAGAGTGAATAACATATTTCATTTCATCGAGAAGCAAGAAAACTAATATTTTCATGTATACGTAGCATGAGTGAAAATATAAACGTTTTCTTGCTTAGCGATGAAATAAAATATGTTATTCACTCTAAAACGACAAATGTTCTATTTATTTTATGATTTTACAATCATTTTAGGTAAAACAACATGGACTACTGCTAGCCAGTGGAATAACACTTTTATTTCACTGATAAAACGCGGTATTCCACTACTGATCATAAAATAAATGTATAGAATATTATGGAATAAAGACAAACATATATATACAATCAGAGATAACCATTTAGAAACCATCAAACGTCGCTGAAATAATCAAAGGGATAGGAACTTTCGTCGAAACGTCGCTGAAATAAACTGTTCAAACTTCAAATAACTTGTATTCTATACAATTCTGTTTTGTGTTATTATCATCCAGTAAATAAATGTTACTTTTAACAACCTTTTAATTACCTATAGTAGTATATGGGTATATAACTTAATATACCTGTAAATTAATTATATCTAGTATTTGTTAGGTCGTGTCATATTTGTTTAACGTGATTCAACAGTTAATGATCTGAGTCGGTGTGTGTGTGTAGGGGGGGGGGCTTTATGGAATACCACATCAATAAATATCCAATTAATCTAGCCCCACATTTTTATAAGTAATTAGATGTATGTTATTTTGGCATTCCATAATGTTACACATCACCATCAAACAGGATCTACTTTACCGGTTGGTCGTTTATTTACTTTACATTAGGTAACCTGAATACATTGAAAACAAACACGACGTAACTTACACGCCACATTATCGCCCACGTGATAACTTCAAGAGATGGTTAACAGTTCGCGATATTACTCTAGTTAGAAGTGGACGTTAACCCCCGGGTAGTTATTGTATGAAACACAATATTTAGGCCATTGTGAGACAAATATATAGCAAGTGTCATATATTTTTGTCTAGTGGACGTTACCACCTCTCTCTCTCTCTCTCCCTCTCTCTCTCTCTCTCTCTCTCCCTCTCTCTCTCTCTCTCTCTCTCTCTCTCTCTCTCTGTGTTTCTCTCTGTAATTACGAAGAAAGAGTAATGTAAAACCATGATTATTATTTGTGTTTCTTTGCGATGGATCATATTTGTGCAAATAAATATTCGTTAATCTTAAATGTAAGGGACTTATGGATTACATCTCTTCACTAAAGGGGAAAATAGGGAAGTATAATCAATGCGTCTCACAGCCATCTATCTATACAGCACATTGCTGTATAATCAATACTCTGATTGTGATCAATATACCACACTGCTGTATTAGAGATGAGAAATTCCCTTTAAAGCCATACTATTATACATGTGGAATTCCCTGTAAAGCCATACTGTTAGAGATGTGGAATTCCTCTTTAAAGCCATCCTATTATACATGTGGAATTCCCCGTAAAGCCATAAAGTTATTATGTGGAATTCCCTGTAAAGCCATAAAGTTATACATGTGGAATTCCCTGTAAAGCCATAAAGTTATATATGTGGAATTCCCTGTAAAGCCATAAAGTTATATATGTGGAATTCCCTGTAAAGCCATAAAGTTATATACGTGGAATTCCCTGTAAAGCCACAAAATGATAGATGTGATATATTCCCTTTAAAAGTAGATTTTGATACTGCACTAGATTTACAACGAAGTACTTTGAAAACTCATTAGGTATCAAGGTTGCTAGCGATAAGATGTAATTGTTTAATTAAGATAAGCCCCACGCTGTATTTAAATAACGAAGATAAGTAACGGGCGGTTTTTACAACTGCTGTGTCACACAAGGTGGTTGGGCGAAGTACACAGAAGAAAAACGGGTAAAAGTTTTAAATTTTAATATTTTGTTACATTATTAAAATGGTAATGTTTTAAGGATTTTAGTAAAATATAAATAATTACGAAAGCTTGAACTTTACCAGGAAATTGAAATGGATTACTTTTTATGTTTATCGAGGTTGTAAATTAGACTCAAGTTTTAGAATGTGTTTTAGAAGTTTAACACAATTATATGGAATACAAGTGACTTGATGTGTTTATTCCAGCGACGTCTCGACGAGGGTTTTCTTCTCTTTATCAAGCAAAGGACGTTTGCATATTAATTTTATAGGCAATTTAATTTGAACTTAGGCAAAGGTAAATAAAAAACTTAATAAGCTGACCTTTTTTGTGATGAACTATAATTCTGATAGAGACGTGTTTCTGTGCTAGAGGGATCACGGTGGGTAAGTGGGTAAGATGCTGGCTTGCTAACCGGGAGGTCAGGTGTTCATACATACAGATTTCCAATACATTTGCCTGAATGATATTAGGTTGCTGTGACGTTTTGTTATTGTTCAATAGAAGAAGACTGTTTGTCAGTGAGATACAAGGAAACTTCAGCTTGATGCTACTATATATCATACACTTGTCATCTTTCCATTATCAAGTTGTTGAACTATTATAAATGCTGGTCATATGTTGACAAGATTATATTTTCAGATTGTCCAGATTGTCGCCATGCTACGGCTGATTGTATTGCTAGGGTTCTGTGGTATCCTGGGGGCTACTAAAAAGTAAGTTATCTGCTGGATTACGGTGTTCATTAATTTATTCATGGGAATACTTAACAAACATCATCGACCACAGTATGCTATAAATAACGCAACACTGACAACTAAGCCTATTTAAATGTGTTGTTGTATGTATAAATATGTTTACTTAATATTAACATTATTTGATATTATATTTATAGTGCTACTATTGTATTTTGGTTATATATAATTTACTGTAGCTTACTTTCAGTCAATAAATTCTTTTTTTACAAAAAAAAAAAAAAAAAAAAAAAAAAAAAAATAATTTATGCATAGAGTTTGATGCCTTGCTCCAAGCTGCGCGCAGATGCATTATTGAAACAAAAATATTAATCCCAAATGTAATTCTTCGGTGCTTCTCAACGTGCATTATAACCTCGGTTACTTTCTAGTCTCTCAGTGTTACAAAGCTAAAGAAAGAAAGACGTCTGTTCCCATGTATCTACCGATTTGTGTATTTCAGTACGTATCTTATAACAGCACCAAGTGTTATTGTACGTGGAGAAGAATATAATCTGGGTGTTCATATATTAAATGCGTCGGCTCCAGTTCAGATTCGGGCACAGATAGTAGAAATTGTATACAATGGTACTAAACAGACTCGTAATGTACGAAATGGAAACAGACAGATGTTCAAGCAAGGTAACGTGGAAATCTACTTTCTTTTTTAAAACACTCTACAGAGCTTGAAGTCTTGTAAACACACTTCAGTCACTGTAATGGACCTGTCACACTATAACGTTTTAGACAACTTGTTCCGGCGTATGAAATAATAGTTCAAAACGCTGGGCTGGCATACGCCGAAGCTGAGGCTGAAAATCAACATACACCAGCGTGTTTGCTAAATTTCTCATACGTCGGCATACGCTGATGCTATACGTCAGTGTGTGACATCCCCGTTAAGTTGATATCGTTCCCTGAGTAACAAATAACTTCTCATTGTGATTAAAATACCGAGTCGTATTTTGTTTCGTTATTCAGGGGCCAAATGAGCGGCATTGGTCCTATGACGTCAGATATTGATTAACCAATCAGCGTTGACGTTTCTAGTGGTTTACCCACAATTCCGTGCATGAAAAGGCCAAGTTGACGCCCGTAACAGACCGTTTCATCGTCTAATCCCTCACATCATAGGAACACGTCAATGATAGCAACTCTCCCAGATCTTTGTGTAGTAAAGACAAGTAAAACCAAATTTTGAACTATAAAAACGAAACGAAATAAGATTAGTTTTATAAATGAATCTCTACGACATTAGCCGACATTAGTTTATATATACATAATGTGTATTAGTTAGGTGAAATTGTTAGTAATCATACAGTAGTCATTAAGGAGTTGTGTCACTAAGGTGTTAACACTATGACTAGAGAATGATATACGTCACTATTGTCCAGGTTTGTGTATTGAATAGTGATGGGCGTTATAGATAGTCACGCTTTTACACCAGTAGTGACATCTTTTACAGCTAGTTAATGACAACTGTATGATTTCTAACCACTTTCGATACTTAAGTTTAGAAGAATGGCCACTTATATCATTTAACGACAAAAAATTTCAATTGCTAAAAGGCCAAGCTCCATAAGGCAAAATTCAGAGTTGTGCTTCAGTTTCAAACCTTTAGACATCCTACAGGTCAAAGAACGGAGAGGTGACATATCTCGAAATTTAGAGATGCGCTTCCGTTTGAAACTTTGTAAACACGCTGCAGGTCATAGGACGGGGAGGTGACATATATCAGACCTCGGATTTAGTTTAAAAACTTGTAGGCTCTCTGGGGCCCGTCCGTTAACTTTTAACGTGGAGTTAATGGGTCGTTATTTATCTTGAATGGAGATAAAGTCTGTTGCTAGAAACCCCATTAACTTTGGTTAAGTTGCCGTTATATTTAACGGAGGTGTTGGGCCCCGTTATCTGTTGAACAACGGCATTAGTCGGCTGTCACAAAAGTACATGTATAGTATACCTTTAGCAAGAAATCATAGATTATCATTGTCATTTTCTATAGAACATTCTAACGGGTTTTTGTTGTGTCTTCTGTAGTCTTAAATCAATTTTTGTGAGCAGACTGCGCAGTTGTCCATCTGTCTTCAGTTTCTAGTTAATAATAACTTGTATAAGTTGTTATACGTGTACATTTAAAATTCAGCCAATAAACAAACAGTCTTCAGGCTTCTCTTGGATTAACTTTAATCAGTACGTTAACTCATCCAGACCGGTGAAAGTAAAAAGTCGGGGTATATTTATTGGTTCAGCTCAGGCCACCAAGTTGTTATACAAAATCTAAGTATTATTAATAAAGAAAATACACGAAATTTAAATGATAATTTTGTTAATGTTGAATTTCAGGACAGCCCGGAAGTTTAACTTTAAAGGTGAGAGATATCTAAATATTGTTTATGTGACGCTCGTGTAAAACAAGATGGCCACCCCATATGGTATCGGGGGTTGGGGTGGCCTAGTGGACTAGAGTGCCGCGCTTCGACCTCTAGCTGGCCGGTCACCTCTGGCTTGCGGCTGTGGTTTCGATCCCTGGTGTGAGCGTATGTGGCATGGAGAAAAAGGGCGCCTTCTCAAACTCTTCGGTTTCCTCCGGGCACTCTGGTTTCCTTCCACTTCTAAAGACCCCTACGCGCAAGCGAATTATTGAAATATGTTTAAACCATATGTTAGTCCCGAAATGATATAGTTTGTTTCGTGTGGACGTTAAACCCAATCTCTCTCTCGCTCTCTCTCTCTCTCTCTCTCTCTCTCTCTCTCTCTCTCTCTCTCTCTCTCTTTCGTAACCACCGGAATAACAATTAAGATATTGTTTGTCTCAGACATTGTTAGCGAGGCATTAAATTAAACCCCGTTCAATTATCTTCTAACTAATATCAGGCGCGGATCCAGAGGGGGGGTCCAGGGGCTCAGACTTGAAAATTTTTTATGCGATTTTATTGGCGATTTTTAGACCTTAAATTTTGGAATTTACCTTCCCGAAATACGTCAGAATGCATCAAATTGAATATAATTTACCAAATTTTCCTGGGGGAGGGCCCCCAAACCTCTGTTTATCGGTTGAGCGCAATTAGTTAAGCAATTATCAAACCTAGACCCCCCCCCCCCTGGATCCGCGCCTGAATATGTCTGAGGCCTAAATCAATCTGATTAAATTACAGATCTATATTTCATTTCGTTGTTTTATACCTCGTACGAGCGACTTTTGACCCTATGAGTTTATAAAAGTTTACCCAAGAAGTCGCCGTAACAGACCGTTTCATTAGCTTATCCCTCACTTCAACCAAAACGCCGGTAATATGTGACCGGAGACAGCCAAATAAGTCACTTGGGGTCAAAAATAATATTTGAGTTATGGAATATATTCAGAAAGTATGTGTTATAAGCTTTTCAATGATATATAAAAATGTAAAGGTTGGGTGAAAATTAAAAAAAGTTATGCACACACAAAGTTGAAATAAAATAATGGCGCGATTGTCGCAGAACGTGAGAAATATTATTGTTTTACTCCAAGTGACTAATTTGGCTGTCACCGGTCATATATAACAATATTGAACTGTAAAAACGAAAGGTGATCTGTGTTTTATATTTATATGATCAATAGCTTCCTCGTAATGCTGTGGCGGCGAGAACATATCGTCTAAAGATCCGGGCAACGAAGGGACTCCAGTTGGAGATGGAGAAGAATATCAGAGTTCATAATCAACAGGTTTCTACCTTGGTACAAACAGATAAAGCAATGTATAAAGGCAGGCAAACAGGTGCGTGCTTGGGACATATTTAAATGGATTACGTGGGACATAATTATATGGAATACATCGGACATTATTATATAGAATACATCAGACGGACATAATTATATGGATTACATGGGACATAATTATATAGAATACACGGTGGCATAATTATATGGTCTACATGGGACATACTTATATGGATTACGTGGGACATAATTATATGGTCTACATGGGACATAATTATATCGATTACATGGGACATAATTATACGGAATACATTGGACATAATCATATGGTCTACATGGGACATAATTATATAGAATACATAGGTCATAATTGTATGGATTACAGGGGACATAATTATATGGAATACATCGGACATTATTATATAGAATACATGGGGCATAATTATATGGAATACATGGGACACAACTATATGGTCTACATGGGACACAATTTTATGGAATACACAGGAATATTTATATGGAATAAATGGGACACAATTATATGGAATACATGGGACATAAGTATATTGTCTACATGGGACACGATTATATGGTCTACATGGGACGCGATTATATGGTCTACATGGGACATAATTATATGGAATAAAATTTCTGTGTATTGCTTACTTACTGAACAGTTAACTACAGTCCAGGCATTCAAGATGACTGTCAGTTTGTGTACGAAAATACAAACTTTACAAAATGGTCAAGTTTGATGTCAAAATATACGGTATCTTTACTGGCCCAATTCACACAATAATTATTACAGAGCGATGTTCCCCACTATTATTATTGATAAGTCTGGATTTCTAGTCGGGGGGTTGGGATGGCCTAGTGGTCTAGTGTGCCGTGCTTCGACCTCTAGCTGGCCGGTCACCTTTGGCTTGCGGCTGTGGTTTCGAGCCCTGGTGTGAGCGTATGTGGCATGGAGATAGGGGCGCCTTCTCAACCTCGAGGGTTTCCTCCCTCTGCTAAAGACCCATACGCGCAAGCGAATTATTGAAATAAAATTAAAAACCATATGTTAGTCCCGAAATTACCTAGTTGTGTCGAGTGGACGTTAAACCCCATTTCTCTCTCTCTCTCTCTCTGAATTTCTAGTCGGGAAAGATGTGTTTAATCTCACATAACATTGAACTACATGCTGTTTTGTTAGTCTATAATATTACTAATGCTATGTTTATTTTTGTTTTAGTGCGATTCCGTGTATTGACTATTTTCCCCGACCTGAAACCCTTTAAAGGCAAGATCAACATCGATGTTGTAGTAAGTTATAATCCTTGGACATAACTAATCTGAAATTAGAGTCAAAACGGAAACAATTGAATGTAAATCAGTTCAAATACAACCAGATTACATTATTATATGTGTTGCTACCCATTTGGGTCAATTTCTAGGTCCCAAATATTAGCAACTTAGCTCCTTTAATATCGATGTTATAACAAGTAATAATCGAAACCCTATAATGGCGAGATCAATATCGATATTATATTAAGTAATCATTCAATAATTCCAACGACATCTTGGTTTAGAAACTATTGATTATTATCTAATGAATGAAAGGTAAAGATTTGAAAACGATCGAATAAAGTGGAGAAACTTAGCAACACAATGAGTGGGCTGATTCCGATGTAGAGTGGGCTGATTCCGATGTAGAGTGGGCTGATTCCGATGTAGAGTGGGCTGATTCCGATGTAGAGTGGGCTGCTTCCGATGTAGAGTGGGCTGATTCCGATGTAGAGTGGGCTGATTCCGATGTAGTTTTACGGAGGGAATTATGAACAAAAAGCTTGAATATATGGACTATCCTTCCTAGACTGTCCAAAATTTAATAAAAAGCTTGGAAGTTTTTGATCTGTTTTCGTTATGTTTAGAATTAATTTTTATTTTAATGAAGAGATGTACCCCCCCCCCCTCCTCGAATCCGTCATACGCTCTATTCATTCTAATATATCAGTGAATTTTTTCCAGGATGCACGAGGTAATCGTGTTAAACAATGGCTGGGTGAAAAGAATCAATTTGGTGTCGTATCGAAAGATTTTCAACTCAGTGATCAGCCACAATCTGGGGAATGGGCGATTACAGTAACAATTCCAAGTTTAGTAAGTTTTATTTCGTGCTTTCATTTTGGCATCATCCACTCTAACAATAAGCACACCCAGGTCGTTTGAGTGCACTTGGGTGGTAACATATCCATTCAGTCCTTGACCCAGAAACACAAAACTTTGCAGATAGTTTCTTATTGATGTATTTACATTAAAACAACAAATGGTTTTATAAAAAGGCTATATTTTAGTTAATATAAGGTGAATAATTTTGAGTGAATTTTTAACTTAAGTCTGAGAATGCTTTGTGAACTCGGGGCTAGGGGTTCTGAACACCACACGTGAATAAAAATATTACGATATATCTGAGTCAAAATAATATTGTTTGAAGTGATTTAACAGTGTTCCACCATGAGTTTAATTTATTTATTTATTCATCTATATTAGGATGCTTACACCACGAGCCAATATTTCACAGTGCAAGAATACGGTACGTAACAATTAGAACAAAATATAGAAAGTAATGGTATTAATGGCATACAACTACGGTCATTTTTAAAGAGAGGGGAGGGGGTAACGTCCACTTGACACAAACTAGGTCGTTTTGGGACCAACACGTGATTCGATTTTAATTTAAATAATTCGCCAACGCGTAGGAGTCTTTAATAAGACTGGACTGGCGTATTCCTCTCATCAAATACTTCCGTCTTAAATATGTAGACATTTGATAGTGGGTCAATAGAGATTAAACTTTCACAATACTGTAGTTTCTAAGGGATTCCTAGTTCGTTTAACGTCATCAGCGAATACGTCATGTAGTGTGCTATGCTTACTCTTCTTTCAGTTTGTAAATAAAGATAACGATATGGGATTTGTGTATAATTTATTTTAGAATTACCCAAATTTGAAGTAACAGTCGAATTGCCTCCATATGGTTTAAGAACAGAAACCGAATTGCATGGCACGGTGAAGTCTAAGTAAGTAGGATTATTAGTATATTAGTCTTAGTAGGCTGTTTATACTGATATACCAGGCTTAGATTTATTATACTACGCCATTCATACAGCGCCATATCAAAGGCGCTGGAGGAGCCAGCCTCCTCGCAAAAAAAAAAATTCAAAGAAGTTGAAAAAATAAAACGGGAGAAAAATGCTAAAACCGATGAGAAAATTGAAAATGTTCCCTAGTTAGGGAGGGCCCTAAAGGCAGACAAAAGGGCCACACGTCTGACAAAAGGGCCCCTCTAGCCAACAGAAGAGGCCCCCTAGTCCTAGTCAATCGTTTTCTATACACTGTTACTGTCGAATCCATTACTGAATGAGAATGCAGTCATTGCATTGGCATGACAATCACCAATCAAGAAATCACCATTCAGACTTCAGACGAGTATCGAATTAAGCCCCGGCTCTCAGCTTAAACTGGCCTCGAGGGGATATGTCAGAATGCCCCGCGAAAGAGTGCCCTCAAAATAGTACAACAGTTTGAACGCAACTGCAGGCCCATAGGGGTAACCGATTCTTTCCCCATTGGATAAAGGCAGCCATTGGGTGTCCGATTTATTCTAGAGGTGGCAGCAGCTTCTCCACCCCCAACCTACCCCAGCCCCACGCTATAGCTGCTGACCTGAACTGGAATGATTGTTTGTCTATTTCAGATATACATTTGGTAAAGATGTTGAAGGAATGGTAGATTTACGAGCTTATAAAGGAAATATTAGAAATTCCTGTGGTCAGGAGGAGAGATATTTACAGCAAGTTTTCCCGGTATGTTGTCAAATAATACAAAAGTTATAATGCCAAAGCACTGTTCCCTGTAAGCTGTCTGACTGGTCCCTCTGTTTGCTATTCATTCTAAGCTCTTATCTATCTGGGGTGGGGGCTGTTGGGTGGTCAGATGATTAGCACGTGCGCTCTGCATCATAAGGCCTGTCGTTGAATCAACTGACGTGTTTTTAATTCCCCGGTAGTACGTGACAACATGTAGTGTCGCCTGTGTTTTCTCCGGGTCCTCCGGTTTCCTCTCACTCCTAAAGACCCCAACGCACCAGCGATTTATTGAAATAAAATGATCCATTAGTGAATCCAAAAATGAACTAGTTTGTGTGAGTGGACATTAAACCCTATTTCTCTCTCTCCCTCGCTCTCTGTCTGGTCTCTGTGAGCTGTCTGCCTGTTGCCTTTAAGCTATCTGCCTGTGCTTACCTGGTTGTTAGTATACCAATTGCAAAATCGAAAGCCGTCTTTATTTAGCCTCAAGGTATGCTGCCAAGTTCGTTGTGGTCAAACTAAAGGAATGTTTGTTTTAATCTCGGCATTTTTCCTGTTTTCAAGATAAATGGTGAAGCAAAATTTACGCTTTCTACTGCGGATTTGAAGAAAATTTCCAGTCAATGGTCCAGTTTGTACAACGTCAATATCGTTGCTAGGGTAACCGAGGAAAACACGGGAAAGGTTCTGAACGGGACTGGATCAATCAAGTTTCATGATAAGCCGTACAAACTTTCGTTTTTATCAACCAGTGCTAATACTTTTAAACCGGGACTACCTTATAAGGCATATGTAAGTATAGATGATGCTTTACGTCCCACCAAACATTTAGAGACATTAACCACACGCCTCATCAAGCATTAGAGACATTAATCACTTGCCCCGCCATACAATTAGAGACATGGTCCTCACGGCATCCCAAACATAAAAAAGAACCACGCGCCCTTCCATACATTTAGGGACATGAACCACATTGCTTTCCATACATTTAGGGTCATGAACCACATTGCCTTCCATGCATTTAGTGACATGAACTACACACCCCACCATATGTCGCACCAACCATTTAAAGACGTGAACGACATGCTGCACCTCAAATAAACCCACCAAATACATAGGGACATGGGCGAAACGTCCCGCCAAAGGTCCCACTAAACCCAGAGGGACATGAACGAAACGTCCCATCGAATACGTACAGACATGGGCGGAACATACAGAGGCTTTTGATGATTTTCACGAGTATTGACAGAATCACATTTGAATTAGTAATGTTTTGACAATAAATGTGATGTCATAACACTGATATTACACGAATACATTACAGTAAGATATGATATGATAAAAGTCTAGCTTTTTGATTTCATCAATATACTTACTTTCTGACATTACCCACATACGTATACGAAACTACCACTCGCTATGTATAGGAAACTATCACCAGATATCAGCTACATATGTATACGAAACTATCTCTAGATATAAGCCACATATGTGTACGAAACTATCACCAGTTATATATCGGCCACATATGTATACGAAACAATCGCTAGATATCAGTCACATATGTTTACGAAACTATCACCAGTTATATATCGGCCACATATGTATACGATACAATCGCTAGATATCAGTCACATATGTATACGAAACTATCACCAGTTATATATCGGCCACATATGTATACGAAACAATCGCTAGATATCAGTCACATATGTATACGAAACTATCACCAGTTATATATCATATCGGCCACATATGTATACGAAACAATCGCTAAATATTAGTCACATATGTATACGAAACTATCTCTAGATAAGTGTACGAAACTATCACTCGATATCAGCCACATATGTATACGAAACTATCACTAGATATGTACACGTATACGAAACTATTACTAGATATGTATACGAAACTATCACTGGATATGTATACGAAACTATTACTAGATATGTATACGAAACTATCACTTGATATCGGCCACATATGTATACGAAACTGTGACTAGATATTAGTCACATATACGAAACTATCACCATATATGTCTAACTACAAAAACTATTTGATAGCTATGTGAATTCTAACAGAGTAAAAGTAAATTAAATTTTTTAACGAAATACTAATTTGTTGACAGGTGAAAATAACCACCCAAGATGACGTACCTGTGATGGACAGCACACGCGCTATTGAAGTATACACGTGCGTCGATTTTACACGCACGGTGTCGGATCAGGATCGTTATGCATGTAACCAGTTTCAAGGAACGTACAACTTACCAACCCAGTCTTTGATACCATCCAATGACGGTGTGGCCAAGATCGCCATTGAAGAAGTTCCCAAGAATACCACACAGATCAAGATAAGGGTAATATGAGTGTTTATATTTAATTTGATTTATTTCTTAAATCCACGCCAACACACAGCGACGTGTTAATATATCATATAATAGGTCAATAGTGATTTTATTCAATAAGGTTTGAGTGATATAACACCTTTAATAAGGTTTGCGTGTTGATACTACCCTGGCAGCAGAACAGTTTTATTTACTCGGGTTGTACATAAAACTTCACGAGGTATTTTTTCGGATTGCACATAAAACTTCACGAGGTATTTGGAATTGGAAGAGAGAGGAGGGGTAGGAAGAACGTTTGTTTAAAACTCGCGCCCCTCCCCCTGCATTCGTTTGCTCTGTGTTGTATGTAATTATACTATTTAAGTAGTCTTGTCGTCAATATTATTTTACTATTCAAAAAAAGTAGGGGATATTTGATTTTTAAGTGTTATTAAAGTCACCTAATGAAACTGACGAAGAAACAAATGACAAAATGAAATGAAGTTCACATTCATTGATTTATTCCAAATGATCGTTAGACTAAGTAAGGCACAGACTGACCATTATAAGGGTAAAATGATACCCGGGGTCAAACAGCAAAGTTACCACAGCATCACAACAAAGTCAGTAACGGGTAAATCCTCCTCTGTTAGCCAAACAAGCATTGATCCGACGTGGCATACTCCTAATGAGACGTCTAAGGTCATTTTGGTCCAGATTGTCCCATTCCTGTTGCAACGCAGCAGCAAGTTCTTGGACATTGGCAGGACGTTGTTGATGTTGACGTAACCTCTGTCCAAGCATGTCCCAGACATGCTCGATGGGGGAGAGGTCGGGACTCAGTGCTGGCCAAGGTAATGTGGTGATGTTCTGTTGTTGGAGGTAACCTGTAACGATCCTGGCCCTGTGACATCTTGCGTTGTCATCCTGGAAGATGAAACGGCGGCCATGGCGTCGTGCGAACGGCACAACATGGACTGCCAAGATGTTGTCCCGGTAGTACTGGCCTGTAACACGCCCTGCAACAACATGTAAAGCTGTTCTTCCAGCAACAGTGATGCCTCCCCACACCATAACAGAACCACCCCCAAATCGATCATGTCTGATGACGTTAACGTCTTGGAAGCGCTCGTTTCGACGACGCCACACCCTCCTACGTCTGTCCAAAAATCAACAGTGAACCTTGACTCATCTGAAAACGTCACATTGCTCCAGCGTCGATTATCCCAGTGTTGACGATCCCTATACCAACGACGTCTTGCCTGAATGTGATGATCTCTCAAACAAGGGATCACGCGAGGACGTCGGGCGCGAAGGTGACCCCTATGCAGTCGATTCCGAATCGTCTGGCCACTCACTCTCACACCAGTGTCTGTTTGAAGACGAGCGCTGATCTGATTTGCTGTGATGACACGATTTCTCAAGGCCAAGGTACGGATAAATCGATCCTGGGCTTGAGTTGTCGCCCTTGGTCGACCTGAGCGTGGTCTGTCCTGTACAGATTGTGTATCACGGTATCTGGACCATAGCCTGCTTATGACAGACTGAGAAACATTCGTCGTCCGCGCTACAACCGCCTGTGTTGTGCCGATCTGTAGCATGCCAAGGGCACGTAACCTTTCATTTTGGGTAAGCCGACGCATATCAAAATGTGTTTTCTGGTCACTAAAACAATTAAACTGATGTTTCCACCCTGGAATTCAATGCCACAATGACTGTAACATTCAAAGTCAGAGTCGTGCAAATCTTGGGTTGGACCCCCATGATGATCCCAAGCATCACCTGCATTCCATGCGGTAGCTATTGGTGCGTTTGGGCGTCACATGTAACTGGAAATGTTTCTTCTGTTAGGTTCTATAGTGACTTTTTTCGTAGTCATTTGCATATTTTAGTATTATGCCCCCAAAATCAAATATCCCCTACTTTTTTTGACTAGTATATTAATATTTTGTTCTCTTTACTCATCGCTATATTGTGTATTAAAGGCGTGGTATAATAGTTTATATATTGTGCATTACAGATGCTTATATATTTTGTATTACAGGCGTGGTATAATAGTATATATACTGTGTATTACGGGCGTGGTATAATAGTTTATATATTGTGTATTACAGGCGTGGTATAATAGTTTATATATTGTGTATTACAGGCGTGGTATAATAGTTTATATACTGTGTATTACAGGCGTTGTATAATAGTATATATACTGTGTATTACAGACGTGGTATAATAGTATATATATTGTGTATTACAGGCGTGGTATAATAGTTTATATATTGTGTATTACAGGCGTGGTATAATAGTTTATATATTGTGTATTACATGCGTGGTATAATAGTTTATATATTGTGTATTACAGGCGTGGTATAATAGTTTATATATTGTGTATTACAGGCGTGGTATAATAGTTTATATATTGTGTATTACAGGCGTGGTATAATAGTTTATATATTGTGTATTACAGGCGTGGTATAATAGTTTATATATTGTGTATTACATGCGTGGTATAATACTTTATATATTGTGTATTACAGGCGTGGTATAATGATATAAGTGTTGAAAAATCTATTTATGCGGCTTCATCACCGAGTAAAAACTTTCTTCAGATTTCAACATTTGTCGATGAAGCTGTTTCAAAGGTAAGGTGGGCTGGTATTTAAGGTAGCAGGTTCAGAGATATTTTCAAGACATTTCATATGAATAGTAATTAAAACCCCTTTGATTATATTTTACGTCTCAATATTTCATCGTCGGTTTCATGATTAAATTGACACAAGAAGTATTCATAGAGCTGTCATCATGAGTCGGTTCTTTCTCACCTGGTTGTCGTCCAAGATGCGGACGGGACAAGGGACCGCTACAATTTTAAGCAATGTCTGTTTCTAATTGAGAATAAAAACAGAAGATTGGTATTAGTGTAGTATGTATTATTGCAATTTAAAGCAAATCTTTTGACCTTGTATCAGGTTAAGTTGGAATACATGATGACCATATAAGGGTATAATAGAGTGTTGATGATGATGAGGTGATTGTGTTTTGTTTCAGGTTGATAGAACAGTGAAATTTGAAATACGATCTACAGAAGCCATTGATACATTATATTATATAGTAAGTCATTGATACATTATATTATATAGTAAGTCATTGATACATTATATTATATAGTAAGTTATTGATACATTATATTATATAGTAAGTTATTGATAATTATATTATATAGTAAGTCATTGATACATTATATTATATAGTAAGTCATTGATACATTATATTATATAGTAAGTCGTTGATACATTATATTATATAGTAAGTCATTGATACATTATATTATATAGTAAGTCATTGATACTTGATACATTATATTATACAGTAAGTTATTGATACATTATATTATATAGTAAGTCATTGATACATTATATTATACAGTAAGCCATTGATACATTGGATTAAGCTATGTAACATTGAGTTTAATAAAATTGGATGCGACTGAAAGGTGCATGAGCGGTGTTGCCACCAGAATACATTAAGTCCGAGCCTTTGGATAACCGAATTGTGTTGTTATTTATAGAACTAGCTAGCTTTTATTAAATTGATTGCTTACCTTAGACAACAGTGTCGCCAGTTTGGTGGTTTACGGGGTCAACTTTATAGCATAGCAGTCGACATAGTCCTCTGAGATTCCAGGTGCAAGTAATTCGATGCACGTGAAATTGCAATATAATTCGTGCACTCGACAAATCTCGACGGATTCCGGAACCTACATCTAGTCTCGGCTGTATGACGAATTCCGTCATATTGGAACTACTTTAAAGGTCCCGAATGAAACATGACTGCGCCCATGGTGTTCTTGAAACTACTTTAAAGGTCCCGGATGAAACATGTTTGTAATAGCGTCAAGTTTTCCTGTTAAAGTAAACCGGTAGCTGCATCGCAAATATATGGGCGTGGGTACATATCACTTACTGTCATACAGCCGAGACTGTAGGTTCCGGAATATGTCGAGATTTGCCGAGTGATAATTCGTTGACAACCTCAGTTACATACAATCGCAATGGAATAACAGGAGCGATATAAGCGTCGCTTTAGTTATCACCTATTGTGTGTCCCGTGGTAAATAATAAACGGATTTCTACGATTATGAACAAACTACTCTACTTAAGTTATTATAAACTTACCTATGTGTTTAAAATCACCTCCGGTTAAATAAAATCCATTATACAACTAAATATACCAACGAATAAAAAAGTTCTCTCTTGTAAAATTGAACTTATCACAAACTTTGAAACCGAGAAATAAAAAATGGAAGGTTATTACGTCACTTATCGGAATAGATCATTTCGTATGAAGGGGTCAAAGCAAGGCTATTTTTGTGTTGATGCGTTCGATTACTGGCGCCGCGCTTACTCTAGCCACCGCGAATGCGTTCGGGTTACTTCTGGAAGTAACTCTTATTCAACATGGACGCAAATAAATTATTTGATCGAAGTTATATTTTCCGATTAAGTTTAGGCGACGGAAGAATTATTGTTGACAATTGTCTCAGTAGTATTGTGTTTATTTTGGTGATTCTACATCTTGGTTTAACTATTTCAAGAATTAGAAAAATCCACTCGCAGAACTGAGATGTTTATTAAATATTATTTTTTTCTTGATAACGGGTCAGTTTCCCCAAATCAATGTATGGAGTCATAAGCCATGGTGGCTATAGAGAGCAGACTGGGTCTCCAAGTAGGAATTCTTCCTACTGAATTTGGTATCTGATTAGAGGAAAGTCTTCAAAACCCTAGCGTCATGTGTACACCCAGACCAGCCGATGTGAACATGAGTAAATCGAACTCGATGATCACATAGCCTACAGCCTGGAGTACGACTGAGTGACCTTTTTGCGGTTTATGTATGATATTCGATAGTCATTCATCTTGGGCGCCATAATTCGAATATGACAGCCATCCATACCTCCGATTATTCCAATCCGTGAAATTTACAATATTTAGCAAAACCGTAATAAATTTCTTCACGTTTGTGGGGTAGTGGGCAATTGTAACACGGACAGGAGATCTTCCTTTGTTCTTTTCGCAGATTGTTTTACCTCTGCTAAACTCACTGGGGCGTAACTGTGCAATAAATAGACATTTGCAGTGTTGTTGCACACTTTTGCTGGTTTACACTAGTTTTAGTAGAAATCATATAGAGAAGTTGGATGGGTTTTCCGTGCAATAACAACGATCATGTTGAGCAGGTATCAGTATTAGGCTACAATCATTTATATCACGCTTCATTCGCTACCAGTTTTAACACAGGTCTCTGTGAGATCATAACCTTGCCCTTCTAACTACAATTCTTGTAAGCTATGGAGCTCGTTAACAAAGCTAACCAAGTCAAACGTTACATTGGTTGAACGAAAATGTGATTTAATGTATGTTCTGCATAATATGGGCTTTATTTCGCTTCTCTGGATTTGATAATTCCAATGAGATACCAATGAAAAAGTCTAAAGTTTGTTGATGGATTATTGTCTGCTCGTTGTTATTCATCAGAACATCGAGCACAATTAATTGTTTGGTGGCGCTCATCTTCCATTTTGATATCCGATGAAAGTGCCGCGCCGTTTGATTACCCATTCCCACTGCGCATGTCGAAACGTACTCGAGGATCCTGGCCGAGTAAGCACGGAGAAAATAATCGAACGCGACATGTATGAACAAGCTTTTGCTCTGAGACCCAGTAATGAGTTTGAGCGTTTACAAACATAAATACGCCCATAGTCCGATATTTTGTTTCCGCCTTGTATTAATTATTTGGTTAGAGAGTTCTGGGGGAATTTTTTTCTTTTGAATTACATTTGTTTTACTGGCCTTGAATATCACCGTTGAATATTTTTAATATTTCCTGATGATGAACTTAAGCAGTCCTGCCAGTTAACCCCGGCAATCTGCTGTGGACGAGGTAGGCCTAAATTCCGATGTATTTTACATTTGCCTCGGCAAAATTAATAGCCGAGGCCATTGAATCATTGAATAGGTATATAACGTTTTCTTAAAAGATAAATACCAATAATTATTATCACCAAATCATACCGCGCATCGGTTTTATTATCGGTAGATAGTTCCATATGTTTCTATTTCTCTTTAAATATTATTTCTGGTGTGTTAGAATTTTATAATCGTGAAATTCACAAGGCTGTTTATCCATAAGATTTTGAAATCCACGGAGAATGGAATTTTCCGATGGCATTTCGTAGATCGCGATCATGCCCCAGCTAATCAACGCTTTGAATTATATTGCCGTAAAAGGTACCATGTCATATGAGTTATTGTATGCTACACAGATGGTTAAATTTAGTGCCGCGAAACTTGCACGAATTTTCCCCGCGGTCTGCATAATTAACACACAAAACCGTTTTTATAAAGACGATAAACGATGTTTAGACATCCCGAACTGTTCTTATCAAGAATGTTTCGATTTCAGTATCTGTCGAATGAACAAAAACAAGTAATTTAATCAGGAACATTAATGATATGAACAGTCGGAACGTGAATAAAATATGAAAATTATTGAGAAGCGGTGGTCTTTTTCATACGAAATATGATCAATTAAAATTATGATTGACTGCGGGCTGTAATGTGTTTTATAAAAATATATATAATATACACGGGTGAAATTACGGAGTGCAAAGCAATATTATACATGTATTTACGAGTATTCGTATAATCGGTAAATAAAATTTAGTAAACTGACAATCAAATGGTTTAAAATTAATGTCATTGTCTCCAGTTGCTATTTTCTTGCCCAAACTCAAACGATCGAAAAGGCGGTGTGGTGTTTTGATTACAACACACGTGGTTATCATAAATTACCCCCTTTAATAATTACGATGGTTTAGCCCATAACGTCACGTGTGTAATGTTGTGATGAACACAGACGAAAATACTAGCAAAAACATTGAATTTTCAAGAGAGAACCTCTTTTTTCCGTTGGGATGTTTAATTGTGCAATGAATTTTATTTAACCGGAGGTGATTTTAAACACATAGGTAAGTTTATAATAACTTAAGTAGAGCAGTTTGTTCATAATCGTAGAAATCCGTTTATTATTTACCATGGGACACACAATAGTGGGGTGTTGGCTATGATATAATTTTGTGTCGACAAATTATCTTGTAAAAATTCTATTCTCACCTGGACAGACAGTGTTATGTAGTGACGTTTCACACAACATATTTCTAGAAAATACTATGCATAAATTTTGATATATTTTCTCGTCACAGATTAAAGCAAGGGGCTCTGTTCAGAAATCAGAACAGTACGATATGCAGCAAACAACGAATGCTATTTTGAACCTGCCTGTTACACCCAGTATGTCCCCCTCGGCATATATCTTGGTTTATTACATGAGAGAAAGTGGTGAAGTTGTTGCCGATGGCTTGACGTTCAATACAGACAGGCTTTTTAAAAATAAAGTAAGTAAAATTTCTCTAAATATATTTTCTTTAAAATCTTAATTTGCCGTGAATATCTCGTGTCCTTTTATAGCCCACACGCCTCCACGATTTGTCGTCAATCTGCCGCGGGTTATAAAATAATCTTCCAAATGGACAAACGAATGAAATAACTTGTGTATTATCGAAGAAAAGTTGGTTTTCAACTATTTCTCGGGGCCAGAAGGCCCAGTGGGGATAGCACTGACTCGGTAACCAAGGGTCAAGGGCGTGCCCCTCGAAATACATGTATTATATTTTAGTGTGGTTTCCCAGTGTTAGATGTGCAGGCCCCGGAAATGCAAAAACTGACTAAACCATGGCGTACACTCAGAAGAAAACTGGGTAGACATATTAATATGGAAGACCAAACAGCTCTTTATTCAGTTTTCGTAGTTCTTAGGTCTAAATTCATAGTCCTTAATTCTTACTTCTTCATTTGTTGTCGTATTGAATAAAGAGCTGTTTGGTCTTCCACATATTAAACACATATTTTATTCGCTATATAACGGAGTGGGAAAGTCAGAATGCCTCTGTCAGACCCATATCCCAATTTACAGTACAAATTATATACTAATTTTATACTAATAATGAAAAACAGTCTATACAAAATGCCTATGTCAGACCTCTATCCCTATTTACAACAATACAAATTATATATTAATAATAAAAAACAGTATATACAATATATACAACCCCTTACTTAGTTGAATACACCTAAAGTATTATAGTATGTAATAATAATGATTTAAAATCGTTTAGTTAAGTAATAGTTTGAAAACGTTTAGTTAAATTGAAAAATGATTGAAATGTTGTAAAGATAAGGTTATTAATTTCGCTGGTGGAGTCATGCATGCCGCAGAGTAATGTAGAAATGGTTTGTCGTCGAAAAGTATTGAAGTTTGAACAGTGTAAAAGATAGTGTTCGCTGTCCTCGAAAGGGTGACCGCAATTACAAGCTGGATTTTTAGAGATGGAATTCGACTCGGAGTAGGTGAATACCCCACATTCATGGCGTATGCCCGTCTCTTAAACCGTTTTTTTTTTTATTTCATTCGTTTTCCCTTGTAGGTATCTGTAGATTTTAATAAGGAGGCAGTATCACCTCAAGACCGCGTCAGTCTCATCGTATCAGCTGAACCGAAATCTCAAGTTTACATGTTGGCAGTAGATCAGAGTGTTTTATTGTTAAAATCAGGCAATGATCTGACACATCAAAAGGTAACAAGTTTTTACAATACACATATTTATATGGATCTGAGACACGTGGGGAGCAGTGCCAGACTGGGCCCACCTCTCCACCTGTCCGTGACAGGTGGGCCTATGCTCATTAGAAAAAGGTGGGCCTAAGCCTATAAAGAAAAAATAGAAAAGAAAGGAGGGGGAGGGGAGGAAAAGGAAGGAGATGACAGGGCACAGAATAGTAGAAAGAAAAGATAGGAAGCTTTGGTCTAAAATGCTTTGAAAATGTGTTTGCGGTTATCAATTTTCAAAATTTTCCGCACTTGTGTTGGCTTTGGGCAAAGAGGGTGTTCTACATGTAATATTGTAGATATTTTATCACAGTTTCATGGTAGTAAGTCACGTGACGTGGTTGTTATTTTCTCCGGGTCCTCGATGCGCCCACAAGATTTATCAATCGGATTTCGTTTCGTTTTATGATCCGAAATTTCATTTTACTTGTCTTTCCTACACAAACTAGGTCATTTCGGGACTAACATATGGTTGGATTTTATTTCAATAATTCGCTTGCGCGTAGGGGTATTTAGCAGTGGGGGGAAACCAGAGTGTCCATGGAAAGCCACAAGGTTGAGAAGGCGCCCCTATCTCCATGCCACATACGCTCACACCAGGGATCGAAACCACAGCCGCAAGCCAGAGGTGACCGGCCAGCTAGAGGTCGAAGCGCGGCACTCTAGACCACTAAACCACCCCGCCTTACCTACACAAGGATCTGGAAGAGTTGTTATCATCGACGTGTTCTGGATGATGTGACGGATTAGCCAGCGAAAAGGTCTGTTACAGTGAGTTCTTGGCCTTTTGATGCACAGAACTGTGGGTAAACCACTAGAAATGTCAAAGCTGATTGATTAATCAATGTCTGACGTTATAAGGTCAAAAGCCTTGACGTGAACTCCCACTATAACTGGTGGTCAGATCGTCATGTAGTGTAGGCCATCGAAATTATAAAGAAACGAAACGAAACGAAATATAGATCTTTATTTTACTCAGATAGAAGATTTATTGAAATAGAATTGTAGTATATATATAAAGAATGTATGGGATGTATAATGTGTATTATATTGTATGGGATGTTTGGTGTTAACAGGTGAAGTCAGCTCTATCAAGTTTTAGTGATGTACCTAATCCTATAGTTGAACCTCTCTGGTATTATGGGCGACAATCATCAGCTAAAAATGCCAAAGAATTTTTCAAGGTAATGTATGACCGATTGAATTATAGTATGCTTCTATTCTTCACGGTAATGGGTTGGCTTAGAGTTTGAATTATATGTTTCTAATCTGAATGTCGCATTAAAAGAATGTTCATCCAGTTTTATAGTTTTGGAGAAATACAAGTAATGATGACTTGCAACATGTTGATGATTAATGTGTAGGACTTAAAATATCCACAAGATATCTTCTATCGACAGAAACCATTAAATAGTCGATTTATGATGTGTAGGTTTGTTTTGTGAAAATAACCGATTCCGCTTATTCGTGTGGATTTTATACTAATCTAAACACCAATACTTTATTATTGACGTGAATCAAAGAGATCCCGCCCCTTAGAATATTATTGTAGCAAAGTTTCCTCTGATATGAAGGAATCTGGTGGGTGAAAAATGTCGAAACCGGGAGTGTTTTATGCTAATTGTTCGCTGACAGGAAGTGTTTATATGCTGATTGTTGGATGTTTTTATTATAGGAAGCTGGTTTGTTAGTTATGACAGATACGTCATTTTTGATACAGTACCAGCAGCGTGAATCTAGACGACAATATTCTACCCGCCGTGAGTCTCGTCTCTACAATTACTGTCACACCCCTTCCCACCTCACTATACAACAACTGTCAAACATTCTGTAGGCAATGAACCCCATCTAACAATATGTAACAATACATAGATAAAATGAAATGACGCATTTTCTTTTCTTAACTAATCGAGCTAATAACGACGTGTTTCCTTGTCGGGTCGTCTGCTCGCCACCACTATCAATGGGACACCACGCCTGGTACCACAAACAATAGGACACCTCTCTGCCCTTAACCATTAACAAGGGGTCACCACTCTGTCCCTAACCATTAACAAGGGGACACTTCTCTGTCCTTAACCATTAACAAGGGGACACCACTCTGTCCTTAACCACAAACAATAGGACACCACTCTGTCATTAACCATTAACAAAGGGACGCCACTCTGTCCCTAACCATTAACAAGGGGACACCACTCTGTCATTAACCATTAACAAAGGGACACCACTCTGTCCCTAACCATTAACAAGGGGACACTTCTCTGTTCTTAACCACAAACAATAGGACACCACTCTGTCCTTAACCATTAACAAGGGGACACCTCTCTGTCCTTAACCATTAACAAGGGGACACCACTCTGTCCTCCACCACAAACAAAGAGACACCTCGCGGTCCTGCACCAATGGCAAGGGGAAACCACCCTGTCCTTCACCACAAACAGTGGGATACCAGTCCGTCCTGTACCAATCGAGCTAGAGTGAGAATGGGTGGGGGTACTCGATTGAACGTTCCGGCAATGAATTCTCTCAATCCCAAAAATAGTGAAAATCGAGTGAAGAGGGGGATTTCGGGACTGACAGGACTGTACCAGGCAGGACTGAATTTCGCGTTATTCGATTACAAATCTGTAAATTCGGGACGTTCTGGACTGTGAATCTTCGTGGTATGCCAATGTCAAGATTGTTTTACGTGCAGGCCAGTGCGTACAAGGATACCAGTCTGTCCTCCATCACTGGTACGGTGACACCAGTCTGTCCTCCACTACATGGTCCTCCGTCACTGGTACGGGGACATCAGCCTGTCCTCCATCACTGATAAGGGGACACCAATCTGTCATCCATCACTGGCAAGGGGACACCAGTCCGTCCTCCCATCACGTGTGTTTGGGGGGTTGGGATGGCCTAGTGGTCTAGAATGCCGCGCTTCGACCTCTAGCTGGCAGGTCACCTCTGGCTTGCGGCTGTGGTTTCGATCCCTAGTGTGACCGTATGTGACTTGGAGATAGGTGTGCCTTCTCAACGTCGTGGGTTTCCTCCAAACAAGCGAATTATTGAAATAAAAATTGAAACCATATGTTAGTCCCAAAATGACCTAGTTTGTGTCGAGTGGACGTTAAACCCGATTTCTCTCTCTCTCTCTCTCTCTCTCTCTCTCTCTCTCTCTCTCTCTCTCTCTCTCTCTCTCTCTTGTGCTCCATCACTGATAAGGGGACACCACTCTGACTATCCACCACCACCACAACAATTAACTTTATGGTTATCGAGCCTGCGCCTTACAAACTGAGCCAAAGTGACTCTTTCATAGCGTGTTGTATGTTTGCTGGAACTATTTTACTGTATGTAGACTGAAGTGGTCAAGCCTACGCTTTAATACTAAATGTATCGGCCAGTTTCTGTAACTGAGTTATTGACAACAAAATGTTGGATTTGATTCGGCTAACAGTAATGGTTAAAAGTACGTTTTACGTGTCTTGACTACACTAGGATCTGAAAGATTTGTTATATAACATAGGTCCTGGTTGATGTATGGTGTTAGCCAATGAAACGGTCTGTTATGGAGAGTTGAACGTTGGCGTGAGATGAACGGAACTGTGGGTAAACCACTAGACACTTCAACGCTGATTGAATAATTAATGGCTGAAGTCATAAGGTCAAAAGCCGCTCGTATGACCTCTGACGCGACCTCCCAGTACAATCGATCCGATCTTCATGTAGTGTAGGCCATGGAAAGTATTAAAAAATGAAACGAGTTATAGATATGTATTTTAATCATCTCGCATGCCAATATTACCCACGGTATTATTAATGTTGAGTCTGTTAGATGTCAAAGTGTTGATATATCACGCGATATAATGTTGTCTTTATATCCTATTTTAGCCTATATGTCGTATGATGGTGGAGAGTCCGGTTTGGCGGGACCAGCCAGGAGACCCGGGTCTTCTATGGACATCGTAGACAGCGCACACTTTTCAGATGCAGATGCAGATGCAGGTGGTCTAGTCGAGCCTGAACGAGTTAGGAATGTTTTCCCAGAGACATGGCTGTGGACTAATGAGACTGTCGGGTAGGTGACATTTTATGAGTTTTAGCAATTCGTTATGCTACCGATATGTCCCGACGTGGAAGTTAAGTGGGTTCTAACTGGTGAAATGTCGGACATTCCATCAAAAGACAGATGTTGCGCCACATTTTATTTTGGATTAAAACCAGGGGTCTATTGGTTAAAGACAGATTACTGTCTACAGATCGGTTCAACTGACGAAACTTTCCCATATAACGACAAGGGAAGTTGGATGGCGGAATGGTTAGCTCATGCGCGCTGTATCATAAGGTCTGTCTTTGAGTCAACTTGTGTGGTTTCGATTCCCCGGTTGTATGTGACTAGGAGTAGGGTCTCCTGTCCAACCTCATGGTTTTTCTCCTGGTTCTCCCCGTACACGCAAACAAGTTACTGTAATAAAATTAATCATATGTTAGTCTCAAAATGATCTAGTTTGTGTTGAGTTGACGTTAATCTCCATTTATATCTCTCTCTCTAAACTATAGAGACATAAAATGCATAAGCTGATAAAAAAAATGTGTAAAAGCGCGATGAATGGGTTTATGCCCACTTGCCACATGCTTATAGATGTGGTTCCATGATTCAATAAAATCTCTGTAGATTAAATATTCCAATTATAATGGTGTTAAACGTCCTGTTTTTCTGAACCAACCTGCCCCTGACGAATGAATATATGCCATACATTACTCGGGACATTTCGCCCAGGGAGCGGCGTTTCCGCCTAATCATATCAAAATCCAACCAACACGTAATCTACACGTCCCATTCAAATATATGCCAAGCAATGCACTATAAGGAACATTTCTCCTAGATTGCGGCGTTTCCGCCTAATCGTATCAAAATCCAACCATCAAAGGTTTACACGTGAACTACACGTCCGATTCGGACGACTGGGCGTTTTTTTTATCAGGTTATCCTTCCAGCAGTCATACAGTACGGAGGGCAAGCCAAGGTAAAATGTCTAGTCGTTTGGATGGGTCAACAAACCAATATCCCGTGTATAGCATTGTTAACACGTTAAAGACTTCGTGAAAGTTGCGGAATTTGAAATAGGAGTAGGTCGTATAGAGCCGCTGTCCTGGCAAAATGTCTCCGATAGGACAATACATATCCCAACCAAGCTAGACATTAAACGGGATCAAAATTTTATTTCGTCATTGCCAGTAAAAATGTAATAATAATTTGAATTTATTATATTTGAACAGAGCTGATGGAAGAGTTTCTATAGAAGCTACTGCACCTGATACCATCACGTCATGGGTAGCCAGTGGTTTTGGAGTCCATAATAAACTGGGTTTGGGTGTGGCCGATTCCACCAGCAAGGTCTAAATTTTAATTATTATTTCAAATTCCGGCAAGGAAATAGCATTGGCAATTATACTGAGAGGTTGAAAGGTCGGGTATTTTTTTAAACGCTGATTGGCATCGTTATTTTCAGAACAATAGCGATTTTTTTCAAGGCTTAATCTTAAATTAAATCGATTTTCTGACTTGGATTCAATATTTTAGGCCTGTCGATGATACAGGATTGGGTAAGGGTTAGGGTTAGGGTATCGCCTGACTGTAGCCGGTTTGAATTCATACTGAAAGGAATTGAACTATGTTTGGATTTATATTCCCTATAGAGATTCAAAATTCATTGAATGGTGATAGTTCACAAAGCATTCTCAGACATAAATTGAGAATTTACTCCCTTATAAAACGTATGTTGGTTTACTGTATCAAATACATCAATAAGATACCATATTGGACCTATGAGTAAGTCACCAGTAGCCTGTTGCCTGTGTATGACCAGGATACGACAAGGGCAATAAGTAGATTATATTTATCGTTCAGTTCCATATTTATTTAGATATCATGTAATAATATTTATGTTTGTATGTTTTACAGCTTTTGGTAGAGAAAAGTTTTTTTGTTAGCCTAAATCTACCGCCATCAGTAAAATATGGAGAAGTTGTAACTATACAAGCCATTGTGTTTAATTATTTAGACCAAGATATACCGGTAAGATATTATACTGTATTGTATTGTATTATACTGTATTGTATTATACTGTATATTTATGATATTTTATTGTATTATATTATACTGTATTGTACTGTATTATAATGTATTGTACTGTATTATGTACAGCGATGTCATTCCTGGCATGAAGTTATACAAATGGTCTTGTGCATATACCATCCCTCGGTGTCCCATAAACCATCCCTATAGTATCCATGTGCCATCCCCTCGGTGTCCCATGAACCATCGAGAGAATTGTGTATGGGGCACCGAGAAAATGACGTAGGGGCACCGTGAGAATGGTACATGTGACACAGAGATGGGGGTACATGCGTCATAGAGATGAGGGTACATGCGACACAGAGATGAGGGCACATGCGACACAGAGATGAGGACACATGCGACACAGAGATGAGGGCACATGCGACACAGAGATGAGGGCACATGCGACACAGAGTTGAGGGTACATGCGACACAGAGATGAGGGTACATGTGACATCGAGCGGACTGTGCATGTAATACCGAAGGGAGGGTATCCTCATCTCGGTGTCCCGTACACCATTATCTCCGTGTCACAAATATTATTACTTATTTGTTCAACAGGTAAAATGATTGTTTATTTGTTTAACAGGTTAAAGTAACTTTACCTAAGTCACCAGATTATACGAATATAGAAATATCCAGAAATGGCGAGGAGTCGGATTCATCCGAGGAGCAATCTTCAACAATACTAGTATGTACAACAAATTATTGATTTATAATAACGGAACAAAGATCATCTCAACATTTAACATCGTTAATAGCTTAACTTATTATAATATGTTTCACACTGTATCGCAGGTGGAGAAGGATTCGACAACATCAGTTTATTTCCCGATACGACCTAAAACACGTGGTATGATAGATATCAAGGTTACAGCAAGCTCGTCCCTTGCCGCCGACGCCGTCAGACGACAACTTAAAGTTACGGTAAGCTGAATTGTCTCCCCTGATAAATCGTTATAACCGTCAACAGGGCAACTTTTTCTACAATATTGGGTGGGTAAGTGGGTAAGACGCTGGCTCCCTAGCCTGGGGGTAGGGTGTTGGATTTCTGCATGCCGAGTAAGTTCATCGGCATTGCCCGAGAAAGTTTCTTCTTGTGAGCGATGGGGAAGGGGACCTATTTAATTGTTCGGATGGGACGAAAAACCGAGTTCCGTGTACACATTGGTGTGCACTTTAAAGATCCCTTGTCAGTTGGAATTCGATATAAGAGTAGGTCGTAGCGCCGCATACCGGGTAGCCCATTTAGGAGCAGAACAGAAGGACGTAGTGCCGCTTGCCGGGTAGCCCAGTTTAGGAGCAGAACAGGTAGCTAGGGCGTAGCGCCTCTGCCCGGGTAGTCCAGTTTGGGAGCAGAACAGTAGGACGTTAAACCCCATTTCATTTCATTTTGTCTACGATATCTTTATTGTGTGGGAAGACGTTAAATGGTGAATAGACAGCGAAGCAACAGCCTGGATTTAGAACTGGTGCTCCAGTTTGATTCATTAAGGTAGAGAGCAGTGGAACGTTTCTGTCCATCAGCTAGCAATTGGTGGTTGGATGAGTTACATAGCTTGGTTGCAGCTATGGCGGGTGTTGTGCCAGGCAGGGTAAGCTAACCTGTTACCACTGTCTGTCGTGTATTTTGTACACGGTGAACAGTCCATTTGCTGATTACACTATTTTGCCTATAACGTTGTTTTTTGGGGGGGTTTGGGGGGGGGGGGACTTCGAAATTTGTCTTATGGTTTGGATTGTTCGTACTTGGTTTTATTTTATTATTATATAAAATTAAATTCATTATTTTTAGCCTGAAGGAATTCGACGAGAGAATAACCACAATGTATTGATAAATGCAGCTCCTTTTGCAAGTTATCGGAAGCTTCTTTCATTAGATAGACCACGAGATGTCGTTCCTGATACCATGAAGATTAGAATCACTGCTACAGGTAGATTTGTTTATATGGTTGTAGGCATCCAGTCCAAATCATGTACCCACGCTATTAGCTTGTTATAACACAGAAATATTTAAAAAAAATACAGATTTTTAATTAAGATTATCCAATAATGATATTTTGTTACTTATTAAATTTCCAACTGATCATAATGTCAGACCTCGGGTAAATCGTCATCAGCATACGAAAGATGATAACTTGAGTGACATAAGTGCGGTGCCCCCTCCCGTCAATCGAACACCCAGATCGTCTAAAATTGAATTAAGATGTATAAAGTGAACTTGATTAGATGAGTGGCTAGACCTGTCTACGATATCACCCTAGGTGGAAGTGGACGTTAAACCCCATGAAACGAACGAAAGTGGCTGGATGGTGTTCAGTGATGGACATTATTCTTAGGTTTAGTAGAGTTAGACAAGTCGATTGGTAGAGACTTGGTCTCACTATACATGGCTGAGTTGGATAATCAGCATTTCCCCTTGTGCAAACAAGTCGCACGAAAAAACTTCGTCGTTAACAAGAGGTAAACGTTGCAGCATTGTACCCGACGTAAAATAACTAACAATGTATAAAGTAGTTTCCCATAAATGTTAAGGAGATATGGTCGTTGGGTCACTGAATACCCCTTCTCCCGTAATCTGGAAAATCCTACCAAGTCAAATTTTGGTGAAAATTGAGTTAGACCCATATTTGGACATATGTATATAATAATAGGTTTTTTTTCTCCTTCCATAGGCGTAGGGGCTCGGTGACAGTTAGGGGTCAGAACCCGAATTGCCCGGAAAATTTTCGGGTACAGAATCCCGCCCCCTCACCTCTCCCTCAAGAAAATTATAGAACATTTTACGGCTGCAAACACGTTTTCCTGCTATTTCAGCCCGTTAACAAGGCAACTTCAAAGTGGTCTAATATAGCTTGATTAAGGTGGCTGACTCGAATTTCAATCAATTGTTTTACAGTCCACGAAAACGGTTGTTGTTTATTAATTACGATTTAATGTCCAATACATTATATATGATATTAGGGACAGGTTGATTTGGAAGACAGGAAAATTTTTAAAATTTAACTGTCGCAAACGCGTCTTCCTGCTATTCCAGCCTGTGAATAAAGCAACTTCAATATGGTCCTATCTAGTCTCGTATCTGCATAAGAGTGATAAACAATTTGGTTGTTATAATTTTTAAATCCTATATTAGTTTAGGAGACACAGGTTTTTGGGGTTTTTTTTTTGTTTCTAGGTTTTATGTATCAATAAATATCGTATTTCAGGTGATTTAATGGGATTAAGTTTAGATAATTTTGACAATTTGATCCAGCTTCCTACTGGATGTGGTGAACAAAATCTGATGAAATTTTCTCCAGTTATTTATATTGCGGATTACTTGTCAGCAACCAATCAGATGCAAGATAACATGCTGGCAAAAATAAACGAAACTTTAGAACTAGGTAAATCGATAATAGCATTGTTTTAATTGTTTTTCTAGGTGTATGCATGACAAGGTTAACTAATTCTAAGGCAAACAAATACAGTGTCGTTTCCTTCTATACCCCCATCGATTTGCAACCACCAAGCTTCTTTAACGTGCACGGGAAAGATCTGGTTTTCCATACAACCCGAACCCACGCAGTTTCTACCTCAGTCCCACAGATATCAAGCCACACCCGGGATTGAAAGAAAAATTCACGTGTATATTCGTACTCAGAAGAGTCCATGAACCGTATAGAAATCGTCACGAAATTGTCATACAAGTGTTATAGTGTATATTTTTGTATATATTTTATTATATGATTTATGTTAATGTAGTAATTGACCAATGTCCGAATTGACCTCTCACTAATCTTTCAAGTCTTTTAACTGTTTGAGTTTAAACTTAATGTAGCGTTATATATTACGTAATTATAGTTAACCCGCGTTCTTGCTATGTCCATATCTTCTTCTGTATTTAAACATCGGTTTCCTCTGTGCAATTTAACATCTTATCAAGTTTTATTATATTTTTAACATCTTATCAAATATTATTATATTTTTAACATCCCTAGCGATACCTATCTCGTTATGGTGACCGTTGGCCAGTTTTGGACACTCGTTATTAAAAGTACAATTTTAACTATTTCTCCGAGTTTTCGTCGTTAGTGTTGGAAAAAGGTACAAACTCCAAGAAAACAACACTCCGGCTTATGTATAATATGCATCTGTACCTTTGGTAGTACAGTTTACATGACCAACATTTAATGAGATGGCTTGTAATTATTATACCTCAATTACTATATAAATCCTTTACATCTTCTCCAGTCCCATCCTATCCATGTATTTTCAAAAAAAAAACAAAAAAAAATCCCAGCTTACTGGAAAAAATGCTTTCCTAATGAAAGTAAATTGAATGTGTCTGGCTGATTACAAATCAAAATCCTAAATCCATTTATGGACAAAGAGCGTAGCACTATTTCGTCTCGAACGTGAAATAAAATAAAAAATAGTACAAAGGCTTTTATTTTTGCAATTTTGGGCAATTTTCGGGTTGATTAATTTCCAAAAGAGAGTTTCATACAATTTAAACTATTTCTCCGAGTTTTCGTCGTTAGCGTTGGAATAAGCTACAACCCCCAGAAAACAACACTACGGCACAAGTAAAAGAACCCTTAGCCACTGGAATTCGAACAAATCCCACGCACCTTTGGAATTTGACTTGAAATTTACCATAATATATTAGATTCAATCTTATGTTAGGTCTTTGTATTTTATTCTACGTGTGTCTGTTTATTCCAGGTTATCAGAAACAGCTTTCATATCAACGTTATGATAAATCCTATGGTCCGTTTGGTGATTCGGACGCTGCGGGAAGCATCTGGTATACTATACATTAATGATCTATTGTATCTCATTGTTATAGGCCCACATATTGCACCCGTTTGACCATTCGACTGTTATTTTGTATCTCATTGTGACAGGCCCACGTATTGCACCGGTTTGACCATTCGCCTGTTCTATTGTATCTCATTGTTATAGGCCCACGTATTGCGCCTGTCTGCCGGATCACATGTGAACAAGATACAGTCTACACAGAGAGAAATGGGGTTTAACGTCCACTCGACACAACTAGGTCATTTCGGGACTGACATATGGTTTAATTTTATTTCAATAATTCGCTTGCGCGAAGGGGTCTTTAGCAGTGGGGGGAGAGTTACCGGAGGACCCGGCGAAACCCCACGAGGTTGGACAGTCGACCCTATTCCAAGGAATCAAACCCCCGCCAGTTGACTCAACGACAGGCCTTATATGATACAGCACGCACGTGCTAACCTTTCGACCATCGGAACCCTCCAGAGACTACAACATTTTAGGCCTATATGAATCATTGTGGCTATGAGAGAATAAACACGTTCTGTTTCCCGCGGAATAAATCCGATTGATTTTCAAACTTATTTAACCTCACCATTCGTGTACTTTCTGTTCATGAGATATGTTACGTGTCCAGACAATCTCGACATAACGGATCAGTATTTAAAGCGATAATTTCATATTTTCAAAGAAAGTCAAAACAATTATTTATATGTCTTTTGCTCAATAGGCTGTGAACTCACTATTATACGATCATAAGCATTCTTTCCCACTCTTATAACTCATTAACACAGAAAATGATAACACAATTACCCCCTCCCCTTGTTTTTCTATTGCCCCCCCCCCATGCACTAGCCAACTTCAAACGTTGGAAGTTGAAATTGAAAATGACATTTTTGCCAATTTCTCAACTGACAATAATGAATTATAAGATTAATAGGATTATTCTTTAACGAGGTATAGCTGTTTAAGGATACCATCTATTTTAAGGCTTTATTTTAATGAATTTTAAAAATATGACTTAAAAATATGAAATTGCAGCTTTAATTTGGTTGACATCCACGTTGTTCTTTCGGAAAAGCCGTTGTCTTAGACTATATTTTTTCGAGACCTAGCTGAGTTAGTTATCTTATGAATGGTTTAAACAGCTGTTCGGTGAAAAGAGTAAATAATTAATTTATTTTATTTAGGTTGACCGCGTCTGTTGTACGAAGTTTCCAACAAGCTAAAGGTTACATTTATATAGACGATAAGACCACAGCGGATTCTGTAAAATGGATTCTAGATCGACAGAACCTAGACGGATCTTTTACAGAACAAGGTACCATTATAGATAGAAAATTACAGGTAAATTTACACACAGGAATCCCGATACCCCGCGGATATTGATTATATATTCCTTAAAAGGACGGTCAGGTCCGGTGAACTAGTCCCTTGGGATTTTCAGTTCTAATTTCTAGTGATGATAGGCGGGAGAAGGGGTCCTAGTTTCTTGTTTAGCTCTCTGATTCACTAACCAGATGATCCCGGTGATAGTCGAGCAAGTTCCTTGGGATCTTCCAGTCTGTAATTGTTGAAGGGGGCGGGTGATGACAAGAAACATTGGATCGCGGTAAAATATAGATGAATGGCGTATGACCGTCTTCATTTGTCCGGTTGGAGCAGAAAAGTGGGAGGTGAAACATCATATTTCAATTCCTTATACAAAAACCAACTTAGGTTAGGTGGTCTTCCATAGTATTAGTGGGGATGTGTGTTTACAAGAAGAACACAGCACACCCTGCTTGATAGACAACAACAATCACAGCTTCTTGAGAACTGGAGCCGAATCCTGGGCTTGATTTGGTTTAACCCTTAGAACCCGAAATGCCGCAAAACCGACTTGACGTTGTATCGCATATACTCGATTTTGCGGCTTGGGGCGTGTCAAGCTCCAATTACGTTAACGTCATAATTAATATGACGTCCTGTAAATCTAGGGAGGGACGTGCAACACCCCATGTAAAGTCAGTGTTCAAAGGGTTAATACCACTTTTATCCCTTATTTATATTGAATTATAAAGTGTTTGTTTTAATTATGAAATGTTGTTTGTTTGTTTGTAGAGCAATCCTGTTAGTTTAACATCACATGTTTTAATAACCCTGTTAGGTGTTGATTCATCTCTTCTAGAAATACATAATCCCACCTACTCCGATATGGTAAGATATGCTCTATATATGACTAACCGTATTATTCACCTTTAAATATATCAGTGGGGGTTGTCCGAATGGTTAGGACGTGTCTGTTGTATCATAAGGTCTGTCATTGAGTCATGCTGCCGGATTTCGAATCATCGGATGTGCGTGACCAGACATTGGGTCGCCTGTCCAACCGCGTGGGTTTTCTCTGGGTCCTTCACCCCCACCCCCCACTGCTAAAGACCCCTACGCGCAAGCGAATTATTGAAATAGAATTAAACCATATGTTAGTCCCGAAATAACCTAGTTTGTGTTGAGTGGACTTTAAACCCCATTTCTCTCTCTTATGTCTGCAACTCTCGAACATCAAGTGTTATACTCTAATTTGAAGGAAGGGTTGGGATTAATCTTTCGCGTTCGATTTAGATATTAAGGCCTGGCAATGGGTCATGTAGCCTGGCAATGGGTCGTGTCACTTGAACAGTAACCATGAGTATCGTAACCAGCCCCGCAAACCATCACCCTATGAACGTCTCTGTGATGTCTCGGCCATATTGGAACTACTTACTGTCATACAGCCGAGACTAGATGTAGGTTCCGGAATCTATCGTGGATTGCCGAGTGAGGGATCCGTTCACCATAAACATACCATCTAATAGTAGAAGAGCATCGGCAGGGGATGAAACCTTTTAACAAGTCAAAGTAATATAAATAAAATATACATGACTTACCTCCGACGATCCTAAACTGTTTTTGTCCTGAACAGTATCGAAACCTCCGCCAGTGCATCTTTGTTTTAGTTTATTCTAAATCGCTCTATTAATCCTAGACCATGACTTGGAGTATAGTAAAGCTAGCCCAACATCGCAGGTAACCTGATTCTGCTCACATTGCCAAGGTCACCTTCACACAAGGGATTTATTGAATCACTAATATTTTTATTTCAGAGACATGTCTACAGGTTGGGTAATGCAACACAGAAAGCCACACAATATCTCGAGGAAATGTCGAGGCGGGAAAAAGATGTCTACAATATGGCGATATTAGCTCTAGCGTTAACTAGAGCTCAAAGTGAACAAGCTGATGACGCCTTGATTCGTGTAGCCAACGAGTTGCAATCAGAGGGTTGGTGTAATTTTCACCCATCATCCGTCAAACTCACCCATCATCTGTCTGGTTACCTATCCTCTGTCTGGTTACCACCATCTGTCTAATGCCATAATCTCTCTGGTCACCCGTCATCTGTCTGGTTAACTACCATAATCTGTGTGGTCGCCCATCATCTGTCTGGTTACCCATCATCTGTCTGGTTACCCATCATCCGTCTGGTCACCTATTATCTGTCTGGTTAACCATCATCTGTTTGGTCACCCATTATCTGTCTGGTTACCCATCATCTGTCTGGTCACACATTATCTGTCTGGTTACCCATAATCTTTCTGGTCACCCATCATCTGTTTAGTTACCCATCATCTGTCTGGTTACCTATCATCTGTCTGGTTACCCATCATCTGCCTGGTTACCCTTCATCTGTCTGGTTACCCACCATCTGTCTAGTCATCCACCATCTATCTGGTTATCCATCATCTGTCTGGTCACCCATCATCTGTCTGGTTACCCATCATCTGTCTAGTTACTCACCATCTCTCTGGTTAAGCATCATGTGTCTAACGCCCACCATCAGTCTAGTCACCCACCATCTGCCTGGTTACCCATCATCTGTCTGGTCACCCACCATCTGTCTGGTTACCATCATCTGTCTGGTCACCCATCATACGTCTAGTTACCCACCATCTGTCTGATTAACCATCATCTGTCTGGTCACCCACCATCTGCCTGGTTACCCATCATCTGTCTGGTTACCCATCAATCTGTCTAGTTACTCACCATCTCTCTGGTTAAGCATCATGTGTCTAACACCCACCATCTGTCTAGTCACCCACCATCTGCCTGGTTACCCATCATCTGTCTAGTCACACACCATCTGTCTGGTTACCCATCATCTGTCTGGCCACCCATCATATGTCTAGTTACCCACCATCTGTCTGGTTAACCATCATCTGTCTGGTCACCCACCATCTGTCTGGCCACCCATCATATGTCTAGTTACCCACCATCTGTCTGGTTAACCATCATCTGTCTGGTTACCCATCATCTGTCTAATACCATCCTCTGTCTAATACCATCATCTGTCTACCTATTATTGCAGTAAAATCTTATTAGACACGGACTAATAAACCCGGTTCAAACGCGATCTCGGCCGCAGTAGATTCTTCGGTATTTCCCAGCATGGTTTCCTCCTTGCCAATGGTGCAGGGCGGAGGATCTGACAAGGACAGTGTCTTATAGTTCGATATTCATGGAAAAGGACCCTTGCAATTCCACGAAAAAGTGAAGTGGAGAGAAACGTCGTTGCCTGGGCAACACTGTTAGTCCAGTTTGCTTGATTTCATTACTTTGCTTTGGTAAAATAGACCGAAGCTCTAAAGCATCATGCTTGAGCGAAGCTCTTTTCCAGTAACGCAGGAACGTAAGTAAAAATGTCACCCACAGACTGTTGATTAACAAAAATTTCAGACCGGAACCGGATACACTGGGGAAAATTGTCTACGCGCATTTTTGTGCATGTCAACTAACCAAATCTTGCCCAAGCGAGATTACGCGTCTCATAGAAATATTTCGTCTAATCAATGACGTCACATATTTTTGACGTCAATGCAATTAATTCTTACACTTTTTTGTTCATTTTTTAAAAAGTAAAGAAAAACAACAAAATAAATCATTTTAATTTCGATTTTTAAATTAATATCAATTCGGAAAAAACAGTACTTCACTTGTATCACTTGGGAAACTAAATTATGATATTATGACGGTTTTATATTTGATAACAATCACAATAGCTTCGCTCTACTCAGTCAAGGCCTTTTACATATTATTATCAAATATAATCATCTTTTGTTTATGTAGGTAATATGAAATATTTGGACGTGGACGAGGAAAAAGAATCGAGAATTCCATACTATAAACACGTCATAGATTCACATGACATCATAGCTACGTCATATCTTTTATTGACCTATGTTGCAAGAAATGAGATAGAGAAAGGATATGACGTCATGAAGGCTATTGTATCACGCAGAAATGGAAATGGTGGATTCCAGTCATCTCGGGTAGGGTATGATTCATTCTTCAAATCGATTGATGATTTGTTTATCGCCGAATCAATACAATTCCAACATCACCAATCCATGATTTTTGTCAGACAATCGGAGGGATTGGGAGGGGTAGCTAAGTGGGTAAGATACTGGCTCGTTAGCCAGGAAGTCGAGTGTTCGATCTTTGAATTGACCGAAAGAGTTCATCCATATTTTCTGATGTGATTACCCGTTTATCAGTGATGAAGTACGGAGGGCCTGACAAGGACAACTCTGTAGTCGTTCGGATTGGACGACAAACCGAGGTCTCGTGTATACATTGGCATACACATAAAAGATCCCTTGACAGTTGGAATTCGATATAAGAGTAGACCGTTGAGCCGCTGTCCGTGCAAAATTGTCCCATAGCACACTGTGTGGCGTATGCCCGTCTTCATTAGTCCACTTCGGGGCAGAACAGTTGGACGTTAAACCCCATTTTATTTCATGGCTCAGGGGCGGATAAAGGAATTTTGAAAGGGGGAAGGGCGCCGCAAAATGAGGGCACTGACCGCGGAAACGGGACACGCCGCTGAGAGGGGTGGGGTGGGGTCCCCAAGAAAATTATTCGTCATTTCCTGGCATTTCTAGCCATTCCTAGAGCTATTGGCTGATATTTTCGTGTAAGTAAACGTTCGGAACAGACATATTTGGGTCTTATATCAGCCTCTGTGGCTTATCTGGTGATTTAATAATAAAAGAATATCAGGGAATAAAGGCACCGTGTTGATTATTTATAGGATACTGTTGTTGCCCTGGAAGCTCTGAGTCAATATGCCGCAGTTTCCCGACCTGCAGATCTCAACCTGGATATCACTGTAACTAATGATCGAGGTACAGACCAGGTACAACTCAATATCAACGACAATAACGCTCTAATTATACAAAGCAAACAGGTAAACTTTTCAATTATTAATCAGCCAACAGGTAAACTATTCAATTATTGATCAGCAAACAGGTAAACTATTCAATTATTAACCAGCAAACAGGTAAATTATTCATTTGTTAATCTGCGAAACAAGTAAATTATTCATTTGTTAATCAGCGAAACAAGTAAATTATTCAGTTGTTAATCAGCAAACATGTAAACTATACATTTGTAATTAGCTAACCGGTCAACTATCCAACTGTTAATCACCAAACAGGTAAACTTTTCATTTGTTAATCAGCCAATAGGTAAACTACCCATTTGTTAATGAGTCAACAGGCAAACTATTCAATTGTTAATCAGCCAACCGGTAAACTATTCATTTGTTAATCATCAAACAGATAAATATTCATTTATCAGCAAACGGGTAAAATATACATCTGTTAATCAGCCAACAGGTATACTATTCAATTGTTAATCAGTCAACATGTAATCTAATCCGTCAAAAGATAAATATTCATTTGTTAATCAGCCAACAGGTAAACTATTTACTTGTTAATCATGCAACAAGTAAACTATTCATTTGTTAATCACCCAACAGGTAAACTGCTTGTTTGTTAATCAGCAAATAGGTCAACTATTCAATTGTTAATTAGTCAGTGGGTAAATTATTCATTTATTAATCATTCAACAGGTAAACTATTCATTTGTTAATCAGCCATCTGGTAAACAGTGACGTCATAAAAGGTTCCCCGGTTCGTGGTTAAAATCACTGCAACACTAAACAGTTCGCCTTGTCTACGATATCACCGTATGTGAAAGTGGACGAACAAACGAACGAAACAGTTCGCCATTAATGTTCACTCCGCTATTCTCAATTCTCAAATTCAACATGGACGCCTCGTATAACATACGCTAGCCCTAACACCAACCACGGTACAATAATAATTGTTTTAACGGTCTTGCTTTAACACCAACTATGGTACAAGCATTGTTGTTTTTACGGTCTAGCCCTAACACCAACCATGGTACAATAATAATTGTTTTTACGATGAGTGACGTGTATATACTTATATCTTGCAGGTTAAATGGGCGGATGATTCTATAAATATCGTAGCGACTGGATCTGGGGTAGGATATCTAGATGTAAGTAATTCCTCATAAATATTCATAACCAAACCCAATCAAATGTTATAAGTTTAAAGATACATTATGGACGATTTAGATATAGACCTGGGGCCGGTTGCTCAAAACTAAGTTATTTTAACGATCCGTTACATTTCTGTTGCTGGAAAGTCAATTTCATTATCCGTTAAAGTTAACGGGGCTTCCAACAACAACCTTTCTCTCCGTTAAGGTTAAAGATCCGTTTACTCCATGTTAACAGGTCGTTAAAAGTTAACAAAGCTTTGAGCAACCGGCCACTGGTCATTATTGTTACATGTATAACAAATCAAAAATTGATAATGTAAAATGAATATATTTAAAATTTCATTCAAATTACTTCAATAGAAGATTTAATTATTGCATAATGTATGTGTAAAAAAGACGCTCATATTGACCGAACAGTGGCGCTGCGATCTTCCAACTGAGGTCGTCGATCTTTCGTTCTATCCTACCGACTACACGACTGGAACTGGAATATTCCTGGCCAACGCCCAGGATCGTCTGGCTAATTAGTCAAACTTTGTGAAATCCTTACGTATTTGTGAAATTCTAACGTATTTATGGAATTCTAACGTACATGTATTTATGAAATTCTAACATGTTTGTGAAATTCTAACGTTTTTGTGAAATTCTAACGTTTTTGTGAAATTCTTTTGACTATTTGTGAAACATCATTTTACTATCTCAATAAAATACCGAATTTTTATAGTTTCGATGGCCGACACTACATGAAGATCTGACCGGTTGTAACGATACATGTCAGAGTTCATGACCCTAGACGTGAGACATTTGATTAACCAATCAGCATCGATGTTTCTAATGGATTACGCACAGTTCTGTGCAACACACCCCTATAGCTCGCTGTAACACCCTTTCATTGGCTAATCCCTCACACAATCGTAGTGTAGTAAAGACAAGTAAAACAAAATTTTGAACTATATAAAACGAAACGAAATAGGATCTGTGTTTGAACCAAACTGACCTTTCATACATGTCAGGTTACGTGGGTAAATGTATTTTTCCAGATCAATGTAGAATATTATGTAACAGGACAGGATGTTAATGATAATTTTGATGTCAGTACAGTTTTATTAGATGATAATATCAATGGTTTTACACTCATGACGTGTTGCAAGTAAGCTCTTCCTTTATACTCCCCCGTTTCATTCCATTGTATTCTTTTAGTAGCATTTAATAACTTGTGTTATAGTTTAATTATTATTTTGTGCCAGCAAAATATCATTCATTTGTGTCCGTTCTGTGCTGGTAAGCCCTTCCATAATACATGTTTGACGTACCAGTGTCAACAGGGTACAGCACATGCGTATCTTTCAGAATTACTAACTGTCTACCAGCCAACTCATATTTTGAGATCCCAGTATCAAAACATTTGGTGTATTCCATCATCGAAATTAAAACAGTTTGGGGATAAAAGCTTCAGTATTGCTGCAACAAAACTGTGGAGCAATTTACCTCAAAACATTCGCGACAGCAAAACTCTTACAAGTTTTAAATCCTACTTAAAAACTCATTTGTTCAAACAATCTTATGTTGACTAAAACATTTTTGAACTGACATGTATATAGTTTATTGCTGTTAAAGGCGCTTTGAGCATGCTTATGGGTGGATTTGGCGCTCAAAAAATGGACATTTATTATTATTATTACTCCCTCTTATTTTTCATTTGTATTATTTGCATGAAGAGCTTTCATTATACTCCCTCGTATCATTCATGTCGGGCTAGTTAGTAATAAGATTTATTTTTCTGACCTCATATTTACCAGTTTTGTAAGGGAAATAATTTAATGATGCTACATATTTAGTTTTTGGTGTTGTATTTACCGAATGATTATATGTAGATATTAAAGCCCCAATAACACTCTTGTTGTAACTGAAAAATATGTCCCAATCTTCATTCTGGTCAACAAATCGTATTATTTTAGAATATCCCAATTAAATGATGATATAAATTTCATCTTAACACACCTAATTTAAAAAATTGGAAAAATTCAACCAATTGATTTGAAAAGTCTAACGTAAACCTTTTCAAATGTGACTTGGATTTTAAAATATTTTCGAACCATCTGGACAAGTAAAATAGGTTGTAATGGATAATTTACACAACAGGTAGGACACTTAAACATCTAGTACTTAGAATAAGGGTATTATTTATTTTCTGGAGCTACCAAGCCAGCAAGAATGTTATTGTCCCTTTAAACAAATAGCGATAACGAAATGAAAAGAAATGAAATGGGGTTTAACGTCCTACTATTTCTGTTCCCATTGGGCTAATGAAGACGGACATATGTCATACAAGTGTACTATAAGGGAAATTTAGCCCGAACATTGGCACTGTGACTTACTCTTATACCGAATTCCAACTGCAAAGGGATTTTTAACGTGCATGCCAGTGTATACACGGGACCTCATTTTTCGTCCCATCCGAACTACTAGATAGCTGTCCGGCACCACAGAGATAAAGGTTAGTTAACACAATAAATTGTGTACATGTATATATACCATGTTGACATTTATACCCCAGTAACCCAGTATCGAATCATTTTTATTTTAGAACTTCCTCCAGGTTTCTTATATTTCATATTAAATAATATAAACTATCAGAGTTTTAGATGGCGAACCAACTGGCATGACAACGGCGACTATACAAATTCCAGCTGGCTTTAATCCCGATTTATCCAGTATCAATGTGGCAGGTGTAAGACGAGTAGAACGGTCCGGAAACGACGTCAATGTCTACTTTGATCAGGTAAAGAATTACAAACACCCGATAATGGATGAGTTTCCTATCGTCTAACAATCATCACACGTCCAGGGATTACGTACTGATGATTTATTGATTACGTTGCGAGATTGTCGACACCAATAACAACTTAATCACGTGCCTAGAGCTTTGCTCAATAATCATTTTCAAAAGTCACTTTACCGAAAGGTGAAGGTGTTAAATGTGTTCTAGGATAGGTTAGGCCTTGGTATAGCCTAGATGGGTAGAAAAGAATCATCGACCTAAGAGCAAGTATGGCGGCAAGAATGGAAGTAGCGGTAACTTTAGATGACAAAAAGTCTCATTGTCGCATCAATATGCTTTTCTATATACATGTAACACTATTATATTCTGTAAAATGAAAGTATATATTTGGATGCTATAGTGTGTGTAGTGAAAGTTTATATTTGGTAACACTATGTTATATTGTATATCATGAAATTCTATATTTGGTAACACTATGTTATAGTGTGTATAGTAAAAGTCTATATTTGATAAGACTATGTTATATTGTGTGTAGTGAAAGTCTATATTTGGTTACACTATGTTATATTGTGTGTAGTGAAAGTCTATATTTGGTTACACTATGTTATATCGTGTGTAGTGAAAGTCTATATTTATTAGCACTGTGTGATGTTGTGTATAATCTGAAAGTCTGTATTTGGTTGTATTATGTATAGTAAAAGTCTATATTTGTTTGTATACACTAAAGTTGTTTTTATTTACAGATAGGGAAAACATCAACCTGTTTAAATTTACAAGCATCTAGAACAAGTATGGTATCCAGTACCAAAAACAGTTACATCAAATTTACTGATTATTATAAACCGTGTAAGTAATTTATTGTGACGTTTCGGTAAGGGTTTGTGACGTTTCTGTTAGGGTTTGTGACGTTTCTGTAAGGGTTTATGACGTCCATGTAAGCGTTTATGGCATTCCTGTAAGCGTTTGTGACGTCCCTGTAAGTGTTTATGGCGTCCCTGTAAGTGCTTATGACACGTTCCTGTATATGTTTGTGACGTTCCTGTAAGTGTTTATGACGTTCCTGTAAGGGTTTATGAATTTGCTGTAAATGTTTACGACGACGTACTGAAATATACAGGTCGCAATTCAGAACTGTGCCCCGATCGTTCCGTTCTTTTGTCTTTGTTTCCGGAGCTTATCTTATGAACCGTTCAACATATCTTTACGGAACGTTGTAAACCGCTTAAAGTGGTTGTGTCTTTTGCTGGTTAAACATTTCTTGGATTTAATAATGTTTGTGTTACTCTGGTAACAAACATGACGTATTGGCCGACTGGTTTTCCCGAGCAGAATAATCAGTCTGTGACTCCTTGGAACATTGACTAAATAATGGACCTGTGTCAGACTACCTGCCGAGGAAGACTGATTAAAAACATCAGAAGCTATTCACTAATTGTAAACTGGTGTGAATCGTTCTCCCCCACCCCACACTGAACCAATCATGAACTGTGTCTAACTATATCCTAATGTCTGTATTATTTCAGCTAAATCTACTACTGTATCTTACTTACCAAGACGATTGAAAGAATCCACCGTCTGTGACGTCTGTAACAAATGCTGCAATAGGTTAGATAGTTGATTAACTTTTAGATCCACTCCTACCCCCCCCCCTTACTCCATAGGTTTGATTATTGATTGACTTTCACATCCATAGGTTTGATTGTTCATTCATTTTTAGATCTACCCTTACCCCCCTCCCCCATCCCCGTTCCCGCCTCCATAGTTATCAAACTGTCAGATGGCCTAGTGGTCTAGAGCGTCGCGCTTCGACCTCTAGCTGGCCGGTCACCTCTGGCTTGCGGATGTGGTTTCGAGCCCTGGTGTGAGCGTATGTGACATGGAGATAGGGGCGCCTTCTCAACCTCGTGGGTTTCCTCCGAGCACTCCGGTTTTCCCCCACTGCTAAAGACCCCTACGCGCAAGCGAATTATTGAAATAAAATGAAACCATATGTTAGTCTCAAAATGACCTAGTTTGTGTCGAGTGGACGTTAAACCCCATTTTTCACTCTCTCTCTCTTTCTGTTCGCCGTGGATTATTCGACACTGGTGATTTCTCCGTGTCCATAATATGTCATCCTCTTGATTAGCGTAATCCTGTGCCAGTACCTTTAAACACCCCTTAACGAAACAGAAATAATGATAAGCTTTATAGCACGGCTTTCAGAAAAAAACATGCCTTCAAGGCACCTAGCATAGCTGTAGCCCTGTTTTCATTACCCACCACTATTTCATTTCTCTATTCTATTTAATAACTATGACTGGCATGAGAGGGGCGTTGGCTTTATTAAAAAAAAACAAAAACATGTTGTATTTACGGTAAATACCATATTAGGGGTGGAGGCGGGGTGTCATCTTGGGTGCAACAAACATATCTAGAGTCTTTGCAAGTAGAAAATATAAATCTATCTTGTTTCAGACCGTAATCACGACATAACGCTATGATTATATTTTCAGCTCCTAGACGGCCATCTTGTGTGACGTGTATTGGGTGACAAGTGGTAATATTCATCAGGTTAATAGAAAAACCAACGGATCATCATCTGAATAAATAAACTTAATAATTCATACAAAACTCCATATTTTTCTATTTATTACAAGACAGAATATTTTCTTATTTTAAAGTAGCTATAAACTGACTATCATCCAAAATCTTACACGTTAAGAACACGAATTATTTTTAAATTCAAATCAACATTTCTTACCTTGAAAAGGTTGGCTTCTTATATCCAATATTTAAGACAAAATAAACATTTTAACATTAGTATACGAATCGTTAACCATAGTTCGTTTGTTACAAGTGACCAAAAAGAACGAGATAGATATATTCTACAATTCATGTCGAACAGCGACGCAATAACTTATCAGGAGAGCATGCGCAATAGACTGGAATAACCAGACATTTCTATTCGGTTGAGACTCGTGTCGTATTTCACGTGAAATAACTGATTTGAAATTAGAGTCAAAACGGAAACAATTGAATGTAAATCAGTTCAAAGACAATCAGATTACATTATTATATGTGTTGCTACCCATTTGTGTCAATTTCTAGGTCCCAAATAATATTAGCGATTTAGCTACTATAAACATTGGGCTGTACTCATACTCATATTCTTCATCGTGTTTATATAGTCATGATTGATCAACTTAACGATATTCTATAACTTAACGATTTCTCTCTGTCGTACAGCGCAGTAGACATGCGTCCACGGACCGTACTAACCGTTTCTGAGTAGACCTACCATACGGCAAGGACATGTTGCTTGGCAACGATGTGACGTCGTTATGGTAGATCAATGGAGGTAGGCCTATTGGTGGGGGTTATCTATAATAATTAACTTGTGTGACATTGAATAAATTTTCAAGAGAACAAATAAAAATATCAAAATATTCTACGAAAACCAATATACACAACTGTTCTAAAAAAAACACGATACACAACTGTTCTATGAAAAACAATACACACTGCTGTTTTAAAAAAAAAAACAATACACGGCGAACGTTATAGCCTACGACTAGCATTTGATTTTAAACGTTCTTAAATCCGCTAATCGTCATTTGAGGAGAATTTCGTGTAAACTACAATATAATGAAAGTGGCATCCATAAATATTATAACAGTTCAAAAATTGTTCTGTTCCCAACGAGATCTGCTCCCAACATATTTACAAAGATAAAGTGAATTGTCCAATATTCGGCATCCTCTGTAGATGAAATAAACAATCAAGAGACATCAAAAAGTTTTGGTTAATTTTTGTATCCGCTCTCTTTTTTATTCGATTGAGTCTTGGCTGTCCGATTGAAACTAGGCATTCGGACTGAAACTAGGCTGTCGGATTGAATCTATGCTGTCCGATAGAATCTAGGATGTCCGATTGGAACTAGGATAGCCGGATTGAAACTATGCTGTTCGATTGAAACTATGCTGTCGAATTGAATCTAGGCTGTCGGATTGAATCTAGGCTTCCGATTGAATCTAGGATATCCGATTGAAACAAGGCTGTCAGATTGAAACTAGGCTATCCGATTTTGTCTAGGCTGTGACGTCATCTGTTGTGGATATTTAGATTTTGGTTTTCTTAAAGATGCTTTATGTAAGATTAGACAAAGAGCTGGCAGTTCTTGCTATAATAGTTGATAAATAGATAATGTAAAATGAATATGTTGAAAATTTCTGTCATATTTAATTCTTGTCGTTTGCAGACGAGTGTAACCTAAATTGTCATTGGTACCGTTGTAACGATAATAAACGAAGTCTCGCTATTTCCAACCGTTTACATCCGAGCTTTCCGATAATTTAGAGAGTTCATTAAGTCTAATTAATAATTTAGATAACATTTAAATCCAAATGAAAGATCTGTTTTGGTCCAATGTAGCTCTTACATAATGCAACTTTAATTTAATGATTAATAATCCGGTTTTTTCCGGATATTAACGTCGATTAAGAGAATGAAAAAAGGAATATTTTCTGCAACGTGACGATTAACAACTTAAAATGTTTATCGTTATAGTAAATATAAACCTCTCATTGACGTAGAATACAGATTAATTCAGACACGAGGTTTATTTTCCCGGAAACATTAAGCTGTCGCTTTGCCTGGGAATTCTGCGTAGTGATTCTCCTCCTTCGGTGGTTTTGTTGTCATCGTTCTCCCAGCAAGTGCTGTTCCGTTGTTTCTAGGTACGGATCGTACCGTTCTGGTGGTCTTGTACACAACGATGGCGAGTGCTACAGCTGTGATAGTACTAAGTAGTATCACAACAATGTACATGCCATGGTGCTGCAAAAGGGCAGCTTTCATTCCGCCATTTCGTTTTTCGACATTCATGTCCTGTGCGGTTTTCTGACTATCCATGGTCAATTCATCACGGTTAGAAGTCTTTACCAATGCTTCCAGAAAACGTGGAACACTATTCCCAGTCTTCAGTGATATGAATCCTCCTGGTGAATCACGTAATATGGATCCTCCTAGCGGATCACGTGACATGGATCCTCCATAAAGATCATGTGACAGGAGTCCTCTGATTGGATCATGTGACAGGGGTCCGCTAATTGGATGAGTATTGTGTGTAGCAATCACGAACCCATGGTTGGGTATTTTACTAAAGAAAAATCCCCCGCGAAACACGTAATCATCGTTTCCCTTCTGAATCGCCTCTTGCATCAATCCGTCTCGGGTGCTCTGTGAACCAGTACTGCGTTCAGGTATCAGGATTGGTTGGTGGGGCCATATATTAGATATGTCGGTGGGGCTTTCTATATTATTAGGCTCTTTAGGGATTCGAAGAACCCACTTGACTTTATCGTTTTTCTTCTTATCTCCACGGTTAACGCTTTTGGTGCCCGGTGAATCCATTTTTTGTGCAGCTGTCGAGATTTGTTTAGGCCGTATATTAGATAAGTCGTCGAGGTTGTCTCTATAATTAGGCCCTTTATCAATTTTATCGTTTTCCTCTTTATATCCACGGTAATCGATTTGTGTGACCGGTAAATCCATTCTTTGTGCAGTTGTCGAGGTTTGGTGGTAGGGTACTTGGGACATGTAATTGTCAGTACCTTCGTACCTCACAGTGACTTCCCCCAGACCTCTTATATCGTCAGTTGTTGTCCAGGTTCGTTCAACTGCATCTTTCTCTCCATTATAAACAGGGTGGCCCGAAGTTGGGCAACATAAACCAAGAATCACGGTGACAACTACCAGAGATATTTTACCATCCATTCTGTTTGAAATATGGGATGAAACTCCAGCATGCAACCACTTTAACACTTCATGGTCCAACCCCCAACTTAACATTGGACCAATCAGATTCCACAACACATGGTTCAACCCCATTAACTTAACATTGGACCAATCAGATTCCACAACACAGGGTTCAACCCATCAACTTAACATTAGACCAATCAGATTCCACAACACATATCAGATATTTAGTTTTAGTTTCAGAACATACCAATCACGTACTGTCAGATGAAGGTGATATAGCATTTAACGTCCTACTGTTTAGGTCTGACTACGGCTGTCAGATCAGATTAAAGTTCCAGTGTCAGGTGATTATTAAAGTTATGATCTGTGTGGAAACTTAATACTTAGCTCGGATTCAGTTTATTAGAATTTTAATGAATATTTCAAGTAATATTGAAAAGGCTCGAGTTTCGGTTTAATTAATATTAACGACCGATTTTATTTGATATTTTGGTGTTGATTTGTTTTCTGGGATACTAGAACAATCCCGTCTGCGTTAGTCCAGTAGTAGCAGAACCCTTTGAGGGTTTTGGGATCTGACCTCGATTTTTCATATTTATAACGATATGTGAACATGTGAGAGAGAGAGAGAGAGAGAGAGGGGGGGGGAGAAAGAGAGTTGAACGTCCAATCGACACAAACTAGGTATTCACTGGATTCTCATATTTTATAAATGGCTCTAGCTAAGGGGGGAAACCGGAATACACAGAGAAAACACACGCTGCTGGAGACCCTACAATTGTATACATACATATATAATTTCTTACAAATTATGGTAGGAAACGGGAGGACCCGGAGAAAATACACGATGCTGGAGTTTCTACAATGATATACATACATATACATATCATCTTACAAATTATGTGTGAAACTGCCGAGAGAAGTGTCTAATCGTTCGTTCCTAAACCAGAGCTGGGAAACTGCCGAGAGAAGTGTCTAATCGTTCGGACCTAAACCAGAGCTTCCAATGATTACATGTACAGTTGGAATTTAAAACAAGAATAGGTCAGAGTCGATGTTCAGGCTAAAATATCCCTCGTAGAATAATGTGGCTATTCCTTCCAAGGTCCGGAAATGTTCACGTTCTCTAGCACGTGAATAACACACTAGACAATAAGTTACCACTGTTTGTCGTGTATTTTGTGCACGGTAAACAGTTCATTTGTTAATTGCAGCTTTTTTAGGACTTCGAATTTTGTCTAAGAGTTTTCACTGTTCGTATTTGATTTATTTTATATCTACTTGACACCTAAAGTCTATTTCGTTCATTTGATAACAAGGTGTGGTTGTCAACACGGATCAAATTTAACAATTAATTTTAACAGACTCATTATAAATCCTACAACACTGGGTATTTTATTACTTGTCAGCCAACACTGAAATTTATTTAATACCTAGGTGTGGCTGTCGACACTGAAACAAACGGATGTTGAATTCATTATAATATGGACTGATTATTGTTTTTAATCAATAAAATGATCAAATTTGAGGTTTGCGCGGGAGTGGGGGTAGGTAATAAGGTCTGTTATTGAACCCACACGTGTACGTGACAAGGAGAAGGGTCGTCCGCCCAACCTCATGTGCTCGCCTCTCAGTCGAAAGGACATCTCTCATTAATACTTTGAGATCCATTAACACACCTTCAGAGTTAATCTACGGTTTCGTGTGTGAGAGATATTATGAAGTGAGTCATACTTTTTGAAGTCTTTTTAGACCAAACGGAAGGGGTCCATAAATGATCACTCAGACGTCTACTGCTAGTTGCAGGCGCGGATCCAGGATTTTTTTGCAGGGGGGGGGGGTCTAGGTTTGATGCCAGCGCCGAAGGCGCTCAACCAATTAACGGGAGGTTTTGGGGTCCTTCCCCCAGAAAAATTTGGTAAATTAGATTCAATTTGGTGCATTCTGACGTATTTCCGGAAGGTAAATTCCAAAATTACAGTTCTATAAATCGCCAATAAAATCGCATAAAAAATTTTCAAGCCTGAGCGGGGGGGGGGGGGTCCGGACCCCCTGGACCCCCCTCTGGATCCGCGCCTGAGTTGGACATACCTACATAACCTACTGAAGAGTTGTCGGGTGTCCTGGGGGTGTTTGGGCGGTGTGGCGAGATGGTGGTGGGGTGAGATGGCGTTGTGGGTGAGGATTGAGAAACTGGAGGTGGGGTTGAGGCGGCTGTGAGGGTGGGGGTGGTTAAGGTGGCAGGGTGGGCGGGGTATGGGAGAATGGCGATGGTAGTGTGGGCAAGGGAAGGTGGTTAAGGTCGCAGGGTGGGCGGGGTTTGGAAGAACAGCGGTTGTAGGGTGGGCAAGGGAAGGTGGTTAAGGTAGCAGGATGGGCGAGGTTTGGAAGAACAGCGGTTGTAGGGTGGGCAAGGGAAGATGGTTAAGGTCGCAGGGTGGGCGAGGTTTGGAAGAACAGCGGTGGTAGGGTAGGCAAGGGAAGGTGGTTAAGGTCACAGGGTGGGCGAGGTTTGGAAGAACAGCGGTTGTAGGGTAGGCAAGGGAAGGTGGTTAAGGTCGCAGGGTGGGCGAGGTTTGGAAGAACAGCGGTTGTAGGGTAGGCAAGGGAAGGTGGTTAAGGTCGCAGGGTGGGCGAGGTTTGGAAGAACAGTGGTTGTAGGGTGGGCAAGGGAAGGTGGTTAAGGTAGCAGGGTGGGCGAGGTTTGGAAGAACAGCGGTTGTAGGGTGGGCAAGGGAAGGTGGTTAAGGTCGCAGGGTGGGCGAGGTTTGGGAGAACAGCGGTGGTAGTGTGGGCAAGGGAAGGTGGTTAAGGTCGCAGGGTGGGCGAGGTTTGGAAGAACAGCGGTTGTAGTGTGGGCAAGGGAAGGTGGTTAAGGTAGCAGGATAAGTGAGGGTAGGTGAATTAGGTGGCAGGGCGGACGAGGTTTGAAAAGACCCGGAATAATCACGAGGAATTTTCTCAACAGACGCAGGGTTTGAATTTGGTACCTTCTGGCTAATCACTGGATCACCACGGCTCCTATATTTATAGGAAAATATTTTAATATGTAATATTTTGGTTAAAATAAGAAAAAACCCGTATTTTCCCCAGTGGTTGGGGTACGATTACTTATTAAGGGGAAAATCAGGATGCTGTTGCAATAAGGTAGACAAATGCTGTTGTTTTAAAATAAGATAATTTGTTCTTTTTTTATCATTTTATCACATGTCAATTTTAGTTTTCTGGGTTAAAAGTAAGCAAAAATACTATTATGACAGATTCTGTTTATCTTTATGTACAGGGCATTCATAAATAAACGTATCCAAGCTTTATGTTGAAAGATGGTTGAAAACAAGAGACTCAACCCATCAGGGTTTTAACCACAGAGCAGTCAGACTGACTGAATGTTCAGCGCTATAGAAAACGATTATTATTATTTTTATTATTATTAACATAGAGTTCTAACAGCAATCTTTAGCTAAACCAATTTCAAACATGATGACATGGAAGTTGGATCATTAAGGGGAGGTAACCCCAATAATTGGCGTTGAAAAGAAGAGTTACATCCCTTAGTAGATGATAAGCCACCACTACCGAGAAATCAACATCGCCATTCCAAATTAACTGATATATCTGTACTTTGATTATGGTTTATACTTGACGTGATCCAGTTTGTGTTGAGCGGGTGGCCAATAAATAATAACTGTTAGGTAAAATCTTTTGATGAGTCCCGCATCATTCTGATTAAATACATGCCGTGAGATTATTATCTATCAGTTACCCCCACCCCCCTGGTCGGGAAAGTTCCCCATGATATTCGGATCCAGCTAACTTTCCCCATATCAGTGGTGCGGGGGGGGGGGGGCTGATAAGCAACCCGGTCTAGTAGTACGGCCCGTATGCAAAACTGAAATCGCATGTTAGCGTGCGCGTAAAACAACCTTGACCTTGACCATGAGAATTCAAGATGTGGGACATTGAATGACCTAAGCCCGTATTCAAACTAGGTCATTTCGGGACTAACATATGGTTTAATAGTTCGCTTGCGCGTAGGGGTCTTTAGCAGTGGGAGGAAACCGGAGTGCCTGGAGGAAACCCACGAGGTTGAGAAGGCGCCCCTATCTCCATGCCACATACTCTCACACCAGGGATGGAAACCACAGCCGCAAGCCAGAGGTTCGAAACCTCGGCAGTTGACTTAATGACAGGCTTTATGATACAGCACACACGACCATTCGACACCCCCACCACCACCACCACACCCTCACCCTCACCCCTAAAAATTGTTTAAAGTTAGACCGTAAGGTCTGTCAAATGATGTGGGTTCGATTCCCAGCTAAAGACCCCTACGCTGAAACCATATGTTAGTCCCAAAATGACCTAGTTTTTGTCGAGTGGACGTTCAACCAAAATGACAATCAGGGGACTATGTTTCATCACCCATAGGTCACCGGGGTCATTTATACCCCAAGCAACGTTCAGAGCGGACAAAACGTGACAGAAAGATTAAAACCCGTTCTCATTTCATTGTTTGATGGAAAATACTTACTTTAAGTTAAGTAAGGCAAACGGCCTTTTGAAATTCATTTGTCGTGTAACTGACAGAATGTAAGAAATCCTAACAGTATTAGTAACGTTACCCTTTATAAACCATTTTGCTTTAGTACATTCTTCACTCAAACTTAAAGCTACACTTCGCCGAAAAAAAACTATATCGTTATTGCAACAAAATGTAAGAAGTGTTATAATATTGTACATTTTCACCCGATTTGGCGTGTATTGAAATATGCATATTTAAGTACAGTGGACTCTGTCAAATCCGACATCGTACGGGGTCGTGACAATATGTCGGAAGTCAGAGTGTCTGAATATCCATTTTTGTCAAAACCGCAAATATTGTATCTTCGAAAACCGGAAGTATTATTATAATGTTGATTCGAATCACCAGAACGTTATTCCCTTTAAAAATGATAAACATTCAAAATTTTTCTAACATTAATTTTTATTTCATTCAACATGCGTAGGCATTTTGAATAGGTCAGGTCTGACGTTAATTTATCCTATTAGTCGTCCTCAGTTGATCGCTTAGTTATTATAACTACTGTTCTAGTCACATCAACTAAACCATATAGAACATGTTAAATCGGTTGTGTACTATATGATAGTATTGTATGTACTTAACGATTTCCCGTAACTAATACTCTAAATTTGGTATATCTGTTATATTTACTATTATTATAACAATATGATTATTACACCCCCCCCCCGCTCTTCAAACATAAACGTCTAATAGATACCACAATTTATTCCAATGTCTCTGATGTTCGGGGGGAGGAGCCGAATGGTTAACTGGCGTGGTTTCGAATCTCGGTTGTACGTGACAAGGAGAAGGGTCGCCTGTTCAACCTCGTGGGTTTCTCCGGGTCCTCGGGTTTCCTCCCACTGTTTAAAGATCCCTACGCGCAAGCGAATTATTGAAATAAAATTAAACCACATGTTAGTCCCAAAATGACCTAGTTTGTGTCGAGTGGACGTTAAACCCCATCTCTCTCTCTCTCTCTCTCTCTCTCTCTCTCTCTCTCTCTCTCTCTCTCTCTCTCTCAATATATATAGTTTGTACACTACATAGTTTGCCGCATTCCTCCGGTACATACTAACCTTCGATATAGCTTATCCATTCTATATGTACCCAATAACCCTCTTCCTACCCTGTACTTACAGTTAATTACTTATATACTTCGTTATATACCACGGAACATGACGTAGATAACATGACGTCAATATGTAAACTTTTTCCGGCGCACGAGAATTTTTCAGATATGTTTTACATTCACTTGATGATATAATATTTAATTTTTGTATTGTCTTATTTCTGGATTGAAGGGGCGCTCACGGAGTTTTGTTTGTTTTTTAATACATAGGCCTACCTACTTGATTTCTGTACTCAAATTTGTGTTTAGATTCATTAACACGAGAGAGTGTCACCGGAACTTCATGTATATCTATTTTCGTGCACTTGGCAACATATTTTGTTCGACATATAATGTACTGTGAATCTTTGAGAAGACGAAATACTCGGGTACGAGTCCAATGTTCTAGGTTGTCTAAACAAACTTTGCCTCTAATCTCCCAGCGCCTAACCAATACCCCTTTTGGTCCAGTCCCCGCCGTGAACGGGCCCATTGCCAGCTCATAAAATTTGGTGGGGCTATGGAATTTTTTGGAGGGGGTGAGGATGTGGCCGACTAAGAACATTCCTAAGAAATCATTATTGTTGGCGGAATATTGGGGAGGGGTAGGGCTAATTCGATTTTTGGGGTGGCTATATAAGCCCCCCCCCACCCATCCTCCCATCCCCCATGTAGCTACGGGCCCGGCCGTGGAAGCAAATCCAGGATGAATTCTGTTGCTATAGATTTATCACGGTTTCAATATAAACTCGCGATGTTGTCCTGACCTTATAATCCCATCTTCTAATTTTTACTCGACGAAAATATTCAACTGTATGCCAAACATAAGTAACATTTCAAGCTGTTTTTAGAATGACGTCAGAATACGCGTAAAACGTCTCTTAAAAATGTCTGCCGTATCACGAGAAATGCAGGAAAGTGAAAAGATGTTAAAAAGGCTGGTTTACGTATACTATTAAAGTAGCTAAGTACAGTATGTAGAAATATATTAATAAAGTCACGAACTTTCTATTCCAATGTTTATTTTTAACCTAGATATAATTAACAGCCATGTTGGAAACATTTTAATAATAGATTGCCAGTCTCTTTATGTAACCACAATACGATGAAATAGCGGTGGGGTGGATAACTTGTTTTTCTTTTAAATTGACAATAAAAGTTTATATTTATTTTTATTCGTTCGTCTAAAGTGGAAGCCGTGGTGACTCAGTGAGAAGGGCGCTGGCTCGCTAACCTGGAGGTCCCGTGTTCCCCCTTGTCGGTTGCACGACAGAGAATCTGCCAAGGGACAACCTGTAGTCACATTGGGATTTTCTAGCGTGGTTCCCCTTGTCAGTTGTGCAGTCTGGCAAAGAACAACCTATAGCCGTTTGAATGGTGCGTAGATCCGAGGTCCGGTGTACACATTGACGTGCACGTAAAAGACCCCTTGACTTTCAAAATTTAATATGACAGTAGGCTGTAGCGAAGATGTCCGGGTAAAATTTCCATCTTGGCACACAGTATGTGCGCCAGTCTCCATTATTCCAGTCGGAGCAAATCATAAGAACGTTAAACCCCATTTTATTTCAATTCGACTAAGTCACCTGTCCAACCTCGTGGATTTTCTCTGGGTACTCCGGTTTCCTCCCACTGCTAAAGACCCCTACGCGCAAGCGAATTATTGAAATGAAATTAAACCATGTTAGTCCCGAAATGACCTAGTGTGTGTCGAGTGGACGTTAAACCCAATCTCTCTCTCTCTCTCTCTCTCTCTCTCTCTCTCTCTCTCTCTCTCTCTCTCTCTCTCAATTCGTCTAAAGTTTTTGAGAGAGATTGAGAGCTGAATAAAAGCGTTAAAACCATATTTTATTTCATTTCGTATAAACTGTTTGAGAGAGAGATTAAGAGTTGAATAAAAACTGTGTCGAGTACAAGTGAAATATTCAGTCGGTACTAGTTTGTTTACATCTTACCACATGACATAAGACAATCTAACGCCATGCGGATTATACGACGCTCCGGCCTTCTTACAACAGTTCATATCTGGTGTCGGTATTATATTTTGTGAGAAATGAAATGGGGGTTTTCGCCTACTTGGACATCATTGTCGCTTTTTCAAATTGTCTTTCACACTCGAATAAAATACTATTTAATTCAAATGCAAAATAAATGAAGGATTTCTAATAGTGTATCTTGTCTAATAATTGAAGCAGGAAATAAGAATATTCTTCACCGCAATGATTTCAATTAATAGACTGGTATCTGGGAAATTGTTTAATTACATTTGGGCAACGGGCTGGAGAGAGAGTGTGTGGGTGTGGGGGGTGGTGTAATAATATGTCCATATGTTTACAGGATCACCCCAGATGTTATGTTATAATTGTATGATCAACTTTTGTTGAAACTGTGTATACTGATACAATAAAATCTTATCTTATCTTATCTTATCTTATCTGATAGACAGTGCAGGATGATTTCACCGACACAGTAATAAAGGACATATTACACGGTACAGATATTGTCGTTGACTTTAAAGTATCGTGAAATTTTAAGGATTTACTAAGAGCAAACCGACTTTTTAATCTCAGCTTTAATGATGGCTACCATCAGATTCACCATGACAACCATCATATATTAAAGCCGATTTAAACACACAGGGTGCCGATACCGGAGAATCTTGCGTCCACACTCCCCATGACAAATGTCGATCAACTTTAAATCCACCTGTTCAAACGGCGAAGATTAGGCAGCTAAGAAACAAGCGGTCTTCTAGAAGACTGGTGTTTTTTAGATGGCGTATCCCCCACCCTAATTTGTGCTCACACAACTAAGCTAAGATAGCTCACTGATAGTCTGAGTCCTGAAAGTAAGTTTTAACATGTCTTATGCAAGAGCTAAATCTGCCTATTGTAGGTCTTTCATTGGGCCTGAAATGTATTTTAAAGTATTTTAATTAGACATTAAAACAGATCCAGGCATTAATCAACTCTCGATGGCATCAGATTTCTTCGATATTAAATAGATTAGAACGATTCAACGATACTTTGATTTAACCAAATATCTCATCAGGGGAAAATACAGGTGCCAAATTGGAGTTTAACTGGACTAATGAAAATGGGGGAAATTTTGTCAAGATACCGCGGTGCTACGGTTTACTCTTATGTCGTACTACAACTGACAACAGAGAGAGAGGGAAAAACTGAGAGAGAGAGAGAGAGAGAGAGAGAGAGAGAGAGAGAGAGAGAGAGGGAGGGAAAAACTGAGAGAGAGGGAAAACAATTGGGTTGGTCCAAACTACTATGGTTCAATAGCACGATACTAGATCTTTCCGATCTGTGAAATATCTTTCCGTGTTTATACTACTTATAGCCACAATTCTAACCCAAACCCTTCAGAATCGTTTTAGATAAACCTAACCCGAACCCTAACCCTAACCCAAACCCTTCAGAATAGTTTTAGATTAACCCAAACCCTTCAGAATCGTTTTAGATAAACCTTACCCGAACCCTAACCCTAACCCAAGGGAGGGGAAATGGGAGGGCGTGGAGAAAACCCAAGAGGCTTGACAGGCGAGCCTACTCCTTGTGACTATGACGTACAACCGAGGAATCGAAACCACGCTTGTTGACTCAATGATACAGCGTACACGTGCTAACCCCCACCTCCTCTACAAGTACGTAAGGATAATGCTACAAGTACGTTAGTGTAAGTAATGATACAAGAGTGAGAAGTGTTATATGTGTGTATAAGGACTAAGACTAGTAATTATTTCTCCTTATTTCATGATAGTAGTGCGAGTTATAAATAGACAATTTTTCCCTTATTTTTTTCTCCCCGCTTCCTGCATTTTTGGGTTGACGTTTTGGTCTAGAATTGGAGAAAAGGCATCAAATTGTTAATTTCATTGCAGTTTTGGGTGATTCTGATGATATTACAGCGGAGGGATAGGGGGTGTAAAAGTGTCTTTCTGCAGAGCAATCATTCAAATCCCCGTAGCAAAAAATCTAAACGGTCAACCCCCTACAAATTTATGATGAGGAGATTGCTAAATGTGGTCACCATTGTTCCTATAAAGATTGGAACCAACGGAATGTTGAGGAAAAAGCTACAGCCTGTGATGTTACAGCCATTTAACATTGAAGTCAATGGGCAAATAATTAGTAGTCTGAGTCCATATTGTATGTTAACTAGTTTTACTGTATGTAATGTTTATCTCATATTAATAAACACGCGCTACACATATCTCAGGAATGTGATGAATTCTATTATCTTTACGATACAGTAGACATCATCATCCAGTATAATTAATATACATAGACACGGTTAATATAGTCTTCTTATTAACCACACGCAAAAACCGCGTTTCAATTAACCCATAATCTCACCCGTTAAACACAACTTTATGGAAAGAAAATAGAGTCAAAATGTTTATTTTTAATACTCGGAAAGGGGCTTCGAGGTTTCACTTTTGAATAACATTCTATTTCATCAAAATATTTTCAATTAATTTAATTGTCAGAATCTCGTCACTAGACATGATTATCCAGCAAAAGGATATTGATAGTCGCGATTAATGTGTGATGTATGTACTATTACTGTACAGTAGTGATGTGAGGGGGTCACGGGAAGCTGTGGTAAGATCAAGTAACAGATCTACCTGATAAGTAGTTTATAATAACCTTTTATTCCTTTCACACCTCGTCACTTTCTTATAAATAATAACCCGCATCATATTCCTTAAGCAAGTATTTCTAACAAATTAAGGATGTTTTTCCAAAGACTTAAATTGAAGGATATTTCGGAGTCATTAAGGATTATATGTGCGGATTTTTGAACTCATTAATGATCAATGGCTGTTTCGAACAAATTGGGAGTCATATGAACGGATATTTCAAGGATTATAATATATAAGGATTCTATATTTCGAACACATTAAGGATTATACAAAAGGATATTTCGAACGCGAAAAGTGACGGATATTTCGAATACGTTATGTGGCGGATATTTCAAACAGGATAAGAGACGGATATTTCGAATGCGCTGTGTGACGGATATTTTGAACACGTTAAGCGGTGGATATTTCGAACACGTTAAGTGGTTGATATTTTGAACGCGTTAAGTGACGGATATTTCGAACGCGCTAAGTGGTGGATATTTTAAAAATTACAATTCCACAAAGGCACACAATAAAAACCCCCCAGAAAACAGGCATTTCCCGTGGAAGCCATCGGCTTCTTCAGCTTCAGTAATCAGATATTCCCGGGGATTTCGAGAATTAAAGACAAGAGGTTTTGGGGAGTTATCGGTAAGACTTTGAATTGTTAAACTGTATCACGTTCATTTACATGTAGCTATGTTGATGTAAATGTATATTGTCGTTAACGTGTGCCCAATGTCCGACCGTTCACCTGCGTTGTTGTGAATCTCTGCATGTTCGTTCTCTCCGTTGGCACATTAATTTGTTAAATCTTGTGAACACGATAAGAAGGGAATTTGGATTGAATTTCAAAAAACAAATTGCTCCAAGCTGATGAAGAAAGGCTATCCACGTATTTATATATCAAATTACGGCATATTAACTAGTTCACAAACATATTAATTGTCTCACGAGTACATGTATTTTACTTAATATCATAATTATTATAACAATTTTCATGACATAAATAAATTAGAAATGAAATGAAATGGGGTTTAACGTCCGACTCTTTTGCACCTAACCTGGGCTAATGGAAGACGGGCATACAGTGTGCTATGGGGGAAACCTGCCCTACTCTTATATCGCATTCCAACTGCCAAGGGATCTTTTACGTACACTCCAAAGTGTACACGGGACCTCGGTATTTCGTCCCATCCGAACGACTAGGCAGGTGTCCTTGGCAGGCCCTCCTTCAGCATCACTGACATGGGGAAATCACGCCGGAAAATCGAGATGAACTTTCTCGGCCAATGCAGGGATCGGACACCCGACCTCGAGGCTAGCGAACCAGCGCCTTATCCACTTATCCACTGTGACTGACCCCCATAAGTAAATTAATTGACCTTATAAATATGAATGTATCAATTTATATCATATATATTATTATTTTATATCATACATATATTATTTTACATATTGTTTTATATCATCCATATATTATTTTATATCATCCATATATTATTTTATATATTGTTTTATATCATACATATATATATTATTATTTTATTCATTATTTTATATCATCCATGTAATATAATATTACATCACATATATTGATTCGCCCCATGACTTATGACATGAATATATGAATTTATCTCATAAATATACCAATATGTTTATTTTACCACGCGGATGTGGCGCACCAGGCAGGGTAACTTACTCTTCCGGCCACCTGTTACCACTGTTTGTCGTGTATTTTGTACACGGGGAGCAGTCCATTTGCTGATTACACTCTTTTGCCTATAACGTTTATTTAGGACTTCGAATTCTGTCTAATGGTTTGGATTGTTCGTACTTGGTTTTATTATATTAATTTATCTCATAAGTATATTAATTTAGCGCACAGTTAATTTACGATAAATGTGTTAGAGAATGGATGTAATATTTTACAGCTGGGAAAGAATGTACACGTCTTTTAATTCTTGTGTTAATACACGTATAAAACCAACTCACTTGCTATTATCAATTGATAACAATGGTGTCTAGTCAACTATTAAGAATGAATTGTAATGTAAATTATATTAGGGGTTGGGTTTTGTTCGGTTAACCCTTCTTCCTAGAGGCGTAACGTCCGCTTCCACCTTGGGTGATATCGCTGACAAGATTGACGTGTCTACATTCAAACCATGCTGCAACATTTCGAGTAGTTGGACTTTCTCTGCCACCAATGTCTCTAGTCTATGTTATTTGCTATAATAACCGTTTGTCAAAAACACAATCTCGTGATGGGTGATATAAGAAAATATTTAACAATGATATAGTAAGCGGACTTTCCAAATGGCGAAAACAAAGAGAGAGAGAGAAATGGGGTTTAACGTCCACTCGACACAAACTAGGTCATTTCGAGACTAACACATGGTTTAATTTTATTTCAATAATTCGCTTGCGCGTAGGGGAATCTTTAGCAGTGGGAGGAAACCGGAGTGCCGGAGGAAACCCACGAGGTTGAGAAGTCGCCCCTATCTCCATGCCACATACGCTCACACCAGGGCTCGAAACCACAGTCAGAGGTGACCGGCCAGCTAGAGGTCGAAGCGCGGCACTCTAGACCACTAGGCCATCCCAATCCCCCGACGAAAACAAATCCTACATAATCTGTCCAACACTGCGCAATTAGTGGGTTTCTTCTATCGTGGTGCTCAATCTGAATTCCCCTTGACAATAATGTAGGACATTGTCTAGTTGTTTGGATTGGACAAAACATCGAAAACCCGTCTACACGCTGGTGCGCACATAAAAAAACCATCGACAGTTCGAATTGGAGAAAGATTTTCCTGGCAGAACACGCCATAGAGTTTTCCCTTCTTCAGTAGCCCGGTTGGGGCAGACATATATCATGTTAAACACCATTAAAATTTGTGTCTTTATGGTTTCTTTCTAACATTTAATTTCCCTGGGGAATGACAACATATGTGGACCGTGGGGCCGTCCCTTTATTCCCTGTCTCAGTAATATACTCGGTAAATAAATGTTTGATAATCCCTTGCATTCTTATCATATGTCAAGTTTTTATCTACACTGACATACTATAGATAGTAAACACCGTGGTATTCAGGCCAGATATATACAGGCTTAAAGGGACCAGATATCCAGATATATACAGGCTTAAAGGGACCAGATATCCAGATATATACAGGCTTAAAGGGACCAGATATCCAGATATATACTGGCTTAGACTAGACGTACACAGACTTAAAGCGGCCAGATATATAGACTTAAAGAGACGAGATATATACAGGCTTTACACAGACTTAAAGCGGCCATATATATATATATATATATATATATATATATATATATATATATATGGTCTTAAAGAGACTGGATAGATACAGGCATAAAGGGACGAGATATACACGGAATTAAAGAGGCTGGATATATACAGGCTTAGACTAGACGTACACAGACTTAAAGCGGCCAGATATATAGACTTAAAGAGACGAGATATATACAGGCTTTACACAGACTTAAAGCGGCCAGATATATATATATATATATAGGCTTAAAGAGACTGGATAGATACAGGCATAAAGGGACGAGATATACACGGAATTAAAGAGGCTGGATATATACAGGCTTAAAAGGACGAGATATATACAGGCTTAAAGAGGCTGGGTATATACACAGGTTTAAAGAGACGAGATATAAGGCTTAAAGAGACTCGATATACACTGGCTTAAAGAGACTATACTTAACAGGATAATATAAAATTTGTTAAAGCGATCTTAGACAAGATTTTTTTTTCTTTTTTATTATTTTTCTATGATATATATGCTTGTTTTCAGACTATTGTAATTACATGTATACGCATTTCGATAATTTTAATTCTGTAGATAGTTTTTGATATTAATATGTACTTCGGTAATTCTTAATATCGCTAGTCTGTGATATTGAACGGATTGGAATACATTTTTTGAAAAATAATTAAACGTGAAAATGGAAAATCGAGGCTTTGAATTTTAACGTACCGACTTACTTAAGTAATAATGATCGAGGCTAGTATAAAATTCAAAAGTTAATATCTCGGTTCAGAGTGGAACAATTTACCTTATCTATTTGTTAACTATTATGGCGAGACTATTTACCTTATCTATTTGTTAACTATTATGGCGAGAACTACCAACTCTTTATCTTATCTCCCATAACAACCCTTTAATATAAAACAAATATATATTATGTTTTAGAGTCATTCTAAATAATTTACCAATTATATAATATATATTTGGATTCATTAAGAATTTTATAAAATTACTTTAAAACAAAATACAGTTAATTAAATATAGGCTACTTTCTATTCATTTTTCAAGTCATAGGCCTACATCAGTGTAATGAAACATCAGTTTTGTCTCCGCTGCCCATTACTTGATATTTTGCCTTGATTTTATAATATATAGAAATACTACTATTTATTCTTACATCTCTACTAGGGAATCAAGGATTATTTGGAGTTTAACTTTGTAATCGCTTCATGACAGAAAAATAAGACTGTATTTTTAATATTAATGAAAATGTTTTTTTTTATTTATATAGTCATAAAGGAATGGGCAATGGTAATTAATTATTTTGCTAAAAGTAAGAAAGTAATTGTAATGATTACATTTGAAAAGTAATGGTAATTGCCTCAGGCCTGCGTCCGGCTGACTTCAAGCCGTTGAGACTACATTTGTGGCCAAGTGGATAAGGCGCTGGTTCGCTAGCCTGGAGGTCGGGTGTACGATCCCTGCATTGGCCGAGAAAGTTCATCTCGATTTTCTGGCGTGATTTCCCCTTTTCAGTGATGCAGAAGGAGGGCCTGACAAGGACAGCTGCCTAGTCGTTCGGATGGGACGAAAAACCGAGGTCCCGTGTACACATTGGAGTGCACGTAAAAGATCCCTTGGCAGCTGAAATTCGATATAAGACTAGGCCGTAGCGCCGCTGCCCAGGCAAAATTTCCCCCATAGCACACTGTATGGCGTATGCCCGTCTTCCATTAGCCCAGGTTAGGTGCACGTAGATATCTTGTTTTTCGGTTTCTTTATTATACGTTAAAAATAAAATGATTTTAATTTGGCATGATTTAAACATATATTATTATGCAACAGCTAAATCTGCCCGTTGCAGATCTTTCTTTAGGTTTTAAATGTTATCTCAATTATTAATTAGACGTTAATTAATTTATCCAGACCATAATCAACTCTCGATGTCAACGCTAGCCTGTGATATTTACTGGATCACAATCCTATCTGATGCTTAACGCTCAGTGATAATTAAATCAAAAACTGGATAATCGAGTCCATGTTTTTTTTTTCATCTTACTGACTTTAGTAATGATGATCGAGGCTAGGCGGAAATTTCAATCGCTTAAATCTCGGTTCAGAGTGGATCAATTTGCCTGAAATTTTCAGCAAATTGCTTTTTCATTATCTAGTTTTTAACTGCCAACTCTTTATCTAATCTCCCATAATTTATCTTTAATCCTTGAAGATTTAGATATTGTATTTTGTGTTTCTGGACCAAAGATACTTCTCACAAACAGTAGCTAAGTCTCAAACTAAATGTCATCCAAAATCTTCAACATTGAAAACACAAATTATTTGTCAATTTAAATCAATATTGATGCTGTGATCTTACTGGGAAAAGATGGGCTTCTGATATCCAATATTTAAGACACAATAAACATTTTACTATTGGTACACGAATCGTGTACCATATAATGCGTTTCAGCCCTAGTTTTAATAAGCGACTCGAGGGACGAGGCTAAACACATTGCACCAAATCAAACGGCGTATGTAGACTGGAATAACCAGATGCTAGAAATTTGCATTCGATTGAGACTGTTGATTTATTTTGCGGAACTTAACAGATTTGAAATTAGAGTAAAAACGGAAAACATTGAATGCAAATCACTTTATATACATTGATATTACAGTATTATATGCGTTGCGACCCACTTGTGTCAATTTCTAGGTCCCACTTGTTGGCGATTTAGCTCCTTTAAATCTGAGAATGCCTTGTGAACTTGGGACCAGATCTTTACATTATATACACGTTTAACCATAAAAATCAAAAATATGTGTTTTATTTATTAAATAAGTTTTATGTTGTTGGGTTTTTTTTGTCATTAATTTATCGACTGATGTAATAAAAAAAGTATTTATAATACCGTTAAATTAAGTACCTTGAATAATAACACGTGTCTTGTTTATCATACACGCACGTGTAACATAATTTATTAATCCATAACCTGTATACACTAACGTTTCATATACACTGGGGTCGACCCGATTTCATAAAGCATTCTTAGACTTAAGAATTAACTCAACTTTCAGTCACTGTTTATGAGAAATATCTTTGATCCAGAAACACAAAAATTTGCACATAGTTTCTTTTTGATGTATTTGGTACATGTAAAACAACAAAAGTTTTATATAAGACTATATTTTAGACAATTTTTAGTTAATTATTAACTTAAGATTGAGAATACATTGTGCATTCGGGCCGGGTTTGTTTTTTTGATCCATGCATAGAGCGTTAAATCTATATACAGTTATAATAATAAACATTTTGTTTTGGGGGCCATGGAGGCGCAGTGGCTAAAACAAGCACTGGTTCACTCACAGGGAGTACTGGCTTCGATTCCGGTGTCGAGAAACTTCCTAGGTCTTCCCGAATAGAAAGAAAGGACCATGTCTAGTGGCTGGCATGGACGCAAAAACGGGGAATGGTCACTAGTCCGCGCGTTCATTAGTCCACCGATATCTATTATTAGGTGTTGGGTTAGCGTTAGGTTTTTTTACACCCATATCTATAGTATTTCTAGTGGTCTAGAGTGCCGCGCTTCGACCTCTAGCTGGCCGGTAACCTCTGGCTTGCGGCTGTGGTTTCGATCCTTAGTGTGAGCGTATGTGACATGGAGATAGGGGCACCTTCTCAACCTCGCGCAAGCAAATTATTGAAATAAAATGAAACCATATGTTAGTCCCAAAATGACCTGGTTTGTGTCGAGTGGACACCCCATCTCTCTCTCTCTCTCTCTCTCTCTCTCTCTCTCTCTCCCTCTCTCTCTCTCTCTCTCTCTCTCTCTCTCTCTCTCTCTCTCTCTCTCTCGTATTTCTTATAGTGAACCCCTCTCACGTAAACATTCAGTTTTATTAATTAGAATTTAAACTACGATAATGAATCATAACTTAAGATAGATGACGTAACAGCTGACAGACGGATGTGGAATAATCGGGAAATAAACAATCTAGAAAGATAGAATATGAATTTGGGCGGTAAAAATACTTCCGTTAGACGGAGTTCTCGATGGTTAATTGGTGCGTAAAGGGACAATTTGACGGAGGGTATGACAACAAAAGGGGCCCAGTCCTTCGCATGGAAGAAAATCCGAGGTCCATCTGTACTCGTAAAATGACTCTGAAAGGGAATAATCTTGGAAAGAGACCTTCATAGCTACAACAATTTGTTTTTGTGATTAGGGGTGTGGATTATCTCCCTTGGTGTGAGTTTGATTTTGAGTAAAGCCTACTCCACTATATATGTGTTCTTGAAGCAATGGCCGCGTAAGAGGCACGGAGTTAAACGATATCTGGCCTTCTATTGAAGAGCACCACTGTAGACCCTGAACTGTTCAAGTCGTGAACGCTTAACGTCCACTCGAACTCGAGATTTTATTACGATAACTCGCTTGGGCGTGAGGGTCTTTGACCATTGGAGGAAATCCGGAGAGAATACTCCCGAGGTTGGACGGGTGAACCTACTTCTTTTCACTTGTATAAATGACAAACCTTATGATATAACGCGCATGCGTTAACCACTCGGTCTCCCATCCACTGGTGGGGTGGGGGGTGGATAGCCGAATGGTTAGCATGTGCGTGCTGTATCATAAAGCCTGTCATATTTTAGTCCCAAAATTACCTTGTTTGTTAGGAGTGGACGTTAAACCCCATCTCTCTCTCTCTCTCTCTCTCTCTCTCTCGCGCGCGCTATCCGCTGATACGTACTGCAACACGCTACGTTACAGTCGTCCTCAAGATGCATTGTCTCTTTAATTTATATTGTTATATTGTGGTGCATCATTTGTTATTAGAGATGTTTAACTATGGTTGAATCAGTTATTGAATCACCATGGTTTCCGTACTTATGTCCTGTACCATTATACAAAATCTCATTCATCTGATTCACGGGGAAGAATTTCGTTCATTAATTACACACAATGAATGTAGTCACCACAATTACTCCGTAAAATCACAATTCAAACTTTCTCTCTTAGCAAATGAATTATTAATAGGTTTTTTCACAGGTACATGGGAACAGGAACGACCTTAATGGCACACTAGTTCTGCTCTGACGTTCAGAGCTGAACCAATGGCACACCCGATTGATCTATAATAGAGTCTATGTGACTTTTCAAATTTTTTGAGTTTCTGTTTTTTTCTGAACATTTTTTAAATTCTTAATCTTATTTTATCAATATTTGATGCTAAATGATATAATATTTACTATCAAACATTTAATTCATATTTAAAAAAAAAAAAAATACCTTCTGACGTATTTTTGAAAAGTCACATAGACTATATTATTAGGCTATAGGTCTGGTGTGCCATAGTAATAAGGGCGTTCCTGTCCCCATGTACCTGTGGGTTTTTTTTGTGAAATCTCTGCTATGTAACCATTAAACCCCAAGTTTACCCTACACCAGTGTGTAACCTGTACCCTAGACCAGTATGTAACCTCTACCCTAGACCAATATGTAACCTGTACCCTAGACCGATGTGTAACCTGGACCCTGGACCAGTATGTAACCTGGTCCCTAGACCAGTATGTAACCTGGACCCCTGGACACTGGACCAGTATGTAAACTGGATCCTAGACCGATGTGTAACCTGGACCCTATCGACCAGTATGTAACCTCAACCTGGACCCTGGACCAGTGTAAAAAGCCTTTATCTTATAATGATATATGTAAACTGGAACCCTGGACCAGTCTGTATAATGATATATAAACTTGTCTAAAAATAAAACCAACAAATTATTTTGTCTCGTCTAAGACCCCGAGGTTGATGACATATCGTGTTGTCCCTAGAAATAATGTCTGCACTGACAGGAATTTATGTAATTGTGTAAAATAATATGCATTATTCTGAGGCTACCCCTTTATTTATCAGATATTTATGATATAGAAGGAATTCATGCTATTTATATTTCGTTATTCGAATTCGAACTCGGTTGACCCAATGTTATTCATATCGGTTAACGGTATTCATTCGTGTTTATAAATAGTCGCCATTTAATTCTGTATTTAGTAACAAAGTTCCTCAGTCAATGAATTATGAATAATATTGAACCTGTGTGGTATGCATTCATCAGAGACACCTTTTATAAAGGCATTTTCATTAACCATATTAGGTCATTCATAATAAACTATTTAGAGAACTTTGCGTTGTTTGTAGTGGTGCACTCAAACGTTAAACAGTGGTCAACATTTTTCACCTGTTCGCAGCTTAAATTGATATAATTATTAATATAGAGCGAAGCTCTAAAGCATCGCGCGAAGCGCGGTGCTTGAGCAAAGCTCTTTTCCGGTAACACAGGAGCGTAAGCAAAATGTCACCCACAGACTGTTGATTAAAAAAAAATTCAGACCGGAACCGGATACACTGGGCAAAATTGGCAATGCGCATGTCTGGCAATGCGCATGTCAGCGCATGTCAACTTACCAAATCTCGCCCAAGCGAGATTTCGCGTCTCTAGGAAATATTTCTATGACGCGTCGAATGAATGACGTCACATATTTTTGACGTCAATGAAAATTCTCACACTTTTTTGTTCTTTTTGCAAAAACCAGCTTCGCTCTACTCAGGCAAGGCCTGTTACATATTACGTCACATCTGTGTAATAGCACGTGGACTTTACCGGGGAATTATCCAGGGGAGGTAAGTAGCATCAGTGACAAACGGTCCATCCCAGTATCTCTTACACTTTAACGGAAAATGTTAAAAGTTTTACATGATATTAATGGAAAAATGAAATTGCATAATGGTCCGTATAATATAGAGCGAAGCTCTAAAGCATCGCGCGAAGCGCCGTGCTTGAGCAAAGCTCTTTTCCGGTAACACAGGAGCGTAAGCAAAATGTCACCCACAGACTGTTGATTAAAAAAAATTTCAGACCGGAACCGGATACACTGGGCAAAATTGGCAATGCGCATGTCAGCGCATGTCAACTTACCAAATCTCTCCCAAGCGAGATTTCGCGTCTCTAAGAAATATTTCTATGACGCGTCGAATGAATGACGTCACATATTTTTGACGTCAATGAAAATTCTCACACTTTTTTGTTCTTTTTTCAACTGGGGAAACTTTATTATGAAGGTTTTATATTTGACAACAATCACACCAGCTTCGCTCTACTCAGGCAAGGCCTGTTACATATTATTATGGGTGTAGTCAACTAAATTGTCTCTCAATTTCCGTCGTCATTAGCCCGGTTAAGGCCCCCCGCACATAAACGCCGAAAACGACGCAGCGCGAAAGCTACTGCGGCAAGTGTGTCGTTCACGTGACCACCACTCATCCGAAAATGGCAGCCGTGAGTGAATCGACGATTTTATCCTCTTAAATTGCGTCACTGACGAACTCACTGGGTGCCGCCATTTTGCAGTAGTGATGACGCATGCGCATTGACGACGAATGAAACGCAAATAGCGCTGAGTTGCCCGCACACGAGAGCGCAGTTGGCGCTGCGTCAGAAAATATCAAACATGACAGATATTTGGCGAACGTCAAAATGCGCTCAAAAATACCCCCGCACACGAGCCGAAAATGACGCTGCGCCATTTGCGTACGCAGTTTTCGGCTCGTGTGCGGGGGCCTTTAGTGAAGAAAAGTTATGATATTAACGTCCTGTTTTACAACACGCGGACTAGAGATGAAGATTGGTATATGCTACGCAATATGCTATGGGCCACAGTCCAGACAGTGGCTTCCATTGATGTATTTGTCTTTCATATCGGCGACATTTTGTCTTTTAAACATTTTATTCGAATTTTGTGAATGGAATAAGGTTTAGTGTCTCTCTGACAATATATGTCGGTCATTTTCAGGATAAAAAATTCGCCAAGAGAATGTTGCCCTGGCATCGGATGGTTTGCCTATTCTCCGCCGAATGACAATAGTCAAGGGTCCTTGTACATTCTTGCCAACCTGTTCAAGAGTAAATGCCAACCTGTTTTTTTCGTGTCTTCCAAACGACTATGCCTCTTTTGCTTGCTGGGCCTGCCAAGTTACCTGTTTTACTGCAAACTGAAATACCCCGACGAACTTACTAAGCCAAGACTGGGATCGAATCCACGACATCCTGTTTAGTCAGTGTCACTGAACCACCATGTCCAAAGCTAACCTGCTATCAAATTATTGACGAATATCATTTAGATCTGGGGCCTATTTCACAAAATTTTAACTAAGATAAGATCTGAATTTTAATTATTTGATTGGACAATATTAGATTGATTTTAGTTCTTAGCCAATCAAAATTGAAGTATCTACTAAAATTTGGATTTTACCTTTAGTTAAAATTTCGTGAAACAGGGCCCAGTTCTGTGGAATGATGTCATTGTGACGATATTAGCAAAAATAAGGCTAGAATTAACGATACATTATGTAAGATTTAGATAGATCTAACCATTCGTACTATTATAGTTCGAAAATAGATAGTGTAAAATGACTAGTTTGAAAATTTCATTCAAATTATTCTATCGCGAGCGAAGATATTAGCCCTTGAAGGTTTGACAAGACGTGTGCAATAGTTTCAACCACCGTACTGGTTGTTCGAAGCTATGTTTCGCTCCTCCATTTTCAATTAAATGAAAATATCGCTGAACCGTCTTAATCTATTCAATATAGGAGAAATCAACAGCCATCGAATGTTGATTAAGCCCTTGATCAGTTAATTAATGTCTAATTAAGAATTTAGAAAACATTTCAGGTCTAAAGAATGACGTGCAATGTGCAGATTTAGCTTTTGCATAATGTATCTTTAAATAGGTGAATTATTTTGTTTTAATTAATTGAATAGTTGCATAAAATATGATCAACTGGTATATACATGTAGTAACTGGTATATACATGTAGTAACTGGTATATACATGTAGTAACTGGTATATACACGTAGTATCTGGTATATACACGTAGTAACTGGTATATACATGTAGTAACTGGTATATACATATAGTAATAATATAAATCTTGGTATGGTAAAGAAGGAGGACAACATACACACAATAAAATAAATAGCCAATAACTGGTACGGTTTATAACCAATAACGTGACCCTTTTTTGTTTATTTCTGAAGGAATAAAAACAATACACAATCATAAACAGTCTAGCAGTTAAACAGAACTATACTGATTACACTAGTTCTGAAGTAGATGACCTATGTTTCTACAATGTTGTTTCACGGATGGGGTGGGGCGAGGAATGGTGAAAACCGGGCGCGTTAGATCATGGTCTGTCATTGAGTCCACACGTGCATGTGATAAGTAATAAGTACTCCATATACATGTATATTGATAATTATAATATGTTTATATCATTATTTATCTTGCTTTTGGGAAGCCGATTTATGTAAGCCTTTGGCTTGTTCGGTATCCTGTGAATAAAATATTGTTTAAAAAAAAATAAGTAACAGAGTCGTCCGTCCAGCTTCATAGATTTTTTCCGGCTAAAGAATCCGACGCGCTATCGAATTATTTAAATAAAATTAAACCATACGTTAGACCCGAAATGACCTTTTTTGTGTCGAGTGGTCGTTCAACACCATTTTTCTCTCTTTCTCTCTGTATAGTGTATATTGGAGAGAGAGAGAGAGAGAGAGAGAGGGGGGGGGGAGGAAGAGAAATGTGGTTTAACGTCCACTCGACACAAACTAGGTCATTTCGGGACTAACATATGGTTTAATTGCATTTCAATAATTCGCTTGCGCGTATGGGTCTTTAGCAGTTAGAGGAAACCGGAGTACCCGGAGAAAAACAACGTGGTTGGACAGGCGACCCTACTCCTTGTCACGTACAACCGGGGATTCGAAACCACGCCAGTTAACTCAATGACAGGCTGTATTATACAGTGTACGCACGCTAACCATTCGACCCCCCACCCCCTAGTGTATATTGGGGATGTTATACTACAATGTATATCATATTATTGTATTTTGTGTATGGTATATTGTATATCAAGTATGATATATTACATGTAGTGTATATCGAGTATAGCATATTGTATATTGAGTGCAGTATGTTGTATATTGAGTATGGTATATTGTATATCAGGTATGATATATGTTACATGTGGTGTATATCGAGTATAGTATATTGTATATTGAGTGTAGTATATTATAATATTTGTGTATTATATTGTATATTGTGTTTGTGTATAGTATAATATGAGTGTATCATTTTGTGTATTGAGTGTAGTATATAATTTTGTATATTGAGTATGCGTATAGTATAATATTTGTGTATTATTTTATTCTAAGTGGATGCCTATAAATTGTGTACACATGTGACCTGTTAAAATTGAGCCATCATATAATAACGTTCAAATTAAATCGGTTCATCGATTAAAAGATGACACAGTTATATAATTATCATGGAATACGTGATATAATTATCCCATGTGCTAGCTTCAACGATCAGTTCATTGGCAATCGCAAAAAATGTCTGTCGTTGACGGCGAATCAGTAGAAATCATGTCGTTGTCTGATCGCAGTCGTATGTGTTGCTCCAGTCAGTGTCAGTTATACTTTTTATCAACCAAGTGTGGTAGTTTATATGCTGTTGTGTTAGGGCTGTAAATAGTTTTTATGTATGAAGCAGGGTATGCTGTGTGGGGCTGTAAGTAGGTTCTGTGTATGAGACAGGGTATGCTGTCAGGGACTGTAAGTAGATTCTGTGTACGAGGCAGTGTATGCTGTCAGGGGCTGTAAGTAGATTCTGTGTATGAGACAGGGTATGCTCAAGCAACATCTGATAACACTTCTCATTTCAGGATTCTTCATGGAAAACTTATGTTGTGTTTAACAATATTTTAATATGATGTACGAACAACTAGCGGTGGGGGGGTCTCGGTGGTTTTATTGGGTAAGACGCTGGCTCGCTAACCTGGAGGTCGGGTGTTAGATTCTTATAGGCCGAGAAATTTCATCCAGATTTTCCGGCGTGGTTACCCCTTGTCAGTGATGCGTGATGGAGGGTCTGACAAGGACAGCTGTCTAGTCGTTCGGATGGGACGAAAAACCGAGATCCCGTGTACATAGTTGGAATTCGATAAGCCGCTGCCCGGGCAAAAATTTCCCTCATCGCACACCGTATGGCGTATGCATATCTTTATTAGCCCAGTTCGGACAGATTACTAAATGAAATAAAATGGTGTTTAACGTCCTACTCTTCTGCACCTAACCTGGGCTAATGGAAGACGGACATACGACGGGCATACGCCATGCAGTGTGCTATGAGGGAAATTTTGCCCGCGCAACGGCGCCACGGCCTCTTCTTATATATCGAATTCCAACTGTGTAGAGATCTTTTACGTGCACTCCAATGTGTACACGGGACCTCGTTTTTTCGTCCCACCCGAACGACTAGGCAGCTGTCCTTGTCAGGCCCTCCTTCTGCACCACTGACAAGGGCAAACCACGCCGAAAAATCGAGACAAACTTTCTCGGCCTATGCAGGGATCGAACGAACACCCGACCTCCGGGCTAGCGAACCAGCGCCTTATCCACTTAGCCACTGTGATTCCCCGCACAACACTAAGAACAGTAGGACGTTAAACCCCCATTTCATTCACGAACAACTAGTGGGCTGTATCCATGTATTTTTATTATGTATCTATAGAGCGGTTCTCTATACCCCTATCCTCCTATAAAATTTAGAGTAGATATGTTATAGAAGACAGTAAATGGATAGCGGAGTACAGTATAATAATGGTTAAATAATACAGTACATGAAACGTTAACCCGTCACAAACTAGAGGTCGTGGTTTCAGTATTCTAAACCATTTCGTTTCTCGATATAAATAAATGCGTAATTAAATATTTCAAATCCGCTCCGATGACTCTTTTTAGTGTCGAATGGGGTCATATTTTGTAAACACGGAGCACGCAATATCCCCCTTCAATGAGAAAATAGTTTCTTCTATTTTTGAGTGGCATATTCTCTGCTCACGTGGTCTCGCTATATAAAAATATAGCGGGCCAGTTCACTTTGGAATGTCAACAATGTTGGAGGGCGTGGCTTATGTCAATCACGTTATAACTCCCAATGTCGAGAATGGTCTATTCAATCACAGGGGTGCACAGGTGTGTATCATTTTACTCAATTTCCGCAAAATGAAAATTAGAAAAATAACTATCTAATTCCGTCAATCAGTCATTCTCTGTATTTTAGTACTGTTCGAAAAAACTAAAGTTTAAAAGCGTTATTCTAATTTGAAAATATTCCAGAACGAGGTCAGTTAAATATGTACAACCGAACACCCCTCATTCGTGCCATATTGTAAGTTAGTCTAAAACCTTAGTCGTTGAAGGGAGAGTTCAGGGTTAGGAACATCAGCGAGATTTTTCGCGTAAGTATTATCGAAACTATTACTGATTTATTTGTGGTCAAATTACACGATTTCAGCTACAGTTGGGTGTAAATTTTGTCCAACTTTAGCCGTGTTAAGGTAGATTTTAAGCGACTTTCTGTTAGCTATGCAGCGGTCTATAATAACAAATAAAATGGCCGCCGAAACAGACTTGCTTGTCAAACGCGGTTCTTTCTTATTACATAGATATGTGTCATAGGTATTTATTTGGTCGGCAAATAACTCCCACTGTCAATTAGTGTACCATATAGGCACACTGGATTCATATAATGGGAATGTCAACGTGACAGACTAGATCATTTCCTTCAAATAACTCGCTTCATCAAAGAAAAAAAATGTTACAAATTCTCTACGTATCGTGATGATGATAGTTGGCAAGGTGGTTGAGATTCATTCAAGCGATGCGCATTAAGGTTAAAGCCATTCCGCGTTGGCTCGTCGTGCAAATGTCTTATTTTGTTTATATTTTAATTTTGCTGTGTTTGGACGAAAACTTTAGCCTTTTTTATTTGTAAAGCATGCAAGTTGTGGTACAAACGTAGCCTCGAGGAGTAGTATTAGATAAAATGCGCTCGGTAGAAGAATGCGCAACCATGTCGCAGGTAATTTTTAAAGGGACGGTCGTATGTTCTGAAGAAAAAAATCATCAGAGGTCAATATACATATAACATTTAATTCAACCTATATTTTATTTAATTATTTAATTAACAAAATATTTCCATACTACCACTACTATGAATAAGATTTTAAGATTTTAACTCATTACTAGGGTATAAATAATAATCCACAAATTCTCGAGTTATCATTTCAGAGCTGACAAATCCCCTTAACCCTAAAAATGACCAATATTTTATTTGTCTGCAGTAGATAATTAGACTAAGAGGGTTTTGAGATAATTCAATCACAGAGTTGAATAGGTGATGATCCCTGAATAAGGGCTGAATAGGGACTGATTAAAGAGATTAATTAGAAATTATTTTGGTCTGATTAAGTTTTTTTTTAATCTGATTTAGTCTGTCAGAAAAGAATGTATGATGCAGCAGACAAAACCTCGTCTGTCTGTCTTTATGTAATTCGCACAATATCACATGTTTTACAAGTTTTTAAACAGTTTTAAGGAATCTTGTGTTAAAAAAGGCAAAGTTTACAGCTAGAATAAATTCCAGCTCTCATGAGAATACATGTATGTATGTAGGCCTACGTACAGATAGAATAAATTCCAGGTCATAAAGATATGTAGGCCTACATAAACTTAATTATTTGATTTCAAAGAATGACATTCATGTACATGTTTTTTTTGTTCTTCGCATAATATGATAAATAAAATTGGCCTGTTTTTTTAAGTTAAGTACCGAGCAAATGAACTTGATAGATTTATATGATGTTATTTTATGTGCCTGTACTATAGATTCATTCCACAGGGCTATGTTACACCTCTTGTCTCAGACTGTCCACAGGGGTATTTTACACTGTCTCCACATATATCTCTTACATCGGACATCAGACTCTGTTCTTTATACTTAAACTGTTTACAGGTACAGTAGGCCTACTATCTAGGCTAATTGTTTGTTTACATGTACAATAGGCCTACTATCTAGGCTAATTGTTTGTTTACATGTACAATAGGCCTACTATCTAGGCTAATTGTTTGTTTACATGTACAATAGGCCTACTATCTAGGCTAATTGTATAAAATGTCTGTCTTGTTGAAATGTTAGAAGAATTTAAAGGACAATACAAACCCATCTTTTATCCAAGGCAGTAGATGGACGCATTCTTGCCAAAATGGGGAAAAAGAAATATGAAAAAAATAATGATGATCAGTACAAAATGTATGATGTCATTAGTTTATATTTTAATTTGTTTATTAACTTGATATTTTCAGTGTGCGCCAAGGTCAAGAAGTGTGGAAAAGACCACTAAAAGGAATTTTGAAAAAAGCTCTGTAAATCAACGTCAAACCGGAAAGGAATTTGACATCGCACCAAATAAGGACCACCACCGTTTTATCCCATTTTATGTGGTGGAATATAATATTTTTTTCGCTTGAATCTCCCCCAGAACTATTTTATGTTATTGACAACCTTGTCAGGAAACCTTCAAGTTCAACCAAGTGTGAATAAGTGTGAATTAGTCAGTAATTTGTTCAGGATATATCAGTTTCTATACCATGGTTATATTGCCTAGTTGAATCATATTCCCCAGTATCAACTGTGAGTTATAGTGTATATGTACCAGTGAATATAGCTATAGTATATACGTATAACCATGTAAACTGGGTGTATAATGAACAATTTGTACAGGATTCATGTACAATTTGTATATATGTATCAATCCAGGGATATAGGATCTTTTTCTGTAGTTAATTTCGTGTGTTTGGAATTTCCCTATGAGTCGAAAAGAAGAAGATTCGTCGTCGGGTAGAAGACCGCTACTCTTTACGTTCGTCGGCAATAACCGTCAAATGTTGCAGGAAATCCGCGACAATTTAAGTCACTTGCGGAAAACGGAAGGGGATGAGAGGAATACATTACAAGCTAATATTGAACTATCGCAAAGTACGCCCAATTTATTGGATAAATCTACCAGTGGAAAAATGACTCGGTTAAACTATCACCAGAAGGCGCTAGCGGAGATAGCGGAGAGTTTACGACCGTACCAGACCGTTAGTAGTGACACAAGCAGTACAAGTAGTGCATGTTCGACCGTAAATGGAGATGTGGACGTGAATCGTCAGATGTTGTCACAGCTTGTTCATCTAGGCCACGATGAGGTAAGATGACATATTTACTCTTCATGGTTGACCGTTATTTATTTGGTAATGATTACATATCTACTGGTATACACGACAAACCCCTGGACACTATACACAATATATACACGACAAACCCCTGGACACTATACACAATATATACACGACAAACCCCTGGACACTCTACACAATATATACAAGACAAACCCCTGGACACCATACACAAAATATACAAGACGAACCCCTGGAAACTACACACAATATATACAAGACAAACCCCTGGACACTCTACACAATATATACACATGGCAAACCCCTGGACACTATACACAATATTATATACAAGACATTTCAAGCAATTGATATCACTCAAAACCCCGATCAAAAGACTGATGAAATGACCCGTTCCAAATTATGCCTGACAAAACCAGATTTTATACCTGTGACAGTAAGTGTCAGTATTATACAGTGTATATCTAGGCCTAGTTTAGCCTACAGGTATCAGTACAATATAGATAGGCCTAGTTTCCAGGTGTCTTTATTTATCCAGGCCTAGTGTACAATGTAGAGGTATACATGTTGTAGTCTTATATATCCAGACAAGGTCCCAAGCTTACAAAGCATTCTCAGACTTAAGTCAAGAATTTACTCAAATTTGTTGCCTTATTGTAGCTAAAACATTGCCCTTTGTAACAATGTTGTTGTTTCAATGTATCAAATACCCTAATAAGAACCTGTATACAAAGTTCTCTGTTTCTGGATCAAAGATATTTCTCATAAACCGTGATTGAAAGTTGAGTAAATTCTCAACTAAAGTCTGAGAATGCTTTGTGAACTTGGGCCCAGTGTACAGTTGTCTTTAATGAGTGACACGCCGTCGTGGCTATGGTGTTAAATTGCATAATCAGCAAATGTGAAATGACATAAAAATATAATTTTTGATTTGTTTAAATAACATTTTAAATGTCAAAGTTCACCTAAAAATTGTTGGTTGTATTATTTTTATTATATTAGTATTCAGTACATGATACTTACGTTACAGTTTTTATTATATGAGTATATATATATATAGGTGTTAGTTTTTATTTTGAGGTTGAAATATTGCGTCTATAGATTGTAAAAAAATATTGTTAGAAATAAGAATATAAAAAGGTTGGCAGGATTGGGTTAGTTAAGAAATAATATATATACAGATGTACGAGATTGGTCTGAAATGTATAGGACTCATGTCTAGATTTCGGACATAACTTGAAGATACTGGACATACAGACGACAAGGACTAGGTAGATGTACCTACGGCCCTCATGTTATTACAATATTACTATACACCATTAAACTATGCCTACATGTACATAATACAGGTACAGGTAGGCAGGCCTACATGTATAGAGAGTGGTATGGTATTAGTTAGTTTCTTGATTTATACATGTACATGTATGTATCTACACCCCACCCCCTCCATTCTAACAGGTTTACAATATATTAGAGAGAGAGAGAGAGAAATGGGGTTTAACGTTTACTCTCAACACAAACTAGGTCATTTCGGGACTAACATATGGCTTAATTTTATTTCAATAATTCGCTTGCGCGTAGGGGTCTTTAGCAGTGGGAGGAAACCGGAGTGCCCGGAGGAAACCCACGAGGTTGAGAAGGCGCCCCTATCTCCATGCCACACAATATATTAGAAGATGAGTCGTACAGGTGAGGAAGTATCTCGTTATCTACATGTATCACCTGACTAATCCAAATACAGGTGGTGGCCGAATGGTTAGCGTGCGCACGCTGTATCATACGGCCTGCCATTGAGTCAACTGGCATGGTTTCGAATCCCCGGTTGTACGTGGCAAGGAGTAGGATCGCCTGTCCAACCTCGTGGGTTTTCTCCAGATACTCAAGTATCCTCCCACTACTAAAGACCTGTACGCGCAAGCGAATTATTAAAATAAAATTAAGCCATATTTTAGTCCCGAAATGACCTAGTTTGTGTCAAGTGGATGTTAAACCCCATTTCTCTCTCTGTCTCTCTCCAAATACAGGTGAAAATAATCAAATCACTTCCTTCCAGAAATCATTTTAAAATGTATGTTAAAAATGAAAGTGGTAGGGAATTCTGAATGTTAAAATAATTTACAAATGGGAATAGAATTTGACATCCGATCATATTTTCAAATTCCTAATTCAATTTTTTTTTACTGAATGATATTACATAAATATACACATGTTCATCTCGTTGCCCAATATTTCAAAATGAATTTTAAACGAAGACACAATAAAATGTAGTCTTATAATTAAGTATTGATATATTGAGGCACAAGTTAATAAAATTATCTACCTACATGTATCCGATTAAAATGTGGTTTTGTCTTAGCTTCTGATTAAAATTCTGTAAACAATCAAGAATTTAATTAAGAATTATTGTTTTAAACCTAAATTTATCATATTTTAATGGAGGGGGATAATCGTTTAAGAGAGGTTAAAAATCTTAATGATGGTGTTTTTAAGTTGAAATATTTCTATTAGTGGCAATGTACAGATTATGGTCTACAAATTGGTATATAAATCTACATGTCAAAATTGTACACATATTTGTAGGTACATAGATAAATATCCCCTAGGGGACTGCGTACTTCGTACTTGTAATTCCCTTGAATTCCCTGTGGCTGTGATCAAAGACCATTGAAATAATTTGAGCTTGTTAAAACACATGTTGTGGGACTAAAGGTGACATTCCTCACATTCCACACCAGCTTATTGACCGTAAACACTGACAGATGGACATTGGTCAGTCAGTCACACTATTTAATAGTGCAACATGTTATAACTACCAGCTTATAACTCACAGTTCATGTTATAACTACCGACTAATAACTCACAGTACATACAACATATAGACTCAAAAAAGTAAATGGTGACACAATCATTCAATTATTTTAAAGGAACTAAGAAAAAACTTCTCTTTTTTACAGTAATTATGACTTTAGTAGCTGTGTGGACCACCTACATGTCAACAACTTTTAATTTTCACAAAATTTTGCATGGCAGAGAATTTCATAAAACAACATAATTATCATTGGGACTGATCTGTTTAAAAAGATGGGGGCTATTTGGACACCCTACTAGACATTCTACATTCTATACAGTTTAATTGATTTATCAATAAGGAAAAATTGTTGAAAATTATATTCAACACAAAAGTATTTTTTTCTGCATGGCCAGTTTGTTATGTCCAGTAAATATAGACATTCTGTACACTTTTATTTATTCATGAAAATTACAATCTGATTAAAACACAGATCCAATTTCGTTTTTTATAGTTCAAAATTTCGTTTTTACTTGTCTTGACTACTCTTGGATCTGGAAGACTTGTTATTTAAGTCGTGTTCTGCCTGAAATGAGGGGTCAGCCAATCAAATGGTCTGTCGAATCGACCGTTTGACCTTTTCATGCATGGAACTGTGGGTAAATATTACCAGCGGATAGAAATTAAAATAAAACAAAAGTAGATTTTAAAAAGCATGGCGATCGCTTATTGGTTAATCGAATGACTGACGTTATCGGGTCAAATGTTCCGTGCTTGATACCTGACGTCATAGAACGTGAGCTCCCACTATAACTTGTTAGATCTACATGAGTGTAGGCCATCGAAAGTATAAAAAAACGAAACGAAAAATAGATCTATATTTTAATTAGATTGTGAAAATTGTAGTCAACATAAAGTCTACATGGCAAGTTTGTTACATGTATGACCAGTAAATATGTACACCTGTGAACCTTATATGCAAGGGAATTATTGAAATACAATAATACCATATCTTGGTCTAGAAATGTCCCCCTCTCCCCCTGTCAATCAATAATCAATAATATCAGGGGATTGTTTTTATTTATTGTATGTAATTAGTTATACTTGTCACCCAGTTGAGTTTATACTGTAATATCATTATACATACATGTAGTCATGAAGAATTCATTTGACAATAAAATAATAGTATTCCACACTAAGACCAAAATGTCGAAACTTTGTCCCTTATGAACAGGACAATAATAATGATTATAATGTATATCCAGTAAACAGTAACGGTTTATTTCTTATACAGAACGCCTTGTTTAAGATTAAATTTAATGGATATCTTCTCACAAGAGACATGTACCTTTGACTACCTATAAATGCGCGATTATCGTTTATTTTAAATCAATATCAATCTTCAAAACAAAGATGATTATCGGCAATATCGATATTCTTTGCCACAAACTTTTGTAAGTGTTTTGGTTTAAAGTATATATACATGTATTACAAATGTAGGTCTTAACGATAATCATCCAGTTAGAATAAAGTAGTTATGATCAACCAGTTAGATATGAAAGTACATGTACATGTACACGACATGTAGTTATGGTCAAGTAGTTATGATCAACCAGTTAGATATGACAGTAGTAATGGTTAACCAGTAGTTATGATCAACCAGTTAGATATGAAAGTAGTTATGGCCAAGTAGTCATATTAACCAGTACATTCCATACATTCTATCACAGGATTAATTATATACACATTCAATACACCTTGGTCACTTCAAACAGATTAGGGAACAAAGAACGACAGGTAAAATACCCTACTTGATATACTTTACGAGGTAGATCAACTGTCAATCATACAATACATCAAACCCTTATAAACATATTTTACTTCTATTGGTCAATTTACCTTAAAATAGGGGCACTGACCCCTGATTATTTACTGATCAAACGAATTAATTGTTTCTGTACCTTTTAACACTTCTGACCCCTTTTTATTCACCAACCCTTTATTCTTGCTTCCAATAAAGGTTAAAAGGATCTTGAACAAATAAAGCACATGCCTTTGGTGGTTAGCCCCTCCCTTCTTTAAGGGGGAGAACTAAAATTTTTTTTTTTTTTTTGTACTAAATCAGTAAAGCATGTGAACAGCTGGCCCTTATTTTATATTTTTGTTGTGAACATGAAAGATTATTTTTATATTACTGTATTTAAATAGATGATTGCATGTTTTAAATGTATTTATATAAATTGACAACTATTCTTCCCAGTTTTTTTCATGGGATTAAATGATAAACTATAACACATACTTATGGAAGAAGAAAAATTACTGATTTATTTTGGCGACGTTTCGAAGAGTATTCTCTCAACGTTTTCAGGGGATGAAATGATTCAGCAGACAGACATTATGTAGTCCATAAATATGTGTAGATATAGACTAAATTATCCTGTGATGTAAAAGTTTCTGCTTAGACTAAAGATTTATATTGTTCAAGACATAATAACTCTGCTTTTTGCAGTAGAATGTTTTAAATTGATGTAGATGTTCATTAGGTGAATGTCTTGACTACATATTAATTCATTGATTAACATTTCCCACTGAAGCGAAATTCACCGGTCAGTGCTTTGGCACAAGATAACTAATTCTGATTTAAATATATATCTTATGGCAGTTCAAACTATAATAGTTAAATTGTCCATTTAATCATTAAATTGTGAAGGAAAGTTATGCAGCAAATTGGATCATAATCCAACAAATTTTGTAGGCTAGCGTTGACATCGAGAGTTGATTATGATGGTCTGGATAAGATAATTAATTTAAATAACATTTCAGGCCTAACGAAAGATTTAGTTCTTGCATAATGTATATTTTAATATCTGTTAAGTTTGGGATTTCGGCGGGGGGAGGGGGGGAATCAGCGTCACTGTTGGTGTGTTGGTACATGTTCAAGAGGTCATTGTTTTGTTGAAGATGGACAGTTTCCTGGGAATGTTTCTAAATACAACATGTAGTTTATAGTACTAGTAGAGATACCCACTGGTGTTGACAACATAATAAAATATTTATACAAAAGCTGAAGTTATTATTAAACATTGTTTGACTATTATTCTATAGAGACCATTGTTTCACCTCCAGGAAATAATAACTATCACAAACTGTTTATTGATTATTACATGTATATATAATTAGTTTGTTCAATTGATGAACATTTCACCTCAGGCTGTTTTCACTGTGTATACATGTACATCATTGATTGTACAATTGGTAGTACAGTAGGGGAGAGCGGGGATGGTTCGGACACTTTTGGGTTTTTTCACATTTGTGCAACTAATGCACTGGCTATATTCAGTTAGTGATACAGCTGTGTAGCTATAAAAGTTTTTGTGTTGGACCGTTTTTTAGAGGGTTAGTAAAATGATTTACCCCATTAGCAGGGACAGTGTCTGGATGTACCCCAGACCCATAATTCTAATGTAAGCAGCCATCATGTTTATTTACAATGAAAATATGGTGAACTTTCAATGTATATCGCTTAATTAGCGAATGAAAAAAGAGGTGACAGCACAGCATACCCCAAATGAAACTTGTTAAACACCAAATCAATTTAACCATTTAACTTTAGAAATTTTTTACATCAACTTTGTCAAAAATAGAAAAAAGCTAATCTACATCTACATTTGAATGTTTATATCTGCCATGTGTTTTCGATGTTACAAGATGATATCACTGGTATTTAAATAACCAATCAGAAAAGGGATAGCATTGTAAAGATAAAAACTATGGGGGGTGTCCGGACCATCCCACCGTCCGAACCACCCCCGCTCTCCCCTACCGATAGTTCATTGGCCAATCACTCTTATTTTACTGACATTTCGTCTAACAGTTTGGATGCAGCAATGTCACGTGTTGCACCAGGCAGGGTAAGCTTACTCTTCTGGACACCTGTTACCACTGTTTGTCGTGTATTTTGTACACGGTGAACTGTCCATTTGCTGATTACACTATTTTGCTTATAACGTTTTTTTTTTAGGTTTTTGAATTTTGTCTAATGGTTTTCGATCTTGGTTTTATTATATTATGATTATGGACATCTATTGATCTATATACAGTGGAACACCATACATTGATTGATATATTTACTAGTAATTTATAATATAACTAGTAGTAATTAACCCAGACACCCTAACATGTGGTCAGATACTAGCAAAATACCCAGCTTTGCCTGGGTTCAAATTCGCCTGGGGCTCAATTCGCCCAGGGCCAAAATTCAATGGCCTCAAACATTCACAGGGTCATGCTGATTATATCACATGTGGGGTTTGAGCATGCCGATGAAGTGTGAATCCAAGGTGTTATGCTCGTTAATTTGATAGCACACTGTGGGGGTGGATCGCAGTGATGAAGTGTGATGGTCGAACATCGGTAGATAATGGCTGGGACTTCATATCTCAGTTTTCTGCACCAACTGGGCTAGCTGTGTGCCACATCTTCATGTTTTGGCCAGATAGAATCCTCCCCGAGCACATTGTATATATTTATCCAGACATTAAATCTATTGTTTTCCGGAGTAATGACAGTATTCTGTATCTACATGTACTAGACTATGTATACCGGTCATGTACAGTCCTCCTACTGTATTCTAGTTATGATGATATTGTTAATTGTACCCCTTTACGGCCTTTAGTTGTATGATTCGAAGGGGATCATGGTGGATAAGATGTGGTTCACTAATTCACTAGCCTGGAGGACGTCTGTTCGATCTCTGCATTGGTCGAGAAAGTTTATCCAGATTTTCCGACATGGTTTCCCCCTGTCAGTGATGCAGGATGAATGGCCAGACAAGGAAAGCTGTCTAGTCGCTTGGATGGTTGCGAAAAACCGAGGTCCTCTGTAACCCTTAGTGACCTTGGCAGTTGGAATTTGATATAAGAGTAGGCCTTAGCGCCGCTGCCCGTGCAAAATTTCCCTCATATCACACTTCATACCTGTCTTCATTAGCAGACAAGTAGGACGTTAAACCCATTTCATTTGTATGATTCTATATATGTATAAACATCAAGTACAACCCAGTATATCAACCCCCATCTGTTGTCTAACTCACACCTGGTTACAAATACATGTTTCCTGGATCAATGACTATTTATAATACATGTTTCCTGGATCAATGACTATTTATAATACATGTTTCCTGGATCAATGACTATTTTTAATCCTTTCTTTTACGGCAAGAATAGGTTGTATCACATATTACATAGATGTATTTGACTAACAAACTTCCACAGATACTCACATTGTACCCATAACCACAATAATTTATTTCAGTGAAAAATCCAATTATTGATTTGAATAAATTTGATCTGTCCTGTGAGATGAAAGGACTTGTTGAATTTTAAATGTTTAAGTTTATGGATAGAATGAATTTTGCTAAACTGAAATCCGTCTGTTTTCCGTAAATGTATTGCTAAAATCACAGGTCTCTGTTATGTGTACTAAAGCAAGATAAAGTTTCAGTCTTTCATACTAACTCGATGATCACTCTGCTTGTATTGAGAATTGAGTACAGCATATTGGTATATTGAATAAGCTTCTTGTGACTATGGTAACAAAACAATAATATTTTCATGTGGGTTGTGATATAAATAATACATAATAAAATTATTGAGTTATACGGTTTTCAGTGTGGTACAATAAATTGATGTGAATTCACCATAATGTACAATAAATAAACATATGAAACATGAATTGAAATTCTATTGATATCAAATTTCCACAGCTTACAACATGTATTTCACCTGAAAGTGTTCTCCTATATTCCATGGTTTAATTCAAGCTACCTGTTATCTATTGGTTATACATGTAGGCTATTAATAGTAAATAATTTCCTGGCTTGCGACAGGTAGCTTTTTTTTTTCAACATTTCTACACATAGATGACATCTTTTATACAGTGGTTAAATACCCATTGGTGTTCCACCTCCTGTAGGTGTTCTACCTGTTGTAGGTCTTCCACCTCTTGTAGGTGTTCTACCTGTTGTAGGTGTTCTACCTCTTGTAGGTGTTCTACCTGTAGGTGTTCTACCTTTTGTAGGTGTTCTACCTGTTGTAGGTGTTCCACCTGTTGTAGGTGTTCTGCCTCTTGTAGCTGTTCTACGTGTTGTAGGTGTTCTTCCTGTTCCACCTGTTGTAGGTGTTCCACCCGTTGTAGGTGTTCCACCTGTATCTGTTGCTAATAGGCTACAAACTAACTGGTTATCATTGACATTAGGTTTAAAACTCTGTTGGTGGCCACAACTTTGTACATTTGCGTCAAACTGCATCATGTTGGTACTCTTCAGAGTAATGGTATTGTTGTTCTGACAGACCATCTGATACCACCTGTTCTATGGTTGGTGTTGTGTGTAGAGGTTGTCAGTACATGTATACATGTAGTATTTGATATACACTGGTATAAAAACAAACTGGCTACATGTTGAAATGATGACTAGTTGTGTCTATTAATAGATTCTCTCTGATTTACAGTACATGCTTCTGGTATACAATATCACTATAGACACCAGCAGATCTCGGTGCAATCTATCCAAGGGTGGGGGTGGGGTGGAGTCAGGGTACCATCTAATCCACCGAGTGAGAAGATATTCAGCTTTCATCTACAATATGTATCCACATGACATGTAATAGAAGACTTGGCAGTTGGAAATTGTATGTTAAAGATCCCCAGGCTTACAATCTTATAGACCATCTGATACCACTTCCTATAGACCATCTGATACCACGTCCTATAGGCCATCTGATACAGGGGGGTTGGGATGGCCTAGTGGTCTAGAGTGCCGTGCTTTGACCTCTAGCTGGCCAGTCACCTCTGGCATGCGGCTGTGGTTTTGAGCCCTGGTGTGAGCGTATGTGGCATGGAGATAGGGGCGCCTTCTCAACTTCGTGGGTTTCCTCCGGGCACTCCGGTTTCCTCCCACTGCTAAAGACCCTTACGCGCAAGCAAATTATTGAAATAAAATTAAACCATGTTAGTCCCGAAATGACCTAGTTGTGTTGAGTGGACGTTAAACCCCATTTCTCTCTCTCTCTATATGATCCCACTTCCCATAGACCATCTAATACTATGTCCTATAGACCATCTGATATCACTTCCTATAGACCATCTGATACTACGTCCTATAGACCATCTGATACCACTTCCTATAGACCATCTGATAACACTTCCTATAGACCATCTGATACTACCCCTATAGACCATCTGATACCACATCATATAGACCATCATTCTGATACCACATCCTTTAGACCATCTGACAACACTTCCTATAGACCATCTGATACCACTTCCTATAGACCATCTGATACCACATCCTATAGACCATCTGATACCACGTCATGTTTAAGATGTTAGATATCAGTGGTTATATAAGTAGTAATCAGGTATGTTTATATGGTCTACCTGTACTATATATATTTGTATATGTAATCAGGTATTTAATAGAGTTGTAACAACATGAGTCATAGATCTATAAATATACACCTGATAGACAGGTCTACATACACCTACATTTACTTATATCATATCTTACATACACACTGGACAGTCTCAGTCTATCATACACACTGGACAGTCTGAGACTATCATACAAGCTGGATAGTCTGAGTCTATCTAGTAGTCACGGATAGTACATGTAAGTGCTACCTGTATAATAGAACAACAGCAGGTAAATACTTCATCGCAATACCCCTTCCTCTCTCCCTGCCCTCCCCTCTGCCGTTCACACCATCTTGTACATGTACAAGAGTAATCATAAAGTAACAAACTAGACAAGACTACCGTAAATAAACTATAACCATGGAATCCAAGGTATAAAAATTATAAAATTGAATCAATTTCCAGCGTGGTAGGTCAGTTTTCAAGGTTGGTACATGTAGTTCTAAGTTTTAAAGAATGCTAAGAAGAGTGGCAAAATGCCAGTCCTTAATGAACTGTGGACAACACAGTTTTATGTAAAATGTATTTTGGTAGATTCACATATCATATTGAACATGTAGAAAACAGCATTCCGTGATTTTAACCAAAAACAAAATGGAAGTGGGGAACACAGTGTAATATAATCTAGACAATATTTTGGAAGGTTTACTGTACTTCACACATGCATACATGTATACTATTTTAATGTAAAAACTCTAATTATCTAGTTAAAGAAGTTGAAGTACATGAAAACCTTTAGGACTGGCAGGCGATACTACTTTCAAATATCAATATTAATCACTGACCATCCCCCAATCAATTATCAATAATATCAGGGGAATCGTTGAAAACATTATTTGTATATAAATAACAAATTATGTATGTATGAGTTTAGAGCTGGACGATATTAGTAAAATCAAATATCGCGATATTTCCTCAAAAAAGGACGATATATCACTATATCGCGATATTTTAGTTTCATTATAAAAAGCTAACGATATATCACGATATATCACAATATCCCGATATTTTAGTTTTATTATGTGATGTATTTTTAAATGAACGTAACAAGTTGCTGGTGTTGCCGCCTATTGCAGCTACACGACGCTTGCAAAATCTACATAAAACTTTCGTTTGCGCTTCGTTGTTCTCATCAAAACCAAAAGCCATATACGACTCGTGCAATGTTTTTTAGGCTTTATTATTACTAATGTTCGATCAGCTTGAGCTTCGCAATGTTCCGCCATCTTTCAAAATGTTGAATAACATGTGGGTATGACTATGAGTAGACTCAAAGAACCAGATGTAATTTCCCCTATTCGGTACACTACAACAGCATGTTTGTCTAAATCTCGTATATCAAGACGCAATAAGGTTTTATTTACAAATAACATTTTATTTTTATTTAATTCGGCTACAGTTTAAAAATTGGTAAAAAAAAAACCCACCCAAACACACGCACAAAATGATAGTTAACTAACAAACGGCATCATACATAAAATGATAATAACTGTTTCCAAACAGTGCCAATGATAAATCTATCGAAGACGGCAAAGAGAAGATATTACAACTTACCTGGCCTGTTATTCGAGTGTTGCACAGCATTAGCAATGGGTTTGATTGACATTATAATGACAAGTATAATAAGTTTAATAATCGAGAAAACTACTAGACTAGTCATGTATTTAGTAGGCCTTGTCAATGAACGAGTGACAAGTCATCTGAGTCATCGATCGTGACATAATGTCGTAAATATCGTGATAATATCGTGTAAATTGATAGAAAAACACAAGATACGATATATCATTATACCGCGATATTTTAGGTGGTTTATAAAATATCGTAATTCAAATTTTAATATCGCGATATATCGAATTACCGAAAATATCGTCCAGCCCTATATGAGTTTATGTATACATGCAGAATTTATTTCATTCATTTTGATAATAAAATAATAGCATTCCATGACAAAAACAAGGTGCTGAAACTTAATTAAACTCTCTGATTCCCACCCCAGAATCCCCTTACTGTTCTGTTCTTCTGTAATCCTGAAAGGGCCTGACAATGGAGAGAATTTAATATTTGACCGTCTCAAGATAATATTTATGACTATAAAGAATGTTTAACAAGTTATAAATAGAGATGACCTTGATAGTTGACTATTGATGAAGTAGACCAGTTATTGTTGTTTACTTTCTATACATGTAGTTGATATTTATGGTATGTAGGATATGTAAACTATAACAGTATAAACATCCCTTTCCCTTACATGTATATACCAGAATATACCTTAAAACCCCAACATACCAGAATAAACCGCCCCAACATACCAGAATAAAACAGCCCCAACATACCAGAATAAACAGCCCCAACATAAACCAGAATAAACAGCCCCAACATACCAGAATAAAACAGCCCCAACATACCAGAATAAAACAGCCCCAACATACCAGAATAAAACAGCCCCAACATAAACCAGAATAAACAGCCCCAACATATCAGAATAAACAACCCCAACATAAACCAGAATAAACCGCCCCAACATATCAGAATAAACGGCCCCAACATGCCAGAAAAAAAATTACCCAACATAACGGAACTTACCAGAATAAACCGCCCCAACATACCAGAAAAAAAAATTACCCAACATACCAGAATAAACAGCCCCAACATTAATCAGAATAAACGGCCCAACATACCAGAATAAAACAGCCCCAACAAACATGTTCCCGAAAAAACGTTAATGTTGGTGTATCATGTCAGTGGATTATTCTAACGACGATAACTAGGCTCCGAACGAAATAATTTGACTACAATTTTCAATATATTCCCTTTTCATTATCATTATCTAGTTTAAACTATTATAGTGAGAACTGTCAGCTCTTTATCTAAATCTTACATAATGTATCTTTAATGTGATTATTATTATTTTACAGGAGATAGCCAGTAGAGCATTAAAGTTATGTAATAATAGAAATATTGAAACTGCTGAGGCGGTGTTGTCCAGATTAAAGAAACATGTTGAAGGCAGGAATGGAAATAGTAAAATATCATCAGGTAGGTCATTAATTTTACTCCTTCATTATAAAACACAGTAGAGGCTCCAGACAAAGCCACACAAGTAGAGGCACCAGACAGAGCCACAGTAGAGGCTCCAAACAGAGGTTCCAGGGTTTGATTTTCCCATAGCACACCGCATGTTGCATACTCATCTTCTATAACAAGGTGCTGCATTAAACCAGGTTCCTAAAGCAACGACAGCGACCTTTACAACATCTAGACGTTGCTACACTGGTCTGCAGTTCTCAGACTTATAGCTACGTTATCTCCCTTTAAAGCAGACACGTAAACGATAGCATCCAATCAGAGATTGTGACACCAGAACACTGAAATCAAACATGGCGACCTCCACAGAGACCTTGACATTGAATGACTTTTGAACTTTGTAACTCAATGTAACAGAGACATTTTATGCACGGTATTACGTGAAGGTCTGGATAAGAGTTAAAGCGAAACCAAGCCATCTACATGTATTGAAGATGGCATAAACCAGTTTGATGCTGCAGGATGAATGCTCATCTTCCTTAGCCATGTTGATGCTGCAAGTTGATTGCTCATCTTTATTACAGTATTAAGGCCTCATCTTTATTACAGTATTAAGGCCTCATCTTTATTACAGTAGTAAGGCCTCTGCTGCAAAGTAGAGTGTTAAACTCCATATCATTTTAATTCTATTTTATTCCATAAAAGTTATACGTTTTCTCTCAATTTGTAATCTGCTCTTTCTTTAAATGCTCAACATTCACAGTAGACTCAGTGATTGATTATGTGACATTGGGGCTCCGAAATCGTATGAAATAGAGGGTAACCCCTAACCCTAACCTGAGGTTCTGAAGTAACAATCGTAAACCCCACATGTACATGTAGCCCAGTTTCAACAAATCAAATAAATTTATACTTTTCTTCTTTTTATTTTTCAGCTCTTGGGCAATATCCAAAGGTGAATCGTAAACCAAGTTTTGAAAGTAAATATGGCCCAAGTAGTCCTGCCGCATCGGATACTAATAGTGTACGTTCAGATAGTCCTGGACTTAACACACATCCTCAGCGTCATCTCATTATAGAGAACCTCAAACCAATGGCTAACGGACATCAGACTCCTCCTCCTTTACCACCTAGAGCGCCAATAGCACCCCCATTAACGCCACCTAGGGGACAGACACCGCCACCTAGTGACCTTCTTCAGGTTCCATTTCAAGGGCAGATAAATAGTGGCATTCAATCGACATCTCAACCAGCCGTTATTCCTGCTGGTCACGTTCAACATATGATCAAGCTCATGTCTCCGACGGGAGTACCGAGAGAGAACGCCGCAGCCAATCAACAGGCTTTATTCCGCTCTCATTTTGTTCAACAACAATCTCCATCTCCGACCCCAAGTCCGAACGGCAACGCTTCCATAATTCCTCAACAAAGTATGAATCCGGTGACATCATTAAGTAGATCAGTTTACGGGCATAATGGACAGACTCGCCCCCTGGCTCATCCGTTACAGAGAGGGACCCTCACTCACAATGGTACAACCAATACTATATCTCAGTCATCGGGCGTCACTGCACCACGGGTGACCATGAAAATGGCACACCCTCAGAATCAGTTCAGTCAAGCTCCATCAAGACAATCTCCAACTGTTGTTCATATTCCCGGAAATGGTCATCATGAACATTCTCATTTGATAACATCCCAAGTTGCTGCCGAGTATGACATCCATGGCAACTTGCAGAACAAGATTCCCACCTCCAATGACGGAAAGATTCAACTAAATTTACCGAAACAAGTGACAGTGGCTCCTTCTCCTGTTCCGGCAGCAGTTCGGGCCTGGGGAACCAATCACGCACCAATTATCATGCACTCTGTAAAAAGTAAAGAAGTTCAGAAACCTGTTCCTCAAACAGCTACGGTACCAACTGTACCCCCTTCGATCAATCCAGCTTCTTCTACACCCAACTACATATCTTCTGTTCAGACTCAAGTCAACGGAAATTCTGTCGCTCAAAATATGACGGCACAACAAGTCAACAATAATAATAATAATAACTTACATAATGTCCAGATTCACTTTAAAAGGCAAAATGGAATCAACATGTTGATGCCAGAACAGTTAGCGGCCTTACAATCGCAACAAACTCAAATACAGATCCATATTCAAAATCAAGCTGCAGGAGTCCATAACAATCCACAAAACCACATACAGAGTGTTCAGATACAGAACATGCAGCAGAACATGCAGCAAGGTCTACAGCCCAATTATGATTTCTATGTACCTAGATCCTGGCCAGACACACCTGGTTCGACACCACGATCTGATTCTCCTGTATCACGGGCCACGAATCAATCTCCGCTCTCTGTGTTATCTACGACTTCGTCTCCGTCAACTAATTCGGATATACCTGACAAACCCCCTCCTCCTTACCCTGGCAGATCGTATGCTACTTATGGACATTTACAAGGTCATGGTCAACCACCATTACCTCCACGAGTGCCTTTACCACCACACGGTATGAAGCCGGCTCCTCAACTTCAATCATCTTACCCTAATCCCCATCACATGATTACCATCCCTCCCGGACAGATGCCGTCTGTTCACACCAATCAATCTAATGCTCAACAACCCTCCACAATAGTTCATCCCAATGTGATGTCCAATCATCAGTGGTTGGAGAACGGTTCGTCGGAAAAACCCCCTCCTCTCCCGCCTCCACCTCAATCTCGGAATCCTCCGCAAAATAAACTCAAAAATAATCAAAATAACTGTAATAACTGTCAACATTCCTTAGAACAAGGTGACGACACTGACACTGATACAGTGTCGTCTGACACGTCATGTCAAGAGACTCATCGTTGTATGTCACCGATTCCAGAAAGACGTCCGGAAGCGCGGGAACGAGATCAGTTGCGACGTGATACAAAAGTTCGTAATTATTCTCCGCAGGCTTTCAAATTTTTCATGGAGCAGCATGTAGAAAATGTGCTAAAATCTCACGATCAACGTTTGCATCGCAGATATCAACTAGAAAATGAGATGACGAAGGTTGGACTATCAGAAGAAGCGGCAACTCAGATGCGTCGCATGTTACATCAAAAAGAATCAAATTATATCCGCTTAAAGCGGGCGAAAATGGACAAATTAATGTTTGATAAAATAACGACTTTAGGGGTGGGGGCATTCGGTGAAGTGACTTTAGTTTGTAAACGTGACCCGAAAACTCTGTATGCTATGAAAACACTGCGTAAAAACGATGTGATAAAACGTAATCAAGTGGCTCATGTGAAAGCGGAGAGAGATATTTTAGCGGAAGCAGACAATGAATGGGTGGTAAAATTATACTATTCGTTTCAAGATCGTGATAATTTATATTTCGTTATGGATTATGTACCTGGCGGTGATTTAATGGGTCTATTAATTAAACTGGAGATCTTGGAGGAAAGCTTGGCAAGGTTTTATATAGCGGAGTTAGTTCTGGCTATTGAAAGTGTTCATAAAATGGGATTTATACATCGTGATATTAAACCCGATAATATTCTAATCGACCGCGATGGTCATATTAAACTCACAGATTTTGGATTATGTACAGGATTTCGCTGGACCCATAATTCAAAATATTATCAAAAAGGTAGGTCATTTATTCACTTTATGATTTGAACAGGCTTGGGATATAGAATTAAGATATTTCCTCTCTCTCTCTCTCTCTCTCTCTCTCTCTCTTAGGGGGCAGTTGGATGGCGGAATACTTAGGGTGCGCACGCCGTATCTAACGACTTGCCATTGAGACTCTAACGACTTGCCATTGAGACGACTGGCGTGGTTTCAAATTTGTGGTTGTACGTGGCAAGGAGTAGGTTCGCCTGTCCAGCCTCGTGGGTTTTCTCTGGGTACTCCGGTTTCCTCCCACTGCTAAAGACCTCTATGCGCAAGTGAATTATTGAAATAAAATTTAAACTGTATGGTATGATAGTCCCAAAATGACCTAGTTTGTTTTGAGTGGATGTTAAACCCCATGTCTCTCTCTCTCTCTGAGACACAATTATGAAGTGAAAGGTCTGAGATTTTCCCTCCAGGGTTTTTGCTGTAGTCATCTTCACAAATGTTGACCAACAGGAGAACTCGGTCAATCTACTACACATACCTTGCGTATCAAATTTACCGAACATGCCTTTAAGGTATTTCAACTTCTTCTAACATAGGTAATAAATGCAACTACATTTATGGTTGTCATGTAAAAAATGATCATTGTCTCCTAAAAAAATTATTTGCTACTCCCTGGTTCACATGTCAGTAAAATATATTTGAGATTTTGTATTGGATGGCAGTATAACACAGTGTTTCAATAAGGCCAGTTGTCATTAGTTACGTATTTGTATTAAACTATGTATTTCAAACAGACCATCTTTCATATGAAAATGTAAGTAGAAATTAAGTGTGTGACCAGTAATATTTATTTGAGTAGGGGATGTACATACATGTATTGTATATCAGAGGTATTTATTATAACTTCTTTGTCACCTTTCCAACCTGCAGCATCAACCTGGGATGCAAGATGCTGGACACAATTTTATTACTTACTGTTGGACATTATTTATTGCATTGTTGTTTTCACTTTGTCGGTCTCTCTTGCATTCATTCATTTTATAATGATATTAGGAATAGGATCGCCTGTCCAACCTCGTGGGTTTTCTCCAGGCACTCCAGTTTCCTCCCACTGCTAAAGACCCCTACGCGCAAGCGAATTATTAAACCCATATGTTAGTCCCAAAATGACCTAGTTTGTGACGTGTGGACATTAAACCCCATTTCTCTCTCTCTCTCTCTCTCTCTCTTATAATAATATTAGTGAAATTTGAGATCTGTTTTCACCATGTTCCTGTATTTTATAATGATATTAGTGAAAATTGAGATCTTTACTCTCCATGTTCCTGTATTTTATAATGATATCAGTGAAAATTGAGATCTGTACTCTCCATGTTCCTGTATTTTATAATGATATTAGTGAAATTTGAGATCTTTACTCTCCATGTCCCTGTATTTTATAATGATATCAGTGAAAATTGAGATCTGTACTCTCCATGTTCCTGTATTTTCAGATGGAAGTCATGCTCGACAAGATTCAATGGAGGTCAGTAGCTGTAATCTAGATGAACATTGTCGCTGTGAAATTCTTAAACCTTTAGAACGTCGTAGAAACCGAGAACGACAAAGATGTCTAGCTCACTCCTTAGTTGGTACACCCAATTATATCGCACCCGAGGTCCTCTTGCGACAAGGTAAAGTTCAATCAATTAGATACCGTATATATATATATTTCTCTGCTTGATAAAGATGGGAGAACCCTTGTCGAAACATCGCTGAAATAAACTCTTCAAATAACTTGTATTCCATATTATTTGTGTCATGTGTTATTAGATTTATATTATAAAACTGTATGTAGTAGGTGTTTGAAGGATAGCACTACACACAAAACCAACAACAAGAAACAAGGTCAAATCTCAAGTTAATCGATCCAGGGAGCAAGTCGTTGGCCTCCATTTCTCTGTTCAGTCCTGGGTTTGTAATAATACCGGCTTCACTCAAAATAAAAAAAGTTTGATTTACAAGTCTTCAGAGGGATTATAAATCGCTTTCAAACCTCTTCTCTCTCTCCCCCCTCTCCCTCTCCCTCTCTCTCTGTCTCTCTCTCAATACTGATGTTTATCATTTCAGGTTATTCGTCAGTTTGTGACTGGTGGAGCGTTGGTGTGATATTATTTGAAATGTTAGTTGGACATCCACCATTTTATGCTCATACGCCAATAGAAACTCAACAAAAGGTATGTCGATTGTTTATACACCTACGCCAAGTTTATAGCAAGTGGGTTATAATCTATTTAACTCATTCAAGGAGAACTGGGATACATGTACATACATGTACTTCAATCTCTGTTCTGGTTATTTCCTGGGTGGTGCTTTTGGCTAACAAGAAAAATTTGTCTGGTCACTTGAATGAAAAAATGCAACCAAACAGAGTCCATATTGGTATTCATGTAAAAGAACAATTGGCATAAATAAAGAATAGACTAGCACTGCACATGTGCATGGAAACAAACCTATATGTCAGTCTCAAAATCACCATGTTATTGTGTCCGATATAGTTTACTGTTATAATTACAGTTCATATCCCATTATTTCATGAGCAGGGCCACAATTACTCAAGTTGAATTTCAATTCCTTAACATGACGATTTTGATTTAAAGAAGTCAAATTGTATTTTCTGAAACAAATATTCTCTTTTTTGGTTGTAGGTTATCAACTGGAAGAGTACATTAAAGATACCATCAGAGTCCAAACTGTCGCAAGATTCAAAAGATCTAATCCTAAGATTACTCTGTGGGGCCGAGGAACGTCTGGGTGTCAGTGGGGCATCAGAAGTCAAAAATCATAAATTCTTCGCTTCGATCAACATGGATGGGTTGAGAAAACAAATAGCACCTTTTGTTCCAAAGATTCGATACGCTACGGACACATCCAACTTCGATCCAGTTGATCCAGATAAATTACGGAACAGCGACTCGGAAGATTTGATGAGAAGACTGGATTCCAAAATGGAAAATGGCAAACATCCTGAACATGCTTTCTTTGAATTCACATTTCGACGATTTTTTGATGATGCTGGTCATCCGTGTCCCCTCCCAGACCCTAACTCCCCGGTTTATGTTTGAATTGTTAAGTATTTTTAAGTTGTTAAGAAAATATGCCAGCCTATTTCCAAATTCACAAAAAATTGTTTCAGAATCCTATTGATGGATTTCAAACCAACAAACTGTTGCCAAAATCAAATTTATTTTTAAGAATTTTTGTTATTTTTATTTAAAATGGCTCGGATTTTAAGGAAAAAAGAAGTTGTGTCAGTTATAGAAAGAAAACAGTTTTTTAAGACTGAAATGATTTGCAAATTTTAGAACAAAAAGTGCTGTGTTTTTTATTTATTTATTTTTTTTAAAAAAAAGCAAAGGGTGAGGGATGGGGACAAAAAGTCCTAGTTGGATTCCACATTTTGTAAAATCTTAAATGAGAAAAACTCTGAAAAGAGAAAAACATAAGAAATACATGTATTAAGAGTCTGTGAAGGACAAGAGAAACTGAAAACCAAGAGCCTCTTGAATGAATTGTAACCAGATTTGGGAGACAGAATTAGGATTACGAATTTATTTGAGGCTATTTTCGACGTTAACCAAACGAGTCCGACACATTTTAATGAATATTATGATGTGATTTAGCAGAGCTCATAACGATATTAAGTGATGGTGTGTAAGCCTTGGCGCAGTCATATACCCACCCTGACAGATAAATAAAACACTAAATAAGATTTGATCACAAAATGTTAAGTGGGAATTCAACTAGTTGACTTTCAATAATACGGATGTCCGGATCATACTTTAATATGGATGTCTGGATCCATAATACCGATGTCCTGATCATACTTTATTTTTTTTCCATTAAATGGAATAAAAAAACTGAGGGTAGTGTTGAATCAGAAATTAAATCATATATATGGCAGAAACAAGCTAAAACCAAGTCGCAAAAAATATAAAAAGCACGATTTTCATACAATGATAGGCCTAGTATTGTATTTTCATACATAGTATGATAGTTGCCTACTAAAATATTTTGGTTACTCTTTTAGAAATTGTGACAATATTAAAATCTTATATCTAAATTTATTCACAGTTCAAAGTTATTAACAGAATTTAAGAATTACGGAAATAATATAGGAAGAGTATGTTGGCCTGTAGAATTTATTTAAGAATAAAAATGATAAAAGTATGAAATAATTGAAGTGATTGCACACTACCCTTTCAGAGATATTCATTGTTTTGTTAATGTGTCTTATCATTTTAGTTTAAAGTCAAAGTTCAAGTTTACAGATAACTCTGGTCCTGTTTTATTCCATCTGGAATCAGACAGGTCGAGATCCTTCTGTTTTTTGTGTAATTATGTATGTAAAGTATAAATATATATATTCTGCTTATATAGAGGCTTCAATCACCCATGCTGATGACACGTGCATGGACGCTTGTATGTAGAACTGTAATAATGTAAATATATAAATAATCGTATCGAGCTGCAGTAGAATGTTTTTATAGAAAGTTGAAATGTACAGAACTGTGTAATAATATCAGGCTATATGAATATTCTGTGTTCAAAAAGTGTTCATATGTACATAAAGAAAAACATCTCCCCAATCTTTTGTACATTAGTCAGCCAGAATATATGTTAAAGGGAGATTACCGTGTATATTGAGCTATGTAAGGGAGGTAATCCTGTATAGATTGTATAGTAAGAGAGATATGAAAGAGAACTGTACGAGATAATAACAAGGTAATATTCTATAAAATAAAATAAACTGTTGTGATATTATCATATACTATATTAGTTTATACTTTACCTGCCCTGCCAACATGTTAGTGGTAATAGGCCTGTACCCCCCCCCCCCCATGTCAGTAGCAATAGGCCTGTTTCCCACCGCACCCCTCAGTAGCAACGTTTCCTTCTCCCTTGCCAGTACAGTATCAACATTTCCTCCTTCTTGTCTCCGTATCAACATTTCCATCTCCGATGTCAGTGGCAACATTTTCCCCATCGATTTGTTGACGTCTCCCTTAATAAGACTGGTTGGTTTATAAAAATAAAACAGTATGCCAAACTTTACTTCATTCCTCCATAAATTCCAGTAGACTCTTTATCTTGTTTACTTTTGAAGAACTGGATATTCTAAAAATAGGCCTTTCTGCATAAATTGAAGATCTAGAACTTAAGGCGAGGATTGTATCCTTGTGCAGGGAGGGAAACAGAGGGGTGACCACAGGAGTGTTTTAAGGTTTATCGTGGCGGAGGCTATACTATTTTGAGGGCCCTCTTTTGGGGTTGTTCGGAGGTCGAGGAATTTTGAAAATAGAAATCATTATTGTGCATTCTGTCATACCCTCCAGACCTTTCGAGGCCGGTTTATTCTGGGTACCGGGGCCTAATTCGTCCATTCTAGACCAAAAAATCAACAAAAATGGGCATGCAAAAGTAAAGAAAAGAGACAGAGAGAATTGCTATAAATAGACAAACTACAATTTGAGGGTACCCAGATGCACTCGGCAAATCTCGACAGATTCCGTAAACTACCTCGGATGTATGACAGTAAGTGATATGTATCTACTCCCATACATTTGCGATGCAGCTACCGGTTTACTTTAACAGGAAAACTTGACGTTATTACATAAATTGGGAACCTATTCGGCTACCGACCTATTCGACCGATCAAGCTGCAACCTGTTCCTTGGAAACCTATTTAGAATAAAAACAACAGTCGCCTTAACTCATCTATTTATCGACCAATAAAATCCAACGTTATGTCTATCAAATGAAAGTAGAATATATTATTTTTTATCCATTCCTTTAGCTCAGAATAGAAGTGTAATTTCGTCATTATCTTACAGCTGGATCGATTGAATAGGTCGCTAGCCAAATAGGTCGCCAATTTGTGTTCGATATGGGCGCAGCCATGTTTCGCCCGGGATCTTTAAAGTAGTTCCAATATGGCGGAATTCGTCATACAGCCGAGGTTAGATGTAGGTTCCGGAGGTTACGGAATCTGCCGAGGTTTGCCGAGTGAACCCAGATGGTGAAATTTAGTGAACACTTCCTGTTCAGCCATCACACGTGTTAAGTGCCTACAAACGTAACACGCCGTCGTTACTCCGCACCCCGACTATCCGTAACTGTTTATAATTTGTGAGATAGGTGTCAGATTATAAAAATGTTTTTCAAACAAAGACAAGGGCTTGACTCACGCATCCTATAGATCAACCGCAAGCAACAAGAACTGATATAGCAAGAACTTGAGGTTATGTCATGACATGAATAACAATAAAATACATTTAGTGAATCATTCTATAATATATTAAATATGAATGTCCGACGTGGTGGGAGATAACGTTCGCAAAACCTTAACGTCCTTGACGTCGCACATTGGTTAACCTGTTCAATCTTGTGGGTTTTCTCCGGGTCTTCCGGTTGCCTCCCACCGATAAAGATCCCTATAAGTACAATTGAGTTATATATATAAAATTGAACCACATATTAGTCCCGAAATGGTTTGTGTTGAGTGGATGGTAAACCCAGTTTACCCCTCTCCCATGAACCAAATGCTCACACCGTATTTGAAAAAGATCTGTTATAAACTTCACAAACGGTTGTCCAATATGGCAGTCAAAATCCAAAATGGCGGCAGCGATTCGCGCGAAAAGTATTCTTTCAATATACACGTGTGATTCAGAGGTTTTGAGGGACGCGGAATACGAATCTGCTATTTCCGCGTCAGACAAAATAGAATACTATTACCGTAAACATACTAAAATATAGCACACTAGGCTAACTGAGCACGCAATCTACATTAATTTTAAAACATTTTGTCTGCTGTGTGTGACATTTTTCGAGCATTAATTATTATTTGTGAATGAAGATCTAAAGATTGGGAGTCAGATTGGCATAGAGTGAGATTTCGGCTGCAAAACCGTTGGATAACTTTAAAGTTGCTTGAGGTCCACATCCCACGACGACCAGCCTCGCCGACCTGGGCTCCGTGGATTAAACGATTAGATGTTTCAGGACAGCCACCTAAGGTAATCCTTCTTGTAGCAATTTCCTTTTTACCAGAAATGTCAAGTTATAACAAGACATGTATTTTCACATTATTAGACATATCCAATACACTTTTTTTTCAATTATGGTTCCCAAATTGGGAGTTTAGATGGAGGGGGGGGGGGGGGCTCACATATGTTGTCACCATGCTGCGCTAGGTGGCGGCAGGGGCCCACATCTTATGCCACTATGCACACATGGAAGGAAATGAAGACAAAGGGGGATATCAAAAATGTAAATTACTTATCGTTCTCAGATGTAACATTGACATTCTGTGAACTTGATCAACAATTTTATCAACTTTCAGCAGTGTGTGGATGTTTGGCAAATCCAAACAGACGACATTGCACTAACACTAATGTCTGATTCTCTGAACTTGAGGAAAAACTACAACAAAGAGATTTTTTCTGTCCCACAAGCAAGGCATATACCAAGACAGCGGTAGGCTCCACCTATCTTATCTGTGTTTATGACAGTCATAGTCAGTGCCGGACTAGTGGACCGAAGGCCCACCTGCCAGGTCATTGACCAAGGCCCACACAAGTACGCGCAGAAAACGTCCTAGCATCCGAGGGGGGCATTTTGAAAATTGACAACCGCAAACCCATTTTCGAAGCATTTCAGACCAAATCAGAAGACGGCACATTTTTTATTTCCTGATACAATTAGATAAAAGCCACCTACTTCCATTGGGGGTGGGGGGGCTGACATGTTGATCCTATCACCAGTATAGTGTTTTATTACAGTTCGGGTACTTTTGTTTGCCACCTAGATTTAATAATTTCTGTTTTTACTTTACCTGTCTGCCTATGCACGAGGGAGAGGGATAAACAGGGTTTAAACCAGGTCATTTCGGGACTAACATATGATTAAATTTTATATCAATAATTTGTTTGCCCGTATGGGTCTTTATCAGTGAGAGGAAACCGGAAAACTAGGAGAAAAAACCAACGAGGTTACACAGGTGACCTTACTCTTTGTGACGTGCAAGTGGGGAATCGAAAGCATGCCACTGGACGCGTTTGACCATCTAACCCAATCTGTTTCACAGAGAATTACTTACGAATTATCTCTGTAACAGACGACTGTCCACAACAGGTGCGTTGACTGTACGCGCCGTTAGTCATTGGCTCAACGGCTCGTGCAATGTTTACTTAACACCTAACTGCTTCGGGAAAAATGATGCATTTTACTCATTTTAATACCCATTTACACTAAATAGGAAATATTTTTAAACTACAAATACTTCAAACGTCTTTATTTAATTTTCTTTTACCTCAAAAAATGTTTGAGAATTTAATTTGTCGGAGTAAAAAAGTTAATATGCCGTACTCATTAAGCCTCGTCGATGTCATGCTTATCAGTGATTGTAGCGGCCATCGAATATTCACTGCGGGATCAGTTTGCATCTAACCGCCCTGCCATGGGGTCATCAGAGGACGAACACTATCCAATTGTCAAGGGTTCTTTTTTATCCCATCCAAACAACTAAACAACCAGGCACCCAATCTTACACCTCTAGACACTATCCTTGCCAGGCCCTGCGTCCTGCACCACTGTTTTAACAGATTCTCTTTAGAATTTGCTATGAAGCATTGATGTCATGGGAGGACAAAAAAAATCTATACTCGGCATTCCATAACCTTCCGTCCCATAGTCATAGGCTGTGGTTTTGAATGGATTTGTTTCACATCTGATATTTATTGTATAAAGGGGTGACGAATCCTATAAATATTCAGTTTTGGGATATTCTTTTTCCGAACAGGATAAAGGTCAGATTTCTTGAAGTCATCCTTGTCAAATTTGTTCAACATTAAAGTTGTTTTCCTTTCGGATAAGAAGCTGTCAAGACATGGCTGTTGTGTGGGCGTATTTCCTATAATAATACAGATAACTAAAATAAAACCCAACCCCTGGCCCAATTCAAATGAAATCAGGTTTAGCGGTGCACTGTTGTGTCCGGAAAGCAGCGTTTTTTGTCCCACCCGAATGACCAGACACTGTTCCTTCCCATTAGAATCGAACCCTGATAAGTAGGCCCTAAACAAAGGTTCTCGGATGAAACATTTCGTACCAGCGTTATCTAAACTAGAAAACCACAGTTGTACAATGAGAATACAAGGGGGGTTGGGATGGCCTAGAGTGCCGCGCTTCGACCTCTAGCTTGCGGCTGTGGTTTCGAGCCATGGTGTGAGCGTATTTGGCATGGAGATAGGGGCGCCTTCTCAACCTCGTGGGTTTCCTCCGGGCACTCCGGTTTCCTCCCACTGTTAAAGATCCCTACGCACAAGCGAACTATTAAACCATATGTTAGTCCCGAAATGACCTAGTTTGTGTTGAGTGGACGTTAAACCCCATTTCTCTCTCACAATGAGAATACTAAGCCTGATCTTCACCTGTGCGGCTGACAAGTAGATAGGATGGTATGAAAAACCGAGCTCCAGACTTGAATACAGTGGCAAGCACGTAAACCGACTGCTGACTTTCATTTAGCAAGGTTTATTTCTATGGTTTTATGGGCAAAGAATGTAAGAATACTATTACCGTAAACATACTAAAATATAGCACACTAGGCTAATTGAGCACGCAATCTACATTAATTTTAAAACATTTTGTCTGCTGTGTGTGACATTTTTCGAGCATTAATTATTATTTGTGAATGAAGATCTAAAGATTGGGAGTCAGATTGGCATAGAGTGAGATTTCGGTTGCAAAACCGTTGGATAACTTTAAAGTTGCTTGAGGTCCACATCCCACGACGACCAGCCTCGCCGACCTGGGCTCCGTGGATTAAACGATTAGATGTTTCAGGACAGCCACCTAAGGTAATCCTTCTTGTAGCAATTTCCTTTTTACCAGAAATGTCAAGTTATAACAAGACATGTATTTTCACATTATTAGACATATCCAATACACTTTTTTTTCAATTATGGTTCCCAAATTGGGAGTTTAGATGGAGAGGGGGGGGGGGCTCACATATGTTGTCACCATGCTGCGCTAGGTGGCGGCAGGGGCCCACATCTTATGCCACTATGCACACATGGAAGGAAATGAAGACAAAGGGGGATATCAAAAATGTAAATTACTTATCGTTCTCAGATGTAACATTGACATTCTGTGAACTTGATCAACAATTTTATCAACTTTCAGCAGTGTGTGGATGTTTGGCCAATCAAAACAGATGACATTGCACTAACACTAATGTCTGATTCTCTGAACTTGAGGAAAAACTACAACAAAAAGATTTTTTCTGTCCCACAAGCAAGGCATATACCAGGACAGCGGTAGGCTCCACCTATCTTATCTGTGTTTATGACAGTCATAGTCAGTGCCGGACTAGTGGACCGAAGGCCCACCTGCCAGGTCATTGACCAAGGCCCACACAAGTACGCGCAGAAAACGTCCTAGCATCCGAGGGGGGCATTTTGAAAATTGACAACCGCAAACCCATTTTCGAAGCATTTCAGACCAAATCAGAAGACGGCACATTTTTTATTTCCTGATACAATTAGATAAAAGCCACCTACTTCCATTGGGGGTGGGGAGGGCTGACATGTTGATCCTACACCAGACTATCACAGAGCCATCTATCAGCGATAAAATAAACTAGAGATGGCACCGTTTGTGACCAGCATGTAGTTAGAGGGGTAAATTTGGTGTAAAATTAGTGTTTTATTACAGCTCGGGCACTTTTGTTTGCCACCTAGATTTAATAATTTCTGTTTTTACTTTACCTGTCTGCCTATGCACGAGGGAGAGGGATAAACAGGGTTTAAACCAGGTCATTTCGGGACTAACATATGATTAAATTTTATATCAATAATTTGTTTGCCCGTATGGGTCTTTATCAGTGAGAGGAAACCGGAAAACTAGGAGAAAAAACCAACGAGGTTACACAGGTGACCTTACTCTTTGTGACGTGCAAGTGGGGAATCGAAAGCATGCCACTGGACGCGTTTGACCATCTAACCCAATCTGTTTCGCAGAGAATTACTTACGAATTATCTCTGTAACAAACGACTGTCCACAACGCGCCGTTAGTCATTGGCTCCGCGGCTCGTGCAATGTTTACTTAACACCTAACTGCTTCGGGCAAAATGATGCCTTTTACTCATTTTAATACCCATTTACACTAAATAGGAAATATTTTTAAACTACAAATACTTCAAACGTCTTTATTTAATTTTCTTTTACCTCAAAAAATGTTTGAGAATTTAATTTGTCGGAGTAAAAAAGTTAATATGCCGTACTCATTAAGCCTCGTCGATGTCATGCTTATCAGTGATTGTAGCGGCCATCGAATATTCACTGCGGGATCAGTTTGCATCTAACCGCCCTGCCATGGGGTCATCAGAGGACGAACACTATCCAATTGTCAAGGGTTCTTTTACGTGCCCACCTATTTGTACACGGGACCTTGATTTTTTTTTATCCCATCCAAACAACTAAACAACCAGGCACCCAATCTTACACCTCTAGACACTGTCCTTGCCAGGCCCTGCGTCCTGCACCACTGTTTTAACAGATTCTCTTTCGAATATTTGCTATAAAGCATTGATGTCATTAGAGGACAAAAAAAATCTATACTCGGCATTCCATAACCTTCCGTCCCACATTTAGAGGCTGTGGTTTTGAATGGATTTGTTTCACATCTGATATTTATTGTATAAAGGGGTGACGAATCCTATAAATATTCAGTTTTGGGACATTCTGTTCCCGAGTCACCCTTCTTTTTCCGAACAGGATAAAGGTCAGATTTCTTGAAGTCATCTTTGTCAAATTTGTTCAACATTAAAGTTGTTTTCCTTTCGGATAATAAGCTGTCAAGACATGGCTGTTGTGTGGACGTATTTCCTATAATAATACAGATAACTAAAATAAAACCCAACCCCTGGCCCAATTCAAATGAAATCAGGTTTAGCGGTGCACTGTTCTATCCGGAAGCAGCGTTTTTTGTCCCACCCGAATGACCAGACACTGTTCCTTCCCATTAGAATCGAACCCTGATGATAAGTAGGCCCTAAACAAAGGTTCTCGGATGAAACATTTCGTACCAGCGTTATCTAAACTAGAAAACCACAGTTGTACAATGAGAATACAAGGGGGGTTGGGATGGCCTAGAGTGCCGCGCTTCGACCTCTAGCTCGCGGCTGTGGTTTCGAGCCATGGTGTGAGCGTATTTGGCATGGAGATAGGGGCGCCTTCTCAACCTCGTGGGTTTCCTCCGGTTTCCTCCCACTGCTAAAGACCCCTAGGCGCAAACGAACTATTAAACCATATGTTAGTCCCGAAATGACCTAGTTTGTGTTGAGTGGACGTTAAACCCCATTTCTCTCTCACAAAGAGAATACTAAGCCTGATCTTCACCTGTGCGGCTGACAAGTAGATAGGATGGGATGAAAAACCGAGCTCCAGACTTGAATACAGTGGCAAGCACGTAAACCGACTGCTGACTTTCATTTAGCAAGGTTTATTTCTATGGTTTTATGGGCAAAGAATGTAAGGTAGGAGAATTTTGCCCAGACAGTGGCCTTTCCATGAACCTCTTCAACGATTTCCAATTGTCAATGGTTCTTTTACATGCACACCAATATGTACACAGATGGATGTCGGTTTTTCATGATATATAAATGATTTAAAAACAATATTACATTTGTTTATTAACTAATAAATACTATTTATAATTTGTGAGATAGGTGTCAAAATTATAGACAAGGTCGACCACAAGCAACATGGCAATAACTCGAGGTTATGTCATGACATGAATAACAAAAATATACATTTAGTGAATCATTCTAGAATATATTAAATATGAATGTCCGGCGTGGTGGGAAATAACGTTCGTAAAACCTTAAGGTCCTTGACGTCGCACATTGGCTAACCCGGTGATAATGCCGTCATACTCTGTCGACTAATGATGATATTTGTAACATTAACATGTATGACCAAGTTCCATCACAGACACGATTCTCACCTTTCTAACTAGTTAAAAGGTTGTGATTATACGGTAGTTGTTATAAAGGCATGATATTATGGACAGGTTGATTTAATTAAATTATTTACATCTGAATGAGTAATATATTGAAGATAGGTAAAAACACTAAATAATAAAAAGTTCTTGTATATGTAAAAGCCACTTTATAATACAGTTTTAAAATAATAAAAAAATCTTGTATATGTAAAATCACTTTAAAACACATTTTTAAAATTACTGTCGTGAGAAGAGAGGGCGGGTCATCTTCTCACTTTGTCATAATGAAAACAAGTTAAAATAGGAGATCCAGCTGTTTGATGTCATCCCAGCCGATTGAAAAAACCCTGTGGGAAAAACAATCTGCTGTTTAATGTGGAAAAGCGAAGTTCTCGCAGTAAAAACCACATAGCTGGATCCGTGGAGTATTTACAGATAAAAATGTCCGCGTGGTTCGTTCTTTTCATATAATAAAATTTAGTTAAAAAGTCCTTTGACACAGATCACATATAATACAGTTAGCACTATTAATATAGGAATATTAGAGTGTCAAGTGACCTTATCAACCAATGAATAACTGTCCTTTTTCTGACTGTCGGCACTTCTTTGACTTAAATTTGACGAGGAATAATTTGAGATGTACAACAAAAAGACTGATTATAAACAGATAAAATGGACAATAACTATTGAACCGAGTAATTTTATCAAATGAGACAATACGTAACTATTCAAGACGTAATAGGTAACAATATAATCCAGTTGAACTACGTCAACCCTGGCCATAAAACATAATTATTATAACAACCAAGATGAAATACTGGCAATGATTTACAATAAGCATTATCTTTGTTTAGCTTGTTTATGTGCCCATCTATTCTCCATTACTTCAGCTGACACTTTCCATTTTTCATGATAAATTCGTTTATCACAGGAAGGACATTTTTTTATCTCCTGAAAAAAACAAAACAAAACAAACAAACATAAGCTACGTCTTTAAAAACACGTCCATGAAATTCCAGCTGTCTGTTACGGCTCTATTAAGTGCACGACAATGTGTACAATATGGAGCATTGCGTTTCTGACTCAGTCAAATAAGAGAATACACTTTTTATTTTCATTCAACTATGATCTAAAGTGAGATATGGTAAGCAGGATTATAACCATACCATTTAACCAGGATTATAACCATACTATTTAACCAGGATTATAACCATACCATTTAACCAGGATTATAACTATATGGTATAAAATTGGGTTTGAAGTTTTAGTTTTCTTCACCAACTGAGGTAATAAAGACGGTCGCCAAAACTCCCAGTAGTATTATAAATATTTACCTATAAATGGAGGTGTTTTCATGTACGTATCTAAACAACCATTATGAAACAGATGACCACAATAAACTCTCTCTATTTGATTTTTACGACCTTTCAGTTGATTCTGAAATAAAATATTTTTCACACATTATCTAATTGTTCATAGCTTAATCCATGCTAAAATGTAACAGCACTCAAATTGATTATTTTACATTTAATTTAATTAAGAAAATAAAATTAGAATATTAACAGTGGTTTAATTTCACGGATTTAATAGTTTTTGTGTTTCCATGGAAACAAATAGTACTTTTTGGTATACAAGGGTGCAGCATTATATCTATAACTATAAAGGGCTGCATCCTAGATTAAAGCATTATTAATATTATACAGTCTCTGTCAAGTTTGTTGTTAGAGAATTAATACTTTTTGGTTATTAGACAATAAAATATAAAAAACTCATTACCTTAGGACCTTCAGCTAAAAAATGTTTTTTTACACAGTGGACAGTTTTCTAGTGGAAATAATTACAAACAACTTTTAATGAGGGTTTATGTTCGAATGTAGCAGCTCTGAAAAATATAAACAAAATAGAGAGAATATAATTTACAAGACGCTAAAAACTCATCACGGTATTGTTTATACAATTTTTAACACGATTCCAATTTTCTAGGTGTCTTTTATACAATTTTTAATATTAATCTAATTTTAGAAATATTTTGTAGTGTTTTTACACATAACAACTATTAATTTATTGTATTTTAAGGTTCAATTCTTACAAAATATAATCCTATTTCTATATCATCCAGAAAGGATAACAACACACGTTTATTTTTTAAAATATTCCTATAATAAAATCGTAAATGATTCATCTCCCCTTAAATCAGAATTTAAAACATGTCTGCCTTATACATCACTCAATAAAAACAATTGACAAATATTTCTAAATAATATAGTAAAACTCGCCTTAAACCAGAATTTAAAAGATGAGTCGAAGTCAAGTTCCATGTGAACAAATATAAACAAAGAAATCTGGAGAGATATATTCTAGAAATCAAATAGGCTTTAATCATTTAACACGTTGTCTTGACATGATAAAAGTGGATCGATGTCAATTAATAAAATGAAAAATAAATGAATTTTTCTTACCTTCTATAGTAAATATATTTATTTCCTGAATTAAGTTGGGGTTAAAGTTGACTTTCATGACCACCAAAACATCACATGAGTTGATTTTCTATTCATGTTATTTAACCAGTGACGTAATAACCCGTTGTGACGTTGTAATCACGTGTTACTAGTTTTAATGGCTGGTAGGTAGCCAGTTTGTGTACAGAAAATGGTTTATAACAAATCTTTAAATTTACATCAAAATAAAACAAAACATTTTAATTTAGTGGTAATATAATTATTAACTAGTAAACTAAATATGTTGTATGATTATTTATATTCTATTTATCAAGGCCTAATTTACGTAAATATGTTACACATTTTGTTCTACCATACAAACGAGCCAAGTGTAATAAACTACGACCATATTTATCCTTTACATCTACCATGGCACCAGTAGAGACGAGGAGTTTCACCTTCTCTACTGGTTGAAAGTCAGACTCTACACAATGAAATAAAGGTGTCCTATTAAAATCATCTCTAGCATCTTTATCAAGGCCTTGTTCCAATAGGTATTTTATACAGTCTATTGTTTTACTCCACAGACAAGCCCAGTGTAATAAACTATGACCTATATAATCCTTGACATCCAACCTGGCACCAGTAGAGACGAGGAGTTTAACTTTCTCTACTGGTTGATAGTCAGACGAGACACAATGAAATAAAGGTGTCTGTCCCTCCTCGTCACGAATATTGAAATCTATATTATGATGTATTAAATTCTTGACACCATCAAGTGTACCATATCCACAAGTTCTACATATTGAATACACGTTCATTGTATTTTTATAGGTTGTTTTATCATCTGAAATTATATAATATTTATATTAGTTGATTACCTGTTCACCGTTCTGGTGGTGGTTAAAAACCCAGGCCATCTTTAAACTAGGTTATCTTTGTTGTCTGAACGAACAGGTGGGGTAAATAAACCAATTTTAAAACAACTTAGTCTTTATCTAAGCTGGTTTATGGCGGCCATCTTTATCGACTTCAGTTAGCTTTGTGCCGGTATATTTCCGTATTATTTGTGGTTATTTGTGGTTTCAGGTAGGATATACACCTGAGTTATTTTAATTATAGTTTTAATCCTTGACCTTGTGGTTTCAGGTAGGATATACGAAATGAAATTAAAATGAAATGAAATGGGGTTTAACGTCCTACTCTTCTGCACCTGACCTGGGCTAATGGAAGATATGCATACGCCATACAGTGTACTATGAGGGAAATTTTTGGCCCGGGCAGCGGCACTACGGCCTACTCTTATCGACTTCCAACTGCCAAGGGATCTTTTACGTTCATGCCAATGTGTACACGGGACCTCGTTTTTTCGTCCCATCCGAACGACTAGACAACTGTCCTTGTCAGACCCTCCTTCTGCATCACTGACAAGGGGAAACCACGCAAACTTTCTCGGCCAATGCAGGGATTGAACACCCGACCTCCAGACTAGCGAGTCGTGATTTCCAGATAGGATATACACCCGAGTTATTTTAATATGCCACAACATGTGAAGATATACAACCCGGGCTTAAAACACTTTCACTAGAAAATTATTTGCCATTTCTTCACTTATTAATTAAAATGGGTAAAACGTAATGACATACCTGGAATTGTCATCCCTTTGTTTTCTTCATCTATTACTAAGTGATCATATGTATCAGCAGTACCTGTAATAGAAACATATATATTATATATTACCACATAAACAAAGATAGGTTGCCTGACAACGATACGTGACAGCAGCTAAGTCATCGGTGCAGTCAAAAATGGTTCTCACATGTATTTGCACGCCCCTCCGACCTGCATCACTGACAAGGGGGAATCACGCTGGAAAATCTGGATGAACTTTTGCTTTCACGGCCAATGCTGGGATCGATTACCGACCTACAGACTAGCGAGCCAACGACAGTCAACAAGGGCCGTCGCATATATTTTTTTTTGTAGGTAGGCTAATGGGAGAATTTAAAATAGGCTTTTGTCGTTTAACAAAGTGAAACAAGGGCCAGAACTGTCTAAATTCAACAATAGGTTTCTTCGTTTTACTAATTTAAATAATATTAATATAAATTTAGATCTAATACAGATCGGACCATAACTCTACTATTACTAATAGTAATGTCATATTACTATTTAAACTAATTATTATTAAATAATAGGCCTCTTTGTCCCACTGGCACTACACTAGGCCCTATGCCTAGATCTAATGTAGGCTAAACAATATTAGTATAAATTTCTAACTGATCAGCTGATGTAGTCAGTAGAATGGTCACAAGAAATTGTGAACGACGGACAGGCAATACATTACCATGTGGACGTATATAAAATTATACATGTACAAGAAGAAATGTAACTGAGGTGACCTATCTTGACCACATGCTTCTGCTAAATGACAGCTATTGTTGGCTGTCGTCTGCTGAATGACGTCACTTGACAACGGTCGTTTGCCAAACGACGTCGTTAAATTAGAACGCTAAAAACATTGACGGCATGTGCTATTTTCTTGTTGCACGAAATGTCACCGCTAAACAGATCAGCTATTTCTAAAAATGTTGGGCACTCTAAAAAGTCCTTGCTTTCTTGATTTGTTATCATGCTGGAGTTACGCACTGAATTGTACTTAAATAAATTAGAGTCACGGTGCGGGGGAGGTGTAGGCCTACTGCACAGACGGGATTCCCCCGGAAATAAACTAAAATCTCTACCGCGCACATTTCTTCGTTTCCCTAATACCAATCTTTACGGCTATGTTTAAATATAGACCAGTAACTCAATATATATACTGAAATAGTAATTATTTTATACGTATAGGCCTACGCACCATAGGCCTAGGCCTAGGCCTCAATATGGCCTAGGATTGTTTAAGACTATTTAAAGGCAAGGGACCGGATATTCAAAATGTGTCGTTTGTTAACACAGTCTGTTTAGCCTAATATCTGTTGTTGGAAAGTTAATTTCATTTTCTAACGGATTGATTAAAGTTAGCCTAATTCGATTCCAAGAGAAGAAGGTTTGGTCACTGGCTGAATATTTATTTTCTAAATTCAAGGTAGGCCTAGAGTAGCATAGGCTTAATATCATTGCTCAACTTTCACCTAAAAATATACCCAGGTGATCTAAACGAAAATATAGGCCTACTATCACAAAATATCACAAATTACAAAACATGTTAGGCCTACCTTGAAGCAGGCAAATATCCTACCACAAAATATCACAAATTACATAACATGTTACCTTGAAGCAGGCAAATATAGGCCTACTAGGCCTACCACAAAATATCACAAATTGCATAACATGTTTATGGAAGCCTATATCTACCATTCATAGTTTCGCCCCTTCAAAACACGAAAGTCGAAAAGTAGAAGATACGACAAAATGTAAGGCGACAGCACGGTATAGTATAGGCCCTACAAGCCAAAATCAACTCGAAAATAGGAAATTAAGAAATGATACACTGCGATAATAGCGCCCCTCGTTATTTCCTAATTTCTTATTTTCGACTTGCATTTTGGCTTATGAACCGTCTTGGCGACTTTTTGTATTTATTGTATTTATTTTTGTATTTATTGATGTCTGTGTAAGAAGGCGACAACACGCATACCAAGCCACAATGCAACTCTAAAATAGGAATAGCCTCTACTTTCCAGATTTCCATTGAATACGTACAATCAGGGCTCACACTGGCCATCATGTGTTTTCGCCAAAATGGATAAAACATTTTATTCCAAAAAATTATTCAAATTTTTTTTCCTCCAAGTGGAATATTTGATCTGCAAAAAATGTCTTATAAAAAAAAAAACAAAAAAAAAACTTTCGACAATTTAATTTATTAGGTAAGCCTATTATAAAACAATTATCACGTACCGGTATACAACTTATACCATGTGTTGGGTGATCTAGTAGTTTAACGCGTGCGCGTGATATCACAAGATCTTTCATTGATTCAAGTGGCGTGGTTGCTATTCCTCGCATAAACAAGGGAGTAGGGTCGCCTGCAGGGCTGGCACCTCAGTTTCTTCCCACTGCTAAAGGCCCCTACGTACAAGACAGGGGGAGGGAAAAATGAAGTTTAACGTCCACTCGACACAAACTAGGTCATTTCGGTAATAACGTATGATTTAATTTTTTTTTAATAATTTGCTTCTGCCTAGGGGTCTTTAGCAGTGGCAACCCCACTCCTTGTGACGTACAACCATTCGGCCATCCATCACATCCATACACTCATACAGACACACACAAGTGCAAGCGAATTATTGAAATAGTTATTGAATCACATGTTAGTCTTGAAATGATTTAGTGGGCGTCGAGTGAAACAGACAGCCCTCTCTCTCTCTCTTTCTCTCTTAAATTTACGTTAAAGACTCCTAGGCAGAAGCGAATTATTAAAACAAAATTAAATCATACGTTATTCCCTTGTTTATGCGAGGAATAGAAACCACGCCACTTGAATTAATGAAAGATCTTGTGATGTCACGTGCACGCGTTAAACTACTAGATCACTTATGTATATGCGAGGAATAGAAACCACGTCATACTTGAATCAACGAAGAGAGAGGTCATTTTGGGACTAACATATGGTTTAATTTTATTTCAATAATTCGATTGCTCACACCAGGGATCGAAACCACATCTGCAAGCCAAAGGTGACCGGCCAGCTAGAGGTCGAAGAGCGGCACTCTCGACTACTAGCCCCCCCCCCCCCGAATCAATGAAATATCTTGTAATATCAATGATATACCTTAACTAGTAATCAGTGAACTGATTTGTTTGAACTTAGTTTGGGTGAACATTGTTTACTATTACTGTTTGTAACATTGTATCTATGTACAAGGCAGTCAGTTTGATATTAAACTTCATTGAGTAAAGACTTGTTTATAATCACGCGCACGCGTTAAACTACTAGATCACCCAACGTATGGTATAAGTTGTATTTTGTATATAGACCGGTACGTGATAATTGTTATATAATAGGCCTACATAATAAGTTAAATTGACGTAAGTTTTTTTTTTTTTATCAGACATTTTTTGCAGACGAAATATTCCAGTTGGAGGAGAAAAAATGTAAATAATTTTTTGAAATAAAATGTTTTATCCATTTTGGCGAAAACAAAAGAAGGTCAGTGGGAGCCCTGATTGTACGTATTCAAGTGTGATCTGGAAAGTAGAGACTACTACAACTTCCGAGGCGAAAAGTCGAAAATAAGAAATAACGAGGTCGCTAATAGCGCGTGTGTTTATTTCCTAATTTCTACTTTCCGACTTGCATTTTGGCTTGTTTTGCGTGTTGTCGCCTTCTTACTGACACCAATAAATACAGAAATATGACTAAGTCGAAAGTCGCCATGACGCTATACAAGCCAAAATGCAAGTCGAATATAAGAAATAAGGTAATAATGATTATTTCTTAATTTCCTATTTTCGAGTTGCAGTTTGGCTTGTAGGCCTATACCGTGCTGCCACCTTGCATTTTGTCGTTACTTCTACTTTCCTATTATCGCAGTGTATTATTTCTTAATTTCCTATTTTCGAGTTGCAGTTTGGCTTGTATACCGTGCTGTCACCTTGCATTTTGTCGTTACTTCTACTTTCCTATTATCGCAGTGTATTATTTCTTAATTTCCTATTTTCGAGTTGAAGTTTGGCTTGTATACCGTGCTGTCACCTTGCATTTTGTCGTAACTTCTACTTTCCTACATTTCGAGTTTTGAAGAGGCGAAAAGTAGAAATCATGAATGGTAGTTATAGGCTTCTATACATGTTACCTTGAAGCAGGCAAATCTACTACCACAAAATATCACAAATTACATAACATGCTAAGCTACCTTGAAGCAGGATAATACATAAAAGAGTGGGGAGGGGCATGTTCCCAATTCATTACACTAGAAATTAAATAAAATGGGCATTGACGTCCTACTTTCCTGTTCTAATGAAGAACGGCATACGCCATACAGTGTGCGAGCAGGGAGATATTGCCCGGACAGCGACGCTATTACCTCGTCTTACGAATTCCAACTGCCAAGGTATATTTTTCAGACACGTCAATGTATACATGGGACCTCGGTAGTTCGTCCCATCAGGATGACTATATGTTGTCCAGTGTAAGACCTTCTATCCTATACCATTGAGAAGGGGAAACCCCGCCAGAAAATCCTGATGTACTTTCTCGGCCAACACCAGGATAGAACACGGGACCTCCAGGTTAGCGAGTCAATGTCTTCCTCATTGAGCCACCGCGGCTCCTCACACTTGAAACCACCCAAATTGGAAGCGAACTGTCTGTGTAAAGGAGTGGGTCCATTTAACAAGAAATGCAGTCCGATTTATCATACAACATCTACGATTGTTGTGTTATGAACATAATATTGAATGTTTATCAAAATCGAATAAATATTATGAACTCTTACGATTCTATAGACTATAATCACGGACAATAATCCGCGAACTTTCCAGCACGTGCCACAATGTGAGATAAAAATATATATTTCAAGTTTCCTAAAGATAGGATGCCAGGCAACGAAACATACGCCCACATGAGCTAAATCGTCAAGGCAGTCAACAAGAGTTGTCGCAAATTTACTTTTTTCGGTAATGAAAAATTTATCATAATACACTGATTCAGTAACAACTGATTCAGTAATTATCAGAATTTGTTTGATTTTTAGAAAGTTCTTCCCAATGCTAACGTTTAGTATACGAAACATTTAATATCAAAATTCATTGAAAATAAATATACTTCTTCGTCTTAATACCTTAAATTCTGTGTATGAATTTAAAGTCAATCGGATATTTACTTTGGTCTCTAGAGCGTTCACAAGATATTTTGGGGTGATCAAGGGCCATAACCGAAAATCAACAGGCCTCTTTGTCTTGTCTCATGGCCTTAAACAGTGTGTATAAATTTAAAGTCAATCGGATATTAACTTTAGACTGTGGACGTCGGACGGACGGACGGACGGAGTCGACGACAATATACGACAACATTTCAATGTGGGCGTATAAAAAACAACAGAAACGTACCACTGTCATACAATAATGCCAATATTTATGTAAATGTGTAATATTTATACAATTTAATTGTTATCTGTTATCTATGTCGTGAAGTCAGAAGATGATGTGGTTTTATCTATGTGGTTTTATTATATTGGTAGTTTAGAAGTTAGTGTTAAATCACCTCTGATGAACAGATACCTTTCACACTACTGTCTTCGAATTCCTAAACCAAGAAATCATTCATCTGCCCTCAACCTTTTGATGTTTTAAAACAATATTTTATTCAACATATCTAAATGGATTGGAGAATTGGTTGAGGTTTTATAACATCTGTCTCCATCATGCTTTTTAATCGTGTGTGTTAAACAGATGGTTATAGACAGTTTTTACTAGTTTTTATACTTTACATCATTTATAATATTTAATATGATGTGTTAATATAGTGGTATACCTTGTTGATAATCAGTGTAAATTATAGGCCTACCTTGTCTTATATTGGATGATAAAGTCGTTGTTTGTATTACCCCATAAGTCTCATCGATATCGACTGGTTCTTGTTTAATCGCTAGGCCTACTGGGTCACTCGTTCTAGCTGTCTGATCAACAGTCATGTCTACTGCTGCATCAGTTGTTTTAACATGATCTTCTAAAATATATAAACATTGTATAACAATATAAGGCTGAGAATCCAGTAGTATACGATGTAATATATAAACAGGGTGATATCGTTTCCCTACTACCAATCGTTACGGCTATGTTTAAATATAGACCAATAACTCAACATATATAATAGGCATAGGCCTACTGAAATAGTAATTATTGTATACGTATAGGACTAAACACCCTAGGCCTAGACCCACACAGGATTGTTTAAGACTATTTAAAGGCAAGGGATTGGTTATTCAAAGCGTGTCGTTTGTTAATATCTGTTGTTGGAAAGTTAATTTCATTTTCTAACGGATTGATTAAAGTTAATTGGATCCCAAGAGAAGAAGGTTTGGTCACTGGCTGAATATTAATTTTCTAAATTCAATGTAGCATATTATTAATATCTTTGCTCAACTTTCACCTAAAAATATACTCAGGTTACCTTGAAGCAGGAAAATATACTACCACAAAATATCACAAATTACATAACATGCTAGGCTTCCTTGAAGCAGGATCATGATAGGCCTAATAGGCCTACATACAAGAGTGGGGAGGGGCATGTTCCCAATTCATTAGGCCTACACATAGAAATTAAATAAAATGGGCATTGACGTCCTACTGTCCTGCTGCGACTTGGCTGATGAAGACGGATATACACCACACAGTGTGCTAGTAGGGAGATATTGCCCGGACAGCGGCGCTATGCGGCCAACTCTTATCTCTAATTCAAACTGTCAAGGTATATTTTAAGTGCACCTCGGTTTTTCGTCCCATCAGGATGACTATAATATGTTGTTCCCTGTCAGCCCCGCTGTCCGACACCACTGAGAAGGAGAAACCATACCAGAAAATCCCGATGTACTTTCTTGGTCAACACGCGAATCGAACATGGAACCACCAAGCTAGCCTGCCAGCGTCTCACTCACTGAGCCACCACGGCTCCTCACACAAGAAACTAAAAAGCGCACTATTTGATTGGATGCGATATAACCCAAGGTAAAAGTGGACGTTAAGCCTCAAGGAACGAACGAACTACTGTTTGTGTAAAGTTTTTTTCTTTTTTTGGGGGGGGGGGACGTTCATTTCTCTAGTGTGATGTGGATTTTAGCTCTGATAAGACTACTTATTATTTATTATTATTATCTGCATTCTGATTGGTTAATAGTATGCGCTTTAGTCAATGGTCATCGGTCTTAAATGCTAAATGTTGTAGGTCACATGTAAGTAACTTCTTCAGAGTGAGAATAATTTTCAATGTAATAATTAGAGAACATATAAAGTCTCTAGGTAACAAATAATGCAAGGGAATCAAGTGCAAAAATCCATTAGTAAATGCATAATTTACAGTAAATGAACTGCCTAAATAGGAATGTGTCATATTTTATATTTAGTTGAAAACCTTTTGTAATGGCGTCAACTGATTTATCATCTGTTGGTAGACTATGGTCGCTATCACCAGTATCATCTACATCTAGAGGTTCTTGTTCTATAACATCTAGAGGTTTCCCATCTGTTGCTTGAACATCAATTGATGAATCATCCGAATCAATTATCCCTACATCTGAAATATTTAGATAATAAATTTAAAGCAAGTGATTACCATGCAACATACGCACACATTTTGCAAGAGATGGACAGAGAACAAGATAATAAATTTTAAAAAGACAGATATAAACTAAACGGATATAAATAGGTAATATTACTTATTAATATAATGAATTTAGAATACGCCTTTTTACCACAATTCCGAAGAATATCTAGAAATTGACGTATCATTGCTTTTGTACTCCCTGATTCTGCTCTTCTAATTTTTCCCAAGTCATCGTCATTTAGTATTTGTTTTTCATATAGACTGTTTAATAATGGTTCTAGGGGATTCAGATTCTCGGTGAGATACACATAGTTAGATATTATCCTAAAGTTGTCTTCTGGTAACATCATACCTTTCTCTCTTCTAGATATAACCTTCCTCCTCTTAGCATGGGATGGGCCCTCTTGGTATTCGACTGAGAAAATAAACAACACAATATTATACTTGTGTCTATAATAAAAAATAAATATTATAACAACAATGTTTGTTTATCAGCCGTTAATGCCTTGTAACTGAATTTCTCTCTGTCCTGGGGCTACGGTGACAATTTGAATTTGGCACATGCTAATAAGCCAGTAGCATGGAAAATCGCAAAGTTCGTCGTTTGCGTAAAAAAAAACTTGGAGCACAATTTCCGTCTAAATATGATCAGGGAGACAATTTGCCACAAGAAACAGCAACTGTACGATTCTTTATGGCTAAATTCTTGATATAAGTATTTCTATATTTTCTGGTTTTCCAATTATTTTAATTTTTTCTACAATGTTGTCTCTGTCCACAAGATTTTTCAAAGTCATCAAGGGCCATAACTCTGGCAGTAATTATCGGAATATCCATAGGCGTCTTCATCTCATGACCTTTAACACTGTGTGTGAATTTAAAGTGAATCGGATATTAACTTTGGCCTCTAGAGCCTCCAAAAGATTTTTGAAGTGATCAAGGGCCATAACTCTGGCACTAATTATCGGAAATCGCTGAAAATCAATAGACTTTTTTGCCACATGACCATAAATTTAAAGTCAATCGGATATCAACTTTGGCCTCTAGAGCAACCACAAGATTTTTTTTGAAGAGGACAACGTTTTTTTAAATCAGGTAATAACTTTGACCTCCAGCGGGACCACAGGCTAATAAAGGCGATTTTTCGGATAATCAGGGACCATAATTCAGGAAGTTGCTATCCGATATGCGTAAAAATCGAAAGGAGCCAAGATCTGTGGGTTATAAACATGCATGTCAAGTTTCATCAAAATCGGTTCAAAATTGTGACCTTTATAGGGTCCACAAGCAAAAAACATGCCAATATCGATCAGTAATAATTAGTACTTGATAATAAAGACTAGTAATATTCAATAGAAGCATGTCCTTTCTATGACTGTTCAATAACTAAATCCCATGGAAACACATATTTAACAGAACATACAAAAGTCCCCCAAAATATTTTATTTCTAATTAAAATCATTAGTGAGGAGATTGTTCAACTTAAATATAATTTTTGTCACTAATTTAAATAACTTGTAACAAGCAGGCGCATCCGATCCCCCCCCCCCCCCTTGCTCAGACTTGAAAATTTTTCATGCGATTTTATTGGCGATTTTTAGACCTGTAATTTTGGAATTTACCTTCCGGAAATACGTCAGAATGCACCAAATCGAATCTAATTTACCAAATTTTTCTGCGGGAGGGCCCCCATACCCCCGGTAATGGTGGCGGTGGCAATTATTAAACCTGGACCCCCCCCCCCCTGCAAAAAATCCTGGATCCGCGTCTGATACATACATATCTATATATATGACATACCAATCGGACGTTAACTTTCCTCGTTAGCATATAATAAATTAATGAATCAGTTGTCTTTTTAACTGTGTTAACTGTGTGGATTTCAGAAATAAATGCACATCCTGCTTTGTGTATGACATCTATTACATGATATCTTGCTAGATACCTGATATTATAATACATATGTAAGTGGTGATGATTTTAAACTTACCTTGTGTTAAGTTTGTGGTTTTCATGCTAGTTCCACTCTTTAAATGGTTGATAACAATGGTGTAGGCTTTGCTGTTGTTTGTTTTCGTTAACATATCCATCAGTGTATCCATTGTATTGATTGGGGATTCTGATGAAACTATTGCCTCTTTATCTTTTTCATTCAAATAGCCATCTTGTAAAAGAAGATTACATAGCTTTTCGAAATCTATGTTTTGAATATTTACTGTATGTCTTAATTTTTCCACTTCAGCGATTTGTGGTTGTGAAACTGTCGCAGTCATCAAATCTATCTCTTGTCCAGATGGATTAGATAGAGTTTCAAAATCTTCACTTCGAATATCTACCGTCTGTTTTGAATTTTCCACTTCGGCGATTTGTGGTTGTGGATCTGCCACAGAGTTGACATCTGTCTCTTGATCCGATGGCTTCTTCTTGTTATGTTCTTCCAATGGTGTTTGGTTTTCGTCTTTTTCCAGAAGAAACGTCTGTGATGAATCTAAAATGATAAAGATGTGGAACCCCATTTAAATCGTCTACATTTGCCAAAAAATGATGTATCATGAAGATGTACTCTTTAACGACGTCCAGCTGTCTATGGTTCTTTTACGTGCACAACAAAATATACACAGGCCCGAGTTTGTCATATCATTCGAATGACTAGACGCAGTACCTTGCAATCCGAATTACACGGGTAAACCATGCTAGGACACAATCTCGTGACCTCGTTAAATTCCAGCTTTACCGTCATTTTATTGAACCCAGTCAATTTTTGACCCCGCGGCCATTTAAGGGTTAATGATCGAACAAAGACGGCACACTGCGAATTTTATAAATCCCTATTGGACAAAAACTAACTAAAACAACTGATCTGTTGGACAGTGGTGGTTTATTTTAGGTACATTTCAATGAATTCCATCCATCAAATTGGACAAAATTAACCCTTTTGCGGCATATACAAAAGCAAAGTCAATTGAACGCTAGTCATTTTTATTTTTGTAATTGATAGTGGGTATTACCCCCTTCATATACCAATATTAGGCATAGCGCTCGTTCCCGCCAAGGGTGTGTTATGGGACTACAAACTTGGTGTTTTGTTTTTCATTAATATAAGGTACTGTAAAGTGAGTGAAGAGAGGAGGAACCTATAGTTACGGAAATATTGTTATGTATGTAGAATATAGTATTCTATATGTCAGCTAATTTAGTTAAGTACTGAAATTGGTGGTATAAACAAGTGGAAATATAGATTTTTTGCTATTTTCAAGACAGGAAAACTCATCTCGCCATTTCTATGACTCTGGGTGGAGCAATCACTTCCTGCATGGTTTTATCGAAGACACATTCTTAATTATAACTTTTTCTGGATTTTGATCACCAACATGTCACTTTCTGCACTTACCAGTTATATTAGGTTTAGCCACTACTTCAATATCGGTATTCTCTTTATTTTCATTGTCTGTTTTTATTCCGTCACTTTGATCTGTCTGTACCATTGTTTCATGTGTAGGGTCATCTTCAATAAAAAAAATGATTCAATTACAAAATGAACTGTGGTAACTGACAACAAAAGTGTTTCATTAATATCAAAGCGGAATTAGATTACATACCAACGTTATCTAACAATTTCGGGATCTGATTGTATGCAGAGCAGGCCTGTGGTAATTGTGATATCAGTTGAAATGAAAAGTAATTATTACACTGTTTGAAGTATTGGACATCTAATGGATGGATTACATTTCAAATATCACATCATGGTCAACTATATTTCAATCATTTTATTGCAAATTTGAATATTGTATATCTAATAAAGAATCCAGTATATTAACAAAAATAACAAAATTTAAATAAGTTTCAAAAAATTATAACAATTACAATCAAAAACAAGGTTTGAAAATGTTTTTACATAAAACTCCATCCAAGACGTGTAAGTTTAAACAAGGTGGGTATCTGAACTGATATATAGATTTCAATCAAAGATCTGTAATAATTAGTACTTGATAGTAAAGACTAATTGTATTCAATATGTCCTTGATAATAAAGACTAATTGTATTCAGTAGAAGTATGTCGTTTCTATTTCCTGTTCAATTACTAAATTCCATTGAAACAATTTATTTCTAGTTCACATATTCATTTTTTCAGAATTAAAATCATTAGTGAGGAGTATTCTTTGAATGGCATTAGTGAGGAGGTTGTCCAAATTCACTATAATTGTTCTTACTAATTTATATAATTTGAATTAATTTCATACAGATTGCTGGATGAGTAGGCCTATTTTGTTACCAGAGTGTTCATGAGGTTTCACAAAGTGATTCACGAGCCATAACTCGAGAAATAATTCATGGACATTGCTGAAATTCCAAGGGCTTCTTCGTCTCACCAATTTGAATAATGCATATATATATATGGCCTATATATTTTTGGCAGATTAGACAATAACTTTTATAGTTAGCACCTAATCAATTAAGCAGTCAGTTTTTTGACATTGCTTTTGTAAGTGCTTCATTGTAAAAGAAAGTGTGGTTGTCTTTTTAAATGACTTTGTGGGTTTCAGAAAAATGAATGCACATCCTGCCTTGTGTATGACATCTATCACATGATATCTTGCTAGATACCTGATATTATAATACATATGTAAGTGGTGATGATTTTAAACTTACCTTGTGTTGTGTTGTGGGTTTCCTTGGTAGTTCCACTCTTTAAATGGTTAATAACAATAATGTAGGCCTTCTTGCTGTTATTTTTATTTAATATATCCATTAGTGTATCTATTGTATTAATTGAGGATTCTGATGAAACTATACCCTCTTTATCTTTTTCATTCAAATAGCCATCTTGTAAAAGAAGATTGCATAGCTTTACGAAATCTACGTTTCGAATATCTACCGTCTGTTTTAATTTTTCCACTTCGGCGATTTGTGGTTGTGGATTTGTCACAGAGTTGACATCTGCCTCTTCCAACGATTTGGGGCTTTTGTCTTGTACTTGTAGCTTTTGGACTTGTTCTTTAAGTTGTTTGTTTTCCCACTCTGTCTGCTGAAACTTGTAATCCATTTCATCAAATCTCTTCTCTTGCTCTTTAAAATTTTTTTCTTTTTCGTCAAATTCCATCTCTCGTTCCTTAAACCTCTTCTCATTTTCTTCTTTCAGCTTGAGTTGTTGTTTTAATTTCTTCTCATTTTCGTCAAATTCCCTCTCTCGTTCCTCAAATTTCTTCTCATTTTCTTCTTTCAGCTCGAGTTGTTGCTTAAAATCTCTTTCTTGCAGCTCGAGTTGTTGTTTGAGTTCCCTTTCCACTTCAGTTTTCTCATCTTCTATCTTCTTGAGCTTTTCGGCGTATAATTTCCTAGCTTCCTCGAACATTGCATTTCTGTAGTGTTCGCCGTTATTGTTTCTTTTTGTTTTAAGCATGAGACGTAAAATACCCTGAACATCTGACTGGGGATTTTTGTTGTTGATAAGAGAATATCGATTATCACAGTAATCTTCCAAAAATTCTATAAATTCTGGTTTAACATTCTCCAAATATTCAGTAAATGACGTTTCTTCAAGTGAATCTTTTTTTGTGAAAATAATAACTCCATATGTTTTTAGACATTCCCCAAATAAGTCCTTATATTTTTGAATGATGTCCATTATATGTTCATCAATTCTCTCAATAGACAAAATAAAACAAAATATATGGGGTCCTGGTGCCAGATCATACATGGATTTGGCAAGTTCCATTGAAACCTCTTGGTGGGAAACTTGGGTGTCTGATAAACCAGGTGTGTCAAGTATCTTGAATAGATACTTGTCATCGTCTACATCTATGACACCATGTTTGCACAAGTTATGGCGTGTAACCGAGGCAGCACTTGGTTTAGATATAAATCTAGCATCTGGTGGTAAATTCAGTATACTGTTTCCTACTCCACTCTTACCAACACCAGTTTTTCCAATCAATATTGCCCGGAGTTCCCATTCTGAAATTGAGAGCATAAAATCACACGTGTGCTAGGGTTTCCGAAGGACCAAGGCAGACCAAACTCACGTTACCTTGGGCATGTGTGGAGATGCGGGGAAGCATATAAGGGCTGAATATAGGTCATGCTATAGTTGATAGCTGAGCCATGGCATACCGTAAGGTTTAAGTCCTGAAGATCTGAACATGAATATAGTAGCATGAGAAGGGCAAGGAAAAAAGGGCACACTATTATCATTGGTGTAATGGGAATATTGGTTCGGACATTCCATTGAATATTTGAGGTGACGCATTCAAAATTGGAGGTCACGTTTTACAGAAGCGAGTGCATATAGAAACACAACACAAAACCCTGATAGGAACCCTTTCCGACTTCATTTGGTTTTGTTTTTATCATACACAGAAATACTATGTATAAATAGTACATGTATATTATTTATTTAAAGCAATACATCCGTTCTTAGTAGGCAATTCAAATATTTTAATAAAATGTCCAATAAATAAGATCTAACGTCCTACGTTTCTGCTAAATAACAGGAATCTAGAGGTGTCTGTTATTCATTAGTATTAAAGACGGGTTAGTTTGGAAATAGAAAACAAAGTTTGTAAACAAATGCTTTCTTATAACAAAATAATATTGAACTCACCAACAATTTCTAGGTTAGCTGGAAGTGAATCACTCATTCCGTCATTAACTGTAACTGTTAGAGTTACAGAATTACACGTAAACATGGGATCTGACTCAAAATGTACATGTAATTCATCATCTACAATGTAAAATATTAATCTATATATCAGTCGGTCACTCTAGTAACAATCGATCGTAGGACAGAAACAGCTAAATTGTACCAAATAAGACGATGGATATCAATCCAATATACACCATTTAAACATAAATCAAGAAATATATATCTTATCTATTTCTTACAGCATTTATTTACTCGAATTACATTCATCGGTCTCAAGTTTACAGTTCTATTACACTGTCCACGGCATCAAAATAGAAATAATGAGTTATATTTGCCTTAATTTATTCAAACAACCATTAAGAGTTCTGCAACAAACTAGTGACATTTGTTTTACATTTCCATAGAAATAATAAACTAAACACATATTACGAGCCCCTCAATCTTTCCAATTATTTAATCGTATACATACCTTCAGAATGGAGAGTGAAATATTGTTCAGCTTCTTTAGGATCCCAGCTAGATTTAAACACGAGTGGTTGATTACCGGATGTTTCACCAGATATAGTAAATATAAGTCCTTTACGTCCTTCTATTGCTACAGCATCTGGTAAATTGGTGATTTTACATGTTGTATTTACTGTGAAATATAAATGTTTCAATATCCCATAAAACCGGTACATATTTTATTAGTAAATAATATATACTCTCTTGTGTGGTGATATGAAATGCAAGTTCATGGTCCAATAATTGTCCTCAGTTTAAACATAGATAATACCGTATGATTGGCGACCATAGACACACCATCCATGCTAATAATATAGATTGATAACGTCATCAAATCAGTGACGCCATATTGGACTACCCATAGAAATATATAAATAGACTAGAATGGCCGTCACGTGATCCGCGACATGTAAATAGGTCCGCCATGTTTGTGCATTGATTATTGACGTCGCGTGCGGTGAACTCAATGGATCCAGCTTCGTTTCACGTTACGCTTGAAGGAAAGAAAGGTCGAAAAACAACCCATTGCCATACATATTCACGGGTTTTGCAGTACCAGTTTGTAAAATTTAATATCTCCATTCTCTAATTTAATGGAATGACTCGCGAGGCAGTCTTTAATATATAACGGTGAAACAGTACATAACATAGCAGAGGCTAGGCCTACATAGATTATAGATGCCAATTCCCATGTCAAAATGAACCTATTTTCATCTACAAATTAAAGACTATGAATTGTGGTATTTTTTTTTTTTGAAATTATGGAATCTCGATGATCGACAAGCAATAATAATAAGGCTGCTAAGTCTCGCGACGATTTCTTTGGTAATCTACTCTAGGCTAGGGGTGACATGCAGTATGCACCCAGCAATTGAGTTTGAGCAATGGCGAAAAATACCATACGATAACGATGCCTTGAAAGGCATTGAATGTGAATCAATGACGAGTTCGCGGTACCAATTACTTTTGTTTTACAAAAAAAAACAATAACAGATATTTTAGTTTGTTTATCAAGGTATGTAAATCAATTATTTAAACATAATAAAATATTTCACATTATCTCGAAATAGTAGGCTCTAACTAAGCTTTGGTTTCACAGTAGTTTTTTTTGCGGTAGGTAGCGGTCTAAGTTAGATTTGTTTACAAACAAACCCCATTACCAGTACATTATTCCTCCGCCTGTACATTTAGTGCTTCGAGAAATTTAAATTTTAATGTCTTGATTGTTATATAAAGCTAAAACAATTATTCCCACGGGTTATAATTCTAAGTACCGGTAAAATGCAAACTTGGAAAATAAATTATAGTAGAAGAAAAAATTCTAAAAAACTCGAGTACGTACAACGCTCACGTATCGCGATCTCCCTTGAATTTTTCGACAAGTTACCAGTTACTTATGGAAGACCAAATGGGACAATATTCATGATTCTTGTTTCTACATTCCAGTTTGAACATTTTAGACGCAAACGCAACATTCTAAACTAATGATTCTTGTTTCTACATTCTTATGACAACATTTCATGCACAAAATCAACATTTTAAACAAAAAATTGACTTTATGTTTCATTTTCGGCGTTTTATCGGTAACTTTTATATGTCATTAAATATAAAAATTAAAAAATAATTTCTTAATTTTACACATCAAAGAAATCAATTCATTGGTTTCTGAAAGTTTCTAAAAAAAAATCTGGAATTTGAACTTTTATGAAAATATTTTCCACGGGTTTCAATAGGGGTCTTTAGCAGTGAGAGAAAACCGGAGTGCCCGGAGTCCGGAGGAAACCCACGAAGTTGAGAAGGCGCCCCTATCTCCATGTCACATACGCTCACACCAGGGATCGAAAGCACAGCCGCAAGCCCGAGGTGACAGGCCAGCTAGATGTCGAAGCGCGGCACTCTAGACCACTAGCCCCCCCCCCCCCTTTTAGCACCAAGAAAAAACAAGCTATAATTATCACAAAAATAAATGTTACCTTTATATTAAAAAATAAAATTTTAAAACATATTAATGCAGCGTGGGCGTACTCATTGTTTATTGAACCATCAAACACCACCTCGAATTCGGGTGCTAAGAACTTTGCGGTGGTATTAACTCAATACGCCAACATAGAAAGTTAATGAAATGTTGCATGTGCATACCTTATGCGTCGGTCGATTTAGTGAAATAAAGATATTGAAGCCACCAGAGCTAGTTGGGAAGTTATGGCGTGCGCAGTATGTTTACGGTAATATATCTCGACACGCCAGAATAGGAGCCTTCTGAAATTTTAGATTCTAGTAGTTTATTCATATCTTGATTCCGTGAAACAAAAAACATTTTCTCACTAAAGCTGGTTTGGATGCTTTTTGATGCAAAATAGGCGTACACCTCTTTTGCATATTCAGTTAGCCCGGCTTGCGATATGCTAGTACGTTTACAGTACTAATAGTATATTTTTGGGTGTGGGGTGGGGTCGGGAGGGGGGGGGGTCTGTTAGATATATACTTTGCATTGATATGTTTTAATATTTTATTTTCTAATATAAAGGTAACAATTATTTTCGTGATAATTAGAACTAGTTTTTTCTTGGTGCTAGCAATATGTGAGCTAACTTGATCTCGAATCCAGGTGCTGGAATACGATGAGAGAATATGTATGATCATTTAACCTAGAATCATGCTGGAATACGGATGAGAGATTCCGCTCGGTTAATTTTTCTAGCTGTTTAAATTATAGAAGTTATTTGTATTGTTATTGTATCACGAGCTTAATTTCTTTTCATGCAACTAATTACTGTAAGCACAAACAGGGGCCTACACTGCCACTCGTGGAAAAGTCTACTTTTGATTTCTATAATCTATAGTCTGTATCGAAATTGTACGCATACGCCAACGCCCTCTGGTGTAATAATGTTGATAATTCACCATATTTTTTCTGGACATTTTGATTTCAAGATTTTAACTTCAAGACTTTTTGAAACGTAGAAAATATTTTCATAAGAGTTCAAATTCCAGATTTTTTTTAGATACTTTCAGAAACCAATGAATTGATTTATTTGTCGTGTAAAATTAAATAATTATTTATTAATTTTAATATTTAATGATATATAAAAGTTACCGATAAAACGCCGAAAATGAAACAAAGTCAATTTTTTGTTTAAAATGTTGATTATGTGCATGAAATGTTGACATAAGAATGTAGAAACAAGAATCATTAGTTTAGAATGTTGCGTTCGTGTCTAAAATGTTCAAGCTGGAATGTAGAAACAAGAATCATGAATATTGTCCCATTTGGTCTTCTATAGTTACTACATGTATGTGTTTTATTTCAGCAGATTGGTTAATTTTAATATGATGGTGAGGAGTTTCAAGTTTTTAGCGCAGAGAGGATGGGCTAAAAATGGCCGTGTAACGTGGAAGGTGTTCTGATTCAAGTAGTACTACGACTACTAGTGTAGGTAATTTGTCAAATAACGAATATAGGCGAATATCAAAATATTTAATTTTACTTAGGCCTATATTCAATATAATTTAATTTAATACATGTTTGCATTTTATGGTTTTACTTGACAGACCTATCTCTCGGCATTTTCCGAAGATTTATAAAAATAAAATAATAGGCCCCATGAAGATTTTGCATTTTGTGAAGATTTGTAAAGATTAAATATTTGGCCGAATGATATAGGCCTACCATAAATATTTTTAAAAAATGACCAGCTCTCTCAAAAGTCTTGATAAGCAGGCTAAATACCCCCCTGCATTTTGTGAGGATTTGTAAAGTTAAAATAATATATGCCCACTAGGCCTCATGAAATAGGCCTACCTATTTCTGAAAACCGTGAGCAGCTGTCAAAAACAAAAAAGCCACAATATGCAGGCAGAATACTCACATTATTTTATGAAGATTTGAAAACTAAATTTAAAAAAATACTTGGCCTAGTGATATAAAGAAAAAGGTGAGCCTTTCACGATGTGCAGGCAGGATATCTCACAGCAGTTTGTGAAATTAAGACAATACCAGTCATCATGATATAGGCCAACCTATTTCTAAAAAAAAACAGTGATAAACTATCAAAAAAAATTAAATAAGGACACACGATATGTGGAGTACCGGTATTTAAATTGTTTGGCAGCACATTTGTCTGATATTTATTACATTTTCTTCCAGGGGTGAATGAAAAGGGAAAAACCATTGTGACAGGTTATACCATAATGTTAATTAAATAGAACTTGGTTTTCTGTTAAAGGTAGATACGGTTCTATTTGTGTCAGAATTCTAACACAAGTTAGCCATACTTAGCAAAACCCACTTGACCACTTACCTTAGCACCAATTACATTATGACACTGTTATATACCTCTAACTAACATGATTCCTTTCCCTGTATTTATTTTACAGTGCTATCATGTAATCATCTAACATGATTGGGGAACCACTGTGGCTAAGTGAGTAAGATGCTGGGTTGCTAGCCGATAGGCCACAGGTTAGATCTTGTTGGCCAAGAAAGTTTGCCATTTTCTGTTTGTGGTTTCCCCTTGTCAGTGGTGCAGGACGGAGGGCCTGACAAGGATAGCTGTCTAGTCGTTTGGATGGGACGGAAAACCAAGGTCCAGTGTAAGTATTGGCGTTTACGTAAAAGATTGATTTGGCAGTTAGAATTTTATATTAGAGTAGGCTATAGCAAAATTTGCCTCATAGCACAATGTTTGGCGTAAGCTGGTATTCTTCACTAACAGGGGTCACATGGTGGCTAAGTGGGTAAGACGCCGGGTCGCTAGCCTGGATGTTGGGTGTTCGATCCCTGCATTGGCCGAGAATGTTGATTCAGATTTTCCGGCATGTTTCCCCTTGTCAGTGATGCAAGACGGAGGGCCTGACAAGGACAGCTGTCTAATCGCCCGGATGGGACGATAAACCGAGGTCCTGTATACACATTGGCGTGCACGTAAAAGATCCCTTGACAGATGGAGTTCGATATAATAGTAGGCCGTAGCAAAATGTCCTTAAGAGCACACTGTATTAGCCAAATTCAGATGTAAAACTATTTCATTTCCCTTACTAACAAGGAAATTTTGAGTTTGAATCCGGTGTTCATCGAGAAAATTTCCTGGCTTCATCTTTTGTCAGTGGTGCAGGACGGCGCATCCAGAAAGGAACAATGTCTAGTCATTCTGATGGGATGAAATATCAAGGGTCTGTTGGCATGCAGGTAAATGAACCAATGACATTTGGAAATAAGGGTAGGCTGTGGAGCTGCTGTTCAGTTAAATATTCTTAATTTTATTTCATTTCAATTTTTCTACATTTCAGATAGCATTGTAAATATTATGCAAGCTGCAAGCATACCGATGTTTGATAAGAAGCATATTTTAAAATAGAGAGTGAATTAGATATTAAGACAAAGTTTGGATTGGCACCAAGGTCATCTTGGTCTGCGAATCAGAACGAAATAATTAATTTTGTTTTTTAATGGAAATAATAAATCTGAAATATGAATAGTTGTGGATTAAAAAGCTTATATGTGTATTTACATTGCAATATAATAGAGGCGCACAAAATCTAAAGACTGTACTATGCTGATTTATCCCTATACATTATAGGCAGGGAGTAGGGTTGCCTGTCCAACCTCGTATGTTTCGCCAGGTACTCCGGTTTCCCCCCACTGCTAAAGACCCCTACAAGAGAGCAATTAATTGAAATAAAATTAAACCATATGTTAGTCCCAAAATGAACTAGTTTGTGTCAAGTGGACATTAAACCCCATTTCTCTCTCTCCTCTATACATTATAGTTAAAACTGTGAAGTTTTTGTGACCTTGAAAATTTGCTCAAGAAATATACCATAGTTGCATCACACATTGCAAGAAATGTTTCATACATTTGGTAATTTACATGATCAAAGAGAAACTTTACCAGATACATGGCAAAAGTAAAGTATGACATTTTCATTCACTGTGTACATGTTAAGTTTTCATTGCCAATTGTTGGATAAATTGAACTTATCAATGCATTTATGTAGCCCAGTATGGTAGTAATTCATACATTTGTTAGTGTATGTTTAAAATTAAAAGGCACATAAAGCTACATACATGTACACATAAATTCAATAGAGTTTCATTGTAAAATGTTCGATTTACATGTACGCACATGCAAGTCTTACATACATTTAAAGGCAAAAAGAAATGTTATTTCAATTAAAGGAAAATTCTGATAGACAAATTAAAGAAATACCCCACATAACTTGTCGGAGAATTTCAGCTCAATATATTTTGCCATTTGAAAGGGGCTATGTAACCAACCTATTTATGAAATTCGAATTTAATATTTCATGGTAAATGTGGCCAAATGTGAAAATACCTTATATGAATAAAACTCTAGTGTCCAAAAAATATTTTGAAAATTGTGATCTGTGTATAAAAGTTAAAATAAATGGTTGTATGCCATCATAAAGGTGGGTGCAAGTCAAATTCAATTCAAAAGTGAAAATTTTTGCAATTTACCGAATACATGTACACATGAGAGCTATATGTGAAATAGAAATTGACTTTTACACACATATCAGGTTCATTTCATTGAGTGAGGAAAATTTATAATTTCATGAGTAGATAAATAGTCTCTATAACAAGTACATTCTCCCAATATTCAGTCAGAAAGAAATATTTCACAATAATCCAATGTTTATTGATTTTTTTTTCAAAACAAAGAAATATGTAATTAATTTACAGTTGAGATTTAAATGTATTCAAATTCTTTACAAGAAATATTCATTTCAAAGTCATTCAGGCACTCACATAAAAAGCCTGCTTATCCTTCAATGAAAACTTTTAAAATGAAGATTTATGAATGAATTAATTTTATTGAGCAGTGACGATGGTTATTTAAGCATTATTCACATTGTCCTTCCATCATGTTAGAAATTTATCGGTTTAAAAATCCCTGTGGTCATCAAATGATAATTCTTCATAGAAATCTAAGTAAATACAGTGGCTGCTATATTGGTGGGCTGAAAAAAAAATACATTTTAATTATTATTAGTATGTTTGAACATTTAAAATTTAAGGAAGTCTGGAATTGATTTACAAAGTAGGTTAGTTGACAACAGGCAATCAATCAGTCATCATTCCCTCAGTCTCACTGAAATAACAAACTTAGGAAGCTTCGTCGTCAGTCCAGGAAAGCCTATCCTATCGTGAATTTGAACTAGGCCTAGTAGATCTACGGGTGCCAGTGGAAGTAGGCCTACGGTCCATGGTAGTGTATTTTACTAGTATTACTACGGTACTACTAAAGACTAGGCCTAGTGAGTAGTTAGTGTAGGCCTATCTAATAAAAAATACTTTTATAAAAGTATAACTCTCAGGTTGTTTAACGTCTAAAAATAGGCTACGAATAGTAAGCGGTGGGCTAGGTCAACATGAATCAGTGCTCGTCATGCAGTGTGAGTGTTACATAATAATAGGCCGGCAACTAAAGATAAACACAGTGTACGACAACACTGTTGGTCGTCTGTCACGGGACTGCAAAAGGTGCAAGTCCACGCTGTCGCTGAACGCTTGATTGAACATTTTGTCTTTTAAAAATATAATCACTATTAAATTCCTTACCTGTGGAAGGTTATTCCATTTAATTTTGGTGTGGGGTTTTGGTTATTTGTACAGTTAATGGCAAAACACTGTGTCCCTTTGGTGGATACTGAAAACGTAAAAGTTTTATTTTCCTTCGCGTGATCAAACGACGCCATTTTGTTGTGCATGATCAATGTACTAGTATGGCTGACCTCTGCGCATGTCGTGAAAGCGGCATTTGATTGGCCGTGGCCATTCTAGTCTATTTATATATTTCTATGGGACTACCCCTCGCGTCATTGATTTCATTGTTTCTTAAAGTGCACATAAAATGGGCCTGAAAATTTTTCGATTTGTGTAGTCCATGGTAACTTTATCCACCGCAAGTTCACACCAATCTGACTGAAATTAATTGAGCTATCTTCACTCAATTATCTTCACCCAATTATCGAAAACATTCTTAATCCCCTCAGACGCTAGTGATGTCACAGTGACTGAATGCATATTCGGAATGTTTATTCCTTAATTACCTATATAAAGCTGGCGTGTGTATTCATTAACGCCTGAATGATTCCTTAATCCCCCTAATTAAATAAAACACGACAGTGATTTTAATACTGTGTTTTAAAGTGACTTTTTAATAGAGTTCCTCTACCATCGTGTGCAGTCCAAGAGACTCGAGATACATTTCGTGGCTCTAATTCCGAATTTCCGCGCATAATTTAAATATAGAAGTAGGCCGATACAATAAAATAGAACGTAGTGAAAGAAAGTGCACACTTTGTAACCTAAATGACATAGAAGACGAATTTCATTTTATTATAGGCTGCCCTTGCTATAATGAATTGCGTCACCAGTTTATCACACCATACTTTTTACGAAATCCTAACATGTTTAAAAAAATTCAATTATTAAGTACAACTTCAACATCCGAAATACGGAACCTTGGCAAATTTCTCATTTCTGCAGATAAGAAAAGAACCACTCTATTAAATAATAATTAAACTGACCTAACTAAATGTACCCCCCCCCCCGCTCTCCTTTGATTCAACTATTTATTTATTTTATCTTTTGTTGTTTTATTTTGTGGTAATAATCTAGCTTATTTCCCTCCTTTAAAGTCATTTTAGAAGTTCTGAAGATTTTACGAAGCTTATAATATTTACTGCATTTTCCAGTCATGTTAAATTTAGGCTATCAATTTAATACAATTTATCTACACCCCACCCCCAAACTATTTGTCTGTTTGTATTTTATGGACATGCGTATATTGTGTTTGTGTGTATGTAATTATAATGTTTGTATGTAATTATAATGTTTGTGTATATATGTTATCTGATGCGTCAGTAGACTTAAAGAAATAAAGAATTGAATTGATTCATTAACGCCTGAATGATTCCTTAATCCCCCTAATTAAATAAAACACGACAGTGATTTTAATACTGTGTTTTAAAGTGACTTTTTAATAGAGTTCCTCTACCATCGTGTGCAGTCCAAGAGACTCGAGATACATTTCGTGGCTCTAATTCCTCGAGAGCGCGACTCGGCTGCGAAACCACGCATCGGCCATCTCGGGGAACGGCCAGTCCGGTCGTGTCTTTCCCCGTTTCTCTCTCCAACTCCGAGACGGCCCGAGGAATTCCCACCGAGAGTCGACCGCGAGGCCACGCATCGATCGTCTCGAGGAACGGCAGCCCAGCTCATCCCTCCCCCCCCCTCCTACTCAGAGACGGGCACTCGGCTGGCCCAAGGAATTCCAGGTCCGGGACGGACAGGCACTGAAATTCCTAGAGAGCGTGACTCGGCTGTGAAGCTATATACAGTATAGACATCAGGAACGAACTAATGGTAGAATCGTACACACACGTATAAAAAATTAAGTTTTATTCATCAGTTGTTTATAATTATTATTTACCCAATAATTATTGCTCACATCCTTTCACCTTTTTTTATAATAAAGGTATTTTACAATTACATTGACACTCAACTAACGGCACCAGGAACCCATGTGTGATTAAGTGCATTTGATATTCATGTCCACGAATCCCGTTCAATTTCGGCACCAAAGTTTAACCTCATTTACTACTCCCGTAGAGCATTGAACCGTACATGGTGATAAGATTCCCAGCGTGGATTGGCTGCGAAATGAGGGCGATCTATTGTTATACACATAGTCATCAGAAAATGCCATATTCGTTGCGAATTTCAAATGGAGTTATGATAAGAGTTGTTCTTTGTGTATAGAAATGGTTATTATTATTATATATTATATAGTTAATAATGAATATATCGACAAATGACTGGCACCATTTGTATTTCTGTACTGATAATGAATAGGTTGGGATATCAAGTACTACTGGGTTATTCAAATTACCGGTATATACGCTAAATGCGTGTGTCGCCTTCATTTGTCACTCGGCCTATTAAAACAAAGGACGCTGAATGGATCTACGGTATGATACGGTATTTTAAATTTTAGATTGGACCGTAAAAAGACGCTTGTCAACTAATAGTGTGTATTGATAGTGCTAAATTGTACAAGCAGTGATATATTGTATAGATGATGTGTATAGTATGTGCAGTGCCTGTGACATCACCAGCCAATCAACCGGATTATGGTTGTAATTGAAAATTTGAAAACCGTTTTTGGCTCCCAGATACTTAAACTTTAATAACTGAATTAATTTTAATCAGATTAGTTTGAACTCGCTGTAAAATGGATTTAGTAACTATTGACTACACGTACCGAAAATGTTTTTGGGCAATCTCATGTGGTCTTTCATCAAATAGTTGTGATTTTTGTTATCTTTATGTTCTGGTGTGCGAATATCAAAAGGAGCCGCGATCTTTGGTTTATAACCATACATTTTAAGTTTATAAAAATGTAATTTTTCATACAATTGGTCATAATCTACAAAGTTACTCTCCGATGCCTGCCAATATCGAAAGGAACCAAGATCTTTGGTATACATACCATTATATACGGATACAAATTGTGACCTGTCGAGTGTCCAGAAACAAATGTGAACAGACCGATGGACGACAGTTTTAGAGAGATAACTTCACAAGACATGGAGGCCTGTTATTTTAACGTTGTCGTCACAGTTATTTTTTAAAGCTTTTAAATTAGGCTTATATAGGCCTATGTCCAATTCTTATATAGTTCCATCGTCTCATAGTCTAAAATATTTTAGAGTCATTAATCTATATAAAAATAGGTTGCCAGGCAGCGAAACATACGCCCACAGAAGCTAAATCGTCCGGGCAGTCAACAATAGTTGTTGCATATTAAGCAATAATCAGAAAATCATTAGAATTTGTTTGGTTTTATAAAGTTCTGCTCCATGCTAACGTTTAGTATACGAAACATTTAACATTATGGATTTAGCTGTTCAATTATCGATTTAAGAGAAATTCAAACTCAACCATAATTAATGTCTAAAAGGGATATGGTCAAACGGTTTTTTAAATCGGAATAAAATTGCGACCTCCATAGTGTCCACAAGGTATAAAACATTATTTTTCGTACAATCAGGGGCCATGACTCAGGCAGTTATGGTCCAATGAACCGGGCTCTTTTGGTTATAAACTTACAATCCAAAGGTCCACAACCTTGATACATGTATATCATGTTTTTACACTATTCGCGTATTAGCGGTAGCAATTTTGTCCGTCAGTTTTGGTCCGATTTTTACGAAATGCGACCTCAAACTTCATTACAGTGTAACGGAGATATAACTTTTTTTTTAAAAATCGGATGATAATTGAAACCTCTAGAGGGACCACAAGCTAAAAAAGTCGATTTTGCATATAATCAGAGGCCATAATTCAAGAAGTTGCAATCCGATATGCGCAAATATCGAAAGGAACCAAGATCTTTAGATTATAAACATGTATTTCTAGTTTCATCGAAATCGAATTAAGATAGGCTGGCACTGCCAGGCAGGATACGCCCACATTTTCGAGAGATGGATAGAGAACAAGCAATACCGAAAGTGATTTTTCCTACATCATTAAGTTAGAATATGATATGTGCAAATATCGAAAAGAATTAAGATCTTTGGGTTATAAAGGTGCATTTCAGTAGGCTTCAAATTCGACTGGGGATCATGTTGCTAAGTGGGTAAGAAATTCGAACTCAACCTTCCGGATGGTGTAACGGTGATAGAGTCAAACGTGTTTTTTAATCGGATAATAATTGTTACCTCCAGAGGGACCATAGGCGATTTTTCGGACAATCAGGGGCCTTAATTCAGGAAGTTACGATCCTATATGCGCAAATAACGAAAGGGACCAAGACCTTTGGGTTATAACCATGCATTTCAAGTTTCATCAAAATCGAATTAAAATTGTGACCTATACAGGGTCCACAACCATGATATACCATTTTTTAACAGTATTCACGAACAAACGGCGGCCATTTTGTCTGTCAATTTTGGTCCGATTTTCCCGAAATTCGAACTCAAACCTTAAGGTGTAACAGTGATATAATCAATCGGTTTTTTTTTAAATCGGAAAATAATTGTGACCTCCAGAGGGACCACAAGCTAAACAAAAGACAATTTTGCGTACAATCAGGGGCCATAATTCAGTAAGTTACGATCCGATATGTACAACAAATATCGAAAGGAACCAAGATCTTTGGGTTATAACCATGCATTTCAAGTTTCATCAAAATCGAATTAAAATTGTGACCTCTTTAGGGCCCACAACCATGATATACCATTTTTTAACAGTATTTGCGTACAAACGGAGGCCATTTTGTATGGCAATTTTGGTCCGATTTTCCCGAAATTCGAACTCAACCTTCATTACGATCTAACGGTGATATAATCAAACGTTTTTTTTAAATCGGGTAATAATTTTGACTTCCAGAGGAACCACAAGCTAATAAAGGCGATTTTTCGTAAATCGGGGCCATAATACACACAATTAACCGGCCATAATTCAGGAAGTTACGATCCAATATCGAAAGGAACCAAGATTTTTAAGTTATAAACATGTATGTTAAGTTTCATTAAAATTGAATTAAAATTGTGACCTCTACAGGGTCCACAACCTTGATATACCATATTTTTACACTCTTCGCGTACAAGCGGCGGCCATTTTGTCCGTCAATATTGGTCCGATTTTCACGAAATTGGAACTCAACCTTCATTACGATGTAACGGTGATATAAACAGACGGTTTTTTAAATCTGATAATAATTCTGACCTCCGATTTTTCGGACAATCAGGGACCACAATTCAGGAAGTTACTATCCGATGGGCACAGATATCGACAGGAACCAAGATCTTTGGGTTATAATCATGCATGTCAAGTTTCATCAAAATCGGTTCAAATTTGTAACCTCTATAGGGTCCACAAGCTAAAAACATGATTTTTCGTACAATCAGGGGCCATAATCCATGAAGTTTCGATCCGATACATGCCAATATCGAAAGCAGCCGAGATCTTTTGGAGATAAACCTATGTTTCAAGTTTCGTCAAAATCGGATACGAATTGTGAACTGTAGAGTGTCCACAGACAATTGTGGACGGACGGACGTCCGGACGGACGTCCAGGGGCGACGACAATATACGTCCACATGAAAATGTGGGCTTATAAAAAAAAGTAAATAAAAAATTTAGGCAATTATGTTTGATCCGACTCCCTGTTTTCATCAACGATATTTCCACTATAAATCTAACCGTAAGCATAATTATAAATGGGGGATAAAATAACTGTTGAAAAAGGGAGTCGGGTCATACCTAATCGCCAAAATTTACAGGGGCATATGTCCAATTTTCCAGTTACTATCAATTTTAATTAAAAATAATATAAGTTTATACATTTCCATATAAATCCATCTTTTTACATACTCCCCGCAATGTTTCGTTTGATTAGAGCTAATCCCACGAAACACTGCTTTAATGAAAGCGAATTTCTGTTCCAAATTATGACTGGTCAATAGTCTGATTAGCAACCAATAGCTAACAGTGTTTCAATGTCATTACGCTTTAAAAAAGCACCAGATTGGACCAAATATATTTACATAACGTTACGTCATAATTCACGATTTTATTATGCCCAATCAACCAGAATATTTGCAGAAAAACTAATTGCGTGACAAACGGGGCTATCAACACGTAAACAATGTAAACAATACTATATGGATATGAACAAGACTTTCGCCGTTTTAATACCTTAAATCACTGTCCAAAGTTTTAGGGAAGACCCCAGATTAAACGAAGGGTTGTCAATGTTGCTATACTTAGGATAGATTTGATTGAACGGAAAGACACACTCCCCCAAAAGCTCAGGTATCAGAAACCAATCCAGCAATGGTCACAGAGGGATTTCTCAGGCCGTTGCTTCAGTAATATGATCTTTTAGGCCTAAAATACTAAAGAGCGTTTATTAGGCTATTTACACATAGGCATGTATGAGTAATACATGTACATTACAAATAGGCTTTTGGCTTTATGCTTGCCCCTAAAGTAGATAAGTTTCTAACTCAATATCATCCAATGTCTTCAACATTAAAAACACAAATTATTTGTCAATTTAAATCAACATTGATGCTGTGATCTTACCGGAAAAAGATGGTCTTCTGATATCCAATATTTAAGACAAAATAAATATTTTACCATTGGTACACGAATCGTGTACCATAATGCGTTTCAGTCCCAGTTGTAACAAGAGACTCGAGGGACGAGGATAGACACATTGCACCAAACACTAGGGACCGGGTATCGTCAATATTTTACGAAAAAAGGAAATAAACTATCCTTACCATCCAGAATCTAATACACGTATCCAGTCAATAGATTGCCGTCTAGAATGTGTTAAATGGCGTCAAAATTCATCAAAAACCGCCTAGTTTGTGCTACCGTGTATCTAAAAAAACACAGTTTATTTTTGACATCGATCGTCTCCTTAACGACCGTTCAGTTTCTTGGGATGTTTTTAAAAATGAACACTACCATTTCGATTTGAAAAGGGTTTAGTATTTAAACAAGGCATTAATTTTCTCGGACTTTGTCGAGAAATGAACAGAGTGTTGAATATCGAGAGTCGTCTACGTGATTGCAATTAATGTGGTTACGATTTACAATTAATAGAAAAAAAAGATTTTAAAAATATTCACTGATTCATCTTGGTCATCGTTTTATTCTTTCTGTTATTCAATTTCCATCAAGAGGAAATTTTATAAAAATGGCTGAAGTATTCCGTGCACGAAACAACGATAATTTTTCATTGGTTAGGACCGTCTAAACGCGGGAAAATTTACCATTGAATGTAATTTAGTCGATATACATTCATATTACAGTATGCGTTCCGACCCACTTGTGTCAATTTCTGGATTTCAAGCTTGTTTTCCTTTACTATTCATTTTACTCGCTTATTTCTTTCTCTTCGATTTAAAAGCTAAGAGTCGAACGTAGGCCTAAATTCTAAATCAACGTCGTCATGTTATGAACAAATATTAGGCTGTGAAACTTGTTTAAATTGACCCTTTTTTACTAAGTATGACTGTTACTAGTGTAAATTCCCTTATTCAACAATGAACCGATAAATTCACAATTGAAAGTTTGTTGCTGCTTCCGTACAATCAAGAACCATAATTCAACAAGTTACGATCCCATATGCGCGAATATAGAAAGGAACCAAGATCTTTGGGTTATGAACATATATTGCTAGTTTCATCAAAACCGAATCAAAATTATGACCTTAGACTAGTTAGAGGGTCCACAACCTTGTTATATCATATTTTTACACTATTTGCGTACGAGGGGCGGCCATTTTGTCCGACAGTTTAGGTCCGTTTTCGAACTCAACCAATAATAGGGTCTAACGGTAATATATTCAAACGTTTTAGTTTTCTTTTAAATCAGATGAAAACTGTAACCTCTACAGGGACCACAAGCTAAAATCATTATTGTTCGTACAATCAAGGGCCATAATTCAGAAAGTTACCATCTGATATGCTTAAAATATCGAAAGGAACCAATATCTTCGAGTTATAAACATGCATCGTCCCAATATATGCCAATATCGAAAGGAACCGAGATTTATGGCAGATAGATAGACCTATATTTTATGTTTGGTCAAAATTGAATACAGATAGGTTGCCAGGCAACGAAACATACGCCCATAGCAGCTAAATCGTCCGGGCAGTCAACAAGAGTTGTCGCATATTTTTACTTCTTTCGGTAATGAATCATTTATTATACACTAAAATCTGATTCAGAGTAACAACTCATTCAGTAATTATCAGGAAATCATTAGAATTTGTTTGGTTTTTAGAAAGTTCTGCCCCATGCTAACGTT